>CAWUFW010006012.1:640000-1227313 GCA_963921515.1 Calotriton arnoldi
GAATTTTCCAAAGTGTTTACATAAATATGTAATGAATGCCTTTCAAATTGACAGCCTTGAAAAAGTCGGCTTTGACGAAACACTTGTCGCCTGTTTGTTCCCATCTGAAACTGACCTGCGTGTCAACAAACTGGATTTTTTGAAAATTAAATGTCAGATCTGCTACATTTACAGACCAAAAATACAATACTTGTGTAGTGCTCTGGATTTTGTTAACAATTTGTCAATATATGGAATTTTGTTTTTTTCATATATTTATTTACACTACTGAGGTCGCATAGTGTTTGTCCATTGTAGCACACGTTATAGTTGCGTTATATGTACTCACCAAAGATTGTGAGTGGATGTGCTAGCAGTCTGTTATTACCACTGCCATCTCTTATGCTTTTAGCTTTGTTTAGGTTCATTTGGGCTGTATTTTGTATTTCATGAAGGTGGTTTACAAATTCTAGGGCAGCAGGGGTAGGTGTGGAAACAGGCGGAGGCAAAAGTAAACCACGAGGATTATATCCATTTTTACAGTAAAAAGGAGAACAAACAATAGAAGAATGCTTCCCATTATTGAAAGCAAACTCAGCCGCCCATAAAAATGTATCCCAATCAGCAGTGGAAAGAAGCAATTGAAACCTTAGATACTGCTCTAAAAATTGGTTCACTCTTTCCGTCTGACTGTCTGAGCATGATGGGCAGATGAAAGACGCACATCACTGTGTAACAAGGACCCCAACCACCTTCCAGAATTTCGATACAAACTGGGGACCTCAGTCAGATACAATAATAGATGGAAGATAGTGTAATCTTACTATATGTTGCAGAAAAATGGTAGCCAACTCTTTGTAGGTAAGCAATGTTTTCAAAGGAACGAAGTATGACATTTTGGTCAACATATCCACAACTACTAGAACAACAGTGAACCCTTGAATGGTTTTTGGTAACTCTACAATAAAATCCA
Source organism: Calotriton arnoldi (assembly GCA_963921515.1). NCBI lineage: Eukaryota > Metazoa > Chordata > Amphibia > Caudata > Salamandridae > Calotriton > Calotriton arnoldi. Next base: position 640,953 of record CAWUFW010006012.1, read on the forward strand.
TGGAGATGGAACTCCATGGAGTGGGGGGTGTTGGCATGGTCGTCAATAATCCAGCTGGGATCTGGTGAGAACCTTTGCTCTGAGCACACACATGACATTGTTGAATGAAATGGTGGGGATCCTGAACCATAGTGGGCCAACAAAAGGAACTTCTGATAAGTTCAATCATTTTCTTGTAACCTGGGTGGCCCGATAACATGTGAGAGTGACATCATTCAAGAGCTTGTTGTTGTAGGGATTTTGTCGGAATCACCAAACCCCCTTGGATGTACAGGAGATCTTTTACTCTTACACCAATGTGTGTCTGTTCTAATTCCTCAATCTCTTTATAACACCTCCCTCAAATGAGCCTCCTCTGAACATACAGCCCCCAAAATATGTTCTTGTGCTAGGATAAGTGGATGGTCTATGGAATTTACTGCTTCTTCATAGCCATATCGCGATAAGGTATCTGCTTTACCATGTTTTTTACCTGCCTGAAACCGTATAAGAAAACCAAAGTTGCTGAAATACTGTGCCCATTGAAACTGTCACATAGTGAGAGCTCTAGCTGCCTTCAAAAACTGTAGGTTCCTACGGTCAGTTAAAATGGTCACTGTAAGTAAAGCGCCCAACAGATACTGGCGCCACTCTTCAAATGCACGCTTTATGGCTAACAATTCCCTGTCTCCCACAGAATAGTTTTGTTCAGCAGGGTTCAATTTATGGGAATAAAAGGCCACAGGATGTAAATGACCAATTTCTTTATCTCTTTGTGACAGAATTCCCCCAATGGCAACTTGAGAAGCATTGCTTCCAGTATAAATGGTTGAGAGGACTCAGGATTTCTTAAAACAGGAACAGTACCAAAAGTGGTTTTGAGTTTAGTAAAGGCTTCTTCAGCCGCAGACAACCAGCAAAAGGAAACTCCTTTTTTCAACAGCTTAGTAATGGGAGTTGCCAGAGCTGCAATATTACCAATAAAACGCCTATAGAATTTAGCAAAGCCCAGGAAGTGTTCTATTCCATAGAGGTACCCCAATATAGGCTCAGGTAATATCCTAACCCTTCACCTATATTCTTCCCTACATTACAGAAATAACGGTTCTTAGGGATTGACCCTTTACCTAGATACGACACTGCACACAGAACGCAGGATTTTCCCTGGTAAAGGCCTCATACATTATCTATGAGGATTCTTAGAAACTCAGCAGGTCTACCATGTCCTGTATAATAACTATGTATAAAGTTCATTCCTGACATCATCCTAAGTCCGACAAGTGGCACAGCAAGGTAGAACCCCCGGGGAGACCGTTGGGTATATAAACATCACATCTTGCTGAGGCAAACAGGAAGAGATCAGGATTACCCTGCCGGCACACACTGACACGAGACGCTGAGGTTCCTGCATGCAGATACTCTAGCCCGCAGTGGTCTAACATCCCTTGCAGGGTGTACAGCTCGAGACCAAGACAGGGTCCCACAGTCTCTCACTTCAGGTAATGGGGTTGACTATATCCTAGAGGGATTCTTGGCTTAACACCTACACACATGCTAGGTACACTTAGGTACATCTAGTTAGGATTGCATCATAGGAGTACGCATTTTATTGTCATGTATTTTATATACTTGCCTTTATTCATGGTTATACCAAAATGGTAGAAATCTACCATCCTTTTACTCTTAGTGCTTCTAATCAATTATATCTGTTACTGTCTAATGGTTGTTTCAGCACACCTATTTTACACTAGAATAACGACTGTTCAATAAATACTTATTGAAAAACGTCCCTACTGTTTATTCTGTGTATCTCTCTGGAGACTAAGTACGCATGAGTGACTGAGTGAAAGTAGTACACTGTTTCCACGGTCCTGAGGGATCAGGGTTGTCATGTTCGATAGTTGCCAAGAACTATTCTCTCCTTGGTTAGAGGAGTTTCTAGTGGCACTGTGAGCTAGCTGGTACACAGGCCAACATACCCGGTGGGGGTGTCTAGAATCAGTCTGACACCAATCCTACAGTGTATGTTGGCTAAACGCGCAGATCCTGTATAGGTTTTATAGGAACTACACGACATGGCACCGCCAACGTTGTTTGGGTACTTATTTAACAGTCAAATCGGAGTAGTTCAGTTGTGCTATTCTCAGAGACCCCTACCCACATTTCCCCAGAGACGTCTGGAGTGAGAGGGTACAAAACTCCGCTGCAGATGAGTAGGCAAAATCCTATGTATTGGCTGTTGGTTAATCAAGCTTGAAGGACACATTGTTCCTATTGTGCATAACACCTTATCTCAGTTCCCTTGAAGAACTCTTCTTACTAAATACGACTGAGCAAGTGGATAACGCTGTGCATAACCTAAATCTCTCAGCCGAAGAAGAAGATGCAGATGCAATACAAATTACAGAAAATGTTAGAAATGCCATCACCCTAAAACTAGCTTCATGGTTTAACAGCTAGGGATGGGCCAGTAACGTTTGTGATTGAGGCACATGAATCATTTAAAACAGAGGTATTCTATTCATGGTTACATTCCCACAGACAAATGCACTAACAAAGACATTTCATTACTACACAGAAGATGAAATACCGGACGAATATTGCCCATACGAGAACACTGAAGTTCCGCTCACTTACCAGGAGCATTTATACTGGTTTAAAGGCGCCCTACACCATACAAGAAATAAAGTAAGACTTGGTCCGCTCGGAAGAGACGGAGCAACATGGCCAGTATTAGCGGCCTATACACCACATCCTGACATTGAAATAATGCCAGCAGGAGACTTACTTACACTTCATAAAGAACTAATAAAACTTTTCAGAAACATGACAGTTCGTGATGAGAACACTCACAGTTCAGCCAGCAACGGCTACACCAACAGGTCCGATTCAAACATCAACTAAAATTACACCACAAACATTGCACGCAGTGATGGGTAAAATGCCCACTAAACATGAACAGATGCCATTCTGGGTGGCTCCAAAAATAACAGCTAGAGGCGGTATTTCCAAACACCAGCCCACTTGAAAAACACAGAATGTTAACAATTTGCTTGCCCATGGGGATAACACCCCAGATAGAGGATTGTACCTCTTGGGGTACAGTTTTCGCTACCATATATACCAGGACTCATGGTATCCCGTCATTAGCAGTAATACCAGATGTATTAAGACAAATACAGAATGAGTATGGAGCAGAACCTGCTCTGAACTTAGGGATGAAGTTACTAGGTCATTTTGCCCAGGTATCAGCTATAATATTAGCAAATATTAAAGGGGAAGCAGCATAGTTGGCAATACGCCAACACCTAAGGGAGTTCTCTCCTCTACAACAGGAACATGAATTACCCAAAATAATTGAAACTGCCTATGCAGAATTAGGCAGAGACAGTTTGGGGGGTAGAGCAATAAAACCTCAACTGATGGGTAGTCCCGAAAAGGATACCTTTAAGCAAGCACCTGCTTATTCAAAGAAGAAATGGGATAATAAACAACAAAAGAATAAAGATAATAGATCTCAATCAAGAGGTAGGTCTCCTCAACAGGAGCCCTCCGAAAGGAGGTATAACCTTAGGAATAGGGATAACATTAAAAAACCTGACTGGTATCAGGACACTGATACATGTTCCTTTCGTTCCTTTCAGGGTTCATCGAAAAACTCGGAGGGGGAAGGACGGTCAGAACACAGACAAGAAGAGCGTACAAAATCCAGAGACGCACAACGCACTTCAGACTACAAAAAAGAAGAAAAGCCTAAAGCAAAACCTCAATTCAAGTAGAAGAAAGAAGCGGGTCTCAAAGTTAGACTTGCCCAGAATTCTGAGGACACAACTACTGAACGGGGAATGGGCTCTGACGATGCTAGACAGTGCAGCAGAAGTAACAATAGCTCACCAGAACCTGATAGAATTTCTGGTGACAGCTGAGATGACTGAACATATCACCGTGGAAACGCCTGATACTAGGGTAAGTGTCCCACATAGGTTACAGGAGCTAATACTCCAAATGGAAGGGGACAAACCCAGAAAAGTTAAAGGTCTCTTTTAGGAGAACCTGACATTTGGCTACGACATTCTTTTAGCTGAAAGAGATTGGCCGCCTACTATTGTTATGGATTGACCAAAGGGAGAAACAGTAATTATGCCAGCTTTTTCCGACCTCATTCCCCAATATCTAAAACACACATACGCGTGGGAGTGGGAGGTAGCCCTTGCCCCTGCACTTTATCGCAACCCTGTTGGGTGGGATGAAGAATCAACGCACCACATGATACCATTAAAATCTACTCCAACTCCACAGAGACAGTATTCAATAAAACAGGAAGCGAAAAAACAGGTCAGGGAGATCTTAGATCAACTTGAATATCAGGGTGTGATTGAAACTTGCACCTCTCAAATGAATAATCCTTTGTTTCCCGTAATGAAACCTAATAAGTCATATCATCTAGTTTTAGACTACAGACATCTAAAATCATGCAGAAAAACTTTTGTAGTACAAAACGCACACAGAGCCGCATTAATGAATAACATTGTGCGGAAAAAATATAAAACAACACTAGATATCTCAAATGGATTTTTCTGCCAGAACATAGCGCCTGAGAGCAGATATTTGACAGCATTCTCAGCGCTGGGGTCCCAGCGGCAATTTTGTCGACTCCCCCAGGGGTATAAGAACAGCCCGGGGTTGTTTTCCGCCAGGGTAACTGAGTTACTTCAGAACCTGGACGAAGAGGCATTGTCCTATGTGGATGATATTTATCTGATGGATGATGACCTAGAGGAACACTTGACCAGGGTGAACACCATCATTTTGGGATTCGCCTCCAAAGGCTACAAATTCAACTTAAAAAAATCAAAAATGGCCCACCTCAATGTCCTTTTCTGGAATATGAGCTCTCAAATGAAGGGAAAAGCTTGGCAGCCAACTTTTTAGAAAAGTGCGCTCTGCTCCAACCTCCAAAATCGTTGAAAAATTTACAATCCATACTGCGATTCCTGAATTTTGGTAGAACATACATTTTGGATTACGCAGAAAGAGTTAAACCTTTCTACGACCTCATAGGACCTGATTTTTCAGTTAAGCAATGGACACGGACACACAGACACCCTTCGTTCCCTACAAGCTGACATGATAGCTTCAAAACACACAGACACGTGTAAATGTTCGCAATCTAGTGATCCGTATGGTGGCGGGTCAATCTGGGTACACCTACCTAACATACAATGAAGGCGAAACAGTACCCATAGCATACAAATCACACTTGTACACAAAGGCTGAGATGCGTTTTGCATCTACAGAAAAACGTCTGACAGCCGTACAGACTGCTGTAGTAAGAGAAAGAGCACTGGCTCAGGGGAAGTGAATAATAGTCATGACTCCAGTACCGGCCTTAGGGGCTGCTACAAAGGCAAGTGTTCCAAATGCTAAAGCCTTACATCCGAGATGGATACAATGGGCTAATTCTCTCACTGCATCAGATGTAGAATACAGATACGACCCAAATCTAAAAACAGAAGCATTTCTGCAATATGAACAAGAATACCCACTGCCGAATGAAATAATGCCTCTAGATCAGTGTGAATATATTATTTACACTGACGGATCTGCTCAGCCAGCCATAGGAAGTAAACAGCAATACAGCGCCGCATGTGCAATTGTAAAAGGTCGTAAGCAGGATGAAAAGCTCCATCCAAGCTGTACAAAAACTCAGTCTCTAGGAGACTGCACGGCTCAGCTAGCAGAATTAAAAGCTCTGCTACTGGCACTGATAAATACGGATCGAGAATTCCCCACACTAATAGTGTGCAATTCCTTTTACTGTGTCCAGTCATATAATGAATATCTTCACTATTGGGGACAAAATGGGTTTAAAGAATCAAAAGGTGGCACAATTAAGCATAAAACGCTATGGGAACAGGGAGCGGAGTTGAAAAACGAGCTACCAAGAGCTCACGTGATACACACGCTGAGTTATAAACGTGATGGCGTTTGGGTGCAGCATTGCAGTACTCCTCTCCATACCATCCTGAGAAAAATTAGGTTCTGGAGAGGAAGAACCGGGACTTAAAGCAATCATTAACAGCTAGAGTATTAGGCACGGGTGGTAGTTGGGTCAATCATCTATATGGGGTACAGAGGGCCTTGAACAACATGCCAAAAAGTTCTCTAGGGGGCGTCACGCCTTATGAGGTCCTTTTTAGGACAAGAATGTGGGTACCTGATCTCGATTGTGAAGGCACAGTGGCGGATGAAAAACCTTTTGACATCAACAAACGTTTGGCTGTTTTCCAGGATCTGAATGAATCCAGAGCACTACAGAGCAATGTTCAAGTAAAACGGTTCGCCACTGGGGAAGTCAAGTCAGTCACGGCAAGACCTGTCTGGATTCCTAAAGTCGGGAATCTGGTCAGAGAAAAGATAACTGACAAAAAAGAATTTGGGCCATCATACAGAAAGCCTGTACCTGTCCTGGCAGTTGAAGGAACAAGAACTGTACTTCTGCTGCCTCTTGCCGGGAAAAAGGAGAAAAGATTCATCTCCATTGATCTGATAAAACCACATTATGTGGTCGATACTGAGTGGTAGGCCTTGTGGACTCCTGAGTAGCCGACGCCCTCCTCTTGCTACTATATAGGAAGTTCAGACAGAAAGGCTCATCACATTTGAAGAATCTCCCATACGGAATGATGGACTATGCAATAATGCCATGGAACTCGTTCCTCTTGATACAGAAAATCAAAATCAAAATGAAAGAGAAATTTCAATTCGACCTAACACTGATGTCTACATAAACATGCCTCAACAAGAGCCATCTACAAGTTCAACAAAACCTGCAGAACTACCAAAAATAGATCGAACTGCATCTGGCTATTTCATCGACTTCGATACCTTTTCATTGGATCCAAGTGAACCTGAAGCAGTGCCAGCCCCAATATCTCATCAACAACAAATCAAAGACTTCATTTTTCTTAAAAAGACTTACCTGGTGTCACCTTGACTAGAACTTTGGATAACCACAGGGATACTTTTCTTTCTTTTCTGGATAGGCTTAGTAACTGTCTTTTGCTTACTTATTACTGGAACTTATCTTCGCCAAAGCTCTGCAGTATCAAAAGTGAACTTAATACTAAAACCTCACGTTTCATCACATCGTGAACAAAGAGACTTGTCATCAGTGACCATTACAGCAGTTCCTATACCTGATGGTATAGTATGGGACAAGGTTGATTATGATATATTTGGTCCGACCGAACTTTTAAAAATACCTCATTTATTTAAAATTACCTTAAATGATATCATTACCTCCAGTACATTTTCCGATGATTGGGATTTTGAAACTGTGAACAATATGTTGTCTGATTTAGAACAACCTGCCGCATTTTCTAGCAATGAAATGTTAGAGGACACATCAGACTTTAACACAATGAATTGTTATCAACATTATGGTCATCATTTTCTACACAAATCAAGCACCCCTAGGAATGTTTTCACATATCGCCAATGGGGACATTGCCCTACACCCCCGAAAAGTAGTTTGAAAACGTTTGCACAAAATTTTTCATATTTTTTAGGGTTTAATGTTTCAGACCCGACCTCATATTACTATAAGGTTGTACAGACATCCGCACAGAAAAATATGCTGACTAACACCAAACAGATTTACTCTGCTTCCTTTATTACCCAACTGTCTGAACAGGGTTTCGACTTATGGAAAGACACTATAGACCTAAAATCAGTGTGGGGTTCTAGAGACTGGCAAGTCGAGGGAACAGAAGTGCTATTTAGAGCATGTCTCATTCCTCAGCAGATGATATTTCTAAATGAAACTGTGCAACAGACTTCCTGTCTTGGGATAGCCAAGAATAAGGATTTGAACACACCTCGGATTCCAACACCGTCACAGGCCGAGGGTAATGTTACATCACTGAAGGGGGCTACATTAGATGACATCTTACAATACAATAGATCAGAACCCAATTGGGACGGTTGGTTGGTTTGGCCCACAGACACCAATAGATGTCAGGAGAGATTCAGGGGTACCACCGAGGGGTACAGTATCCTTAGGCCAGACCCACGCTATGTACAAAGAGAACATCCGGGGGTGGTGACATCATACAGTGTTGGGAAGTTGTGCCTCGATTGGCTAAAGACCTCAACACTACCACAGGTGAAACAACACTTATCCTTACTTACAGATGATGCAGACCTACAGGATTTTTTACTAGGTCCCAGAAAGCCACATCACAAACGTTTCTATTATGCTGTCTATAATGAAATTTGGAAAATCTCCCAACAAGAAGCAGCGGAGAGACTACGAGAAATAGATAGGATCAATCTAGAAAAGGCGTTAGCAGTAGTTGACAATGGCATGACTACGTTAACTTCCAGGATTTATTCACTGGGCAACATTGTATCTTCTGCTATTGATGTACTAGAACAAGATTTGTCCATACTACAGCACGGGCAATCACAATAGCGTTCTATTATGTTATTAAGCTGGACACTGCACTCATTGCGCGCAGGTTATGTGCCTTGGCGTTTTATCAACAGTACGTCACTATTTTCTGCATACCATCTAACGGAAAAACAGATGAAAATGGCACAGAGGGGAGCAAAATATACAATGCTGCGTATTGAAAAACTGGACAGATTACCTTTTACTGAGGCAGAATCACCATCCCCAGAATGGTTGATCCATTGCCATAACACTTTACCGGTCACAACTTTCCAGTTTCAGTACTGCCTTGAACAGCAACAGGCAGGGAGATATGAAGAAATGGGTAGGGAATTCATCAAGGAATTTTGGGAATTACTGTATAGATTTCGATGCAGGAGTGGGGATCTAGAAGTGCTTCTAAGCGGTATAAACTGTGAGAACGCTTTAAGTGGATCTCTCATATGCCAGGATATTATGCTGCACGGGGCCTGCAATGGTTCAGTAGCGTACCTATCCTGTCACTTGAGGGGTACCCCGGCAGCAGTGATTACTCCAATATGCTGCCTACTTTCAAATGGAGTTACTTGATGCTGAACGATCTAGGTTGTTGTGGGATGCTTCAGGGCATCGCATATCTAGTCACTGTGAGCTCCAGTGTTACTTGCTGTATGCAAGTATTGTTTCCACCAACACACACAGTCAGGGAGGCACCGCTATGGCCTTCGTTGAATGTTTCCTTTATACGGTTTGATACTCTGAGCGGAAAGAAAGCCATGCTTCTACAGAAAACCGTGCCCTTAACCTCTGCCCAGGAGACCTTTGATCTCCAGATCGCAAGGTCCTCGGCTGAGATACAGGCACTCATACGTACAAACTGCCCCTTCCATTTCACAGAAATGATAAATCGTATCTTTAACATGTCTGATACGACGGATATAGTCCACCTATTTCAGACCATAGGGTCGGGACTGTTAAGCATCTTTCAGACAGTCCTCAGAGTTATACCAAACTTTATGCACTCCGTATTCGGAAGCGTTTTTGGAGGACGTCCACTGATCCGGTTTCTAATAGCAGGTATCCTGATTGTAATTTTTCTGCTACGCAATGGATGTCCCAGTCACCAAGGAGATGGAAACTGTGCTCCTGGAGCGTAAATACCGTGATCGCATGGTACAACATCTTGGCACACCTCCCCTACGGGAACGGAGCGCCCCTTGGTTCCTGTCATTTAGACCAGTCTGGATGGACTGCATCCTACCTGTTCTCCGATGCCTGTTCTGCGGAGAAGAATGCGTGTTGGATGTCTGTCTGACACTTCCATCAGTTGCGCAACTGGACTTTGATGCTTTACTGGACCCAATAAGGCCCATGTTCTGCAGTGTCCCCAGCAAATTCCTATGTTGATGGCGGCATTCTTAGAGCCTCCACGGGAAATCTCTGTTCCTGTTGGAATGGATACCGGCTCCTCCACTGACACCCAGGCCTTGGATGGCACACAGGCTGCACCAGCATCAGCTGCAGGCAGTACGGAAGATCATCTGTGCTCAATTGACGTGATCTGCGAGGTGTTACAAGGATCGTCGTCTGCGAAGGCAGGCAACAGCAATGTTGCGTCTACCAGCCAGGACACAAACATTTGGCTCGTTGTGTGCTGGGAAAAATTTGGCTTTTTAAACAAACTAAAATTGGAACTCCAAAACAATTGACACTTTTTACGACCTGCATGGCTTTACGATGCTTTTAGTTGTTCGAACTATATATATGGACACATTAGAGCTATTGCTGGAGTGACAATTTTTTCCTTTTTACATATTTTAGAATTTTTAACATTTTTTAGCAAAACTATTGTTCCACTATAGGTTTTTGCGTACCAATGCCTAGACAGCCTAGTAGTACGTTTGAATTTAAATTATGTCGTCCAGTCGGATGAGGAGTGGGTGTTATATTCCATAGAGGTACCCCAATATAGACTCAGGTAATATCCTAACCCTTCACCTATATTCCTCCCTACATTACATACATAACGATTCTTAGGGATTGACCTTTTACCTAGATATGACACTGCACACAGAACGCAGGATTTTCCCTGGTAAAGGCCTCATACATTATGCATGAGGATTCTTGGAAACTCAGCAGGACTACCATCTCCTGTATAATAACTATGTATAAAGTTCATTCCTGACTTCATCCGAAGTCCGACAAGTGGTACAGCAAGGTAGAACCCCCGGGGAGACCTTTGGGTTTATAAACATCACATCTTGCTGAGACAAACAGGAGGAGATCAGGATTTCCCTGCCGGCACACACTGACGCGAGACGCTGAGGTTCCTGCATGCAGATACTCCAGCCCGCAGTGGTCTAACATCCCTTGCGGGGTGTACAGCTCGAGACCAAGACAGGATCCCACAGTCTCTCACTTTAGGTAATGGGGTTAACTTTATCCTAGAGGGAATCTTGGCTTAACACCAACACACATGCTAGGTACACTTAGGTACATCTAGTTAGGATTGCATCATAGGAGTACTCATTTTATTGTCATGTATTTTATATACTTGTCTGTATTCATGGTTCTAGCAAAATGGTAGAAATCTACCATCCTTTTACTTTCTTAGTGCTTCTAATCATTTATATCTGTTACTGTCTAATGGTTGTTTCAGCACACCTATTTTACACTAGAATAACGACTGTTCAATAAATGCTTATTGAAAAACGTCCCTACCGTTTATTCTGTCTCTCTCTCTGGAGACTATGTAAGCACTATTGACTGAGCGAAAAGTAGTACACTGTTTCCACGGTCCTGAGGGATCAGGGTTGTCATATTCGATAGTTGCCAAGAACTATTCTCTCCTTGGTAAGAGGAGTTTCTAGTAGCACTGTGAGCTAGCTGGTACACAGGCCAACATACCCGGTGAGGGTGTCTAGAATCAGTCTGACACCAATCCTACAGTGTATGTTGTCTAAACGCGCAGATCCTGTATAGGTTTTATAGGAACTACACAACAGAAGCTCTGTACTCCTTTTACAGATGTAGGGGAAGGCCAACACATGATGGCCGTTATCTTTTGTGGATCCATTGTTACCCCCTCAGAAGATAGCACACATTACAAAAGGTCCCTTTTGATGTGTGGAACTCACACTTATCCAGCTTCACATATAAGTGATTCTCTCTCCAGCGTTCCAGCACAGCCCTCACATGTCCTACATGTTCAGTGGTAGTATATGAGTATACCAGGATGTCGTCTGCACATACATCCAACATCTCTCTCAAGGCTTTGGAGCTCCTGGAGGCCAGGGAGGAGGTGGCGGGACATGTAGAAAGGCTGCGCTGTTTTGATTATAAGAATTATATGGCAAGTGCACACTCCGAGAGAGACAAACCTGGGGCTCAACTGGCTTGGCTGGCCAATCCAGCTAAGAGGGGATCCGTTATTCTAGAAGTGAGGGGGGACCAAGGAGAAGTATGGTACCGCCAGCAGGATATTAACCAGCATTTCTGTGACTATTATTCTGATCTCTATAGGAGTAAAGCATCCCCCACAACTGCAGAACTTGTCAACTTTATTGAGGATGTTGAATTACCAACACAAGGTGAAGAGGAAGCAGAGATCTTGGGAAGGGAGCTAGAGCTTAGTTGAGACCATGGCCAGGAACAAGACGGCGGGTACGGACGGGTTTCCCATAGAATTCTATGCGACATACATAGACCTGCTGGGACCCCGATTAGTAGCCTTATATAATCAGGCAAAACAGATGGGGAAACCTCCGGGAACACCTAGGGAGGCGCTGATCGTTCCCTTATTAGAGTCAGGGAAGCAGGCATGGAACAAGACGGCATATCGACCTCTGTCGATGCTTAATCTTGATTATAAAATCCTGAGTAGGATATTGGCCACTCAACTATTACCACATATGACGGGTCTCATACACAGGGACCTAGCCGGCTTCATACTGACACGCAATACGGCAATAAATGTACGAAGGCTGCTCAGAGTGATGGGAGCGGACTCTTATTGTAAAGAGGAGGCTACTATCGTAACAATCGACATCGAAAAGGCTTTCGATAGTCTTGAATGGCAATATTTATTTAGCGTGATGCGAGTCTTTAGGTTAGGACAGGAGTTTGTAGCTTGGACTGCTCTGTTGTATAGAGACTCCACAGCTCGGGTCCGAACAGGAAAACGTATATCAGACAGATACCCGGTGGAAAGAGGAACGAGACAGGGGTGCCCGCTATCACCCTTATTGTTTGCAATGGCTATGGAGCCGCTTGCAGCCAAAGCTAGGATTAGAAATTGGTATCGCGGACTAAATGTGGAGGGGCGCGTTCACCACATAGCCCTGTATGCAGATGATCTGATTTTGTTCCTCAACAGACCATGAGGGAGCCAAAGACCTGCTGTTGGCCTTGGAGAAAGTGGCAGGCCTAAAGGTGTACTGGAATAAGTCCTGTCTATTTCCCATTACGCAGGAATGGGAACAATCACAAATGGTGGAGGGAATTGAATCGGAAGGGAGATGTCTCCCGTATCTTGGTGTGCGAATATACCATGACAGGGCTGATCTCTTAGAGGGAAATGTGGAAAAGGTCATATGGGGGACAAAGGCCACACTAGAATAGGAGGGAACAGAAGAGAATAGATTACCAGCAGCCCCAGCATTAGAATCAGTGGAGGCAGCAGGACAGGAGCCTTGTTGCAAAGCATCTACTCTAAGGGTAAGAACTTGGGTTTCTTTCTGCAGATTCCCTATCATGTGAGCTACGTTAGTTAAGGTGATCTGACGTTCTTCCATCTCGGCCAGGGGGAAAGTAAACATGGGCTTCGTGTTCTAGCTGTTGTTTCCGCAGGGGCGAGATGCAAGATCTGAAGCAAGGTCCCAACTTCCCACACCCACCAATGCCAGCTCAACAGTCTCAAAGCTAACATGGTAGAAATGGGGGACGAGGCAAAACAAGAAAAGGAAAGTGAAGACACGTCACCAACGTGCATCAGGTATGGATATTCTCGTTGAATGGTCTTTATGTGATTCCTATAGTGGAGATAAGGTATATGTATTATAATAGATTTATTCAAGAATAGAGGCTGAGGCAATATATTACCGCACCTATCACTTCAGTGGGAAAATTTAATCTGACATATACTTGGTGCTCAGAACCGGACAATTCGCCCCCTTCAATTTCCAGATGGAGATAAAACTCCTTAAACAACTTTCAATACAGATGGTTCAGCACCAATTATCAAAATACGTATAATTTTTAGTTCAAAATAGTTCAGCACGAAAAACTTTTAACAATAATGTTTCAAGTATTATGTCAGTCTGCACACACGTTATATGAAATTCAGAGACTGCAATGAATATAATTTGAAGCAAGTTCTTTATTCATATGTTCTTCTAAAGTCTCCTTAAAAACAGTAGCCCACAGAGTTCATCCTCATGGACTTCTTCAGGGCTTTCTTCCAAGTCTTTCCAATCGAGACTTGATATGAATATTTTATAGCGTTGGTAATATATTGAAATCCTGTGTTTCGCTCTGACTTGTGTGTCCTTATACTTGATCTTAAGCACGTCGGTTCGTGCAAAGGAACGATGTCTTATGGGTTTTCAGATTTTATTCGACCTTTTCAGGACTGGACAGTATTGATTAACTTGATCTACGTCCGTGTGCATAGACTCAGCGATTTGTTTCGCTGTACGTTCTACAGGTTGAATATATGTATTACAATGTGCATGTGTTAGGGAGCTAACACTGACGCACAATTAGTGTGATGCGATGGGATAACTACCTGTAAAGATCCCCCTTCCGCTTAGGTCTGTCGGTATTAGCAAGCAGAGTCAATGGTATATATATCTATATGGAAGAGTAGTTTATTAGGTAGCCCAACTTATTCATATCCAATAAAACCAAGAAAAAAAAAAAAAACATTCTCCCAGAATGAATAGGAATAGAAAAATAAAAATGTGCACAAAAACATGCAGGGCTAAAGTACAAGAAAATAAATCAGTCCCTTAGGATATCAGGAGACTAATTTTATATTTATCTTTCTTATGGCCATTAAGCAATGTAAACAAGGGAGCAGAATCTCCATGCACCATGAAGACTATATCAGATAAGTATTTTCCGTAAATTATGCAAATCAAAATAAAAGTTACGGCTTTGGAGAACGTGCATTCTTTGTGAGTAATTATATTCTCATCTCTTATTTTTCAGGAAACATCGTGAAGGCCCCCGCGGCGTCGGGTGAACAGCCAAAGTCAGGAAAACGTCGTGAAGGCTCCTGTGGCGTCGTGAAACTGTAGAAGTCAGGAAGTGGTGTCTGGCAATAGGACGCCAACGTCGAGTCAAGAGCACCGAGAAGTCCCCGCGGAGCTGGACAACAGCAGCTGACAGTAACAGGATTCCGGCAAGAGCACACAGATGAACATCCAAGCAACCCGGAAGGAAATCAGGTGAGTGGATAGGGGCAGGACGGAAGACCCACACGTGTCAACTAGAATGCGAAGTGCTCTTCCATTCTGTTCAGCCTCTTTTGTTCCTGTCTTGCTCCTCCCCTTGCGCACATACGATTGGCAGCGGAGCAAGCCCGACATCAACATGATTGTACGTTTCCATGGGTTTCCCCGATGGTGAGCCCTGAAAAGCCCAAACAGTCGGGGGTGATCCGGTTGGGCATTGTTATGTGCCTCCCATACGCAGCAATCAGGAGAGAGAGGCACATAACCCAAACTATGGATGGCATAATAGCAGACCTCAACAGGGCCCAATGGTTCTTAAAATTGGACCTCTATGAAAGGTACCATCAGCTGCTACTAGACCCTGAGAGCCGATATATCATGGCATTTTTCATGCACCTAGGCCTCTAACGATACAAGCAACTCAACTTTAGAAACTCAGCAGCCCCTGAGGTCTTCCAAAACACTATTCAAGAGACCCGCTCAGGCTTGCAAGGTGTGATGAACATTAGAAATGACATCTTAATCTACTCAGCCACCCTCAAAGGCCACCATTGTCGCCATGTGGCCACCTTGCAGTGACTCGGTGATTATAGACTTACTTTGAACAGGGACAAGTGCTCATTCTTTGAGTTGCAGATTGAGTTCTTTAGCTTTGTCTTCATGAAGGACGGTCTGAAAGTCGAATTGAGAAAGTTGGAAGCCATTCAGAACACCCTTGCACCCTGCAATGCAATGGAAGTAAGTTGTTTTTGGTGACTGCCACCTACTCTGGGCGATTCTTACAAACTGCATGACTATCTCAGAGCCATTGATTGTCCTGACAAAGATGGAGTTCAAATAAATCTGGCACCCAAAGGAGGAGACAGCATTCGAGAACTTCAAAACGGGATCCATTAACCAACACCACAATGGCCTACTTTGACCAGAGAAGGCCACAGAACCAAATGTCAACACCAGCCCCATTGGCCCAGGAGCAGTGTTCACGCAAGAACGAGGGCCTGGGACGTCGGCTTCCCTAGCCTTTGTGAGCAAAGCTCTCACAGCTACAGAGACTTGATATTCTCAGATTGAAAGGGAGGCCCTGGCCATCAAATGGGTGTGCAGTCACTTCCATCTATGCCTTAGGGGCAGGGAGTTCATGTGGTCACAGATCACAACCCTCTGGTCATGCTGTTTAGTGGCATGGCTCCTCACCTCCCCTCTATGCATCAAAAGGTGGGCTGTTCAGCTGCAACAGTACTGGTTCACTGCCACATACTGCCCGGGGATGAAGAACCTGGTCGACTTTCTGTCCTGTCACCGAGTGAATCTATGAGACAAATGCCAAATCGCTGCAACATGAAGTGGAGGAATATGTGCAAACAGTGGTCTGCAGTGCGTGCCCTAAGGCACTAGAGGAGATCTCACAATAAACAAAGACCTGATTGATAAGGGCAGAAACTAATTTCCTTTGTAGGACATGGGGTGGGGGGGCTACTACCTCGACCAAACCGCTGGTTATAAACATTTACCAGTCTTATCTAGTCCTAAATGCCCAGAGCAGTTATATTCAAATGCTTGTATTAAAACATACGTTTATCAGTCAGCTCCATAAACATACCCCCTACTGAAAAGATGTATATAGACAGGCAAGAAGAATTTGCAAAAAATGTTTGTAAAGGTGATAAAGTGCCTCACGTGCGCTTCCCCACTGGGGCTACTGGTAGGTTCTCACCAGTGTGCCCACGTTTTCTCATCATCGGCAACTTTCTCACCAAAGAAAGAAAGACGTGTCCAGTCTCAAAAGAAAGAGGTGTAAGTAGTGATTTGTGTATATCAAGGAAAGACCCCGTAAAGTGCGAGAATAAAGTATTCCTCCAATTAAAATTGAGTTAGAACTCACATGTACCGAATTCCAATTTTATTCAAAATCGTGAGCTTACTCAAAATTTAAAAACAAACTGCATGTTGTAGACCATTTTAAGCAGGGTCAACATGTTTCATTGCCTGTACTCTGTTGCGGCAATTTCATCAGGGCTCGAGGTCGACAGACACCTCACTGGACTCCCACTTTTATATGAAGAATGACTGATAAACAAAGGAGACTCCAATTACAACTCCCAACCATTTAGGAAATCCTCCATCCATTCACAAAAAGCATATACTGCACAGTAGTTGGCGTATATTTACCAGGTGGTAGCCAAAGGCAATCGTACCAGCTTCTCACCGTGTCAGGGTATGCGTTTCCCTCAACTGCAAGTCCCCTACCGGCACAGTCCGTTGCCGTTGATATACCTGCGAAGATATGCTTCAAATGTTCACTGCCTTCTCAAAGTAATAAAAAGCACCACCTGACTGGTTCATAACATTGCGGTGCATCAAACCTTGCCATGTTACCCAAAATATTCACACGACTAGAATGTCAGACCGTTTATGCTGCGCCTCACGAGAACATCATCCACACAGTCACTCGCTAAAGCACGTTACAAGCCCCTGTCCATTAACATTGCGTTGAATAATTATGTATATCATGCCTAACACCGATCCTCATAACCGCACGCATACTCTTACTGCATTTGTCAGTATCTTAGGCTTTATCTCGTTCCGGCGTGTCACAATATTCCTCGTGCTGCATTTTCAAGTGCGCTTCCCGGAAGGGCGTCGTCATGTGACCCATCACAAGGTGGCACAGTCACGTCACCAGCCCAACGCGAGCGCCATTTTGAAACAATGTCTTTTACACTTTGAACATAGGGAACCAAAAACAGCATAATCTTTAAATCAGTAAACTGGGTGCAATTTATCATCGTCATATCAGAATACCAAAAGCCTATGTTTATTCAAAAATTCTCGGTCCCCAAGTACACCGGCACTCCTTATTGTCGAAGCACACCCGTTTATGCATATTAATGTGTTGCATCAGGGCACCAAACCCTTCTTTTAAACGCGAACATGTCACCAGGATGCTAAAAACATAATAAAGTAGCGTCAAAGCGATCTTTTCTTCCCGCACGTCCGAGAGTGTAACTGTTCCATTCCCTCCTCGGACCTCTATTAAATCTCAGTCACAGGGCTAAAAGGGCATCCACTTGCGGCTCTTAATATACAGGGGCCTTTCATGCAATGATTCCAATATCGTTTTATCATGTTTATACATTATCACACAAGACTATTTGTCCAATCACAGCTGATATTCTCATTAACATCAAAGCTACAGTCGTCAATTCAAACACGGAGACCTGCAGAATTACATGGAACCAGATCTCAAATGCCCACATTTTTAACTGCTGATTTTATTCCACTCTATAGAATCATTTAGGCCAATCTGATCTGCCTTTTCAGAATAAATCCCACGGGCCTCTTTTTTTTGCAAGGGTCCCTTCCATGTTACATGCCTCACGGAATACTCTCTCTAACACCGTCCACTTTAGTGCTCTGTGATCATGACACTGTTCCTGGAAATGGCGTACCAGCCGTGTGGTTAATTTCCCAGCTTTTATTGTGCTCAGATGTTCTTGAATTCATACCTTGATTTTTCGTGTGGTTAAACCTATATAGTGTAAACCACACTTACAGGTAAGTCTATATATCATGTTAGTCGTGTTACAGTTGCTGAATTTGGTCTGATACCAAGTCTTACCAGTCAGCAACTGAACACTACTGGTCTTTTCTGTCAAATCACATACCAAGCAACTGCCACAAGGGTAGTGCCCGGGCGGAACAGTTTAATTTTTTAAAGCCTGCACTGGACGGTTATGCACCAATTTATCTTTTAGGTTACACGCTCGCTTGAACGCGAACCTAGGTGGTGGCATCTTGAATTCAGATGTAGACAGTAATGACCAAGGTTTCCTGATTACTTGACGTATTTTGGTAGATAGTAGAGCATCTCGAGGTGTACAGTGGTTAATAACAAGTTGCATACCACTGTCCATCAAAAAGCTACTGACAAAAATTCACTGCTCCATTATCAATCTTTTCACCCAAGGGCCTTCCGGGATAATCTTCCCGTGGGCCAATTTCTGCTGTACTGTAGGAACTGTTCCTCTACAGATGGGTATATGGAGCAGTCTGAGAATCTGGCCGACAAACCGGTACAAAGGGCCTATCCAACTAGGGTGATAAAGAGAGCCAAGAAAAGAGCCCTTAATACACCTCGAGATGCTCTACTAGAAAGAAATGTGAGACAGAGCAGTGATTGACTGCCAGTGGTCATGACTTTTGACCCCCTATCTACCAAAATACGTCAAGTAATCAGGAAACATTGGTCATTTCTGTCTACATCTGAATTCAAGATGCCACCACCTAGGTTCGCGTTCAAGCGAGCGTGTAACCTAAAAGATAAATTGGTGCATACCCGTCCAGTGCAGGCTTTAAAAAATTCAACTATTCCGCCCGGGCACTACCCTTGTGGCAGTTGCTCGGTATGTGATTTGACGGAAAAGACCAGTAGTGTTCAGTTGCTGACTGGTAAGACTTGGTATCAGACCAAATTCAGCAACTGTAACACGACTAATGTGATATATAGACTTACCTGTGAGTGTGGTTTACACTATATAGGTTTAACCACACGAAAAATCAAGGTACGGATTCAAGAACATCTGAGCACAATAAAAGCTGGGAAATTAACCACACGGCTGGTACGCCATTTCCAGGAACAGCTTCATGATCACAGAGCACTAAAGTGGACGGTGTTAGAGAGAGTATTCTATGAGGCATGTAACATTGAAGGGACCCTTGCAAAAAAAGAGGCCCATTGGATTTATTCTGAAAGGGCAGATCAGATTGGCCTAAATGATTCTATAGAGTGGAATAAAATCAGCAGTTAAAAATGTGGGCATTTGAGATCTGGTTCCATGTAATTCTGCAGGTCTCCGTGTTTGAATTGACGACTGCAGCTCTGATGTTAATGAGAATATCAGCTGTGATTGGACAAATCGTCTTGTGTGATAATGTATAAACATGATAAAACAATATTGGAATCATTGCATGAAAGGCCCCTGTATATTAAGAGCCGCAAGTGGATGCCCTTTTAGCCCTGTGACTGAGATTTAATAGAGGTCCAAGGAGGGAATGGAACAGTTACACTCTCGGACGTGCGGGAAGAAAAGATCGCTTAGACGCTACTTTATTATGTTTTTAGCATCCTGGTGACATGTTCGCGTTTAAAAGAAGTATTTGGTGCCCTGATGCAACACATTAATATGCATAAACGGGTGCGCTTCGACAATAAGGAGTAGCGGTGTACTTGGGGACCAAGAATTTTGAATAAACATAGGCTTTTGGTATTCTGATATGACGATGATAAATTGCAACCAGTTTACTGATTTAAAGATTATGCTGTTTTTGGTTCCCTATGTTCAAAGTGTAAAAGACATTGTTTCAAAATGGCGCCCACGTTGGGCTGGTAACGTGACCGTGCCACCTTGTGATGGGTCACGTGACAACGCCCTTCCGGGATGCGCCTTTGAAAATGCAGCGCGAGGAAAATTGTGACACACCGGAACGAGATAAAGCTGACAAATGCGGTAAGAGTATGCGTGCGGATATGAGGACCGGTGTTAGGCATGATATACATAATTATTCAACGCAATGTTAAAGGATGGGGGCTTGTAACGTGCTTTAGCGAGTGACTGTTTGGGTGATGTTTTCGTGAGGCGCAGCATAAACGGGCTGACATGGCAGCAAGAGGACGCCTTGCGCAATCTAGTCGTGTGAATATTTTGGGTAACATGGCAAGGTTTGATGCACCGCAATGTTATGAACCAGTCAGGTGGTGCTTTTTATTACTTTGAGAACGCAGTGAACATTTGTAGGAGATCTTCGCAGGTATATATCAACGGCAACGGACTGTGCCGGTAGGGGACTTGCAGTTGAGGGAAACGCATCCCCTGACACGGTGGGAAGCTGGTACGATTGCCTTTGGCTACCACCTGGTAAATATATGCCAACTACTGTGCAGTATATGCTTTTTGTGAATTGATGGAGGATTTCCTAAATGGTTGGGAGTTGTAATTGGTGTCTCCTTTGTTTATCAGTCATTCTTAATATAAAAGTGGGAGTCCAGTGAGGTGTCTGTCGACCTCGAGCCCTGATGAAATTGCCGCACCAGAGTACAGGCAATGAGACATGTTGACCCTGCTTAAAATGGTCTACAACATGCAGTTTGTTTTTAAATTTTGAGTAAGCTCACCATTATGAATAAAATTGGAATTCGGTACATGTGAGTACTAACTCAATTTTAATTGGAGGAATACTTTATTTTTGCACTTTACGGGGTCTTTTCTTGATATACACAAATCACTACTTACACGTCTTTCTTTTGAGACTGGACACATCTTTCTTTCTTTGGTGAGAAAGTTGCCGATGATGAGAAAACGTGGGCTCACTGGTGAAAACCTACCAGTAGCCCCAGTGGGGAAGCGCACATGAGGCACTTTCTCACCTTTACACACATTTTTTGCAAATACTTCTTGCCTGTCTATATACACCTTTTCAGTAGGGGGTATGTTTATGGAGCTGACTGAGAAACGTATGTTTTAATACAAGCATTTGAATATAACTGCTCTGTGCATTTAGGACTAGATAAGACTGGTAAATGTTTATAACCAGCGGTTGGGGCGAGGTAGTAGCCCCCCACCCCTGGTCCTACAAAGGCAATTAGTTTCTGCCCTTATCAATCAGGTCTTTATTGTTTATTGTTATATTTGAGTGGAGGGCAACCCGATTGACATTTTTCCCTCTTGAGCTCCTTATTGCTACTAGAGGAGATCTGCCAAGCAGGAGGATGGTGGAGTCCTGAAGGTCAATAACAACATCCAGGGAGGGGCCTGGAAAATGTTTCTGCAGGATGCCCACAAATGGACAGCCATGGACAAAGACTGTCAATCCCACTTGTGGAGGGTGAGGGACGAATTGAGCATGTTGCGGGACGGTTTGCTCCCGAGAGGTCACTGCATCATAATTCCTGCAGAGGATAGAGGGTTTTGTGTACAAAGGTCATCAGGGAATTGCAAAGATGAAAGCACACTTGCGAGAGAAGGTGTGGTTCCCAGGCCTTGATGCTGCAGTCGACGACACTGTGGCATGTTGTTCAGAGTGTCAACAGACCAGAGGAATGAGCGTGCCAGCTCCTGTGAACATAGAGCCTTGCGTAGCACCGGGGATAATAGTCAGTCTGGACTTCAGATGTTTCCCAGACGTACGCCTCTCCATGGTGATGGTTGACAGACATTAGAAGTATCCAGTGGTGGATACTAGATACTTGTGTAATATGTTTATATTTATTTATTATGTATTAAAGATTGCTAAAAGATATTAATGGAATCCTGATCCCGTAGGAGGAAATATTGGATTTATGCACACATGAAGCTCATGAATTAATTGGCCATTTGCGAAAGGGATGCATATGTGAAAACAAGACTATGATGTATTACGCTTTCTAGCCTTGAGAAACTCCTTAAGTGGATGAAACGTGTTGGCTGTGTTTGCAAAATAAATGTATGGCAAAGAATTAATGTATTCCATGGATTGTTTGAACCTTGGAGAAATTAGAAGAATAAAGTAAGCCTTTTAAAAATCCGAATGACATCTCGACTGGATACTTGTGCTTGGATACAATTGTGTTGTGAACTTAAATCATAACTAGTTAGACTTACTGAGTGCACATTATATTTGAATTAGCTTGGAAACTGGTCACATGCGACCTAAGTGGGGTTCTTGGAGCAGCGGACCCCTTAACGGTTGCAACAGTACTGGACTTCCAGTAATATATTGATGAATGGACAAGGAGTATGAATTTTAAGTATTGGTTTATAGGAACATCAGCTGCTATTGTAAATTGTTTGATATTTATGGAATTCATGTAAATTAATTTTTTTTTTAAATAGTTACTTTCTTTAAAATGAAAATGTTATTAAAATACTTATAATGCACAGACTTTACCCCATGACGACCCCTCTAGGGAAGCTATTCTCCCACCTTCTTTTGGCCGCATGCTTGTGTGCCGATCAGATGTGAAAACAGCCACAAGCACCTTCACTTAGTATGTGGTGGGGGAAGATGTGGTAAGTCTATGCCATAGAAAAACGTACAGCAATTGTTCGCAATAGAGTTGCATAATTTGACAATATCTGGTGCCCCTTTACCACATATGTGAAGAGACTGCAAAGCACAGGGGGGATACACATGGTAAAGTCCAAGACTTTGAAGGCTTCGGGGGGTGTGAGATGCCCTCCTCTGAGGTGAAGAGCCAGTCGCCCCCTTCTGAGCTTTTGGACTAGATGCCATCATGTGCTTTTGTGTCTTATGCATCAAGAGATCAGAGGTGTCTCTCATGGGCTTGAGTGCAGGTCGCATGATGCTATAACTGCTTGTATGTACTAAACTGCGTTATTCTGTACTGTCAACCACTGTATGCTATCATGATGGACAATGATGCCAAAGTGTGTCTTCATTTCCCCCCTAAATCCAAAATAAAGTTGTTAAAAAAATACTTTATAATAAAATATTTATTTTTATATATACTTTTTTTACATTAAATTAAATGTATATATAGCTTTAAAAGGTGAAAATGTATGTATTTTAACATAAGTTCCCATGGGGTTCTATTTTAAGTAAATCAATATACAAAGAAGGGACTGGGGGCTTTTTCCTCTCTCAGCATAGAGGGAGGTCCAGCATAAGTGCCCCGGTTGAAGTCTTAGGGAAAGAAGGTTATGCTGTTCCTCAGTGAACGGTGTCTGGGCAAGGGAAATGACACCAACCTGACCGCTTTGGTTCAGAGTTGGGAGTCCATTTATTGGATTGTAATGCCCTCACACACCCAATCGGGTGTCATGCTTCATCATCTGGGCTGTTCCTCGTCGGGTCGGCGGTGCAATACCCAACGGGCTCCCTGTAGTAGGGGCACTTTGACGGAGATCTTCTTCCAATAGCCGTATGGTGAAGTGCGGGTGAGGGGCCAGAACTGTGTAGATGTATGGTTTATGTGTGTGATTTAAAATTGGGCTCGGAGTACCTGTGAGGACAATTTTTAATCAACAAGTCTCCTACCCTAGCTAAAATAAACAGTGCGGCGCTTGGCTAAGTATAATGTCTTAGGTCAAAGCGTCTCTATTGGTGCAATGAGGTCAACATGTTTCTCGCTCAACGTAAAAGTCTACATGCGATTCGTCAGGACCTATATTGTGAAGATTATCTACACTCTTGGGTTGGCGACATGGTATCACACTCACATCAGCCAAACAAATACCTATTTGTGTACCTGTCAGACCTGGAACTACCTGTATGGGGAGAAAAGGGGTGACATTGATCATAATAATGAGGTACACATTACGATATATATACAGTTTCATTTCCCTTGTGACTCCAACTTGGCTTGTTTATCAGTGAATTGTGAAAGCCAATTGGTAAAGAACGTAAAATATTCAGAAATAGTGCCACACGGTGAGTGCCCACAGTGAACTAGTGTGAACTATAGCCCTTGTGGCACATGTGTAATGCAGCAGGTATATTGCAATCGGACTCACCCAATGTTGTAAGTTACCCAGGCGTCATCAGCACCCGGTAGGTCAAAGCAAGAGGAGTTCCTCAAGTATTAGACAAGTTCTGGTAGGGGAGAATGGATGGTGCAAAGAGATTGGGTCACACTGTTTAGATAAACCTTGTTGCACAGGAGACCTCAGCTCTCAGTCACTTATCTTACTCTCACCATATTCATACTTTACGATCAAAATTCAATTATAAAAATCTAGCGAATTTAAAAACGGAAACACGCGGTTGTTCATGGTCAGTATAAATTGACCATCTACATTCACTCTTGTTGTCAAAACCCAATGTGATTGTGGCAGCAATTGTAAGATATCATTAACGCGCTTCTCCTCCGTTCGAATCTTATTCTTGATCATATCTTTGTCTCATTGCTGAATTCTAGTGGGGCCCTGTATGTCTACCTTGCGTTCCGGAGTTGCCGGTGTTTAAGAAAATATAGGTGTTTAATCTGGCGCACAACTAGGCCCTTGATCGTATTGTGTATGCGCGCTGTCCTGGGATCTGTATTGTATTTTGTCGGGTATGTGATATGTTGTTTACTGTGACTCCCAAGGCGGCCGTGTTAGCGTGTAATTAAATCAGAGTGCCCCTTACTGGCGGGCACCTGGCTACAGCGTAAAGCGCACCAAAGGGTAATGTGTAATTGATAAAGCGTTCAGTGCGTTCTGGCTGCATGTATATAAGCCAGTTCCGAAAGATTCTAGCTATCGGCTGGCTGCACAACTACAGTTCTCAGTCGAAGCAATGTTAGCGTGAAGTGAAAAAATGGATGTTCCCCGTGCTCGGGAAACATTTCTACAGACATTCGAAGCGTCAAAATGTATTTCCTTAGCTAGAGCGTTAATGTCTTAGTGTTTGGTGCGTTCTAGCGGCATCTCGGGATGTCATTTCCAAGTGTATCTAGTTATCTGTTATTTACCTATGCCCCTGATCACGCCTTTAGCTGGGATTAAATTAAATCTACAAACATCCAAAGTGTCAGCAGGGTAAGGGGGCGGCGCGCGCTGCAGCAGTACTCACTTTTGTGCTGTTGTCACGAGTCGAATCGACCTACCCACATCTACCAGGTCCGGGAGGTGAGGCGGTCTAAGGCTAGTCTTGTTTTATAGTCCTTCACTGCTGTCAGTGGTGGAAGTTCTTCTGACCAATTAGGCCAGTGCTTGTTTCCTAGTTGAAATGGCAGTTTTTTGGCAGCCATCTTAGACTGGTGTTTCCTCATGACGTAATCGCAGGATGTTTTATGCTACAATATGGCGGCCATCTTTAAGTGGTGAAATTGCTGGTTTTGTTGACTGCGTTACCCGGGAATTGCGTGCCCCTGACGCTATTTAGTGCAAGGGTGCTAGTGTCACATGGCTAGTTCTGATATACCCATGTGATGGGTGGTTAGAAATAATGATTATCTGGCGTGACTTAGAGTTTATGTTCTATCAAAAATGCCAAGAATGTATGGGGCATTGTGGGAGCCATTAAGATTCATTGTGTCCTATGATACCTGTTTCAGATGTTAAGTATGAAGGTTGTTTATCACAGGAATGTGTTGGTGTATGCGGATAAGGGTAACCTCTTTGGTGTGGTTGTCCTATCTTGTTACTGTTCTCTAGGTTATGTTGTGCCTGTCAGTTCCTTCTATGCCCATAGTTAATCTGTTCATATTAAATTCTTAGTGAACTCCAGGGTATTTCCTCATTTATTCCTGTTATCTGCGAGGATAATCTGTGTATCCATCTCTGTTCTTTGACAAACATGGCATTCTTTGAGATTTTGGAAAAAGCCTCCAAAATGACCCATTGTAGTGCTTCTGGTGTATGGTGTTTCTCCAGGTAGTGTGTGCACATTTTCGTGTTGCTTTTGTGGCAACGGAAATTGCTTCGCTGTTCTGATATACGTAGTTTTACTGGGCGTGTAGTCATCCCTACGTAATATAGCCCGCAGGGACATGTGATCAGGTACACGCAGTTGGGTGTATTACAATTGGTGTGTGACCTCATCTCCCATGTGAAGTTTTTACTGAAGGTAATGGTTTTCTGTATTGTGGTGAAAGCACATGCCGTGCAAGTGCCACATGGATAATGGCCCTTTACAGGTGGTAGTTGCCACAATGTTCTTTGTTGACCCACCGTGGATGCTTTCGGTCTTGTGTGGATCAACATATCTTTGAGATTCCTGGAGCGTTTGAACGCAAAACGTGGTGGCTCCAGAGTCATCCCTCCGGTGTCGAGTATGTTCCAATGTTTTTTTATGACTTTGGTCAATCGATTGGAAACTGGTGTGAATGTGGTAACACAGGTGAGGGTTTCAGTGGGTGTCCTCTCTCTAGGTTCTAGCAGACCCTCGCGGTTATTGTTTCTAGCTCTCTTCCTAGAGAGGGCTATACTGCGTGGTGAATAATCGCGTGCTGCCAGATTTTTTGCGAGGATTTCAGATTCAGACTTTAATTCCTCTAGTGTGCTGCAATTTCTCCTCGCCCGCAAGAATTGCCCAAAGGGGAGGTTTTCCTTTAAGGCTCGTGGGTGGTGGCTGCTGTACAGCAATAAGCTATTGCGATCTGTGCTTTTCCTGTACATGCTTGTAGCAAGACCGCCTTGTTCAAGTTTGATAGTTAGGTCCAAGAATGCAATCTGGTTGGGTGAGACCGTACTGGTAAATCTAAGGAATGGGTTTAGATCATTGATCCACCTGAAGAATTCTGTGTAGGACTGTGAGTCACCTGTCCAGAAAATGAGGATATCATCTATGAATCTTTTCCACAACCGTATATTCGACCGGTATGGATTTGATTCATGGAAGATAAGTTTACCCTTGAAGGCCGCCATGTATAGACAGGCTACACTGGGAGCGAAGGTACTTCCCATGGAAGGTACCTTGTGTTTGATGATAAAGCTGGCCTTTAAACTCGAAAAAGTTTTCTGTGATGGCTAGTGTTGCGCATTCCATGATGAAACAAGGAGGTGTTGGAGATTCCCATGTTACCGAGTTCAATTCGTCCTCTATCACGTCTAGAGTGGCTCTCTGAGGGATATTAGTGTAGAGAGCTTCCACGTCTAGCGTGATGAGGAAGTCAATGTCATTAATGGGTTGGAGCTCGTCTAATAGACACAGCACATCAGTGGTGTCCTGGACATAGGACGGAGTCAGCTTTACCAGTGGTTGCAAAAAGTGGTCGCAAAATTGTGACAGTGGTTCCAGTATAGAGTCGATGCCCGAGACGATGGGCCGACCTGGTACCGGGCTGATCCCCTTATGGATCTTAGGTAGTACATAGAAATAAGGGGTCCTAGGTTCCTGTTTGAGGAGGAAAGAGGCTTCCTTTTTGCTCACCCACCCTTGGGTCTCCGCAGCGAAGACTAGAGCCGAAATGGCCTTTGTCAACCTTTCCAGTGGGCTGCTGGCGATAGGTGTATAGTATTTTCTATTGCTCAGCTGTCTCAGGCATTCAGTTTCATAATCCGCGGTGGCCATGATGACCGTGGCACCCCCTTTGTCTGCTTGTTTAATAGTTATTGTGGGGTCGTTCGCCAGGGTCTCAACGGCCATCAGTTCTCCCCTTGGGATATTGCAGAAGTTCCTTAAGTTGGTGGTTGCCTGTATGTCTTTCAGGACAGCCTGTTCAAAGGTTACCACCTCATTAGGTATCATGCTGCTGTTGGGGGTGAAAGTAGAGGGATTGTGTAATCCTGAATCATTTATCCGTTGATGGGGTTTGTTGTCAAAGAAGGCCTTGAGGCGTACTTTGCGGAAAAATTGTTGTAATTCACATAGTTGTTGGAATTGGTCCACCTTGGGTGTGGGGACAAAGCCCAGGCCCTTTTGTAAGACTCTCTCTTCCAACTCTGTCAATGCCTGGGGGGATAGATTCACAACTAAATTCTCTTTTTGGAGTGACTCCTGGTTTCCACCACCCGTTGTTGGGGTTCCTCCCACTGTACCCTCTTTTCTTGTTGGTTTCCTCTTCTTCGCCCGCGCCCGCGCCCTCTGCCCCAACCTCTGCCTAAAAAAAGGTTGGCTGATGCCTGGGGGGCCAAATGGAGGTGGGCCCTGGGGGAACATGGGGTATTGCCAGTAAGCTGGTCCCTGGTACTGTGGTGGCTGGTACCCAATGTATCTTTGCCTACCACCCCTTCTAGTTTGATTAGTGTTCCAGTTCTCTCCGCTGGAGTCACTATTGCTGGATGAGCCCCGTCTGGTGGAATTAGAGCTGGTATCTGAGAGATTACTCGAGTTTGGTGGTACGAAATCCTGCTTGAGATATGGATATACCTTCTCCTTGTCAAAGCGCCGGATTTCTTTCTGAAGTTTGACCACCTTTTGCTTCATAAGGTATTCCTTATGTTCAGCAATCTCACTGTTTAGTTCTGTGAGTTTTGTTTTAAAGCTGGGGCCAGGTAGTGCACTTTTGAGGGTACTCTCAGCTATTTGTATCTGTGCCAGTAAATCGTCGGCTAGTCTTTTTGCCGTGCTGATTACCAGTATAAGTAGGTCCCTCGTGCATTTCCACGAGATCGGAGACCACTCCGTCTTAAACAAGGCATCCTCTAAGAAGATTCTTGGGAAGTTCTTGACAACCAGACCATTAGGTGATATATTGGCCCTTAAGTATTCCGTCATCAGTGCTCCGTGCAGGGTTATACGAACCCATTCTCTTTTCATGGTTAAAAGGGACTGCCAATCTTCCGACTGGCTCCCCGTTGCGCCACCACTATCTGCTCCCAGAAGCTCTGGCCCCTCACCTGCACTTCACCATATGGCTATTGGAAGAAGATCTCCGCCAAAGTGCCCCTACTACAGGGAGCCCGTTGGGTATTGCACCGCCGACCCGACGAGGAGCAGCCCAGATGATGAAGCATGACACCCGATTGGGTGTGTGAGGGCATTACAATCCAATAAATGGACTCCCAACTCTGAACCAAAGTGGTCAGGTTGGTGTCATTTCCCTTGCCCAGACACCGTTCTATTTTAAGTCCCTGACGCCATTACTTTACAAGTGTGGTGCTAGACTTACTCCAACGCTGGGTTGGCGTACCTTCATGAGTTTCTGGTCTTTTGGGCTGTACTAACTGTAGAAGTGTAGTATGTGAATATTAATGG
Source organism: Calotriton arnoldi (assembly GCA_963921515.1). Lineage (NCBI taxonomy): Eukaryota > Metazoa > Chordata > Amphibia > Caudata > Salamandridae > Calotriton > Calotriton arnoldi. The sequence goes on from CAWUFW010006012.1 coordinate 670,440, forward strand.
GCTTACACTTTTGTTGGGTGAGTATATGCGTGTCCCTACCTAAACTACTCCCTACCCTTCCCTAAAACCCTCCTTACTCCTCCCTAAGCCTTTCCCATTTTGTAGTACATATTCCCACCAGTTCCTCCCACATTTACTTTTGAGTAGTACAAACTTATATGTGTGGAGATCTCTCCATAGTAAAGACAGGAGGGTGGAGTTGGAGATTTACACCTGTAGGTTTGTGAACAGCATTTTGTAGTATGCGAGTAGTACTACTGTAGTACTACTCAACGTACTACAAAGTGCAGTTTGAGAATAGGCCCCAGAGTATGTGCAGGGAAGGGGAAATGCAAACTCAGTTAAATATATTGTGTAATTAGGGCTGGGCAAGTAAATCGACATTTACACACAAACATACACAGAGAGTGCAGGTTTCTAGGTGGTGTGGACACTCCCTCCCACACACGCGCAGCGAATAGTTAGCCATTACTGTAAACACTCAGGCACCCAGCCGATGTGAGAGGTGCATTAGGCCACCTACTTAGATATGCTACCGGTATGTGGAGGTGACATGGTTGTGTTCACACTCTAATACACAGCATAAGCAGGGCTTGGGCAATGCAACCTCAAACTCAGTGTGCAATCAGGGGTTCACTAGTAAACACTCACACATTCCCAGTGTGTGCAGGCCATATGGTGGCTTGGACACTCGGAGCCCGATTCTGATGCGGTTAGGAAATCTTCCCGATCTAATCGGTTTGGAAATGGTTTCTGACCGACTCGGATCAGGAGAGTCCGACTGACCGAGTATGATGCATCAGGATGCTTCCAGATACGATTTGGTTGGACCCCCATTGACTTCTATGGGAGCCTATGTTCCTACCCGCATCGTAATCTGGCCCTCGGTTGAGAAGACACATTCCCGATCCGATTTGGAAGGAGCAAATGCTGTTAGGAGGCCTTCCTAACCGAATCGTAATCGGGCCCTAGGTGGGAATGCTTTCCTAACCGCATCGGAATCGGGCCCTCAGTGCCTACACATACGGCATAGTGAAAGTGTGCTAGTACACCCTCATCAATATAGACCACGAATGTTAGTTAGAGGTGGGCGAGCCAGCAAATCAACAGGGAGAGCCGAGCCAAGGGTGTCTCTTGGCTCTTACAGCCTGCGCACGATCCGAGCCCTGTAAATATTTACTATGTAAATCATACAACAAACGTCACATAAAATATGATTATATCACTCTCAGGGGCTCTTGTGGTTGGCCTATCTTTCCCCTAGGTGACTACTTCTTCTCACTACGAGACTTGGGGCCATACTTTCTGCACGAGGGGGAGATATTGGGGCACTCAGTTGCTTCTAGCGGCTCATAAAACACTGAGTTTTTTTACATGGCTGTAGGCTGGTAAAAATTATCATTTTCCATATGCTGTTTTTAACTTTAGTTTTGATGAGCTACTGGCTGGGTCCTTGCGCAATTGTCCCCAATTGGCACTCCTGCACCTTCTTTTGCTCACAGCTGCATGGTTAAACAACACTACCCTGTTGTCCAGTACTGCAAAGATAGACACCAGACAGAGAAGACCTTATCCTAACGCCCTTAGACTCTGTAGTTTTGAGCATGGGGTGTGGGCAGAGAAGCTCCCTGTGCCTGATGGAGCCTCTCCTCACACAGTCACTCAGCTAAGCCCTGGGGCTCCCCTGGTATAGGCTCCCCCGTGATCCCTCTTCATTGCAATATTACATACATAAAAAATACTTTTAGCACCCCAGAAGGATTAAAGACTGTATATCATGCTCCCTTGACATCTGACTGACTGCGCCAGACCTAGGCAAGACCTGACCTGTCATGAAATCTCATGATTAATCACCTTTATCACCCGAAGACATTCCTTCAACCTTTGTTACACCTAGAACTCTGCACCAGGAACAATAACCTTCTGTGATACTTTATTGCAGATTTGAATGGTCTCGCTTATCTGGTTAGAAGTGGATAGTACCTCCATTTCCCACACACCGTTTCTATTTTCTCACATCCATACTTTCCTTTGAACTTTTCTTTTGAATCTTTTTCATTTTAAATCTGTCCTATGAAACCAAAAGGTACTCAAACCATCACCAAAGACCAAGGCATGCAGCGTATATTCCGCCCTGTTGAGGTAGCAAGATTTGCTCCTAAACTATAAAAATGTGCTAGACAGTAATCTGGCCAGTGTTTTGAAAGTGAAACAAAATAGGGGAAAAAAAGGACATAAAAATCCCAAAATGATGACTGGTTGTTCCATTTAAAAAGACTCTGATAAGCCCATCTAATTTATACAGTTTTATTCAATAAAAGACTATTCTACATAACTATTGGACTACAGTAAAGATGTCAAATTTGGGACTGAGAGATTAGTCCTCAACCCGAGTAACCGGAGTATCATAACTTCCCAGGGCAGTATAAAGAAGCATTGTCAAACAATATATTCGTGTATGACAGAGAAGTAGATGTGAATTAAAATGATCAAATTTAAATCAAGTCCCATAATGTTGTACTTAAAGATATTAAAGAAATGTTAAACAGCACCATCTAGATAAAACACCAATGACCAGGCCTCACAAAGTTTATCCAAAAGCTAACAAACTTCCTAAGACATCCAGATTTCTAAATCATAGTTTAACTTGAACAGACCTATAGTAATGAGGCATTTAAACCAGATACTCAAAATTCAAAGACTCAAGCACATGAACACGCTCACAACAAACGCATGCAATATCCTGAGAGCAACTCACTATAACAGAAATTTGCAAAAGGGCTGTCACGGAGTCCTACTCAATCAGAGCAAATCTCTCACACGTTTGTTAGTTTCTGAAGGAATCACACCTGTTGCTGAAAACAAAATTGTTCTTGTTCTCTCAATAATTTTGTTCAATTATGTATCTATTATGAGAGCACTGCTTTGAGGGAACAGTTACTGTCGCTCTGGCCACTTCCTGGATCACAATGCGCCTCTACGCTTAGGCTGGACAATCTGGATAAAAGTGAAGAGGTATGTGCTCATTGCAATTATGTATTAAAGGGGCACACAAGGTGGGGCAAGACAGCACAAGCCACATAAACAAACAGGGAACTCTGGAAGATGGGTTTAATTAATAGTAGATCACTTCCAAGTCATAAAACAGAGATCAGGCTCCTGTTAGAAGAGGAACATCTGGATGTCCCGTTTATTACAGAACCCTGGCTCAATGAGAGTTCTGCCCCTGATATATTAATGGCCCTTCCTCTGGGATCCCAAATAGGCAGACAGGATTGTGTAGGCAAAATGGGGGGGGGGGGGGTGTATTTCCATTTTACTAAAAGTTGAGTTTAGATGTATCACCACACCTCTTCCAATATCGGATTTCCAATTTGTTATAAAACTTTCTCCAGCGTGCACTTTTTTTGGAGCCCTAATCTACAGACCTCCAGGCTTGAGTATGTAATTCAAATATGTCCCACCAGACATTTTAGCTAGTCTAGTTGTGAGGAAAGGTCACATTACTATCCTAGGTGATTTTAAAATACACCTAGATGAAGTGAATAACCCTTCCACTAAGAGACTGCCACAGGACTTGGAGGTGGTGCAGCTAATCCGACAAGTACATTCTTGACCCCATTTTTACTAATGATCCAAAGATTCAGGTCAACTCATCGATCCCTGTACCATGGCCAGATTATCATTTTATACCATTCACGTTGACAAAGCCTTCAACACAAATGCGATCTAATTTCTCCTCTAACCCTGCACGGAGCTGGTCTTAACTTGTACCCGAAGCTTGGGTTACGAACTTGGAGGCCTCCATTCCAAACTTAAATGGTAATTTGGAGGTGGCTTACACCCAATGGGAACATTGGATTGCACATACGTTAAAGATTAATGTATCCCAAAGTCCAGGATAAAGCCTACATTGAATACTAAAAGTGCCCCTCTGGTTTAATACCCACTTAGTCTCCCTGAGGAAAAATTGTAAGAAACTCAAGAGGAAATGGAGGAAGTCCTATGATCCATTTCTAAAAACTGAATATAAAACCACTATCAGAATTTATCATACTGAAATTAAAAAAGCCCAGACTAAGTACTATGAGGAGAAGGTCATCCAGGCTTCAAATCCCCCTAGGGAACCATTTATGGTCGTTAAAGCACTTACAATAATAGAACAGGTTAACACTCTTCCACAATGTACTAAGAAAAGATGCAATGAGCTAGCGTTTTTGTCCAGAAAAAAGTTGGATATTTAGGACTCATTTTGGTGTAATATAGTTATAGACCCGAGTCAAACAGAGGGCATCATTGCAATTCGGACCTCACCAGCCTTAACACTTTTCCCAGTTTTGAATGAGGAGAACGCCTGTGTACTTATGAGGAAAATCAAATCAGGATCCCCTTTAGACCCAGCACCACCTCAAATTTTATCTAAGGGTATGGAGATTATTCTCCCATCCATAGTCGAGCAACTCAATCGATTACTAGATTCAAGGATAGTTCCAAAGAATTGGCAACATGCAATCATGTTTGTTGAAGAAATCCCATCTAGATCTGGCGATGCTGAGCAACTACCGTCCTATCTTGTTGTTATCTTTCTTAGGAAAATTGCTAGAGAAACATGTCAACTATGCATTGTCAAGTTTTTTGGAAGACAACCATTATGTACATCCTACACATATGGCTTTCACGCACAGCATAGCACTGAGTCTGCCCTCCTGGTGGTCACTGAAAAGCTTAAAAACATACTTGATCGGGGTTGTTCCGCCGCAATTTAGCTTCTAGACTTAAGCGTGACGTTCGATACTGTAGACCACACAATTCTGATAGAAAGGCCCAGGGAAGTTGGGATCCAAGACAAAGCTTTGGATTGGCTTACTTCTTTTCTAAAGGAAAGACCTTTTCAGATTATGGAAACCACATGCTTCTCTGATATTATGCCATCTAAATGTGCTGTGCCTCAGGGCTCGTCACTCAGCCCTACTTTATTTAATGCCTATATGCTTCCGCTGGCGGAAATTGTACAGGAGTTTGGTATGTCCATAGTCTCCAAATGCAGACGACTCGCAACTGGTGGTTTCCTTTTCAAATGGTTTGAATATGGAACACCAAAAACTAGTACCCTGTTTGGAAAAACAGGGTACTAGTTTTGGCTAGTTGCTGTCTGAAACTAAACAGCAACAAGACAGAGCTGATGATTCTAGGGAACAATCCCAGTCCCAGGCCAGTGATCTGTTGGCCAAGCTGCATGGGAAATCCTCCTGTCCCCAACTCCCCCCATAAAGAATTTAGGAATGTGGCTGGACAAAGCGCTAACGATGGACGATCAAGCAAAAAACCTTGCTACCACATGCTTTGGACTACTCAGAATGATCTGGAAGATTCTGGAGCTTATCCCGGAACATCTAAGAAGAATTGTGATTCAATCCCTGGTGGTGCCCTGCCTGGATTATGGCACCTCCCTCTATATGGGATCACTAAAAATGTCACACAAAAAACTGCAGCTCGCACAAAATGCAGCAGCCAGATTACTCCACAAAATCCCAAGCTGTGATTCGGTGAAGGAGTCTCTGAAATTGCTTCATTGGCTGCCGATTGATGCAAAGATCAAGTTTAAATCAATCTGTCTTGCACATAAATCAATAAATAGCAGGGGTCCTCCGAAAAACAGAGGTCTAGCCTCCCCTTATGTACATACCAGATGTCTAAGATCGGCACATGAATGCCTCCTAAGAACCTCAAAAATTAAGAGATCGAGATGGAGAGGCAGATAATTTTCACATCTGATCCCGAAACTTTGGAATTCCGTGCCCCGTGGGCTGAGACAGCTGGAAGAGGAACCCAGCTTTAGGAAAAAAAAACTCAAGGTATGGCTGCTCCCCGGGGGGCGTGGCTTAGCCGGCTGCAAAATGGCCGCACCTTGAGTGGGCTCTGCCGGCCAAGCCTAATATCCTTAATTATCCTGCAGGCATCTCGATCATCGCCATTTGGACTTTGCACCATCGCCACTCACCTGCTCTTGTGGCGCGCTCCGAGCCCTTTCCTGCCTTCCTGGGTCGCTGCTGGGCCGACTTTTGTCGCTGTGTGAGCCCCGGGCCTGACCCTGTGGTGCGCGCGCGGCCTTCCCGGCCTCCTGGAGCAGACTGCGAGATCCTGACCTGGGACCGGATTTGTGCCGGACACGGCGCCTCTGCTACTCGACCATCTGAGCCGGTAGGTGCCGCTGCTGCGGGGGTGCACTGCGGCGGGGTTGGGGGCGCGCTTGTCATACCGCCCGGCCTACACGCGCCCGGTTGCCATTTTCCTCCCTTTGGCGCCCGTGGCTTAGGCCTCTCCCATCGGGCCTGGTGAGGTGGGTGGCGCGCTCCCCCTGACTGCCCCGCTGTGTGCAGCCTCCCTCCCGCTGCGGCCTCTGGCTCCCCGGCATCTGTGATCGGCAGCTGCTGCAGCGGCCCGTTTGGCATCTGGGCCCCCCTGCTGCGGCGATCTTGGCTCGCCGGACGCTGTGCTCCCCCGGAGGCGGCCGAGCGTTGTGTTCCCGCTTGCTGCCTCCCGTCCTGCTTTCGGCTGCCACGGTCTGCAGACGCCACTACCTGCCGGCCCCTCCTCCTGGGCCCTTGCTGAACGGAGTGCAGTTTCTGCAACATCGGGCCGCCCTCCCCCAGAATCCGGCCGAGGCACGGCCTACCACATCACATCTGTTGGTTGCCCCCTGCCGGGTCCTGCTGCTGTATCAATGCGCGACCTATGGACTCTGCGCAGTGCTGATGCTTAATTTGCCCTCGGCCCAGTGCCCGACTCACCTGGCTGCTTCTACTCCTGCGGGCTCGGCCGCCGGTGCCCTGCTTGGTGCCTCTTGCCTCCGCTGTGCTGTGGTTCCCTTTGGCCTGTGTCCCTGCGGCCTCGTTGCGAGCTGGCTCTATTTGACATTCTTGCAGCCTGTGGTGGATCGCTCCTGCCAGCCCACTCTTAGCCGGGCCCTGCTACCTCTCCCTTAAATTGGCTGGTCAGTGGGCTGTCTGAGGCGGCCGCCTGGTGCTGGACGGACTGCCCACTGGGACCCTTCCTCTCTTCTCTTGCAACCAGCCCACTTGTGCTCTGGTCCCGGGCGTCGCTGCAGCTGTCCCGCTGGGCCTGTCCTCACGACTCTCCTCTGTTGGCTGGCCGCACCTTGAGTACATTGGTTTCCTCCTTCTACCTGCGGCCTCACATCAGTTGACAGGCTGCTCCACTCTCCTGCAACCTCTGGCCGTGGGACGAACCGACCCCAAGCAGCCAAAAATCACCTTTGATCAGCGCCGCCAGACGCGCCAGGAGGGTGCCGGTGCAGATGGAGGTGACCCCACGGTCACCAACATAGTGGCGCAGCTGGATCAGTTATCGGCCCGCCTGGACACAGTGCAAGCCCGGGTTGACTCCCACGATGCCCGACTCCTTCATGTTGAGACCAGGGTGTCTGACGCAGAAGACGCTGCTACCCAAGGCCGCCAGAAATTGCTAAAGATGGACAAGATATTAGCCGTTATCCGAGACAAGAACGAAGATTTGGAAGAGCGCTCATGCAGGAGCAACCTTCGCATTACTGGAGTGCCCGAGTCCACCAACATATCTCGCATGGAGGACTATGTGGAGCAGCTGGCTCGTGAGCTCTTTGGCGACGTTCTCTCATCGGTTTTTATAGTTGAGCGGGCACATCGTTCCCTTGACCCCTGTCCAGCCCCTGGTCTGCCGGCCTGTCCCATCATAGCCAAAATTTTAAATTTCAGGGACCGCGACGCCATCCTCCGGGCGGCCAGGGAAAAAGGGGTCATTCACCACCAGGGTAACTCCCTCTCGTTCTACCCGGACTACACCACCGCAGTTCAGGCGGCACGCCGTGAGTTTCTACCGGCTAAACGGATCCTCCGGAAGCACGAGATCTCCTATTCACTGGCGTACCCGGCCAAACTGCGAGTTAAACAAAGCACAAAAACCCTCATCTTTCCGGATCCAAGAGAGGTGCTGGCGTTTGCTAAAAAACTGGACAAGTCCAACCGTTCTTCGCCGGTCAACTCCCAAGCTGTTGCCGAGGATATTCTCAGTGACAATGACTGACCTGTTCTTCGAGCCCTGATTTTGTATCCTTCGCATTGTCTGTTCTCCAGGCCTGTACTTCGTACTTAGTCCTTTGGGTTCCGGTTGCCCTCTGAGGCATGTTCGCTAGCCTATTTGTTTTTGATGTGAAGTTTCCCCAATTCTTGGTGTACATTTCTGATGTTTGCTGACGCTAACGGCCTGGCCACCCTGTCTCTCTGGCAGGGATGTACGCTGGGCGTCGCCATGCCCCCACGGGATAATTCCCAGCACGGACGCAGATTCTTCCCTTCCAAGTTGTGGGTCCCTGGGGTGGGTATGGGTGGTGTCTCAGCCTGATTGGGGGGTTGGTGTGGGTGCGGGGTTTGGGGCGCCCCTGGGGTTTTTTGTTTTGGGGGAGGGTTCCGGGGGATGGTTCTTTGGGGTACGGGGTCTGTGGCCTCCTTCTGAGGCCTTGTTGTTAGTTTTTGCACAGTATTTTGTTCATGGCCCCTCTGACATTAGGTCTCTTCCCCATGCTAGTCAGATTTCTGCCAAGGGGTTTGTTTTGCTTGTCCTGTTGGCTTACTTCAGTGATTGTGTGATATGTCTGACCATACTATGCCGAGCTGTTCCCTTGATTATTGCACCACTCTTGGCTCTCATATCCCATTGCACCGCTTATTGCCAATGCACGCAGCTACTGCCCTTTATGTCCCCCCCCTGATTGTGGCACCATGACTGACACTACACTTTGGACTTGGAATGTCCGTGGGCTTAATGACTACCGCAAGGCACGTTTGGTTCACGCCCATCTCATTCGCCACAAGGTGGACATCTGTTTTTTTACAAGAGACCCATCTTATGCAATCCACTGCTTCTAGACTCCTTTCCCGACATTGGGGCGAAATCCATTCCTCCTTTTACTCCAATTATTCTCGAGGGTGTCCATACTGCTGCGCAGGGGGCTCCCATGGCAGACCTCTCAAGTGTTCTCTGACTCGGGCGGGCGATTCGTAATACTCCATGGCACCCTACGGGCTCAACCTCTGACACTCATGGCGATATATGGTCCCAATTGCGACGACCCGGACTGCTTTGCTCAAGTTTGGCACCGCATCTCATCTCTTGGCCCTGCTGCTCTCCTCTGGGGGGGCGATTTTAATGTGGCTCTGTCCGCTGACTTGGACCGGTCTGGCTCCCATGCCTCCCACCCGCGCGCGACCTCACTCCTTAACTCTATACTCCTGGATAACTCACTGTACGACGCGTGGCGTCATGCTCACCCTGCGGCGCGTGAGGGCACGTGTGTCACTGGTTCTCGGGGCTGTTGGTCCCGACTGGACTTATGGATCACTACTCCGGACGCATTAGTCTGGCTTACCTTGGTTGACCATATGGTGCGCACTCTTTCTGACCACGCTCCCGTCAGCCTATCCCTTCGTCTCCCTCACTCGCCCAGTCGCGCCTTCTCATGGCGGCTTCCTCCGAATGCACTGCGCGATTCGGTCTTCTGCGACGAGATACAGACTGCGATCGTAAATTATTTTGAGCTCAATGAGGGATCTGTGGACTCCCCATCCACGCTCTGGGAGGGTTTCAAGACTGTAATCCGTGGGGAATGTATCTCCAAGCAATCCGGTGTTTTGCGCTCCATCCGTGGCACTCTGGATAGGATTGAAAAGGAGATCAAATTGTTGGACACTTCTCACGCCCAGCACCCGAATGCCGATACCCTTTCTCAGATACGCGAAAAGCTGACTGAATTTTCTGACGAGGCGAATAGGGAACTGGCTTTTCTCTGTAGAGAGGCGCGGGCGCGTTTGTTTGGTGAGGGCGATCGCCCAGGTAAAACTCTGGCTAACCTCCTTAGTCGGCCCCGCGCTGCGTCGTATATTACTGCCCTGCAAGACGGCGGTCCTTCCCGCACTACCTCCCCGGACGAAATCAAAGCGCGCTTCACTGCATTCTACACACAACTTTATACGGCCGGATCGGTTCCACCTTGCGAAGTTCTAGATCAATACTTCGATACTCTTCAACTCCTCTGGCTCGGTAATTCACATCGGGAATTCCTTGATGAGCCCTTCTCTAAGGAGGAGATTTTAGCTGTTATAAACAGTATGCCTGGTGACAAGGCGCCCGGCTCGGACGGCCTGCCGGCCTCCTTTTATAAGGCCTTTGCCCCTCTTTTGATCCCCCACTTAGCTGCCATGTATAACGAGTCCTTCGAATCGGGACAATTCCCCCCGTCGCTGCGTGAGGCACTTTTGACCCTACTTCTCAAGCCGGATAACCCCCCCCCCCCGAGCAGAGAGATTCCTATCGCCCCCTTTCCCTCATCAACACTGACAACAAAATCTTTGCCAAGCTGCTTGCCTCCCGCCTACTTCCACTTATGCCACTCATTGCCCGCCCAGACCAATCCGGTTTCATCCCCGGTCGCGCCACCTCTCATAACCTCTGGACCATTTTCTCCGTTCTTCATCAAATCAATCCGTCGCTTCCGGCAGTGGCGGCGTTGCTCGATGCCACCAAGGCCTTCGATACCTTGGAATGGCCCTTCTTGTTTTACCTCCTTCCCCGCCTGGGCTTCAGTCAGGTCTTCATTCGCAATGTGTTGCTCCTGTATACTCTTCCCACCGCTCGTCTCCGTATCAACGGACAGATTTCCGAGCCTATTCCTATCGGGCACGGTACCCGGCAGGGCTGCCCGCTCTCACCCATGCTCTTCGCTGTCGCTATGGAACCTCTCGCAGCTCGTCTCTGGCAGCACCATACTCAGAAAGGCATCGGTTTCGCGGCTCGGGCTCTTTTGGTTTCCATGCACGCGGACGATATCACTCTTTATGTTCATCATCCTCAGGAGAATCTCAGTCCTCTAGTCCGTGAGGTGATACGTTTCGGTGGCTACTCTGGCATTCAGGTTAATTGGAACAAATCTGTACTATTTCCTCTCACGGACGCCACGACCCCCTTTGATTCTGATTACCCTTTTGTGTGGGCTTCGGAGCCCACTAAGTATCTGGGTGATTGGCTGAGCAGAGACGTGGATGAACTCTGGAGAGCCAACTTCGGCCGCGCAGTGGATTGGTTTGAGTCCAAGATCCCGCTCTGGAACCGGCTGCCGCTCTCACTGGCCGGGCGCATAGCGATTGCCAAGATGGTAGTGCTCCCGAAGTTCTTATATCTCTTCGTTAACATTCCCATCCCTGTCACCGCTCAATTTTTTTCGCAAGGTTCGCTCTCTGCTTAGCACTCTGGTTTGGGCTGGATGGCAACCCAGGATCGCTTACAAGACCCTCACGCTTCCAATGTCGCGGGGTGGGCTGGGAGCCCCGGATTTTAAGCTTTATGCCCTTAGCGCTCAGGCCAGCTTCCTCCATTTCTGGCCCCACCCCACCCCGTTCCAACCCCATGTGGCGGTGGAGGCCGATCTTGCTGCCCCTTGGCCGCTCACAACTGCACTGTTCGCCCCGGCGAAACTTCAACGCACTGAAATTGATACGGTTGAGACCTTCCGTTGGGCCTGGGACGGAATTCGCAAGATCTCCGGCTTTGAGATGCTATCCGCAAACTCTATGCCCATTGCTCATCACCCTACCTTTCCTCCACTCCAGTCGTCGGGGATGGTCGAACACGCCGGTCGTTTAGGTCTCTCCACAGTATCAGACCTGTATCCCGGGGACACTTTCTTTTCGCTTGCCGCTGACTCCGGCCCCATGGATACCCTGTTATTTTACCAACTCTGGGCTGTTTGCAGGAAGATCCACTCCACCTTTCCTCAACCTCCTCCCTCGTTGGCCACTCTTGATCTGCTCTATGCCTCTCCCAAGAAATTGGTCACTAAAATTTATGCTTATACGCTTGCAGCGTCCTCTATTTCTACTGACCGGGCGCGCATTGCATGGGGCGAGGACCTGGGAATCGAGATTTCTCAAGCGGATTGGTTGTATTGTTGTACCCAGATCAAACGCCTCTCTCCCAATTATCGTTTCCGCCTTATACACTTCAAATACATACACAGGTTGTATCGTACCCCCGCCCAACTTCACAGATTAGGTCTTGTAGCTAGTGACAGATGCTTGCGCTGCTCCGCGGACGCGGCTGACTTTGCTCATCTTGCCTGGTTGTGCCCCCGGGTTTCGGCGTATTGGCAGGAAGTTTGTACAATTATCTCCGAAATCACCTCATCACCACTCCAACCTGACCCCGCGATCTGCCTCTTAGGCTGCGTTAAATTTTGCCCGGATGCCTCTCGCCGTTTGACTGCCATGCTGTTGGTCCTCGCGCGGCGCAGAGTCTCGATGTGTTGGGGTCGCGGGCCTGCGCCTAAGGCGGCCCTCTGGCTCGAGGATGCGTCCCGCTGACAAACCCTCTTGTCTGAGTTCTGGGACCTCCTGCCAGCCAAGTCTCGTCCACTTGATATATGCGGCCCACTTGTTACCTACCTTTCAAGCCACGACCCCCAGCAATCTGCGACTTCTCCCGCGCTCCCCGCCGGCTTCCCGCCCGTGGCAGCCGCCGGTGCTAGTCCGTGAGCTGCTCCCTTCTTGTTCATGGCCCCCTCCACTCTCCCTGCCTTTCCCCTCTATGCTTGGTGCCTCCCCTGGTAGTTTGCTTTCGCCCATCACAGGGTTTCATGACAACTCCCCATGTCACTGTCTTTAAGGTGACACAAATGTGCGACTCTTTCTGCTGTGCTGCAATGTATAGATGTGCTTAATTTTCTGCTCCCATGGAACCATGTAATTATGCTGTGCAATCTTTTCTAAATAAAGGTTTTTGAAAATCAAAAAAAACAACAAAAAAAGGTATGGCTGCTCCACCTCCTGAGCCTCATAACCAGACCAGTCAACCCCTTTCTGTAAGCACTTTTGATCCGCGCTGGGAAGCCCTTGGGCAGCCATGCACTTAACAAAAATCTAAACAAACATATCTTCATTACACTCTCTTTATACGTATAAGGAACAGCGGAGAGTAAAGGTTTTAACAGGGTCTCAGGCTCTCAGACCATACTGCTTAAGAATAAGAAGTCATTTTCACATATCCTAAGGCAACTAGATGATGTAGATGTCTTCAACAGCTCTTTTAGAAATAACGTTTTTCAGATCACTGTAAATCAAAAATCTATTCACAAATATTTTAAGCAAGTTTTTGGCAGTAAAAAATATTCTTCTGGTTGCTTACATTTGTTTTCAATTTCATGTGTATATTTTCATTATTCAGAACAGTACTTAGTAATTGTCTTGCAGCTGTTTTGTATTGTCACCCCTTTATCTTAATCTCGTTTTATTATTTTTCTTTATACCCAGTGCACGATTTACTTACAAGGAGTGCTTAATACAGTTAAATATTCTGTAGGTTTTCTGTGCTTCAATTAGTGACTTTTTTGTACTTGGGGTATTACGGACCCTTTACCTGTTATTAGGAATGTGATGTAAAAAGCAGGAATAATGCAATGTTTCATCTATCTGACATTACTTGGATGAATATCAATGGGGTAATTAATATTACTATAGGGACAGTTCATGGCTAGACTCTACCTCTAAGCCTGTGGGCTAGAGCAGATGCTGTCACATGTCAACCATGTATGAATGAGGCAGTCTGTCATATTGCACACCTCAATGTGTACAACGGAGATCGGCAATATGACACTATGGTAGTTTCTTGATGTGTCTACATCAAATGCCGCTACCCACACTTATTTGACAATTTGGCAATTTATTTATTTGTTTGCACAGTTACTTACAACATTGCAATAATAACACAAACGGTATAATCTTGAGTACGTTAGTAGTACTGTATTACACATATATTAGGATAAAATAATTTCTCGTAAAAGTGAGTCTTACGCGAGGTCAATGCAAAGGATATAACCTTAGATATCAGTGTTAAAACATATTTTACACCAGCTTTTTCTTGTCGAAAGTGTCAGTGCAAGGGTTTGAGCAATATCAAGAAAGCCCATATGCGAGAGAATGGCAAATGCAAGTTTGTGGCAGGAGTGCAAAGTGCAAAGCCGATGCTGAGGGTCGAGTGGAACTTGATCAGGGGCTGCTCTGAGTCGGTGAGGACTGGGATCCCTTGGTCATGTGCAGAGGATACTGTCGGTCGTGGGCCCAAAGTAGGTGGTACCCTGCCGTCTGTTTTTGCCAGACTGACACGGTGTATCATTGGTATGCTCGACCAACAGCTAGTAACTTGCTTTGTCGAAATGGTTTCTTGCGTAGATGTTCAAGGTGGATTACCGCAGTAGTGGACTGCAGCATTGACTCGCCGCGGAATGGCGGTCAGGGCAAGAGATGAAGTAGGTATGGCTGAGACGCTGGAAATAATTGCGGTCAAAGCGCACAACAGAAGCGAACTGAATCCAACTGAAGCAACGGGCTGAATGAAACGACCCGTGCAGGTGCCCAAGGGTCAGTGGTGCTCCTCCAGCCTACCGTTTTTGGCCAATCCCAATGTTGATCTACCTGCTTAAGTCTCCTGCAGGTTCTACTCGGACAGTCGTCTCCCCTCCTTCCTCCGTTTGGGACACTTCTGCCTAACCCTAAGCACTATCATAAACTCAAGTAACCTGGTCCTGATGACGACCTGAACTAAGACAGGTCGAAACGCCATCGACCACCCAGCGTTACCTTTGGCTCCAATGTTGTCAACCTAAATAATTTAAAAACGGAATACTTACACTGCATATACTTTCTTTTAGTTTTTGACCACTAATTTTGTCATTCTTGCGCCGTCCACGCTGTTTTTTCACCAATTGTGTCACTGCACCGTTCACGGTCACAAGCACGTTCAGTGCACAACCCACTTATGGTTACTTTTACATATAATGTATTGTAGTGCTGTTATAACTACTTGTAAATAAGAACCCTTTATTTCTCTACCAATTTCTCTGGGTCTCCCTTTTGTTCCAACTCTCCTTTTGATTAATTCGTTGTGCTTAAATTGCCTTGCGAAATAATTACCGGTTGAGACATTGTTTTTTGTATGCAAGGGAAGGACAGCAGCACAGGAGGTGGAGCCATGTTTCGGTCTTATAGTTGCATAGTCTGCAGGCCCCCCCTCTCCGCGTAGGGCCCATTGGTTGAGGTCGGTGATTTGCAGACCTAGGAGGCGCATAAACATGATATTCCTACGGGCCGATTGGTTTAGGGTGTCTAAGAGGTATGGTTGAGGCATCCCTGGTAAATAAGAATCATTCAAGGGAGATAAAATAATTGAGCTTTTAGGGACTGAATGTCCTGCCGGTGTGAGATTAGTCTCACCTACTTATTTATAACCCTTTTAGAGGCTACAAAGGGGATGGGATCCAATTTAAGCGCTGTTTCTTCGATTTGTAGAGACCGTGTTGCCTTTTGAATTTGTTGGTTCCATGGATTCCCAGGGCTCTCAAAGGTTTCTTTTAGGCAGGCTTTGAGGGTGTTATCAGGGGCTTTGAATACCCTTATGTAGAATTTCACGGTATCGGCCTCACATGTAATTGATTGTCTCAGAAGGCCCAGCTCGAGCCATAATCTTGCACTACGTATATATTTGGGATGTTGGGGGACTCGTTTGTAGGTCCTGCATTGGGCATTGTCTAGGCTGGCCGCACTTGCATCTGGGAAGGCCTCATGCCCGTAGTGTAGGGCAGTAAGAAGAGTGGCTTTTATGACCTTTAGTATAGGGTCGGCTGAGGCTCTGCGCAGGGTCCGGTTAAGGCTGGTCAGGCTTTGTGTTTTAGCTCCGGCTCTCTTTTTCAAGGCGACTAGATGGACTAATGGTCTAGAAGACTCGCTAAACCATACCCCCAGATAATTGTACCTGGGTGTAGTTTTAATCATGGCAGCTCCAATACTCCAAGTTAGAAATGTCTTTTTTCAGCAGCAACCGAAGATCAGGACTTTGTTCTTGTCCTGATTAATTTTGAGAAAGTTTGTTATATTTATCAAGCCTGTTCAGGGCATGTTGGAGTCCGGATTTGGTGTGGTCCATTTTGAAGATATCGTCAGCATATTGTAAGATGTTCAATTTCGAGTTGCCCAGTTGTGGGGGGAGCATGCTATTGTGCTCCAAAAACCTCCTGAGATCAGCTGTGTAGCGGTTAAACAGGAGGGGTGTGAGAGGTGGTGATTTTTGTAGAGACGGTCGAACAGCAAGTTCTCACTGGAACCCATTTATTCGTGTGCAGCGAGATGAATGCTCCAAGCAGGTCCCGGGGATCCCCAGGCATCTAATTTTTGCTAGCGAGTATTGCAGACCACTTTGTCAAAAGCAGCACTGTAGTCAATAAAACAACAGTAAAGAGAAAGTTTACTTTTTTGGGCTGCTCAGTGACTCAGGATAGCTGGGGCAGTGATGTTGTCGATTGCGGAGGCGGCTACGCGGAACCCAGTTTGGAAAAAGGGTAGGATGTTTTTTTCTGCAACCCATTTTTTCAGCAAGGTGAGGACACACCGAGCATAGATCTTGGCCTCCAGGTCTAATAAGGCAATGAGTCGGTAGTTGGAAGGGAGAGTAGGGTCCCCTTTTTTGAAGATTGGGCATAAGGTCGAGCCTCTCCACGAATCGGGGATTTGTGCTGCGATGTAGACATAGTTAAAGAGGGGAGTTTGCAACTTAGCCCAGTCTCCCAGAGTGCATTTGAATGTGATAGCTGGGAGGCCATTGGGGCCTGGGGCTCCGTCATTTGTCATGTTTTTCAAGAATCTCTGCATACCTGGCCCGGTGTGGTCAGAGCATGGAGATGGCGTGTGGTTATTTGTCCCTCTGCTAGGAACGTCGATGGGGCCTGGGGTTTCGCTGCTGTATTGTATATTGACGTGCCCTATCCAGGCTGCCTCTGAGACCGCGTTCCCCCTACAACTGTTGGAGAATCGGAGTTTGTTGATGTGGTTCCAGAAGTGGGTTGAGCTTTTCTCTTTTAGCATGCGGTGTATTTTTATCCATTCCTCTTGTTCGTGGAGTTTCTTGGCTTCCCATTATAATGTTTTGTGCAATTTGCGTAAAATGGTCAGGTTTTTAATGGACAGTACGGTGGGATTTTGCTTGTGCATACGGATGGCTCTCCTTAAGGTTCTTACTGCGTTGACAATGGCCCTATTGTGGGTTTTCCGTGGAGGGTTCCTGGGATGTAGGCCAGGGGCACCGGGTCCCGTTAGAAGGACTCTTAATTTTGTTATTAAATCGTCCCATTTGTGGAGGTAGTTCTCAGGGGGGTTCTAAGTGAAATTCAAGGTTGTGTCTTTGAGCCATTTGCCTACCTTGGAGAGCCAAATCTCCACAGAGTGATTGTTTTATTTCTGCCTGATAAAAATAGTGTTAATTTTGCTTTCTTTCAAGACAAACTGCCACAGCAGGTGAAATACTGGGTTCCATGTACAGATGGAAACAGGGATTGTTCTGACCCTTTCTCCCCAACATTTAGAGCAATTATTATCAAGCTGGAACTATCAGGAACATATGTATGGGAATCACCAAGAGGTGTAAGGGGAGCCAAAGGCTCAGAAACTTACAATGATTTGGCTGGGTCTGAACTAGTTTGGACTAGGCCTGGGCGGTGAACTCCGCTCGCGGAGTTTTCTGCACTCCGCACTCTGCGGAGCTCGCGGAGTGCAGAAAACTCCACTTCACGTAGTGCAGCAGAGTTTTTTCCCTGCTGCTTGGGGAGAATTTCTACCCGAGCGGCAAGAAGACCAGCGCGAACAGCAGTTCGCACTACACTCCGCCACTTGCTGAACTTCGCAGAGTTTTTGTAACTTCGCGGAGTTCGGCGTAGCAAAACTCCACGAACTACGCCCAGGCTTAGTTTTCACAAGCATTCAAATCATATAACATGCATGAGGACTTTGTACTTTGGCCACAGACACACAATAATAGATTTAACTAGACACATCATGTAGGGTCTGCAGTAGCAGGCAGAAGCTGGGAAAAACCACACAAATTTCGCTGGTGAGCCACTCATCCTGCAATATATGCAAGTCTGGAATATTATATTGCAGCTTTGTCCCATTCATGAAGGCACTGTGCCACGAAGAAAAGCAGTCCTATTATTAGTAGATAACACCTGTGTTCATGGTAAATGAAGTCACAGAATATATGTATGCACTGGAGTCTGCGCTTGGTCCTTTTTTGCTAGGGATTTACAGGAGAAGAAAACATATTGCAGGATATGTATTGCACGCGAGTATATCAACCTAATGACTTGTACTTGTGTGATCAGTATTTAACAAAATTATCAAGGACCTTGTTATTAATGATAGTTATCATTGCATATGGGTAATGAAGAAGTAAACAATTAAGACATACAATCTCTTCACAGAATGTATTTGTCAGCATAGCATAACCTCTAAATAGGAAAAATGTAGGAAGAAAAGTAAAAAGAAAGAAAACCAGGGATCTACGGAGGGTAACAGGAGAGGGAAGCATTTAGTGAGGGATGAGAAGATGGCGGGCAAGAGAATAAGAGAAGACAGAAAAGGGAGAGGGAGGGAGGGAGAAGAAAAGACAGACTGGGTGTACTGTTCTATATATACGTACCCTGAACATTTAATTTGATGTGCCCTAGCTTTTTCACAGGGCTATAAATGATGGAACAGGTGTACATTCCTTTATCTGCTGTAGTCACATTGGACAGTGTCAGTGATGCCTTCCCATGCATTATCTCTGTTTTATTGATGCTTGCCCGCGGCTCCAAAACTTCGAGCCCATTACCAAACTTCAGTAGATCCTTTCCTTGGAAGGTCCAGATGATTGCCAGCTACTGGAGATTCACTGAAGGAGTATCCACTGTAAAGGTGCATTTAAGGACAGCGTCTGATCCGAGATAAACTGTTTCCGGAGTTACCACAAAGATCTCAACTTCTGCAGCTGAATAAAAAAAGAGAGATGCACTGTTAGTTGAGATATTTCCTCCATTGCGTCTTCACACTGGAAACAAAGGCCTCTCGCACATGTAAATTTTCACTGGTACGTCTAGGTCATCTTCTGAGAACTACTAACTAAATAGGCAGGGAGGCATAGGTAGGAAACAGAAGCTGGTCAAATTATCTACACAAGGCCTGGTACCTTGCTTTAGAGAGCTAAAGCCCTCACCTCATATTTTTTAAATAAGGGACATGCAAATTGAAATTTCTCACTAGATTTTGCAAAGTTGAAAAGCTTCGCACTTAGCGAAGATTATGAACATTTGAAAACCTTAAATTTTGAAAACTTTTAGGGAGGCAAGTTGTACCAAATTAATGAACTTCCAACTGAAATAATACACGGCTTATCTAAACGAACCCAAGGAAAAATATTTTGTACTGAATGTAGGACCTTTAATAGGCCTGTATAAAGCTGCACAACTTACCCATGTCTCACTTCTATAAACCCATTAAAATAATAAACAAATTTCATGATTTTTAAAAAAAAGTTCTGTTATGGAAATAGCTCTGGGGAAAATCTTGAGCTTAACAGATAGAAAAAACGAATGTTGATATCCAGAACAAGTGGTGCATTTTAAGAAATGATCTGAATAAATGGTTTTCAGGTCCCAAATGCTTCACTTGTGTGTTAGTCTCAGGAGAGGATTTTCAAGGAGCATATATTGTTAAAGAATATACTACTCTTAAGTCAGTTTGCCATACCAGTATTGCACACTAGACTGCTAACCGTTTTGTTATTCTGCTGAGGGTACAGCTCCTGATATGGAGCTGCTCCGTTTCTGAGCTGCTCCATAGGGCAGTCCTCGACAGGTTATATAAATCGTAGTAACATGTTATCTGCCCGTGGAACACAAACACAGGGTCCTGTATCTGACTGCCAGCCTGAGTGCGGTTTTTATGCCCTTGACATCCCACAACCTGCATCCCACCTTTCTTTTGTGAAACTTTGTGTTACAATAAACTGTTCCCAAGATATTCCAAGTGCGGGATCAAGGACGGATACGTTTGCTTAAGTCTTTGGATTTAAAGTATCATATTTAAACGCCTGATTGCTATACGACTGTTCAAGTTAAACTATGTATTTGAAATGTTGATGTCTTCGGATATAATTTTGCTAATTTTGATAATATTCGTGAGACCTGGTCATGGGTGCTGTATCTAACTTTCTGTTTTCCGTTTATTTATTATCTGTAATTGTCGCATCATGGAACTTGACATAAATTAGATCATTTCAACTTGCATCATCTTCGCTATCATTCGAGATTATATTGTTTGACAATCCCGGTAAATATACTGCTTGGGAATCTACGAAACTTGGGTTACAATTGAGCTTAGGTAACAGATACACTAATTAATGGAAACATTTCGAACCATGCGAGATTAATTTTCTCTCAGTTGAAGGCCAATATACAATCTACCAATCAGAAGAGTTTTTTTTTTTAAATTTATTGAAAGGACTGCATTTCAGTTCCTTTATCTATTGTATAAATTCCCACTCCCCATCTCCCCCCTTCTTTGATGAATCTTAAACGAGATGCTATGTATATAGGAATCAGAATGGCAAAGTTGTATTGATCATGGCACCTTATGGACCCTGGAGTAGAGAATTAAATGTGGGCTGCGTTAGTGCATTAGTGGTCACACTATAACTAAAATAAGGTGTATAATATGCGAGATGATCACAGAAATCTAGGAATGAAATATGGGAATACAAATGGCTGCTACATTCATAATGTACAACTGATCTCAAAAACACATTACAATCACAAAATATTTTGTTTCAAATATGAAACTGGGTATTGGAGCAGCGAAATTTTGGCTCCACCCTTTTATGTTTTGACCAGGCCAAATATACTTACAGGTGGCCTCATGTTTTGTGTGATTTAATATCATTAACATAATGTGGTGCACCGAACAGCTACAGAAAGTGCATTTGCTGTATAATCTTGACATTTACACAAGTGTGCATACTAATGTTTTCCTTACAGTATCACCTAATTGCAGTACCTGTATATATCTGCATTTGTGAGGTTTGAATATTATCGCAAATTCCTGTATAACCATGTATTTATTTGAATGTTAATCAGCATTTACATTATATCCGTATATGTGTTCATAACCATGCATTTAAATGTGCACTGAACGATTGCCACATTAACTTGACCAAAGGCCTTAAGCATTTGGATTTTACTGTTTAAATGAAAGCTTGCTTGGGTTCCAATGATTATCTCTCCTCTGCAGGTGCATTCGTATGATCTCATGGTTAGTAAAAGGTGCATTGTGTAAGAAAGCTAGTGAGGCTCGAAAGGAGTATCATTGGCAAGGACGAGAAGCGCTAAAGAACAAAGGGAGGACCACGGTCCCTGCTGTATCTGGAGGTGGAAGGAAAGTAGGAACGTTTCAATGTGCACACTAGAAGAAGGGAGTTTTCAAGTGTAGTTGCAAAAGTTTTACCATGAGAAGGTGGATGAGCTATGGGACTTGATATGAGATTCCCAAATGTTATTTGTGGGTTTAATTGGTGATTACACTTTGGGTTCAGGCAGATTCCTTTTTGACTTCGAGGGTACAGACCTCCTTGCTATTTCTCTGTTGTGTGCCTTTATTCTATACAATGCCCTTGATTTGAGAGGACTTCTACAGAAGCTCTCTACAATGTGGCACCTTTCTGCTTTATTGGATAAACTTAGGGTTCCCCCAGTCATACTAATTAGGCTAGGCTTAATGTAATGTAAATAAACTTAAATAGCACGCGATTACCCAAGGGTGTCTTGGAGCTAGCGTTCCAAAAAAAACACCAGTGCCAAAATCAGAGTTGATTAAAATATTTACCTATTTATGAGAAAAGCCAGGTTTTTAGCGTTTTCCTGAACTGCCTCTAATTTAGTTGAGATTTTATGATTAACGGCAGACTATTCCAAAGTTTGCCAGCAAAAAAGAAAAAACTCCTTCCGCCCCATCTTGCTTTATTTATTTTCGAAACAGCTGCTAGTCTAGCAGAACTTGATCTGAGCATTCGACCAGGTGAGTGCCAGAAAAAGATTTTTTGAAAGTATTCTGGTCCTGTCAGGTGCACCAAACAGTGCTTTGAAATTAATCCTTTTCCCAACTGGTAACCAGTGGAGGCTCTGCAAAGACTAAAGAAATAGTCAAATTTTGAAATTTTCAAAAGCAGCCTGGCAGCTGCATTTTGAAGACATTGATGTTTTTTCACCAAACGCTTCTGAGAGCCCATATGCAAGGCATTACAATAATCGGTCCTTGTAAGGAGAAGTGCCACAATGACATTTTTTTGTAGTTCTAAAGGTACGAAAGGAAAAATCTTCTTCAGAGTCCGAAGCAGGAAGAAATAAGAGGAGGTGGTTTAATTTATTTGGTCTGAAAAACATAGTTTGGTGTCAAATACAACTCCCAGATTATTTGCCTTTTGGACTGGGGAGGGAGGAGAAACAAGATTGGACGGCCACCATGAAGAGTTCCAGAAGGTGGAGTCATTCCCAAAGAGTAGTAACTCAATTTCTTCTGAGTTTCATTTCAGACAGTTTCTTTGCATCCAGCTCTCAATGTAAGCCATGCAGTTGCGAAAATGTTTAGCCACCCCTCTAGCTTCAGATGATATTGACACCACAATTTGTGTGTCGTCTGCGTAGGAGATTACCGCAAAACCGTAGCTGTGGATAAAATTGGCCAGGGAGGTGACAGATATTAAAAAGTGTGGGGCTAAGGGAGGACCCCTGAGGCACCCCAGTCGGAAGGGAAAAAGGATCCGAGAGGAAGTCTCCAAGAGCCACCTTCTGCTCCCTATCACACAAAAAGCAGGGGCGTAACAAGCCCCCGCAGCGCGGGGGGCCCCCGAGCTGCGGGGGGCCCCCCAGCTGCGGGGGGCCCCCTCAGCACTGTACTCAGGCCTGAGAGCTCCGGATTAAATCCGGAGCGGGGGCCCCTCTGTGTACCTTGCAGGGGGGCCCCTTCAACTTTCGTTACGCCACTGACAAAAGGAGATAAGCAAGGCCAGTGCTGAGTTCCTGAAGCCGATCATCTCGAGCCGGTTGATAAGAAGCGAGTGGTTGGCCATGTCAAAGGAGGCGGATAAATCTAATAAAATCACCACTACCTTAGTTAGATATCCTGGCTTTACTCCTGCATAGGCAAGGGGAGCATAAATCATATTCTGATCACCAAATTTTGATTTTGATTTTCTGCATTGCCATTATTGAATTTCTTGTTTGCTTCATGTTGTTAAGGTTTAATTTTGTCAGACAATTTTGCTTCATGCTGTTATGGCTTAATTTTGTCAGACGATTTGGTCTGCAAGTATTCTTATGACTGGAGTCTCCGTGACCCCTCCGAGAGAGTCCACAGCGGCTAGGGAGCCACGCACAGTTGAGGTATGGTATGGCGCCCCTAGCCAAAGCACTCCCTCTCCCCTTGTTGGGGAAGGATTCAGTAGGTAGGCCTTGGAGTCTCAGAGACCCCTCTGAGAGAGTCAACAGCGTAAAGGGAGCCTCACGCAGCGGAGATGTGGGAATGATACCACTTGCCCTGGGTTCACAGCTTACCGGACCTTGGACGAGGCCCTTTCTCGTCTACCGGTTTGTGCCCCCTTCACCCTTCCCCTTCACACTCCCCCTCCTCTTTCATGCTCTGTCGCTCACCCTCCCCCTCCGCTTTCCCTCTTTCATTCTTTGTCTACTCCCTCTGCTCCTATCCCTTCTCCCCTGAATCTCTCCCCTTGCCTGCGACGCCGCCTTGCCCCCTGTCCCTTGTGCCCTTTGACTATGCACTCCTTCTCCCCTTGTTGGGGAAAGATCCAATAAGTATACTCTGGAGTCTCAGTGATCCCTCTGAGAGAGTCCACAGCGCCAAGGGAGCCACTCACAGTTGAGGTATGGTATGGCACCCCTTGCCAAAGCACTCCCTCTCCCCTTTTTGGGGAAGGATCCAGTATGTAGGCCTTGGAGTCTCAGAGACCCCTCTGAGAGAGTCAACAGCATAAAGGGAGCCTCACGCAGCGGAGATGTGGGAATGATACCACTTCCCCTGGGATCACAGCTTACTGGACTTTGGATGCAGCTTTGACTCGTCTACCGGTTTGTGTCCCCGTCACCCTCCCCCTCCTCTTTCCATGCTGTGTCTCTCACCCTCCCCTCCTCTTTCCCTCCTTCATTCTCTGTCTACTTCCCCTACTCCTACCCCCCTCCCCTGAATCTCTCTCCTTGCCTGCTTTTTCCCTTACGTATATGTCCTTATTGTTTGTCTCGACCTTACATGTAACTATGTTGCCATGCTCTAATAACTGTGTAACCTTTATAACGATGTAACCTGCAACTATGGTCTGATACTCCTGTAAAGCGCTCTGATACCTCCGGGTCTAGCCAGCGCTATATAAAACCTTTAAAAAAAAATAAAAAAAAATATGACTAGTGTATATCAGCTTGGCTCTGAATTTGTAATAAATCTATACTTAATCTCATCTACCGACTTTGGGTCCTCACTGTGTGGCCAAATGGGTTACACTGTAATTTGAAATTTTAGATGATGCAAACTTTTTTTATTACTCAGGCACCTAGAAAAGTTCAGTTGCAGGGCGATTTAGACAAGGGGCCCAAATATTTTTCCTCGAACAGATAGTAGCAGAGGATGGTTAAGTCCTGAGATAGGGCAGTTAGGAGACTTTATATTAGAAGAGTTCAGATCCCAGTCCCAGCCCCAGAACCCATGTTTGGATTTGGAGGATCAGCGGAGTTCCAGTGGTTCATGACAGTGTTGTAACTGTGGAGGAGTGATATTAATAGGGTTAAATGTTTACGGCTTACACTTAGCTTGCAGTGTTTATGGAGATTGTGTGATGTTTGGCGGAGGTGCTTTGAATGTCATGTGAATGTAGTGTTTTTATGTGGAGAAGTTGAAGTTGTTATCGGGTCCGACGTGGCCTAAGCTCCCGGGATGATATTAAAAAGTGTAGAAGACACTGTATTGTAACTGTCTGCTAAGGTTTTGAGGTGTTTGTCGTGAGAGGACATTGACAGTACATCTGAGATAGGGAAATTTCTTTTTTTGTTTGTGAAAGTGAGGTGTAGTTAGTGTAGTGAGCCCTTTTGAACAGGGGGAACCTGTACTAATCAGGGTGATTTCCCTCAGGTCAAGGCTTTATTTGAATGTGTGTTGGAGTAGGTCAGAAAGTGTAATTCTGAATCACTTCTTGTATGATTGAATACTGTTGATTTTTTTAGCAGAGCAGACACAGTTATTTGTTGCCATTGCTTTGTATTTGTTTGCATGCGTACTGGTGAGGAGAGTGTGTTCGTGAAATTGTAAGGAAGGGTGAACTGCTGCGAGGAGTGAGATTGACATCACGGTGTGCCACACTGAGATTTGTCACTTGGTGTAAAGCCACGCTATTATTGGTTGTCTACATCACCGAGTGCCATGCTGGAATTGGTCGTTGACTCAGAAGAGATCTCTGGGTAAACTATTATTTCCTGTTCTGAAACTACATTTTACTTGTGAGTATTGGCATTTTTATCTGAAAATGAAATGCTTTAAGGTTATACAAAATTTGATTAGGGAAGATGTGACAATACCTGTTAGAAAGGGAGAAGAGGCACCACCTGAAGAAACTGCAAGTCACTGTATGGTGATAAATGTAGGGCTCTACACTTGTATTTGGCTTAAACAATGGCATAAGATCACTGCGAAAGAAGGTGAACTGGCATTTCCCCGCTATGGTACATTTAATGTGAGAATTATTGAAATTTTAAGGAGGATATTGTACGAGATATAACAACAACCTAGGCCTACACAGTTAAAAGTGCTCAATGCTTGGGAGCGTGCGGCTCATGCCAGAAAGAGGGAGAAGTGTCAGGGAAGAGCTGCAAAGGCAGTGCGTACACACATTGATACAAGGTGGGATGCAGAAAAGAGGAAGTGGAGAACTAACATGAGAGAGAGGGCTAGTTATATCCTGCATTAATGAGTGATGAATTTGAGAAGGGAAGGAAAGAGAGGAAAAAGAGGGAAAGAGGAGATGAGGTGAAGGAACAAGGTGAAAGGGACACA
The DNA here is from genome assembly GCA_963921515.1 of Calotriton arnoldi. Taxonomy (NCBI): domain Eukaryota; kingdom Metazoa; phylum Chordata; class Amphibia; order Caudata; family Salamandridae; genus Calotriton; species Calotriton arnoldi. The sequence goes on from CAWUFW010006012.1 coordinate 696,452, forward strand.
AATAGCGACTCTAGTGACAGTCTTTTGAATGTGTTGTTGTCAGAACGCCCACCTCCGTATAATGAGACCCAATCCATGGGCAGTGGAAGCACTAATACAAACGGGAATTTGGGAGTGGCTACCACACCAATGAGTGTGAACCCTAGTGCAATGGGGGTTACCCCTATGAATATGAATCAAAATCAGATTGGAGGGAATTCAGGGATTTATGCGCCCGGTACCTCCATAGCTCCTAACTTTCAAGATGCTCTCACTCTCCCGGTTACCATTTGTCCTGTGGTTCCTACATATCATCCCAATTCCACAGGGAATGTAAGACATGATTTGGCTGTTCCAGCCAAGCCAAAAAGCCCAAAGAAGTCCCCTGCAAGCTTGCATGTGGGAAGATTTATCACTTTAGTTCCAATGATTGCGAGCTTCCCCTGTGAGGCGAGTGAAGATTCAACGATGAACTAGACAGGGTTTGGACCTTTAAGGTCCTTTCCCAGGATTCTCCGATTTAGGTACATTCACTTGGGAGCCATCCTTAAATGCACACAGTAACACCCCGAGAGCGAGGGCAGAACCTAAAGCTCCTGAGGTGCAACATAGTCTTAACACTCAGGAATTAGTCTAATGGTTGAAGGCACTGAATGTCACTTCAAACGAGAGCGGAAGCACAGAATTGAGCTAAGTAATGATTAAGTCATCATTGAGGGTAATCCCAGTGGATGTAGGCAAATTAAAGCTTGAATTGGGTGAAATGATAAGTGGAAGCCTTGATTTGGCCTAATTGGATACTTACCAGGAAAGTTGAATTTTGTTTATGAGTAAGGGTGTTACCAGACGAGCAAGGCAAGCCTATGATAAATTGTCTGAAACAGCTCAGAAATAGTGAGGTAGACTTGGATCGAACTAAGGCCCCACAGAAAAGCCACAGACTCGTGTTTTAATGACAAAGACAGAGTACATGAGAATAGCAGGAAGTAAATTGCAGATTAGAGAATTGATTCATCACAATCAGATTTGGAACACGTTACATAAGTGAGAAGGTAAATGGGCGAAGAAGAAGGGTCCCAGAAGATCAATGGAGGAACCACCGGAGCGGGTGCTACAAACTTACCTTTATGGGAAGTACCCAGCGAGGGTTATATTCATGTACCTTGGAGTAGGAGCAATCTTGCGGCATTCACAAATGATTTTTCTATATTGAGAGAGAAGCCTGGAAAGTGGTACGGAGAAGTTCAGTGTATTGTGAATGTCTTGAAGGTTTTGTGGATTGATTTGAATAACCTATTTGATATTGGGGTCCCAAGTGATTTGTGGACAGCATTTAAAATAGCCACAGAATGGCCCAAGAGACAGCCGGTAAGGGACCCACTGACTAATGGTCCGTCACCCATAGTAATGAGGAAATATAGCCAGGTGATTATATGGTTAAAGTCTAAGGTATTGCCCCAAAATGATGATTGGGCCAAGATTGATCGAATGACCCAGAAACCCAAAGAGATGATTCATGCATATTATGAGAGATTGTTGCAGGCATTTAAACAGTACAATGGAATGGGAAAATTGGAGTCCAAGGATATGGGACACTTTGTGTCCAGATTTGTGATGGGATTGAGGCCTAAGATTAGCATGAAGATTCAACAGCATTTGATTTGTTGGCAGAACAAGTCAGTTGATGAGATTTTGAGATATGCTAAGTACTGTAATGATGAAATCGATATGAGTCAGAAGAAATTGGAGAAGAAACTAATGGTAGTGCAGATGAAGGCTGCCCAGAGGGGAAGTCAAAGTCAGCCTCTTGTAGGGAATGTTCACCCTATGCAGGAAGTGTATCAGCAGGGAGCTCCTGCAATGTATGGTGGAGGTAGATTTCTTTTTTTTTTTTTCGTCCTCATATCACCACGGCGACTGCAACTCTTGGACTTTTTTTTTTAAGCACCCTCGGTCCGTCTCGTGGTCCATTGCAATTACTCAAGCTGAGCCTTCCCGACTCTGGTCGTATTACAGGGGGGGGGGGGGGCAATAACCCACCCCCGGGTCCATGACCTGGTGTAATCATAGCACGATGTATAGATATTTCCGACCGCCCTGCATGTATCATAAATGCTAACCAGACCACTTAACAAAATCCTCCCATATTTCTCTCGGCCGTCGAGAGCTGCTTTATATGTCCATGTTGCTTGTCCACTTAACTACACTCAACCACCCCATGGGGTGAGGAGGAGCAGGATCTAGCCAATGTTTACAAATCTCCCGCCTGGCCAAAAGCAACAAATAAAATACTAAACCCCTTTGCTTATTGTTTAAGGAGTTTTGCGTGGCGTTGTCTACCCCCAAAAATACCAGGGCCTCCGTCAAGACTACGTCTTCACCTAAAATATCCCTGATGGTGGCTTACACGATATTCCAAAATTCTTTTATCACAGGGCATGTCAAGAAAACATGAAGATCATTAGCTCTTAAAAGATTACATCTCTTACATCTGGGGACTGGCTGTGACACAAACGTGGCCATTCTTTGAGGAGTCCAATACAGCCTGTTGATAACAAAAAAATTATGGCGTTTAAAGTTTGCAGGCGTTACTATATCGTATAATAATTTCAATGAGTCTGTCCAGAGAGATTGTATGTTTCCTTCCTGAAGTATATCTGCCCAAATCTCAAAGGGGGCCTTCAATTTCTCTTCCTCTGCCTCCAGGAATTGTCCATACCACTGTGATACTGCTTTACTTTTCGGGCTGACTTCCTGGAGTGTGGCCTCAAAGTCCCATAGTCCCCCTACTTCCCGTGAGGTAGTTGAAAACCATGAAGTAAGCTGCATGTACCTAATCCTAGACAGCCTATTGCCAGTCTTTGCACCCAGTACCTCCCAGGGTAACACGCCTACTGTTGATATCAAGTCTCCCCATTTAGATATCCCTGCTTGCTTTAAGGGAAGACTCAGAGCATCTTTCAAGCATTCCGGCGTCCCTGGGAACTCCCAGATCGGAGCAAATTCTGAAAAATAGCCAATGTTTAGTGACTTCCTTATTCCATACCAAAGACTCAATGCGGCTTTTAACACCTTTAGCCTTACTTTTTTAAAGAATTTTTGAGCTCCGAATTTATAAAGGAAGGCTGCTGGACCAAACTCTTTGATCATTTCCCCCAATAATGAACCCCAGGTGGAACAGTCGGGCTCCCTCATAAGCATACGGAAGTTTTTAAATTGAAATGCCAAACAATAGAGCCTAAGGTCCGGCAAAGCTAACCCACCTTTCTTGAGACTACGCCTCAACTTTTTTCAGGAGAGCCGTACCCCACGAGATGCCCAAATAAAACTAGTTATTTTCCCCTGTATTTTATTAATTTCTTTCTTGGGGAATTTGAGTGGAATACAATTAAATAGATATGTTAGCTTCGGAAGGATAGACATTTTTACTAAGTTGACCCACCCATAGATAGTCAAAGGTAAGTTACGCAGCGGGATCTCGTCAATTTTTTCGACTATGACTATCCCTAGATATTTCATCTCTGTGCACACTCTGCCTCCCCAATCCTCCAAGCTCCAACACATTACCTCCGTCTTCAATAAATTCACTAAGTATCCGGAAAGTGCCCCATATTCTCTTGTCATCTGTTCTACCCTAGATAGTGTACGGGCTGAGTCAGAGGTGTAAATTATCAGATCGGCATACAAAGCAATTTTACTGCGTGAAGGAAGTAAATGGACGGGGTGATCTGATAGTCATTCCTCAAGATGTGCACCAGGGGTTCGATATATATGTCAAAGAGGAGAGGCGACAGGGGACAACCCTGCCTCGTCCCTCTGAAGAGGTTAAAACTCTTCGTCAGGGAACCATTTAGGAGGATTTTAACCGTGGGGCACTCATAGTCTTCGAAGTGCCATAACAAAATCAGCACTGAAGCCCATTGTCCCCAGAACTGCCCAAAGAAATGCCCAACTGACGCGGTTGAAAGCCTTGGCAGCGTCTATAGTGATCAATGCCAAGGGGATCGAGCGTGCGACTGCTAGGTCAATAGTCCCGATTAACGACAATGTAAGTTCTTGAATTTGTCTTTTCGGAACAAAGCCTTTCTGGTCGATATGTATCAGCTGGGGGACCACCTTTGCCAGTCTCCCTGCCAAAATACCAGTGTAAATTTTATGATCTACATTCAACAAGGAGATTGGCCGAAATGAATCAGCTTTCTTCGGGTCCTTTGCGGGTTTTAAAATCGAAGTAATTGTGGCCTCTCTCGGAATCTGTTCTTCCCCCTTATAAACTGAAGTGAAGAGTTACATTTCCGGGACTATTTCATCTGCTATTAGCCTATATACCTCAACCGGTAATGAATCTGGGCCTGCCGCCTTACCATTCCTCATATGCGAGAGCTGCTCTCTTATTTTCCCCTCTGTAATTTGGGCATCCATACTCTTCCTACCCTCTGTTAGAGCGGGGAGACCGACCTTGTCTAGCCAATGCTTTAGGCTCTCCTCATCAGGGCGCTCTTCTTCGGCATATAATTCAGAAAAGAGTGAAACCAAGCTGGCCTGTTTTCCTCATCCTTATTTGTAGTGTCGCCTTGGGGGTTGACAACCAACTCCCCGATGTGATTTTGTGCCCTCTCGGCCCTTGACTTCCACTCTAACAGTGCTCCTGCTTTTTCACCATATTCAAAATGCTGCATACGCCCCGTAGCCCACCTCTCTCTGCATTTTGTCTCTAATTTAATCTTATAATTTACTCTAGCTTCCTCCAACTGTTTTAGGGCCTCATCTCTGTTCTGAATGCTCCCTGTCCCTTGCTGCACCTGGGCTTCAAGTGTCTTGATTTTTCCTTCCATTTCCTTCAGCTCGGACCTTTCTACCCTGTTCCTATACGCGACCTGACTTTGTAAGACTCCTCGTACATAAGCCTTAAAGGTGTCCCAAATGACTCCAATAGAGGTCGAATGGGCATTATCCTGGAAGAACTCTGTAGTTGTTTTTTTCAGAAGGATAGTGGCGTCTGGGTCTAATAAAATAAATCTTGTCAGTGTCCATCTCGCATCATGCCTTGCTCTGATTCCCGTTAGTATGACACTGACCACGGAGTGGTCGGAAATATGTCCTGGTGATATATGGACCTCTTTTAATTTCCCAGCCCACACTGTCGACTAGTAAATAGTCCAATCTTGAGAAATGGTTGTACTTTTTGCTATGGAAAGTGTAACCCCGCTTATCCTTCATTAAATATCTCCAAGAGTCAACCAAACCCATTTCATGTATCAAATGTTTGAGGGCCTGTCTAGTCTTTGGTGCTTGAGCTAGGATTCCCCTCCTGCTAGTGAACTTGTCCAGTGTAGGGCTTAAAAGGGTATTGAAGTCGCCCCCTATTATTATCGGCGTGGTTACCCCTACTAGTGTCAGTTGTAGATCCACAATGTACTGTGGGTCATCCACATTTGGACCGTAAAAGCTAGCGCAGACAAACTCTGTACCAAAGCATTTAAGAGTTGCTAAGACCCACCTGCCTGAACCATCAGTTTTTGAGGAAATCAGCTCAACCCCTGACCCCAACCTGATAAGTATTGCAACACCCTTGCAGTATTCTGATGGATCGGATGCTGCATAACTTCCAACCCATCTTAGTTTTTCATATAAACCCCTACTTTCACTAGCCGTTAGGTGGGTCTCTTGTAAAATAATGACCTGGGCTTTGGAGTCATCTAAGTGTTTCATTACCAGTCTCCGTCTATTTTTAGATCTGAGGCCATTTACATTCCAGGTTGAGACTATCAGCTTATTATCGCCCCACCCATTTACCTTAGAAGGAACAAATTGTATTGGGCCTGGCGATCTCTGATCATCTATTTTAAAAGTGGACCAAGACAGTATGAATATTGAGGACTTATAATTTTTTTTAATTTGTTCCCACTGCTCCCCACCCAGTGCCCTGTCCTCCTTCCGTTTCCCTCCTCTCCCTCTCCCTCTCCCTCCCATGGGAACCCTCCCTTGACTGTCAGGCATGGTGCCTGTTGGACCACCGAAGAGAGGGAGCTGCCTCACTAACCCGAAAATATAGACCGTGCACCCCCCCTTATCCCCCCGATCAACCGATCATCGATACTTCATTTTCTTATTTTCAAAACCCAATTCAGACTATTGCTCAGGATAGTCCACCCTTTCTTATACTATCTATCAGACTGTCAGCTTCTTCTGCTGTCCGTAAATTGTGCATTTAATTGTTCCACATGACACGGAGCATCACTGGGAATTTCAACTTCGCTTTGGCTCCAAGTTTGTTTAACTCCTCCATTCTTTTACCCAGCTCCCACTGCTTCTGATCCATTGCACGGCATACATCCGACCTGATAGTGAACGTGAAGTTTTGGGCGGTATAAGGACCATTTCTCAATGCTGCCATCAGGATGGTTTCTTTGCCTGTGTATGAAAGAAAATTTACCAGTATTTTCCTCGGCTTCTGCCCCTGTAAATTCCGCTTAAAGGGATCCCGATGTGTACGTTGTATTCATGGTACAAGTTTATGCCAGGCCTATCTTTCAGGACAGTCTCTTTTAATAGTTTAACTACAAAAGCTTTGATATTAGACCCCTCCTCCACTTCTGGGATGTTTAAAAGCCTCAGATTATTTCTCCTCGAGTGGTTTTCAATTCTTTCCAGGTCTTCCCCGAGTCTTCTTTGACCAATGCTTCTAGGCAATCAGTATTTTTAGTAATGTGCTTTCTCATCAAGCCCACTTCCTCCTCTAACATCCCTGTCCGTGCCGCAACGTTGTCCAGTTTTTGTGCAAGTGCCGTGCAGGAGGCTTGTATGTCAGCTTGGTTGGCTTCCGATGTTTTAAACCTACTTCTCAATTCCTCCTTAAGATCGAGAAGAAAGGAAGCCAGCTGGACTTCTAGATGGGCCAGCGGGGCCAAGGGATCTTCTAATTGGGCCAGCGGGACTTCTAGTTGTAGATTCAGGCTGCCTGCAATGCTGCTGGCATCATTTTGCTGCCCCTCCTCGCCCACCTCTTTATCCCCAGTTGCCAGAGCGCTCAAGCGGTTCTGCATTGGTATCTGAAAGGGTATCTCGTCTGCTCCATATCTCTTTTCAATTTCTACACCTCTTTTAGCCTCCTGGCCTACATTAGTTTCAGTTGACATAAGATTAGCCCCCAACGTCTCGGGCTCCTTCTGGGACTTCGGGGACTCAGCTGCTATTTTGCCACCCTCCTCCCCCGATGCCATTACTTGGGTCAAAACTTTATAGTATGATTTGAGGGATGGGGTGACCTTAGCTTGTAGGGGGGGAGATTTTTTTTTTTTTCTCCTTCCACGTGGGCTCTTCCCCGCCCTCACTACCTTAGTGGGAACCAGCCCCCCAACTTTACTAGTGCTTATGCCACAAGGGACCACCATGGCTGAGGGTATATTAAAGTCTAAAGTAACCCCAGCCGATTTCCCGAGAGTTCTAGTGCGCAGAGTGTACCTTGATATTTTGTCAGGGATTGCACCAGCTTTCTCCGGGGGCGGTAGACTCTCTCTTTCTCAATATGGGGATAATGTAGCATTAGCAGACCTCCAATCCTGCCCTTCCAGCCTTCCTTGTCATGCTGGGGGTCCGAGACCATGCAGGCTTTGGCAGAAACCCCTCTCCTGCTGCTCCTTTCCTCGATGACCTCCAAGGAGCTGGTGCTGACTCTGCCCCTCAAGGCTAGCGCCGTTCGTAATCGACGCAGCAACACTGCAGCCCTCTCCCATACCAGAGCCTGAGCTACTTTCCCGTGTAGCGCGGCTCCGCTGCATCCGTGACACCGCAGGTAATGATTTAATCAATTTTAGAATCAGTCCGTCATTCTCGACACGGAGGAGGGGGGGTAGGTTGGTGCACTCACCCTCAGCAGCGCAACTCCCTTCTCCTGGCGGTCCGCGACCGTTTACCTCGGGGCCGCCATGTTCCCAAGACGCTCCGGTGGAGGTAGATTTCAGCCACAAGATAGAGGTCAGGGGGTTCCAATAGACCCCAAGTACTGGGATTGATGTGGCTACTTTGAAAAAGTCCAATCTGTGACATTATTGTTATAGGTTGGGGCATTGGAAGTGGTAATGTCATCTTAACCCTGAAAATCAAGGTCAAAATCCAGAGTTTACACAGTCTCAGAATAGTAATCACATGCAGTGGTAAAATGTGCCAAGACCAAGGTCTCAAAGTTTCAACGTGCCACAAGTCCCAGTGACGCAGGTTCCATAACCCCCAATGCCACAGCAAGCTGATAATGGACCAAGATTCACTTCAAACCAAGTTCCAAACATGAAACAGAATTCTTTCCAGAATAACAATCCTTTCCAGAAGTATCCCATGTTTGGCATAATTGACAATTATGTCTCCGATCAGTCCTCCTGATGGTGCCTGAGAGGGGAGGAAGATTGCATGCTTGGGGCAGTCTTGGGGGGTGGACCAGAGTATAGATAGTAAGGAAAATGACCACGCCGTATCATTTTTGGAAGAGACTGGTGCTACCCATTCTACTGCGAGAACAGTGAAAGTTCCAAACCTAACCTTCTCAGGAAGGAGAATCCAAGTTGTAAGAGTTACAGATAAACAAATGACCAATCCTGTGACTGAGGATGTGCCTGTAAAAATAGGGAATTTTGAGGCTAATCAACAATTCATGGTCTGTGATTCCAGCCCTGTGAGTATGTTAAGACGCGATTTGTTGTGCTAGCTAAATTGTACTATTTATTGCACAACAAGAGGTGTGGACTTTAAAACCCATGATGAGGACGTTGCCTTTAAGATGGTTAATCAAGTTCCAGCTATTGAACTGTTCCCTATGATGACAAGTGAAAAATTCCCCTTGAATCTTAGAGATACAGTGAGATCAGAAGTGTGGGATTTTTCAGGAAAGGACATTGGACTCAAAGGAAGTTGAGCTTGTCTGTAAACAGATAAAGCCAAATGCTCAATACCCAAGAACCCTGCAAAATATATATATATATATATATATATTTTTTTTTTTAGAGTTTTATATAGCGCGAACTAGACCCGAGACATCGGGCATCAGAGCGCTTTACATGAGCACCAGTTTCGTTACAGACGGACACATTCATTTTTGTTAGGCACGGGGAGATTAAGTGATTTGCCCAGAATCACAGGATGTTGAGCGTCGTTGCCGAGACTCGAACCCAGTTCCCCAGCTTTGAGGTCGACCGCTCTAGCCGCAAGGCTACATCCTCTCCCCAATTTGACCTCGGAAACAGTTGCTGGAGTAAACTCCAGTAATCGAGGCAATGAGCCAACGAGGTATTCTGAATGAGATTATGGGAAGTCCATGTAACTCACCCATAATGGCCTACAGAAGCCTAGCGGTGAGTAGCGCATAGTGCAGATCCTTCAAAAGATAAACAATATTGTGGTTCCCTGTAGTCCTGTGGTATCAAATCCTGCTGTGATTTTGTTTCAGATTGCATGTGAGGCTGAGTGGGTTTCTGTCATTGATTTGTGTCAGGCCTTCTTCTACATAGCCTTGCACGAGGACACTCCGTTCTTATTCGCGTTTCCGTTCAGTGGTCGTGTTTTGGCATGGTGCCGATTCCCACAAGGGTATACTGAGAGCCCATCTATTTTCATCCAGATCCTTAAGAAGAATATGGAGTCATTGGTCATGCCCTGTAACTCTGTCCTGGTACAGTAGTACATTGACGACCTGGTGGTTGCATTAAATACTGAGGAAGCTTGCAAGGCTGACACTATTGCTCTGTTGAACCACCTCACTGAGAATGGACATAAGGTGCCCCCCAATAAGGGTAGTACTGTTTGAAGGAAGCTTTGTATCTTGGTCATCACATTGAGAAAGGAGTCAGAAAGATGTCAAAGAAAAGAATCTCAGCGCTTCTACAAATGAAACGGCCAATAACACAGGGAGAAGTTAGAATGTTCTTGGGAATGGTGGGCTACTGTCGCCAGTGGATAACCAATTTCTCCCTAGTGGCTAAACCTTTACAGAGGTTGACAGACAAGGATGTGTTGTATCTGGTACCTTGGGATAATGTTTATCTGGTTGCCTTCCTAGAGTTGAGAGAAAGTCTCTGCCGCACCCAGGCACTGAGAATGCCTGATTGTCACAAAGCGTTTTTGTTTTTCTGAAGTGAGAGGGAGGGCTGTGCTCTCTCCGTGCTTACTCAGTGTAGAAAGGTAGGATCTTTCTGCATAGTTACACCCACTTTTTGCCTGGTGCTGTGCTGGTTTTTGACTAGTCTGACTGGGATCCTGCTAATCAGGACCCCAGTCTATCTGCTTTCTCCCTAAAGTGTATGTTATGTACTTAGGTACACTACAGATTGGATACTGGGGTACCCTTGTCAGTCCCTAGTATATGGTACCCATGTAACCAGGGCATAGGTACCCCAGAGGCCTCCCATTGGCTGAAGCATGTATTATGCCACCCATGAGAGGCCATTCAAAATGGAACCTACAGGCCTGCCATTGCAGCCTGTGTAAGTTGGTGCATGCACCACTTACTGAAGATATAGGTTTTCTATATCTAAGGGTCACTACACTTAAAACCTATAAGTCACCCCTATAGCAGGCCTTAACAATCCTGAAGGCAGGGTGCTTGGTTCTAAGTGAGAGGGTGCCGCTGCATGAGAAGGACACCCCTGCAACCTACGGAGTCCATTCTCCCGGGTTGTTAGTGCTGCAGCCATTTACGACATATAGAGTGGCATTATGCGACCGCGTAATGACCAACTCTAAAATGGCTGAAAGTAACCCTATCGTGTTTAGTGTCAAACATTGTGGAATCATACCCCCACACCGGTAACTGGTGTGGGAGGTATGATTCCACCCCTCAGAAACTAACTTTGTGAGGTCCCTGGTGTTCTTGGTACCAGCCTTCTAGTCCCGGGCAGCATAAAATGGTTGCTGCCGACCAGAGACATTTCTGCCCTCCTGCTGCTGAGCCAAGCTCGAGTAGGGAAAGGCAGAACAATAGGCATCCTGTCACAGGGAGGTGTGACCACCTCCCAGACAGGATTTAGTGTATTAGGCCTGGGTGGGTGCGCTTGCCAGCGACCGAAAGTCTGCATGAGGGGCACATTTGGTGTCCCTGTGCATAGTCCAGTTCAAACCAGTCCTGAGAGCCGTTGCCTCCTGCTCTGGCGCGAAACTGGACAAAGAACATGGGAGTAACCTCCCCACTGTCCAGACCCTCCCCTGGGAGGGTCCACTGAATCTGTCTCTCCCGTGGGTACAAAAGGGCTTACCTGGCTGTAGGACCCTAGATTCGACATGGACAAGATTCTGATCAAGAAACCACTGACCGGGGGCGTGGCCAAGATGGCGATCCGATAGGTCGCACGTCCCAGAGGCTCCTCGCTCCTAGCCTTCCCGCTCGGTCAATACCCCGCTCCTGACCCCAGCAAAAGCCACTAAAAACGAAAGAAACTATAGCGGCAGCAGAGGGGCGGCTCAAGGAGTGAATTTCAAGAGCTCCCGTCCCGCTCAGCGCTGTCGGACGGCCCTGCCGGTGCGGAGAGGAGCGCGAGAAAATGGCGCCGTTACCGCGCGAGGCCGGCTGCTGCACCTGTTCTGAGAGGGCCTTCCGCGGCGCAGACAGCCATACCCCCTGAGACAGCGAGAGAGAAGGCATCCGGAGGGGCGGCGGTGGACAGGAGCGGCGGCCCCCCTGCCGAACCTGAGCGGCGGATGGTGGGCTCCCTGGAGGGGGCCGCGGGGGTCTCGGCGCCCGTGATCCCTGACTGGGCCCGACAAGACTGACTGCCCCCAGCGCGATCGGCGCAGAACGGAGCCGCCCGACCAGAGAGCCTGCGGAGGTGCGGGAAGCGGTCACCTGGTCAGGTCGGGAGTAGCAGCCGCCGTCGGAGCGGCGCAAAGAGGCCCAGCGAGAGCAGCGCCGATCCATGAGAGTGCCCACCGGTAAGCTGATTGCCTGCCGCTGCGGAGGCCCAGAGGAAGTGAGGAGGCACCGAGGGTGCGGCGCTGTGGGACCCCCGTCGCTGCATCTCCGTGGGGGCTGCTGGGGGAGGAGAGCGCGGTGGGGCCTACAGTGGTGAACCCGGTGGAGAGGCCTGATCGGCCACGCACAGCAACAGAGCCACGAGGTGCGCAGCGCATAGGGGAGCGAGAGTAGCAGCACAGGGGGAGAGAGGCCCACCCTCGGCCAGGATCCTCGCCTGGCGGCGACAAGAACAGCGAGGGGAAACCCCGGGAGTCATCACGCTGAGGGGACTGCGCCCAGGGCCCCACGGCCCTTCCACTGAGGGCCACAAACTCACTGCCACAGCCGCATGAATCAGGAGCAAGGTGGTGCCTGGCGTGAGGGTCTAGCGCAAGATCGTCAGGAGCAAGACCCTTCTGGCTCAGCCGGGGCCTTCGCCTGGCGGTGACGTAGGGACAGAGGCAGCGGGAGAGGCCCTGGGCCATGCGTTCACTCGACTGAGGGCCACAGACCAGCGGCCAAAGTCGCCTGCAACGGGGAACGAGGTGGGGCCCGGCGCGGGGGTCTACCGCAAAATTGTCCAGAGCAAGGCCCCAGAAGATCGAAGTGCGCCAAGTCCCAGACAGGCAGCCGGGAGAAGGAGGGCTGGAGTGGCTGCCGAGGGGCATCGCCGACGGCTGGGACCCTCGCCGGGCGGGAAAGGACGACGGGGCGCGCCAGAGAGGGGACAGAGAGTAGGCCATCTACAGAGTCTGCACGCCGCGGGCGCCAGAGGCCCCTGAATTGAGAGGAAGAGAGGGGGATCTCCACAGTCGCCTGAGATTCCTGAGGAGACGCTACCCACACGGTCGAGCACAGGGACCAAGTGAGGTCGGGCCACGCGGGGACACCGCGCTGCCGGCCGGGGGGGGGCCGCACTTTGCCTAGAGTGTGCCATTCATGCGCCCCAGAGTGGGGTCAACAGCCAGGAACGACCCCAAACTATGGTGTGAACCGGCGATGGCATCGGTCAAGAAGAAAGGAGAGAGATCAGTGAAGGAGATACTCACTAAAAGCTCCCTAGCTGGCGAGAAAGGAAGCAGAACGCCCCCAGCCCCAGGGACCCCACGGACTCCGAAGGAGAGGTCCCGATCACCCGCTCTTTTCTTGAATCCCTATTCAACACCCTCTGCGAGGACTTCCAAACGCTCAAGTGCGAGGTAGCGCGGGAGGTGAAAGAAATCCGCCGGGACGTCGACGCAGTGGGGGAGAGAGTTGCAGCGCTTGAAGACCGGGAGCAAACCATGGGCGAAGAGCTTGCACAACTTCAACAGGAGGTCATTCGTCTCCGAGATCAACAAATAGACCTACAAGCCCATGCGGAGGACCTCGAAAACCGCTCACGGCGAAATAACATCCGCGTCAGAGGGGTCCCTTCGAAGACAGAAGGGCTAGACATAACCTGTTACTTGCAAGGGCTGTTTCGGGACATTCTAGGGGAAACGCAAGACTTCGAGGTCTGCATTGACCGGGCACACCGGGTGGGCCTGCTGAGGCGAGCCCCTGCCCCCCCCCCCCCGGACATTCTGGCCTTTCTCCCAGATTACCCTCTCAAAGAATGCATACTGCAAGAGACGCGATCGAAACAACCCCTCAGCTATCAAGGGCGTTCCGTAGCTCTCTACCAGGACCTCACCTCCATAACGCTACAAAAGAGGAAAGCCTTCAAAGAAGTCACTACGCATCTGAGAGAGCAGGGGGTAGCGTACTCCTGGGGCCACCCCTTTCGCCTGATATTTAAATGGAATGGCAAACTCCACCAACTCAGGTCCCTCCAGGACACTTGTAGGAGCCTTGGCTTGGAGACACAGAACACGGATGAGTCACCCGGTTCCACGCAGAGATCCTCCGGGGATGGATGGCAAAGGGTGGGACGCCGACGTTCTCCCAAACTAGAGGCACGACCGGATCCCGACACCATGGCGCAAGAGAGACAGGCGGCCCTAGATGCAGTTTTGAAAGATACCGCCCCGACAACCTGCCCTTAATTTTCACACAAGGGGCACATGGCACTGACATTGCACGGGCCGGGGACACTTGGTCCACACACACACCCCGATCTCTGTTCTCCACATGCCCACATCTCGGTATGATGGGAGATGGACATTGACGAACTCTGGGGGTTTTTTGGTTGGGGTTAGGGAGGGATTGGGTAGGTTCTGGGAGGGGAGGAGGGGGGAAAGGGGTCATTTAGGCGCGGGTGGGTCAGGGTTGGAGGCGAGGGGGGGGGGAGGGTGGAAAGAACCGATGTGCTGCTAGGGGCGGGGCCCGCTCACATTTCCGACTCACAAGGGACTGACTACAGGGCCTACGAACATCACTATGGTGCTGAAGAGATCGTATTCCTCCGGACTCAGCGTTCTGCTGGTGACTACTTCTCATGACAAATCACACACTTCAAATTCTCACCCTTAACGTGAAGGGGCTGAACAACCCCATTAAGAGAAGGGCTGTACTGTCCTACCTAGAAAATTCAGGGGCGTCTGTGTGTCTGCTGCAGGAGACTCACCTCCTTCCCAAAGATTGGCACCGGATGAGGTCCCGAGCCTTTCCCAAACAATTCTATTCCTCCACATCGGCGAAGAAGGCCGGGGTAGCCATATTAATTGCCAAGTCATTCCAGGGCACGGTGGGTGATAAAGTAGCAGAGATAAAAGGCCGTCTTCTAGCACGCACACTTTGGGTGGGGGGGTTCCTTTGGTGGTGGGCTCCCTATATGCTCCCAACACGGGACAAGAACAATTTCTCACAGCTGCACTGTCAGAGACACTTTGCACACATGCCAGGAGAGTAGTGGTGGGAGGGGACCTGAACCTAGTCATGGATGCGGAGAAGGACCGGTCCGGCCAGCGCTACGGACAAACAGGGGCAATATCCACGACAGAGAAGGCCTGGTTGAGCGATAGGGGCCTGGAAGACGTATGGAGGGTGGCTCACCCACACACCACGCAATATTCCTACTATTCTCATGCACACCATACCTACGCCAGACTAGATCATTTTATAGGGTCTACCGAACTGACGGCCCTAGTGGACACGGTGAACACTACCCCAGCGGCACTTTCAGACCACGACGCGGTGACCATGACCCTTTCATTGCCCGCCACGCGCAGACCGCCGGGGAGGTGGCGACTCAGGGAAAATTTGCTTCAAAAGCAAGGGGTGTCTCAACAGCTCCACAAATGTATCACTGACTACCTAGCAAGGAATGATGTTCCGGGCACACCCCTCACGGCATCATGGGGGGGCTCTCAAGGCCGTAGTGCGAGGTGAGTTGATAGCCATCTCCGCGGCCGATGCCAGGGAGCATAGAGACAAAAGAGAACTGCTTACGGCCTGGGTGGTGGAATTAGAGCGGATACACAGCCGCACCTGCGCCCCCAGGATGTGGCGTCAAGTGAAAGCCGCGAGGGCGCAGTTAGCAGCACTGGACCTGGATAGAGCAGAGTACGCGGCCCTTCAGCTCAAGCATACTTATTATATAGGGGGTGATAAAACGGGGCGTCTCCTAGCCAACAAGCTTAGGGCCCGTGTCCAGCGCGCAAAGATACCGGCGCTTCAGAAAACCGGGGGGGAGACAGTGGAACGAGACGACGAGATTGCGGAAGTCTTTAGGGACTTCTACTCCACCCTTTACAGTAAGACCTCACACGCACGCGACGAGGGGGAGGCCTACCTCAAGGGAGCTGCCACAACAACGCTGGACTCCGCGGGGGCGGAAGCACTGGATGCGCCCATTCGAATTGATGAAGTGATAGGCGCCATCTCCCATCTCAAACCACTGAAATCGCCGGGCCCGGACGGCTTCTCGGCGGGATTTTATAAAGCCCTCTGCCCACTCCTCGCCCCAATTTTAATGTGACTTTTTAATTCCTTCCAGGGTCCGGGAACCATCCCCTCTGATATGCTGGCCTCCGATATCGTAGTTATCCCCAAACCTGGGAAAGACGCGACTCACTGTAGCTCCTACCGCCCGATTTCCCTCCTAAACCTAGATTTAAAGCTCTTTACTGGGGTCCTGGCAGCAAGACTGGGTCCGCGCCTGCCTGGTATTATCGAACCAGACCAAGCCGGCTTCATTTACAACCGTCAGAGTAGTGACAATACCAAACGAATATTACATCTGATAGACAAAGCCCACCATACTAAGATGAACGCCCTATTGCTGTCGGTCGATGCTGGAAAGGCCTTTGACCGGGTCGACTGGAGTTTCCTAGATAGCACATTGGCCCACTTCCGCATTGGGGAGCGGTTTAGGGCTTGGGTAGCGAGCTGCTATGACGCGCCCAAAGCAACGGACAGGGTGAATGGCACGGCCTCCAGGCCCTTTGAAATCCAACAGGGCACGAGACAGGGGTGCCCGTTGTCTCCCCTTCTCTTTGCGCTATATGTGGAGCCCTTAGCGCAGAAAATCAGAGACACCCCCAACATTTCTGGAATCCCATTCGGAGGGGAAAGACATACAGTGAGCCTATATGCCGATGACATTTTGGCAACCTTGGAGTCACCTGAGCGTTCGGTACCGGCTTTCCTGCGGGAACGGACCTCCTTTGGCCGGGTTTCCGGCTTCAAGATAAACATGGGGAAATCCACGATCTTGCATCTGGGCCGCAACGCAGACTTACCCGATATGGGGCGCCCGTCATACGGAGAACTCCAAACTTGCGATACAATCACTTATCTGGGGATAGAATTAGCTCCCTCTGTCATGCGAACGGTCACACAGAATTACGCTAGGCTCCTCTCCCATATCCAGACATGCCTCCGACAATGGCAAAAACACTCGATGTCTCTCCTCGGCCGGATTGCGGCAATAAAGATGAGTATACTACCCAAAGCACTCTATATTTTCCAGACCATACAGGCCTGGCCCCCGCCGGGAACCCTTCGCAAGATACAGGGAGCAGTACAGCACTTTATCTGGGCTGGGGCACGACCTCGGATGCGCAGGGATCTCTCCCACAGACCTCCTGACGAAGGAGGGTTAGGTATCCCGAACTTCCTGAAATACTTTAAAGCATCTCAACTCAGGCACCTAGTAGAATGGAGCAGACCGGAATCTGAAAAGAGATGGCTGTTCCAGGACAGGGCACTAGCGAAGCTCTCTTTGTGGAAGGTGCTGTTCTTGAAGCGGCCAGATAGACCACCAAATCTTAAGGGCTCCCCATCACGAGCACGCTACTACGCGTTTGGGATACATTGGCCATACAACGAGGTCTCACATCCTTCCCATCACCACTGACACCCCTATTCGATAACCCAGAGTTTATCCCTGGATTAGAAGAACGGGCGTTCCCACAGTGGCGGGTCACGGATTGTAAATCAGCGGGCCATCTCTTTAACCTAGAAGGGTTCCTCTCCTTCACCGAGGTGAAACAATCCTATGACATTACAGCCCCACACCATTTCCAATACTTTCAAATTCGCCATTGGCTCCTCCACCCGGATGTGCGGCCGCTGGTCAGCAGGAAGCTCACAAGCTATGAGAGATGGCTTCTAACGAAAACTTCTGATAAGATGATCTCCGAATTATACAACATGCTCCGTCCGCAGACCCCCTTCTCACCTTCGGCGGGACAGCGGCGCTGGGCAAGGTAAATCGGGAGGGATTTCACCGAGAAAGAATGGTGCGATATCTCTTTCCGAGCCAACCACACGGCCCGTAATACGGCCAGTCGGGAAGCGTCAATCAAGGTGGTCACATACTGGTACTTGACTCCAGCCAGACTACACAAGGGGAACCCAGACCGAAGCCCGACGTGCTGGCGGGGCTGTGATGCGGAGGGTACTTTGACCCACATACTATGGGAGTGCACGGAAGTGACAGACTACTGGAACAATATTTTGGACGATAGACAGACATTTTGAGACCGAAATTCCCCAATTCCCCGCCTATACACTTTTAGGGCTACCCAACCCGCTCATGTACCCACTGAAGTCGATACGAGGGAAACAAATCGGCCTAGCTTTGGGAGCAGCTGTCCAGCATATTCTTTCCTTATGGGGCACACAGACCAGACCGACCCACACAGGATGGCTACATAAACTGTAGTTCATCGTAGGCATGGAGCGCATCCAAGCTACCCTCATGAATTCTGCAGATTCCTTCCGCACCATGTGGCGCCCATTACTGTCCCTGCTAGCGACGGAAATGAACGAGGTGACATGCCCAAAATACCTCCGCCTCCTGCGGCTCACCGAAACACAGCCCGGGTCGGAGACCCCCTCCATAGCTAAATGATACCTAACCCTTACATAGGGTCCTCCAGTGACATTCTTCAGCACATCGGTTTGGGGTGGGGGGTGGCGGGAAGGGAGGGGGGGGTTTCTTACTTGTTCTTGGTTTCCTTTGTTCTTGGGTTAAAATTAGGAAGGGACAAACTTCTTCTACTGCATCTTGACCTCTTACGCGGCCGGCCTCCGGGTTGTGGCAGGATCGCTGTGTATGGCTACTGATGACTCGCTCTGCCGGCCGATGGATCTAGGCAGCAAGCTGTGTACTTTTACCTGGACTTCCTTCCAATAAATACGACTTAATCAGAAGAAACCACTGACCTTTGACCGTCTAGACACTGGACTTCGTTTGGACTCGACTTTGACTCCTTCTCCGTCCAAAGTATCGTCTGGGCCCGTGTACCATACAGGCTCCGTGTAGGACATGTGGAGCATCAAGGACAACTGAAGATATCTCCCTTGGAGTGAAGGAGTCACTCCCCTGCAACCACAGGCACCACTTCTCAACTGACCGGTCTGCTGCTCCTGAGCTCCTACGGACTCTGAAGGCTCCAGCAGCACAGGAGGTGGGTTTCTAAGTCCCTAGAGGTCTGAGCTGCCCTCTTACCGAGTTTGAGGTCAGAATCCCTCGTGGGGGCTGCAATACCTGTACCCCTGTGCACTGCGTACCTTTACAAGTGCATATGCTTGTTGGCATTTCCAAAGCAAGTGCACTGGGCTCCGAGTAGCCCCAACCTCTGGCACCCTTTCAACCAAAGAACTCCGGCCTCCTCGCACCAAAGTGCTCCGTGGGCTGTTGCTTTGTGAAACTGCTTGAGATTCCCTCGCGACTCCTGTGCCTCTGGGTCCTCTTGAGGGTCAACACTGCTTTTCTTGGACTCCCATGGTTGCTCCAGGCCTGCCCTGACTCCCCTGTGTTTGGTGAGTCTCCTGGACCTTGCTGGTCCAAACCGTAACCTTCTTTGACCTTCTGCGTGGGTTGCGGTTACCAAGGCTTGTTGGTGCTCCAGCCGGACAGCGACCCCTCAGTACTCGACATCCTTTGTAGGACAGCTCGTATTCGGCTCCTGGTTGTCTTCAACGTCTCCTGGTCCCGGTGGCTGCAGAGTCAAGAACCCCCTCGACGCACCTGAAGCACCTGACATCGGTGGGCATTAGTCTACCAAGCCCCTGGTCACTCCTGAGTGACCCAGACTCTGTCCCCTCTGCTTTCAGGTACTCTTCACCAAGAATCCACCTTTAGATTCCATCGGACACTTTCCTTCTTTGCAGCAGTGGCTCTTCTTCGAAGTCCTCCATTGGGATCGACTGCGGTTTCCGATGCCACTTCAGACCTATGCCCCCGGCTTCCCTGGGATAGGTAACTCTGTTACTACAGTATCCACGGGTGGGGTGGCTCTCCAACCTCCTAACTTCCACGGGGTTTCTTCGAAGTTCACTTAGAAGGGTCCTTAAACTTTAAAACTTCAACCGCGACTCTCCCATAGAATTGTACATAGCACGTGGTTGTGTTCCCACACTGCACCCGTCCTCCTTGGGGTCCCTACTTACTCACCTTGGGTGGTTCCTTGGGGTTCCAGTGATTCTACATCCTCTAGACACTGTCTTGACTCGAGTCATGGTTATTATACCACTATTTTAGTATATGGTTTGGTCTCCCCCTGGAGCCCACTGTGTATTCGTGCTATTTACTATTGTTTCTGTGCTACGGTATTGTGTGCTTTGTGTGTATCCTTGTGTAGAGGGTACTGTGTCGTACTTAAAGAGTGTTATATCAATAAATACATATTTTTATAACTACTGTGTGGTTCTCCTTTCATTTAACCCATACTATAAGGTTGCAATCTGGTAAAAACAAGCTGCTTAACATTTCTTCAAGACTAAGCCTGAAGGCTGCTCTCCACAGCTACCACTTGGATAGCTTTCTAAGGTTATCTTTGACCTCTTAAATCACCATAAGGGTTGTTTGGACTGGTACAGGGCGCCCACTTTAATTAGTGGACAGCATATACCAGGCCAACTTCTCACACTCAGACACATGGAAGTGCCCATAGACCTGTAGCTTACTTCTCTGCTACCCTTGATCCAGTAGCTGGGGCATTGCCTGGATGTCTTAAATCTGTGGCCACTGCCGGTGTCAGCATAGAGAGATGTGAAAGCATGGTCATGGGTATATCCTTTAACAGTGTACGTGCCTCACTCTGTAGAGATACTGCTGATGCATACTCACACTCAACACCTGACAAACAGCCGCTGGACTATATGCACAGATCATCCTGGCGGCTGAAAATGTTACCTAAAAAAGATGATCTGCTTTGAACCTGCCACCCTGATGCCCCTTCCTGAAAGTGACAATGATTAAAGTGAAGTGGAGCATGACTGTCTGGATGTTACTGAACTGTGCACCAAGCCAAGACCAGATATACAAGGCAAGCCACTGCCTGAAACTGATTTTGCATTGTTTGTGGATGGTTCATGTTTGCGAGACTATGAAGGAAATTTACGAGCTGCGTACGCAGTTTGTAAAGTTTCAGGAGTAGTTGAAGCTTCGTGGCTCCAAAGAGTGTTTTCTGCACAAGTGGCTGAAGTGATTGATCTTACTAGAGCATGCTGTGTCTCTGACCAGCAGAGTGATCGTTTTCACTGATAGTCAGTATGATTTTGGTGTTGTTCATGATTTCGGACAGTTATGGTCCCAGAGGGGGTTTATGACCTCCTCTTGGTCACCTGTCCGAAATGGGGAACATGTTCCAAAGCTCCTAGAAGCATTGCAGATGCCTACTCAGATTGCAGTCGTTAGGTGTGCTACTCA
This sequence comes from Calotriton arnoldi, assembly GCA_963921515.1. NCBI lineage: Eukaryota > Metazoa > Chordata > Amphibia > Caudata > Salamandridae > Calotriton > Calotriton arnoldi. The sequence continues at coordinate 717,451 of CAWUFW010006012.1, forward strand.
TTGTAAAGTTGATGATTATGTGACCGTTGGCAACAGATATGCAGACGAGGTCGCGAAGTACTGTGCTCATAATGCTTGCACTTTTAATGGTGAACACACTAATGAGGGGACAGACGAGACCAACTATAACTTGTTGTTAACAACAGCAGATACCTGGGAGGAAGTCAAGAGGCTGCAGGAAGAAGTGTCGGAGGCAGAACAACAGACTTGGGTCAAGGCAGGCTGTGTGAGGAGAGATGATGATGAGATTTGTGTTTCTGGAGATGGAAGACCCGTGTTGCCAAACAGTCTTTTACTACTGATGGCGAGGCATTTTCACGGTCCTACTCATGTAGGGAGAGACGCCTTGGTCAGGTTGTTAAGGCAAACTTGGTTCAATCCAAGGTTTAGATTGATGGCTGAAGCATGGTGCCACGGATGAGCTGTGTGTCAACAGAACACTGTAGGAAAATGAACTACAGTGACATTGAGCCACATAGGGAGATCAAGTGATCCCTTCAACAGGGTGCAGTTGGATTTCATTGAGATGTCTGTGTGCATTGAGTTGAGGTACATTTTGCTTATTGTGTATATTTTTTCACGATAGGTTGAAGCATACTCGACTAGGAGAAACAACAGTCTCACAACAGCAAAGTTGTTTAGAGGGAGTTAATACCTAGGTTTGGCTTCCCAACTTCTCTGGAATCGGACAAAGACTCGCACTTCAACAATGAAATCCTGAGGATGCTGTGTGCTGCTTTACAGGTTGAACAGAGACTGCATTGTAGCTATAGACCTGAGGCTTCAGGTCTGGTGGAGCAGGCCCTTGGTACTTTGAAATCCAGGCTTGCAAAAGTGTGTGCTTCTATGTCTTTGAAGTGGCCTGATACTTTGCCGCTTGTGTTGATGAATCTACACAGCATACCTGATCATAGGACAGGACAGCCCCCCATGAGATCATCAAGGGCAGAGCTATGAGATTGCCTGCTGTACATGCAAATGCGCTTGTGAACATTACTGATGATCTGATACTTAACTACTGCAAAGGACTGGCTGACGTGGTGTTTTCTGTGTCTCATCAGGTTGAAGCCGCCACAGCCATGCAGCATCAGGGGGAGTGCCATGACCTTAGTCCCGAAGACTGGCTCCTGGTGAAAGAACATACGCAAAAGAGTTGTCTAGAGCCCCGCTGGCGTGGTCCTTTAAAGGTAATTATAGTTGCCATAACTGCTGAGGTCTCCCCAATTGGGTGCATGCTGCCACACTTGCCGAGTTCCGTGTCCCCTTGATGATGGAATAGCAACTCTCCCAGAAGTGCCAGTGGTGGTCAAGAGATCACAGGCGCAGGTCAGTCAAGCTGTAGAGGACCAGCAAGAATTTGAAACAGCACTTGTTCAGCCTGAGGGGGGCCCTGGAGAGTCGGCAGCTGAGGCTGAAGCAGAAGAGTCTGGTCCTGTGGTCATGACCGAACCAAACTCGGACTCTGATGAAGGGCCTAGTGCTGCAGAACCGTGATTGACAGCAGGAGAATGTTGGCTGAGAAGATAGGAGAGAGGGAGACTGATTCAGCAAGGAGAAGGTAGGCTTCAGGCTATTCCGGAAGATACCAAGGATTCCGATCTGAGGGACGGAGGAGGCGAGGGGACTATACTCAGAAGATCAACAAGTGCTAGAGTGCCTTGTCGGAGCTACACTTCCCCCGAATGGACTTACTTTGCTGCAAAAGACAGAGAGAGCGAATTCTAGGAATTCTGGGTTAACTGTGAAGATTCAATTGAAACTCTGGGAACTTGATCTTCAGTTGGATCTTACCTTTGAACTTCTTTTGTTGCTAAGATTAAGTGCCTTGGGACATCTTATCTTGGATGTGATCGAATTTCCTTTCCTGGATGCAAGTGAATTCCCTGTGCTAGTAAACAAACTGAGACATTTCATTCTGGAATTGATTGTCAATGAACTTGAACCATTCCTTTTCAGAGGCATTTAAATAGACTTTGTATGAGGAGAAAGAAGAGTACCAAGGCAGCTGATGGAGCGGAAAGTTGTCCTTTAGAAGAAAACAGAGTAGGGCTAAGGAAGTCTCACAAACATTTTGTATATAATTTTATTTGCATTGCTTTTCGTTTTGCTGTTTGCGCAGGTGAAAACCGACAGAGAAGACTCTGCTGCTGCTATGTTCCACCCAACGTTCAGTTTTAGAGAAGATAATGGAAGCCAATCCTAATACTAGTAGGCATAGATACGTAATAGCAGCCACACCAATAGTTGTAATACTAAATATACTGCTTAAAGGATTATATTCAGCTACCTATAGATCAGTAAGGATTAAGTCTACAGTTGCCCCTACAACACCACATCCTGCTGACAGTAATACACACTTGTTAGGTGGTAAAGAGTTCCACGTAGACACATCAAAATGAGATTTTTCTTTCAATGCCAATTTTAAACTGCTTAATGAATATACTGACACTATGGATGAGAGGGATTGCTACATCTGTACACAGTTGCCTGCATCAGCTACAGAGAGAATTACATACCACCTCCTTCTTTGACATATGGGGGTCACTTGTAGCCTTTTATTGAGCCTTTTGTATGGGCAAGTTCATTTTCAATACTACTTTTCAAACTATGATTTAGTTATTTCGGAAGTTCCCAAGCTTAAACATTTAAACCTTCACCCTAACGTCTTGGAGATGGAGACAGCTTATAGTTTCTTTAAGCCTATCCAGACATTAGACACTGCTTATGCACATAGACACAATTTGACTTGCATTTTAACAGAGGTCGGAAAGAAGTTTCTGAATCTAGTAGGGAATAGGAGAAGAGATATGGAATCCAGATCCAAAACAGATTAAAAAAATTTGAAGAGCATAAATGAGCTAAAGAGGAAACAGAACATCAAGTAGAAGGGAATCAAGCTGCATGGACTTTAGATTGGAAGCATGAAGGGAATTTGGGTATACTTAGAGGTAGGTCCGTAGTCCATACGAGATTTATGGGACAGAGTAGATGTGAACATACTTTTGAATATAGAGGGAATTGGACGTTTTATATGGGAGGTCAAGACCCTGTTATTCCTGGAGTTTTTTTTATATTTGTGGAGAACATGCTTATTTTCTATTAATTGATGGTTGGTATGGTGTGTGTTATTTAGGTGTAGTTTTTCTGAAGACTCATCATGTGGAACATTTCAAAGATCCAGCGTGGGAACAGAATTCCAGGCCTAAGTGAGGAGCAAGTGCTGGAGACGTAATGGGGGATATTCTTGGTGCAACTATCCCATCTGTGGGTGTGAGCTTGAATGTTGTCAAGTTTAGAAAGTTGTCCACAATAGTGGATAAGTTGGTTACTAGCACAGCAGGCGCTTTATTAGTTGTAAATACTAAAATGGTATCGATCAGATCTCTGGTTCTGCATAATCCACTTGCATTAGACATCCTTCTCGCAAAAGAAGGCGAAGTCTGTCGGAAGTTAAAGGTCCAGCAATGCTGCACCTACATTCCTGACAAGAGTAAGGACTTGCAGAAGTATATTAAGAATATTTCAAGTTTGAAGGCAGATTTAAAGGAGCTGGAGGCGACAGGTATTTGGGAAGCTCTTAGGAAGAGATTTGCTTCAGTGGGCAAATGGTTTGGAAACCTGGGGAATTTTTATTTTTTTTAAATATCTTTATTGATATTCTCACAATTAAATCCAAATCCAGTTGAACAGAAAAAAAAATTCCAAGTTATATCCCAAAACCTCCCCCCACCCTTAACACCCCCCACCCACGGCTGAATATATATAATCTAAATGTCAGATATTTACATCAATTTATACAGAAGAAACAGAAATAAACATAGATTAGAGAGCAGAATAACAAATAAACAGACAGTTCATTATTGTTCATTCAGAAAAGCCCAATTCGTTAAGGGGGCCCAAATGGCCAACCCTTTAGCTTTCAATTTACGACCTTTTCTGGCATAGACAGCTTTTTCAAATCTATGTATTGATAGAAACCTTTTTAACCACTGTTGGCCGGTTGGAGGCGTAGGATCAAGCCAATGAGTGGCTAAACACAACCTGAAGACTGTAAAAGCAATAAATAAAAAGGAATGATTTAGATTCCGAGAGAGAGAATCTCTTATCCCAAGTACAATCAATTGAGGGCTGAGATCAATTTCCATGCCTAGCATGCTCACTAGGAAGCCTTTAACACCACATTTCAAAGTATCCAATGTTGGGCATGTCGCAAACATATGGACCATGTCTGCTGCTGGAAACTGGCAGCGTGGGCAAGTAGAACCTGCTACTCTCCCCCATTTGGCAATCTTGGCAGGTGTTATATACAGATTAAACCATGTTTTAAAACATTGGAGCTGTAAATTAGTTGCCATAAAAGATGTCTGAGCCATGTGTAGTGAATCCTCAATATCCCCAGATTCAATCTCTAGCAAATTTTGCCACCGATCTATATGTTTAGTCAAATCATCAGGTGTTAAATCTATCAGCATTTTGTACAGCCCCCCCAAAGTGCTTGAGTCTTTAAATAGTTCATCCATTACCTTTACCCTGGAAAAACCGGAAGTTCCCCCTAGCTTTTTACTTAAAAAGTCTCTTAATTGGAGGTATTTGAAAAATTGCCGATTATCTAGCCCAAACTCATCACTTATGGTTTCGAACAATAACATATCAGATCCACTTATAATATCTCCAATTATTCTGATTCCTTTATCATACCATTGCCTCATATACCCATCATTAAAAATATTGGGAAGGAGGCTATTTCTATATAGAGGGGTATAAGTATTAAAGCGTCCCAGTCCAAGTTTTTTGCGAACCGAGGTCCAAACCTTGAATGCACAAATTAGAATTTTAAACTTCACCCGTTTATAATAATTAGTCAATATGTCGTAAGAGACACCCCTTAGCGTCGGCTCCTAAAATCAATTCAAAAATAGAGACAGAGAGGCCATCCCTTATTGATTCATCCTTTTTTTCATTAAGCAATATCTCCATATTCTGTAGCAACCCTGCCCAGTGATATAATTGGAGATTAGGTACAGCCCACCCTCCTCTATCCCTAGGCAAAGTTAATAATCTAAATGCTCTACGAGGGCTACAGTTTGCCCAAATAAATCTAGAAAACAGTTGATTCATCGAATTAAACCAGGTATTGTTGATAAATAGAGGTATGGCCCTTAAAAAGTATAGAACCTTTGGCAAAAAAATCATTTTAATTAGATTACATCTCCCCACCATCGTGAGCTTTAGATTCTCTAAACGAGCAAATTCAGTTTTAAATTTAACAGTTAAGGGTTTTAGGTTATTGTCCATAATTTGAGACATCTGCCGTGATTTCTACCCCCAAATAAACAGCTTTTTGAACCACACGTATGTCATTTAACTGCAAACCATTGCCAATCAGAATCTGAGTTTTACTCTGATTCAATCGATAGCCAGAATGTTTCCCAAAGAGATCAGCTTCTTTTTCAATCGCTCTTAAGGCAATCATAGGATTCGAAGTGATTATGGCGAGATCATCAGCATAAGCCAATATTTTGGTGTTCGCCCGATATTCTGTACACCAACAATCAAGCTATTAGCTTCTATCTTTCTAACCAACGGATCTATGTAAGCGCAAACAGTAAGGGTGAGCAGGGACACCCCTGCCTGGTCCCTCTGCTAATAAGAATTGGATCCGACATCTCCCCCATGATAGAAATACGGGCCGTCGGGCTCACGATACATTGATTTTAAAGCTGTGATGAATTTCTCCCCTATTCCTCTATCCTTTAATGTTGCCCATAAAAAAGGCCAGGAGACCCTATCGAACGCTTTTTCCGCGTCAAGCAGAATAAGTCCGATAGGGTCCCCTGTGATGCCTGCAGCATCGAACAGAGTAATAACCCGCTGGATATGCTCTATCGTACTACGTCCGGGTACAAACCCATGTTGTGATGGTGAGAATAATTTCTTAATAAGAGTTGCTAAGGGAACGGCCAATATCTTGGCATATATTTTAATGTCGCTATTTATTAAAGTAATAGGTCGATATGACCCCATTTCATTATGTGGTTTTCCTTTTTTGGGGAATATGACTATATTGGCAGTTTCCCAGGAGTTTGGAACCCCCAAACCCTTCTGGGCGTTCAAGAACACGTGTTTCATTATTTCAAGTAATGTTGGTGCAAAGATTTTATAAAACTCTCCAGGTATAGCATCAGGTCCAGCTGCCTTACCACTGGCTAATGAGCTAATAGCACCCTGAATTTCCTCAGTTGTTATAGGGGATTCTAAGGCTATTCGGTCTTCTTGAGTTAGTTTCTCTGCTATAGTTCCATCCAAAAAACTCAACCTTACTTCCTCATCGCTACTGCTATCCTCACGGTAAAGCTTCTGATAGTAGCCGTGAAAAGCAGCACGAATTTCGTTAGGTTCGGTGGCCAGCCCGCTCCCTGGATTATCTATTAGTAAGATGTTTCCCTGGATTGTGCGTTGTCTCGCACGCATCGCCAGTACGTGACCCACCTTTTCCCCACATTCATACAAACTTGAACGCCAAGCAGCATATTTCCCTGCTGCTTTAATTGCTGATGTTTCTGTGATAGTAGATTTGGTAGTAACAACCCTATTTTGGGCCTGTTCTATTCCTTGATTACTAGTGATGGCTTGAATCAATTGTGTTTCGGCTATACTCAGTTTCTGATATTGCTCTCGTAAAAGCCTTTTTGCTTTTGATTGTGCAGCCCACCCATAAGCAGTTGTTTCCCCTCTGATCCCGGCTTTGAGTGTATCCCAAATTATCTCAACCGGCGCACTTCCTTTGTTTTCTTCTAAGAATCAAGGAATCCATTCCCTCATTTGTTGCATATACTCCTCTTCATATACTAATGCTCTATTAAACGTCCAGCGAGAAATAGGAGGTTTCCTTGTCTGTACCAAAATTTCTAAAACTAGCGGATTGTGATCGGACATCACCCGTGGGTATTTCCGTATATTAGATTTTATTAATATTTCTTGAGATACAAAAAAGTAATCGAGCCTAGCATGAGTTTGATGTGGGGCAGAAAAAAAAGTGTATCCCACATCCTGAGTATTAAGCTTAGGCCATATATCTGAGAGGCCATGGATCTTACATAAATTGGAGAGTGCTTTAAAAACTTTAGGTTTACGCCCAGCAAAAGAGCTTCCACCAATTACTCCAGTTCGATTACATAAATTTATATTAGCATCACCACAGATGATAACGGGGAGAGGCCAACCCACTAGTTCAATACTTAGCCAATCGAATAAAGTCGGATCATCTAGTATCGATCCATATATGGAGCATAAGGTAAAAGTGTAGCCCTCAATAAGACATTGAGTAATAACCCATCTGCCATATGGGTCGGATTTAGAGCGTGAAAACCTTAAACCTAGGTTCTTTTTTGCCATGACTGCTACCCCTCTGGTGCGGGTCCCTAGTGTAGTAGCTGAAACTAAATTAAACCCCTCTAATTCATTGATCTTGATTTGACTAGCCTCAATATGGGTCTCTTGGAGACAGATTATATCTGCTTTCAGATATTGTACTTCTACATTAATCCTATGTTTTTTTAATGGGTTATTCAAGCCACAGATATTGATCGAGGCAATCCTTAATTTATTTAGCACCATTTTCTTTTTTTGATGTGCAACCTACCCATTCTGCTCCCTTCTTCCCATTCATCACCACCACCAATGTAAAAGAAGCTACTAATTCTGACATCTTCAATACCACAAACAAACTCGCCGCCCTCCCCCCCGATGTGTCCCCACCCTTCTAACCCAAGGCAAAAAAGGTCCAAGGACCCTTGTGATGCCTCCTGCATGGCGTTGCTTCCCCCACCGCCTGTCCAGTTGGCCCCATCACGAGAAAGGGACCAAAAACCAAAATTTAAAAAGATAACCCCCTTCCCCCCCCCACCAAACCGCCCCCACAGCAGTGCTGAACAACTCTAATAATCTAGTCTAGCTGAAGCCTATTCCATCCCACAGAGAAGCCCAGCACTAGAACAAGGAAAAAAAAGAAGAAATTTCTATCTTATCAAGGAGCTCAAAATTGTCTATTAATCGTCCCTTAATCAGTTATCCAACTAGTCCCATAGAGACTTTAGTCCCTGAGATGTCCTTCAAATAATCTTGGGCCTGGATTTCCGAGGTGAATATTCTTGTGGTGTTTTTATAGATGATTTTAAGTCGTGCTGGACTAAGTAGGAAAGCCTCTGCTCCTACTTTCTGGAAAGGGGTAATTAGTTGGCGAAGCTTCCACCTTCTCTCTACCGTAATATGGCAGAAGTCTGGTCTTACAAAGAAGGAGAGACCTTCCGCCGAACGTCGTGATTCAGGTCTAGCTTTATCAAAACACTGCTTGGCGCAGTAGGAAGTTGCCAAAAAAGATTAATATGGCTCTTGGTTTGTTGCTAGAATTATTGGAGTCATACTTCTTTTTAAGCGTGAGAGGAAAACGATGGACCCGCTGAATTTCCTTCTCCCAATCACACTGCCCAAGCTCAGGAAAGCCCCCTTTCATCAAGCGCAAAACAAAGCCTCTGTCATCCCCTTCAGCATATTCAGGAATACCGAGAAGTCTTAAATTATTACGGCGCTGGCGATTTTCAAAATCCTCAAGTTTCCACATAACATCAGTCATTCGTGATTCGTTTGAGGAGATTTGCCGACTTGAGATCTCTGCGCCAGTTTCCAGTGTTACTACTCGTTCTTCCAACGCGGTTGTCCTCTCTGAAATCTCGGCACAAGATTTATTCACTTTACGTATTGCACCCTGAAGCTTTTTTGTTGCGAGGTGAGCACGTTTATGTTCTAGTCTTGCTTCACCCTGTATTTGTTTTAGAGTAGCATAAATCAAAATCATTGGGGGGGGAGCTCGTTTGCATTGTCAGGCTTATCAGTTGGTTTAATAGTCCCAGTATCATTAACGTATTTATCACCTCCATCTTTTCCACCCAATAACTGGGTAGTTGAATAGTCCCATTTAAGCTGACTATGATCGGATCCTGATTGTCCAGACTCATAGATTGCTCCCCCACTTCTAGGCTTTTCCCTTCGTTTGGTTAGAGAAGGAAGTCGTTTTTGTGTGCTGGGATTAGAAACAGGACTATCAGTCAGTCCCAGAATTATCAACTTCCGATAGGTCACTGATCTTGGATAATTCGGATTCCTCATTAAGCAAGAAGAATTTTTCTCCATAATCCGGTGTTCGTAAACATTCCTCTAATGTAGCGATTGGCAATGTATTAGAGGGTATGGCCAATTTCTCTTTCATATGCGACATACCAGCCATAGTTCCAGTCTGGCCCACATCTTTATCATTATTAGCAACCACAGTCACCCCCGTATTAGCTAAGGCTTCAGAATCTCCTAAGTCTACCTGTATAGAGCCAGGGTCAATTAATTCCACCACATCAGTGACAGTATTATTGGTAACACTTACAGTATTCACAGTGTCCTCCATTATCTCACTTATTTCTGAAATCTCCACTTTTCCTGGTTGCCCTTTAGAAGGTGCTGGGGGTGTTTCCTTTCCGGCGTTCTTCGGTTTTGTGGAAAGTTTTCCCGATCCAGAAAAGATTCCGGGGATTACTCGTTGTTTGACAGCACCGGCATTAGCCCCGGTCATTTCAACGGGGAGTTGCTCGCGCGTTTTAGGCTTCAGCGCTTCCCCATCGTTTGCTCCTGCCGCGGGAGTAACATCCCCGGCTTTCGCTCCAGTTAGTGTTTTTCGTGAGGCAGCACGCCCAGCTGTTGTCTCAATTGCACCACCGGCCGTGGTGGCTTTTTCGGGCTTGTCTCCTTGATCCCGTCTGAGCTGCTTTGGCGGCATATTGCGTCCTTCAACTGATTCCGATCCGGCCAGCCCCGCCGTCGTACACACCCTCGGAGCCTTCGGAGCCGCCTTCAGCGGTCTACCGGTAAGCGACCAGGTAAGACGGGAAAGGTTTCGTAATTTCAGTTTCCCGGTCCAGTCGCGTCTCCGGGTTGTTAACAGGAGGACACAGCGTACACTATCCATCGAGGTGGGGGTCTTTTTGGTGGAGGGTTAGGTGGAGGGTTTAAACCATTGTGGAGCACTGGACGAGCGGAGTCCGCAGCACTCACACAGCCGCCATCTTGCCTCGGGCAGTGGAATTTTGGACGCCATTTTGAAACCTCTTTTGAAAATTGCCCTTTGTGTGATACTCCTAATTGTGATCTTTAAGCGATACAAGTACGTGAAAGTCAAACGGGAGTGAAGAGGAAGAGAGCAGATGTAGAGCCAGGGAAGAGTCAATGTAGATATTATGACAACCTGAAAAGTCAAAGAATCTAGACGAAAGATGCTAAAATCCATACGGTTTTAGTTGGTCCATCTGATAAGATCAGATTGTAATCTGTGGTGGCTTGATTCACCATCAGAGGAGAAACTGCAGAAGTGTAATTTAAGCTCCACCTTTTTATGTTTTGACAATGCCATACCTATGTACACATGGTCTCATGTATTTGTGTTATTTAATATCATTAATGAAATGTGGTGCACTAAGGCTTTCCTTACAGGGTCACCGAATAAGAGTTCCCATATATATCTGCATTTGTGTGGTTTAAGTAATATTGCGAATTCCTGTATAACCATGTATTCATTTGAATGATAATCGGTATTTACATTATAACTGTACATGTATTTATAACCATGCATTTAAATGTGTACTGAATGACTGCCACGTTAATTGACCAAAGGTCTTAAGCATTTGGATTTTAATGTTTAACCTTCAACGCAAACGATTGCTTGGGTTGCAATGTGTTTCTCTCCTCTGCAGGTGCATTCATATGATCTCATCATTAGTGAAAGACACATTTTGTATGAGAGATAGTGAGGCTCGAAAGGAGTATCATTGGCAAGGACGAGAAGTGCTAACGAGCAAAAGGAGGACCACTGTCAATGCTGTATCTGGAGACGGAGCAAATCCAAGGACGTTCTAATATGCGGATCAGAAGAAGGGAGTTTTCAAGTGAAGTTGTCAAAGTTTTATCATGAGAAGGTGGACAAGGTATGGGACACGTGATATCAGATTCTCAAATGTTCTTTGTCGGTTTCAGCTTCAGACAGATTCCTTCAGACTTTGAGGGGTACTGACCTCTTTGCTATTTCTCTGTGGTGTGGCCTTATGCCATACAATGCCTTTTATTTGAGGGATCTTCTACCGAAGTTCTTTACTATGTTGACACCTTTCTGCCTTATTTGATCAACTTAGGCTTTCCCCAGTCTTAGGTTAGGCTTAGTTAGATAACCTGGATTAACTCTGTTAGAACTGGGATCTCTGGTTGGCTAAGGCTTGCGCCAAAGCCAGGCAGAGACCACCACTCTAGTCAGGGCAAGGGAGTTACACGCTAAAGATAACCCCTGCTCACCCCCATGGTAGCTTGGCACGAGCAGCCAGGCTTATCCCAGAGGCAATTTGTAAAGCGTTTGCGCAGCACACACACACACACAGCAGCAACAAACTAGGAACACCACAAAAGAAACTCCACACAAGGTTATATAAAAAATAGCCTTTGTATTATCATAAACACATTAGAAACCTAATCACACATTTACACTGTGCCAACTGGCACGGACAATATTCACAGGAGAATTATTTACAGGACCAGGCCAATCGGGCCACGGTCAGAACCATCAGAATTACACAAATCACAAGTAGCAAATAACGCAACCAGTAACTACTGGTACCATAATGACCTAAGCATCATCACATTAGCATTAGACACCATCCTAAAATATCATAACCTCACATTAGGCATAAGCAGTAGGCATAAAACACATTCGGTATAAATCATATTAGGCCCAAACCTCATCCATAAACACATTACGCAATAGGCCTCACCAGCATAAACACAAAATCACATTATGCAGTCACATTAGACCTAAATACCTTAGTTATACCACCATGGACATGTATCTAACATTAGCGGTGCACAGTGGCACTTAGCCTAAACATGTTATGCCACTTATAATCAGCATTGCACCATAGCACTCTCAGTAAGGTGTATACATCATACCTCAACTTTGTAGGAGGCCCAAATCACCTCCCTTTGTGTCACTGTTCCCACGTCAGGGTTCTAAGGGGGGGACCTTGCAACTGACCCTCTGGCTGCCTCAGCAGCAAACACCAAGTGCGCCAATACGCTGGGGGCCTGCGATGCACTCACCCCTCTCTCATCCACAAAGAATTTGTCCCCCACAACGTTGCAGCTGCCCGCGCTCTCGCAGGCAGCTGTGAAAATAGGTACTGGCACCACCGTGCCTGGGGAGCACTCAAAAATGCTCCTAACTCAGCCCCACGTTGCAGCTGCCCGCGCTCTCGCGGTGCAGCTGTGGAAGACTAGCGCTGGCACTCACGGTGCCACTAAAGCCCCACTCCGGGACTTTAAAAGAAAAGGAGGTGACACCCAAACGTTGCAGCTGCCCACTGCCAGGCGGGGCAGCTGAAAGAAACCAGCACAGCCACTTCGGTGCTCTTAGAGGGACCACAGGTGGGCAGGCACCGACAATGTTCCCCCTCCACAACCCGTTCACCATTGAGCCCCACTCACCGGGCTCTCTCTCCTCCAGGTGCCGCTTCTGGTACACGCGAGGCTCTCCTCACCACACGGGAGCCCTGCCTTGCCTCTGGTGCTGTGCCACCCGGTCTCCTTTCGCCCGGTCTCCACGCGAAGGGAAAGCTGCCTTGGGACCTCTTGGGGCTCCGGTCGCTCCTCCTTTCGATGACCCGCGGGGCTCCCACTAGCACACGGGGGCCCCGCTCTCCAGGACTCTCCTTGCTGCAGTCACTGGGGGCCTGCGAGGCTCCGGTCTCAGGCTTGGTGGCACACGCTGGGCTCTCTCAGCTCACGAGAGCCCCGTGCAGACTCGCCGGCTTCTTCCTTCCGCGGCAGTCAGCTTCCTGCTCACGGCCCCGCCCAGAGTCAGGCAACCTTGCCTGTCTTCCTGGTCGGCCCGGGCCGCGGCGGTGATTCCGGTGATTCCTTTGTGCGGGGGCAGTACGTGGTAGGCTCCCGTTTTAAATATATACCAAGGCGGGGTGGGCACCCGCTCAGATTACGGCAATTGCGGGGTGGGCACCCGCTCGGTGCACAGAAATGCATGGTGGGCACCCGCTCCGTTGGGCAGTGATGTGGGGGAATCTCCATGTCGGGATTTCCCCTGAATGCGAGGAAGCTCCGCGCTGTGAAGCCCCAGCCCTCTCCTCTTGGGTAAATTAAAATAAAAGCACCCACGAGGCGCTAGGAGCCACAGCTTCAGAGTGTCCTTGGTGCTGGGGAGAGCACAGCACAGCCAGGCAGGCCAGCACGCAGGGACCCCCAGGAGACAGCAGCTGGGTCCCGCGGCGGTTCCTCCTGGCAGAGGGTCCCCTCCAAGCAAGCACAGAACAGAACTTCATGGGGTCACAGCCCCTACATTTATAGGACATTTTCCTTTGTCTGCAGTACAGGGCTTTAGGGGAACCAGCCAAAACTGGTTCAGGGGGGAATTGGAGCACTTTGTTTTCCAAGCTCCTCTTCCCCTTTGTTAGGTGGGGGCTCGTCATCGGACACACCACAGGGGGGCGGAGCCAGCATTCACTAGGGCAGGCACAATCCTATTCAGGGACCAGGGACTTCTCCTCCCACTTCTCCAATTGCAGATGCCCTATTCAGCCTAGCGCTGACTCACCCTGCCCCTCCTGGAGCCACACACACCTCACCAGCCCCTGTCACTCCAAAGCCAGACATGCAATCGACATCAGGCAGGCAGACACATAGCACACAGAAATGCCAACTTCTAAAAGTGGCATTTCTAAAATAGTTATAATAAATGTGCGCACACCATTGCGTAGCATTTAATATTACTATTCCAACCATACTAAACTTGACCACGCTGCACCTCTCATATCAGGACTTACCACTGAAACACTTATCAGGGAATCCCCAATGCATCCCTATGGGAGGGCAGGCCAATCTCACCAAATGTAACACAGAGCGCGCACGCACTTTGCACTGGACAGCAGCGCTAAAGTGCCCAGAGTCCTAAAACCACTAACACTGCGCAGAGAAAAGGCTAGGAGAACGGCAAAAAGTTTAGGGATGACCCGGCGGAAAGGGCCAAGTCCAGCAAACTCATACATAGGCAAGGGGACCGTAAATCATTCTGACCAACAAATTTTGTTTTTCATTTTCTGCATTGCCGTTACTGAACTTCATGTTGTTGAGGCTTAATGTTGTCAGACGATTTGGTCTGCTAGTAGTGATCCTGTATTTGTACAATGTATTCTTATGACCAGTGTATATCAGCTTGGCTCTGAATTTGTAATAAATCTATACTTAATCCCATCTACCGACTTTTGGTCCTCACTGTGTGGCCAAATGGGTTACACTTTAATTTGAAGTTGTAGATGATGCTAACTATTTCTCAGGCACCTAGAAAAGTTCAATTGCAGGGAAATTTAAACATGGGGCCCATTGAGCTCTAGCAGTATAATGTTCTATATAAACTTGGAATTTGTTGTTAACTCAATGATTAAGTAGGTCAATCTAAACCTTACACTTAATTTTGATTGGCTGATTGATTGGATTGATGGAGCAAGGTTTCGTAAGAAAGAGACTTGCTTGGAGGCAATTCACTAGTTTAACTCATTAACAAGTTACTAAACGTATTTTATGAATAACTAATACGCACCACATGAATACACGGTTTAGTGAAGCTTGCTTATGTGTGTACTAACGCAGATAACAATGAAAACGGACTAATCCCGCTTTAAACGGGGAAACTTGTGCGCATGCGTCAACTGCATCTACGCAAAAAGACGAGTTAACGCTTGGAGGGAAATTCTAGCGCATGAGTAGAAGACACTAAAATGGAGTCTTGAAGATTCGCGTGCATGGCACCTGCTTAGCTGAAACTAAAACAAGCTATTTTGCTAATGCGGGAGAAATATGAATAAGTAAACGGGAATAGAGTAGAGGTGGGAGGTATACAGTGTGACCATTTATTTGTGAAATTAATATTTGTCTTTCTGAATTTTATCATTAGTACACATTTGGGCCTCTCACGCATAACCTGAC
Source organism: Calotriton arnoldi (assembly GCA_963921515.1). Lineage (NCBI taxonomy): Eukaryota > Metazoa > Chordata > Amphibia > Caudata > Salamandridae > Calotriton > Calotriton arnoldi. The sequence continues at coordinate 732,526 of CAWUFW010006012.1, forward strand.
GTAAGCATAGAAGCGATTAAATGACTGCGCATGTCTACTGAAAGTCAATCCAGAATGATGACATGAAAATTGAACAGAAGCCAAGGTCGCAAAAGATGTGCCCTGGAAACGGATGGTGAAGAGTTCAGTGAAGTGAAGACTCTTATTCTATAAACTAATAAAATTGTTTCAAGTTTGCAATGTGGATATGTATGGGAACTTAAGACAAGAATAAAAATTAAGGGGATGGGTTTGCGAACAATGGTTTAACAGAAAAAGTGACATAAGCATGGTGTGATGATCATCCCCCCTTGCCAGACCAATCATATTTCGTATATTTACGATATTGAAACTTTAGTGGGTGGAACGTGAAGAAACGAAGGTATAATAAAGGTAGCTTTAGTTAGTTATTGAGCGGATCTGGGAAGAAGCATTGCAGAGCTCGGGATGCTGTCTGAAGTCGGGGATGCTGAGAGAGATGCTGTGAGATCCTGATGAAGAATCGAATGCAGATGCTGAAGAAGAACTTTCTATCCTAACTTAATTGGGTTAGATCAGAAGATCGCGGAAGAATCTCAAGGAGGAAGAGAGTGTCAGAGAGGGGTGCGGCGCAATTCGTCGGTATTCTAGAGAGGTCAACTATCCTGTCCTGAAGTCTTGGTCTCCTGAGCTATCCTGGGAGACCCTTACCAGCCCTTTGGCCAGGGGGTTGGTCTTTCACACCATTCTTGGTAACTATAATTTCATGTTATTTGCAAATATTCTTTTCTCTGACCTCTCCCTTTCTTGGCACTGATTATTGAATGAGTCCGAAGTATATGCTTGATGTTTAATCAATTGAATTTCTCTCCTAAGAATAATGGTGACTGCACTGTATTTTGAAATGGTTCACATGCCTTTAATTTAGATAAAGATTTTAAAACTTCCTGAGTCTGTGATAATTTTTCTTCAAATAAAAGAGTAGTTAAGGGTTATGTTAATTATCACCATCAACTAGTTCAACTAATAGTCCATCGACCAGAGGAGAGAACTTATTGATCAGTGAAAGATTAGTTAGGAAAGCTTGAAATAACTAATCCTGAACATTGTGAAGTATAATTATACACATGTTAACTCGATCTCAGCGGTTTACTCAGTGTGTGTTGTTTGATGGGCCCAGGTGAGTATATGGTAGTGGAGTATCTGTTGTTGGTATCACCGCTGGATCAGTTTTCTGGTAGCAGAGCTATGGTTATTATTGACTAGTTTGGTGATAAATATTGATTATTGATTAATGTTTAACAAAAGAGTTAGTGTCTTGTTTTATGCTGTCCAGAATCCCGGGAAATGAATAGCGGGTGGTGACAGAAGCCACACTGCAGAGGTTACTCGTCTGTTGGAATAATACTGAGAAGCTACGCAGGGCTGGCAGTATTAAATAAGGGACTATTTCGTATAAAAGTAGAGTGCGAATGATAGCGAAAGAGGTTCGCTGGTGAAACTTTGGTCTCATTTCCCAATACGGGTGACACTGGAGGAGTAACGGGTTCTCCTGAGCTTGGATGAGGAGTAAACAGGGGTTTTACTCGCAGTAGAAGAAGAGTAATTCTGAAACTCAAGAATAAGTTGAAATCTATCCTTGTTTAGTGGAACAGAGTAGCGAATGTTTTTATGTTGTTATTAATGAAGAATTTAATGAAAAGTATTAAGAAATAAGTTGTCGTATTACCTTGTGAAGGGAGGGTCAGTCGCCGGAGTTATACTGACGTCACAGAGAGCCGCGCTGGGATTGGTTGAAACAGCGGGTGTGAGACAGAAGCAGATTGTAAAGGAGGGGTCAGTAGTGAGGAGTAATACTGACGTCACAAAAGGCTGCGCTGGCATTGGTCAGACCACGAGCGCGAGCCTGAGTCTAATTGGTTAATAGATAGAAGCCGCGCTAGGATTGGTAGGAAAAGAATTGTATGTTGAATCCTGATTTGACTACGGGTGTGAGTCGTGCTGACATAGGATGCGACGTAGGTAATAGAGCTAGAAGATATACGGAAGACTCTTTCCTATATCGACCCTCTGAAATGTTCGGAAGACCAAAGAAAATGACATTAATGAAGAAAATTAAAAATTTCTTTAAAAAGACAAGCCTGTAGTAACTAGAGAGGGAATTCCTATTCCACCGCCCAAAACACCTGCTTCTTTTATGATGATGGAGAAAGGTTATCACACATGTGTAGGGTTGGAGAATTGGGTGGAGTATACTAAAGGTGATGGAGTTTTGGCTTTTCCGGAGCATGGTACTTTTAATTTAAAGATACTTCAGAATTTGAGAGATAGAATGAATATGTTAGAACCAAATCCTGGAATGACACAGTATGACACAGTATGAAGCTTTGGAAGAATGAGAAATTGAGGCATTTGATCGTGAGAAATACAGAAGTGATCGAAGATTGAGGATTTTTGCCTAGATATCCGTATGAGTCAAATAGTGATCAAATGAAGCGTTGGAGAAGAGCTGTGGTGACCGAGGGTTTATATCCAGTATTAACGGCTGAGGAACAGACAGGAGGAAAGTGTAAAGAAAAAATGAAACACATGAATACGACAGGTTATGGCGAATCAGATGATGAGCTGTTAGAGGATATTTTGATTAAAAACCCTCCACCGTACCATGAAGCATCTAGTAAGGTTACCCCAAGTGCACCAGTGATAGGAATGCCTTTAACCCCACAGATATTGCATGATGGATCATTTAATAGGGTGTTACAGGATAATGAAAGAGAAGCTCTAAATAAAACTAGAGAAGAATTAGTCCAAAAAGTTAACCAATTGAATTTAAATGCTGAAGCTTTGACAGTACAAGTGACTATTGGTCCCGTAATCCCATTATATGGAGATAAAAAGACTTGCCAGAAACCTCAAACTGCGACAATTCCGTTAACTAGTCCTAGAAGAGAAGTAATAATTATGGATGATCAGACTAGTGAGAACAAATCAGTAATTTCATTAATGGATTTCCCGAATATAGAACCAATAACAAACTCCGAAGAGAATTATACCTGCAAATTTAAGAGAAAAGAAATCTTTGATTCCTGTAGGAACTGGAAGTTCAACAGTAGTCACCTCTGAAGATATAGAGAGGTGGGCACAGGAAGTAGACAATTGAAACCCACAACCAAAGATTCTAGATATCAGTAAATTAAAAGTAGAATTGGAAGAAATGATAACTGGTAATGTGAGCATAGAAAGATTGAATGTTTATAATAATGAGGAGTTGTTATTCTTATGTAAAAGTATAACCAGAAGAGCGAGAGTGTTTCATGAGAAATTAACAGAAGTTGCTTCAGAGATTGGAATAGATATAGGGAAATCTAAACTATTGCAGAAACCATATCGAGTGGATTTTACTGACAAAGATTTAGAAAGTGTAAATACTTCTGGTAAGAAACTACAGATAAAAGAGTTGATGAATATTTTGCGAAAATGGGGAGACATTGACAAATGGAGAATCAGGTGGATAAGAAAGAAAAAGGAAGTGCAAGCGAGAGAAGCATCATCTGCATTTCCAGTAAGAGAATCAGAAAAGGTTGAGAAGTTGTGTCCAATGAGAGAAGTTCCTGGTGGTGGATATGTTCATGTCCCCTGGAGTAGACAGGATATTTTGTAATTTACAAATGATTTTCCTAGATTAAGAGAGAAGCCAGTTGAATGGTATAAACAGGTGGAAAGATTTGTGAAGGTTTCAAAGGTTTTGTTGAAGGATCTAGATGGATTATTCGATATTGTAGTACCTGCTGACTTATGGACAAAGTGTAAGATCACAGTTGATTGGCCAAGTGAGGAGTATGCTAGAGACTCGAAGACAGGAGCACCCTCAGAGGAGGTGATGAAGAAATATCACCAAGTAATTACTTACCTGAAAGGAAAAATCCCTCCTAAAGAAACAGATTGGGTAAAAATAGATAGAACAATTCAAGAGCCAAACGAATCCGTACATGCATATTATGAGCGGTTACTTCAAGTGTTTAAGCAGTATAGTGGTTTTGAGAACATTGGTGATAAGGATATGGGACATTTTGTATATCGGTTTGTGTATGGTTTGAAACCGGAGATTAGCCAGATGATTCAGCAGCACATGTTGTGCTGGCAGAGCAAAACGATCGACGAAATTTTGAAGTATGCAAAATATTGCGGAGATGACATTGAGGCAAGGCGTAGGAAGCTAAAAGAGAAAATGATGTGGGCACAAGTAAAATTGGCAGAACAGCAGGAGAATAAAGTAAATATCCAGACTGATAATCAGATAAAAGAGCAGAGTCAGAATGATCAAGCAGTGAATGGTGGTAAAGTAAGAGGCCGAATGAATAGAGGGGAAGCAAAGAAGAAATTTCCTTGTCATGCGTGCGGAAAGCTTGGACATTGGAAGAACGAGTGTAAGAGTATTCAGAATAATAATGGGCCAAACCAAAATTTAATTCCACAGATGCAGAATGAAGTACTTATAAATCAGCCGCAGCAGGTAGTTACTCCACAGTATCAGGTGCCACCAGCTCCTATGCCAAACTTTGTTAGTACACACAAATACAGTGCAAACACCGGATTTCACGGAGAAAGTGGTAAGAATAACAGAGTGGTTACACAATATTTTTTGCAGAATGAGGAAGAAAATTCGGACTACATGCAATGACGGTGCCTGAGGAAGAGGAGTGCGTGCTTGGCGCATCCTTGCCGGTAGATCAGACAGGTCCATTTATTGATGGGAAAGTGGAAGGTAATGATATCACTTTTCTGTTGGACACTGGTGCTACCCGGTCTACTGTGAGAACAGCAGACATCCCAAACCTACCCCTCTTGGGAGAAACCATCCAAGTTGTAGGAGTGTCAAATCAAAAGATTAGAACCCCAATCACAAAATCAATGGAGGTACATATCGGAAATTTTAAAGATATGCATCGGTTTGTGGTTTGCGATTCCAGTCCAGTAAATCTGTTGGGAAGAGATTTATTGTGCAAAATGAACTGCACAATATATTGTACACCTGATGGTGTCGCTTTCCAAACCCCTGATGAAGACATTATATACAAAATGATGTTCGCTAAGCAAGGTACAGAAGTAGACGAGATGTTTTCATTAATAACTGAAAGTGAATTACCAGAAGAATTGAGAACCACAGTAAATCCAGAAGTGTGGGATTTTACAGGAAAAGATATTGGGTTGATGTCAAAGGTAGATCCAGTTAAAGTGACGGTGAAAGAAGGTGCAGCTTATCCAAACACACGACAGTACAAAATGAGTCCAGAAGTGAAAGCAGGAATTGCTCCAGAAATTGACCGAATGATTAAACAGGGCATTTTGAAAGAGATAATGAGTAGTCCTTGTAATTCGCCAATTATGGGACTCAAAAAGCCTAGTGGTAAATACAGGATAGTGCAGGATTTGCGAAAAATAAATAAAATTGTAGTGCCTTGTTGCCCAATAGTGCCAAATCCAGCAGTGATCCTTTATCAGATACCCTGGAATGCAGGTTGGTTTACAGTAATTGATTTGTGCCAAGCATTCTTTTCGATTCCTTTGCACCCAGACAGCCAGTATCTCTTCGCCTTCCGGTTTGAGGATCGTATTTTGGCATGGTGCCGAGTTCCTCAAGGGTACACAGAGAGTCCCTCAATTTTCAATCAGATACTGAAAAAGTGTCTGGAGTCAGTGGCTATGCCCGGGAAATCAGTTCTGGTTCAGTACATTGATGACCTATTGGTAGCATCAAAAACACGAGAAGATTGTGTTACAGACAATTGCATTACTGAACCATTTAGCCGAAGGAGGACACAAGGTGTCTCCAGAAAAATTGCAGTTCTGTCAACAATTAGTTGGATATTTAGGGCATAAAATAGAAAAAGGAGTTAGAAAAGTGACACCGGAAAGAATAAAAATAATCAAAGAAATGCAACTACCTTAGACACAGAAGGAGATGAGGATGTTTCTGGGAGTGGTTGGATATTGTAGGCAGTGGATAAATAGCTTCTCCATGATAGCAAAACCATTGATACAATTGACTCGGAAAAGAGCGAAAGATCCAATTGAGTGGAATGATGAATGTTTGGAAGCCTTTGTAAAATTACGAAATTGTTTATGTGAGGCTCCTGCGTTGGGCATGCATGATTATTCAAGAGAACTTGCGCCGTTTTGTTGTGAGAGAGAAAATTGTGCACTTTGTTTTAACACAGAGACATGGACTGAGCCGACGTCCAGTGGTGAATTTCTCTGCCACCTTGGATCCAGTGGCTTCAGCTTTACCTGGCTGCTTAAAAGCAGTAGCTGCTACCTGTATGAGTCTGGAGCAAAGTGAGTCAATTGTGATGGGACATACTGTAAAAGTATATGTTCCACACTCAGTTGAGATTCTTTTGACAAGAACGCGAAAACAACATCTCACTCCTAGTCGGCTGACTAAGTATGAGAGAGTGATATTAGGAGCAGAAAATGTGACAGTGATAAGATGTACCATAATGAATCCTGCAAAAAAACAATGTGGACGGACCCTGTTATAGTGTGAATCTATCAATCACTAAGGGGCACATTACGATACCCGGCGTAAAAAAATCCGCCAGGCATGGAAGCGGCAAAAATCCGCCCGCACACACCGTCTGAACACCGACCACGCCATTACGATTACACAAACCGAAAACCGCCATCGGCGAAAAACACACAAAATACCGCCCGCCAACGTCCGAGTCGGAGTAAAACCGCCCGCCACGGACGGAAACACGCACGACAACACAAAACCGCCCGCCCTCACGGCCGACACACCGCACGTGAAATTACGATCGCACCGCCATGAGCGCGGAAAAACCATAAATATACCGCCCGCCAGCGCAAAGAACGCCGATGAGAATCGACACGGCAGAAGCCATGGCGCCCACGTACCTGCACAGAAACCATCCGCTCACAAAACCAATAGCACACAACATGGCCAACAAGTCCACACAGAAAGGCACGCACAAATACACAAGCACAGTACACATCCCGAAACACCCCCCGGACAAACAAAAAATACAAAGGCCAGAACACCAGACACAACACACCTGAAAACAACAGACCATGAGGACACACCCACATAGGTGAGTACAAAAGCAGCACTCCCACAGACCACAACCCCTTGCTACATTGCAAACCAGAGAGGAGAGGAGAGGACACAGTGACACAGCAAGGACAGCAGCACACCACAGAAACGCACACATCACTACCACCACCACCACCACCACCACCACCACCACCACCACCACCACCACCAAACACCGGCACCACAAACCCCCTGCACATTACACAACACACACCGCACCAGCACCACAAACACCATGGCACCACAAAGAATGCCCAAGTACACGCCCATTGAGCTGACGGTCATGGTCGACGAGATCATCAAGGTGTACCCACAAATCTATGGGAACATGGTCCAGCACACACCACTAGCCACCAGAAACAGAATGTGGAACCGGATCGTAGACCAGGTCAATGCAGTCGGGACCCTGCCCAGGAACAGAGGTGAAATAAACAAACGTTGGAATGACGTAAAGAGCCTGGTCAAGAAGAAGGAGGGCAAAAACAGAGAGCTGGCTGCCGTCACTGGCGGAGGGAATCCCGCGCTCTTTAAGACCTTCAAAGCGTGGGAGGAGAAGGTGCGAGTCATAATACATCCGGAGATCCTCGCCGGATTAGCAGGGGAGTGGAGGCTGGTAAGTACAAACTAATGTATACCAGCACACCGCTATGTACTCACATGCACTACCACCATGCTACAGCTCCCAGGGACAAACACCCCCATGTCCAGCACACAATACACAACACATCACACACACATGCAACAGACACCACCACACACAGCCCAAACAGAACAACTGTAACATACGTGGGGACATGTGTACACTCAGCCAGCCACGTAACCACCAACAGGTCCCCAAATATGCCAGAAGCGCCACAACGAGCACCCACCACACCCATGTGTCCGCCACAGCTGCACTAACCGACAAGTAACAGGTAAGTGGCAGGAACACAAAGTGCAGTGGGTGGGAGGGTGGACAGCCCAAGTACAACACACACCAGGCCCCAGTCCCACAGCACAGCAAGGAGGAGCATCCCCCACACCCCACAGCCACGTGTCAGCCACCGCAGTGCACAACGACAGCCGAAAGGCAGACATCACGGTCCACAGCAATCGGTGTCAGTGGGTGTCCAGCCACCCCACGACCCACAACACCCCCCACCCCCACAGACCTGCAACATGGAGCACCCCCGCTTAGAGCCATGTGGCATCCAGTACAGTGCACGCACGAACAACTTGCAGGTGGGAAACTGGACAGGGCTGGATTACTGGAGGCATGAGGACCATAACACGACCAACACATGGGACATGTCACGTAGCAGACGAACACGCAGCACCGCCCACCGTCACGAACAAGTGAACAATGTGCACACGGACATGAACAACAGACTCACACCCCACATGACCCATCACATACATAGCAACACCCAAGGAGCCACGTCTGCATGCACAAGCCACACTGAATATAGTACCACACGGCAGCCACTGTGCAACTCATCACACACAACCGAAACACCATTGAAGTCCTGTCCATGTAGCCCCTACTGCCTGTCAACCACACACCCCACAACTACGCCTATGTAAGACAAACAACACTAGACGCAACAGAGCGGAACAACATAAATGCACACGAACACCACTGAACCCATCAAACACACAGACACACCATGCACATACAACATACCATCCATCCCATCCGTCAGCCCCAGTCTCATGAAAGGCATGTCATCCGCACAGCTGCCACACATACAGCAGTCACGCTAAGATACATGCCCATGACCAACCATGTGCCAGAAGTCAATGAAGCGCACGACACACTGTGAGCAACAACACACAACATGGGCCACACCCCCCGAGCACTGCAGTGATGCACATGGCACAGGGCAGCACGCACACCAAGGAGATGGGACAACTGCAATACGTTTGCTGGCACACAACCATCACTCACTCATAACGATGCGTCCAATGCCATGTCCAGTAATCACAACAGACAGCAAATATGCAGGCCATGTCAAGCATGCACACACCTCAAACCATGCACTGTCATGCTGCCACAACACATGTCACGTTCGGCACCCATGGCTCACAGCATGTACCCCAAAAGCATATTCCCTCCCAAATGCGAATCTGGGGCATGGCCCCCATGTTGCCATATGCGTTCCTAAGCGTTCCATTTGAACCCCAAAAGCATATCCCCTCCCAAATGCGAATCTGGGGCATGGCCCCCATGTTGCCATATGCGTTCCTAAGCGTTCCATTTGAACACCAAAAGCAAAGTACAAACCAGACCCAGGATGGGCCAGGAGCCCGCATACACCAGAGTCACAATAAGTAGGGGCACAGCAACACACCCATCGGCATGGCCAATCCGTCCCATGCCACATGTGCACAGCACACAGTCCCATTGCCAAGCACACACAACTACAAATGCTACAGCCACACACACGCCTCCGGGAAACCCATGTACGAGATTGCACGAACTGTTAATGTCAGACGACAAATACATACTTCGCCAGGTGCAACACAATAACAAATCTCATTCTCTCCACAGGTGACGAACTGCTGGATGCTGGGGATGGAGCCAGCAGCCAGCACAGCCAGCCTACAAGCCCCCAACGAGGACACACGGATCTGGAGGATCTGTCCTCCTCTTCGGACACGGACCAGCAAGCAGGCCCATCTGGTGTGGCAGGGCCCAGCCGCTCCCCAGGACCCCCTCCTACCCACCAACCCATCATCCAGGGCTGCTGAACATTCCCAGCCCCCTGCTGCCACTGTCGTTGCGGCCACACCCACGGTCATTGTGGCCACTACCACTGCCGCAACCGCCACCATCGCCGCACCGACCACCACCGCCGCCACCACCACCACGTCTTCGCTGGCACCAGCCCCAGCGCAGGTGGTGGCCCGGCCGACTGGATCCACCCTGGGAGCCACAGCGAGGACCGTGGTGAGCAATGTGGCTAGTGGGCAGGCCGGTGGCAGCAGGACTGGTAGGAGGAGCAGGGTCAGGGAAACGCCAGCCTCCCCTGGGAGCCATGCCCTGCCTCAAATGGCCAGAGTCCTTGGGGCCTATGAAGAGGCCCAAGGACAATGGGTCCGGTCTGCTTCAGACACGCGTGAGGTGCTGGGGGTGCTGAGGTCCATGGACGCCCGTATGGGCCAACTCGTGGACCTCATGGGCCAGCTGGTGGTGGCGGTGAGGTCACTGCCAGGGACAGCAGCTCCCCTCCGCCACCACCTGCCGGGGCGCAGGGTGGAGCAGCAGTGTCCAGTTCCCCTGCGTCCACAGCCAGTGAGCACACCTCAACCACCAGCATGTCGCAAGCAGGCACCCCCTCGCAAACGTGGAAGGGGCCGTCCGAAGTGGAAACAGATCTCCCGGGAGGACTTCGCACGCTCCAAACGCAAGTGAGGCAGCCAGCCAGCCTTCCGCCAGCCTTCCTTGACCAGCCACTGCATTGACTTGGACTACGATCCCACTCCACACAGCCATCTGGATGGCATGTGTGTGTTGGACTATGGACATAGAACCAGTGGGTACACCCTGAGCATCACGCAGCCATGACCGACAGCTCATTGTCACTGCACGCACCACTTTTGTCATCACCTTACACACAATCACATGTCACAGTTTGTAATAAATGCACCTTTTTCACTAACTGCTGTTTGTGCCCTGTGTTTTATTTGTACGGAATACAACGGCCACCTTGGGCGGAAAGGCACCTGATGCGTGGCATGGCAATTGAATCCGGAGGACCTGTAGGGACCTAGGGGTGGGAGACAGAACAGGAGCACATTCAATGAGTGTGTCACACACCCATCACACAGTACATGTCAACAACTACAAGCAATGTACACACATCGCACAGAGCAATAGGGCACAATGCCACAGCCACCAACAGTGGCATACTACCCTGGCCATGGAGCGTTGACACACAGCACGCAGTGAACAAGCGGCCACCCTGACACAGCACACACACACCTGCACAGATACAGCCACATCAGCCGTCGTACATGGACACTCACCGTCACGTGAAGTAGCGGGCGATGAGCTGCTGCCGCACATTACCAGCTTCCTCCTCTCCGCTGTCCTCCTCACTCGAGCTGTCCTGGTCTGCGGGCTGGGGCCCTGGTTGATCTCCGTCATCCACGATGAGGGGGATCTGCTTCCGAATGGCCAGATTGTGCAGCATGCAGCACGCCACCACTATCCGGCACACCTTCTGTGGGGAGTACGCCAGCGCACCCCGGTGCGGTCCAGGCACCTGAACCTGGACTTGAGGAGGCCAAAGGTACGCTCGACCACACGTCTGGTCCTCCCATGTGCCTCATTGTAGCGATCGTCTGCTGGGGTGCGAGGATTCCTCAATGGACTGAGCAGCCATGCCCCATTCGGGTGCGCAGAGTCACCTGGGTGTGAGGGACACAGAGAACCGTTGCAATTCCAACTGGACAGGGGACAGCATCGCACAACCAGCACGCTACACCACTCCACATACTCACCGACAATACAGGCACGATCCTGTTGCATATTGGACATCAGTCGTGGCAAGATGCTGTTGCGCATTATGTGTGCGTCATGGGCCGAGCCTGGGAACTTTGCACACACGTGGGTGATCACCATGTCCGCAAGGCACACCACTTGCACATTCAGGAGTGCGTGTGCTTCCTGTTGCGGTACAGGTGCTCAGTGGCCTGTGGTGGAACAAGGCCGACATGTGTGCAGTCAATGGCTCCAACGACGTGTGGGATTCTGCCAAGGGCATAGAATGCACCCTTCACTGCCGCCAATTCACGAGCCCTGGGGAAGCGGATGTACCTGTTTCGGTACAGCATCATGGCTGCCAGTACATCCCTCAGCACCTTGCTGAACATGGGCTGGGACATCCCTCCTCCAATGCCCACTGTGTGCTGGAATGACCCAGTGGCGAAGAAATGCATGGCGGCCATCACCTTAGCCGTGGGGGTGACAGCAGTCGGATACACCCTGCGGGGACGGAGATGGGGTTCTAACATGGCACACAGTCGATGCAGGGTTGGCCTGTCCAGCCGAAACTTCCTAATAACCTCTGTATCGTCCATGTCCGCCAGCAATTGGTATGGGCGGTCAATGTTCGGTCTCCGCCTAGGGACAATGGCAGAGGACACATGTCAAAGCAACACGACACATAGCAATTTCGCATACACATCACTGACATGACTGAGCAAGCACACGAGCCACAGCCCAGCTGTCAAGCTGGGACGGCACGGCCACAATACACTTACACAGGTCTCCCAACAATGGCAATGGCTAGTGATACAAACCACTGCCATGTGCATGCACATGGGGATCTAGGCCCCAATGACTTGCGGGGCGTGCTGATGGGGACTGACTGCATATCCGTCAAGCGGCAACGCCACGGCAACATGAATGTCTGCTGAGCATGGAACTGCTTCCGCGGCTGGATGAGTATGGCACACGACGACGACGACGATGTGGGCACAGGCTGAGCGGCCAAAACAAGTGGGACCTGTGGCACGAGGGGACATGAGACAGTAGTAGGTGTCAGCACTGCACCCTATGTACAGCACTGTACGGATCACACCTCCCGAAACATTGACAGGTGTCCACATTGACAGCCCCATGCCAAGACGGCTGTGTGCTTGCAGTCACACATCACAGGTGAGAGGTTACATTGCACGTGCCAGGTGGCAGACGTACATAGTGGGAGCTGGCATGTGTGTGCATGTGTCTCCTGTTCAGGATCCACCAGATGGGCGCTGACTCTGTACTGAGCATTGGACACAGCATGTTCCGTGGAAGGCTTGTGTGTGTGGGATGGTGGCACTGGATGTGCCTCCGTTGGGTGGGGGCCATGCACAGGGCGGGTACGTCGATGATTGCGCATTGTTGGTCACGGTGGGTGCACCAACTAGGATGTGTTGCCCTGTGTTCAATTCCTATGTCCGCATGATGATGGACTGTAGATGTGGGCAGACTACACATTGGTCGATGTGCTGTCTATATGCATGTGCCTTCACACCAGGCACAGCTGCCCCTGCACATGTGACCCCTGCTGGACTCGCTGCTGGGTCTGTGGAGCTGATGCACCTTCTGCGCGTGGGGCGGACAGCTCTCCTCACTTCCCTCATTGCGCATGTCATGACTTTGCCGCAGGTGACATGGATCATGGAGGGCCCACATGTACGCGTGGGTAGGCTACACATGATTGTACACTGGTCGCCACCCCCAGTCAGTGTTTCGAATGGGAAGGTTGTCGTGCTGGTGGTATGTTCGATGTGGCGGATGGGCGGGCCTAGGTGCGGGCTTACATTCCGGACATGGGGGGTAGTTGGATTGGCGACTAGTTGCAGTACACATGGGACACGTCTCTTCCTTTCCACATCTGGGTCATCCCTTGTACTCACTGACAGTGATACAGTCATCTTCGCCCCAGCCCTCATGTCCTCCCCTCGCTCCCCCAATATGCATGCTCACCTGCGAGGCTAGCGCTTGCACAGGCAGCCCCAAGCTCGCACCAGAGAGGGCAAGGAGTGTATGTGTGGGTCCAGTTGCACGAGTGGGCTGTCTCAGGGTATGATGTGTTGCGGGACGCCGTCCACCTGCGTGGTGCCCCAAATGGAGACCCGGCCTGCATGGACTATGCATCACAGTCTTCGCCTTCCGGATCCGCCACCTGCGACACCCAGTGGCTGTGGCTGCCCTTGCGGCCAGGCCGCGTCCGTCTGTGACTGATGGCCCACACATTCACTCTTTGGCCTCTCTGGGGAGGGCTCGGGGGTGGTGGCGCACGCGCTTGCACTTAGTCGCAATGGCATGTGGCGTGGTTGGTATGATGGGCAATGGATGGGATGGTGCGAGCCACCTCCCGTGACATCAGTGCTGCTCGTGCTGTGGTGCGTCCCCCTACACTTCCATTTGACTTGTGCCATGCTAGACGTTGAGGTTCTATTGCCTGCGTGATATGACCAGGAGGAGCGCGAGGAGACCTCTCACACACCATGCTCCACTGCCATCCCGTGCCCTGTATCGCCTGTGCGGATTGACTATGTTGGGGTTACACCTGGTCGACTGGGGCTGTGTGTGCCTTGTCAAGGGGCATGGCGGGTGCACAACAGGATCCAGCTTGTCCACAGAGGGTGGGCTGAGGTGCGCCTGGTACCGCTTTGTACGTGTGCCCGGCTGCTGTGCACACACGTGTTCACTCCCCCCGACAGGTGTCCTCTCACAATGCCCAGGGAAGCGGTGGTGTACTGTTCATGACCCCTCCCAACACGGCGTGCTCCAACTTGGCATGTGCGCATCTACCCGTCGCACCCACCCACCTGAGCACTGCGTCCATACGACTTCACACGACACATGTGTGTCTTCCACAGTAGTGCTACTCATTTGCGTTGACATCCAATACCAGTGGACTACATGGTCATGTCACGACTGCTGTGTACTTCACATACTCTCATCCTCTCTCATTCGTACTTGTGAAATGAGTCAGCGGAGACAGTTTTGGTTTCAAACATTATATTGAGTCTTCTGTCCTCTGTGATGCAGTATGGTGGACACTACTGGCAGCGGAATACATGTTGAGGATATACTGAGCATGATTGCAAATGGGATAGGGTGTGGGGTTACATGTGATTGGCTGTTGCATGTGGGATGTGGGCTTCAGAGTGACATCTGCTTGGCCAAGGCTGTGCTAATGTACATTTACGTATTGCTGCGGAGCTGCGGACTTTGACACAGACGGTATACATGTAGCCTACCAGACCGCTTGGCATCATGGGCACAGTCCATCTCAGTTCCATGTGACAGGTTTGCTGCGGTTGTTCCTCATACACGCGTGCATGTGAGATGACATCAGGGCATGTGCTTGCGTGCATGCAGCGGCGTGCCACTTGTTGTTGCACTGTGGTGGTTACTGGACATGTCACAGTCACTGGGGTCGTGTTGTTGTTGTATGCACTTGTCGTCCATGCAAAGGTCCTGGTATGGGATTCCCGGGGCGGGGGTGGGAGGGTGCAGCACCCACAGACTCCAGGCGACCTATTCATGTCCACTGAGCGGTGTGTGTGTCCATGTGCGCTGGATCCATGTCGTGTCCTGGTTGTTCGTGCAGTTCCGTCCATGTGGGTGCGATACACAGAGCCCATGCCACTGCCTCCCACGATGCATGCGGTGTTCCTGGATGTGATGGGGAACAGTGTGCATGTCCCGGTCATATCCGATGTCATGGCGATGTCGTTGATGGTGTGGTTACAGTTGCCGGTCGTTTGGTATGGCTGTTGTGGTGGTGACTGGCCAGTCCGTGCGGAAGCTAAGCATGGGTGCGGGGTTGGACATCATAGGTCACTCGGGGAACCTGCGTTGTGGTCCGGCGAATTGACAGGTTGTCAGGTATGCGATGCCGTCCAGCAGGGCTTCCATGTCATTGGTGGTGTACATGTTTGCCAGCCAATGTAGCGGATGGTGGCTGTCAAGGTGTTGTTCGTAAGTTGTCCCTTGGAGGACCATGATGGGGCATGCTGGGTGACATTCGATGTAGCTGTTCTCGATGATCCGTCGTGTGGAGGCACAGTGGTCCCATTTCAGTGCGGGTGCGATGTTGGCCACATACGCCATGCCCCCATAGGCAGAGCAGGCCCTGTCGTGTGCGTCCAGAGGGAGGAGTAGTGGTAGCAGGTCCGCCTTCAGACATGCCGGGTTGGAGAGGCATATCTCCACGGGATGCTGGTAGGGACACCTCCGACAGTAGAAGACGGGCATGACGCAGCTGAACAATGTGATGCGGTAAGTCAGTCGGTAACTTACGTTCAGCAGGGACAGGAGATCGCATCCCAATGTATGAAACAGGTTGGTTTTGTACAGCTTGAGCTGTTCGGCGTAGTTGGGTAGGTGTGTTGCGGTTGCCATTTCGCAGCGGTGCGTTGTGGTGGCGTGCTCCGGCTGTGTGTGCAGTCTGCAATGTGCACGCTCCGAGGTTGCTGTGAGCTCTGTGTAGTCGTGGGGAGACAGGACTTGTGTTCTGTTGGCTTGTTTGGAGGACACGGGCCCTCTTCCCACATGCTTCTCAGACAGTTCAAGGTCAGTGATGTGTGACTCCTTCCAATTAACTTGCATGTGGCCGACATGGGGGAGTGTTTTCTTCTTTCTTCCCCGTCCGTTGTGTGCTTCTGTGATATGCGCTATCTGCCCTGTGGTCGGTCTCCTCGGCATGCCTGTGTTGGTCTATTCTTGGACAATGGCTGTATTCACCGGCTTCTGTCGTAGGGCTGTGGTTTCGGAGTTGGAATGGAAGGTCATTCAGTGCTGTCTGCTCTCCCTTGTGTGGGCGGCAGGCTGCCTTTCCGCTCTGCGTTGGGCCTTGTGTGTGAATGTTATTCTTGGGCCACCTGTTGTCGGTCCCCGGGCTCTTTGGTGTTCCGTTTTATATGTCTTGTTCATATGTGCAGGGTGGTATGGGTGTTTCAGTGTGGTACTGGCGTTCCTCTTCCCGAAGGGGCCCTGCTTCTCCTAGTTGGTGTTGCCGCCGCTGTGTGCTACGCCATGTTTGTTACACTGGGGTGTGTCCTGCTGTTGCGTGTCTTCACTGACATGTGTGCGTCGGTTGTGTGGCGTTGGGTGTTGTCCGTGAATTGGGCGTTGGGGACATGTCTGTGGCAGGCCTGTCACGTGTCATGTGCGTTCGGGGTGGGGCTGATGTGTGTGCTGCTTGGTTGTGTCCCTGTGTCTGTGTGCGACGCATGCATGGCGCTGCGGTTGGCCTCTGCGTTGTGCGCATGTGTGGCGGCGTCATCGGCGCTTTGGGGCCGCGACGGGGTGGTTGGTTCCTAGTCCCAGGTGGTGTGTACACATGTGTTCCGCGATGTTAGGATTTGGCCTGTGTGTCATATGTGGATGCAATGGTGGATGTGTAGTGTACACGCGCTGGTGGGGGTTGTCCGCTTTTTCCGCCCTTGCACTGTGTGCGCTGTTTGCGTGCACTTGTTGTGTGTGTGCCTACCTGCGTCTCCGCGGTACGTTGCGTCCTTGGTGGTGCATCAGCAGGAGCATGGGGAGGGCCTGCAGTGCTGGATTCATGCTCGGGGAGCCGCTTCTTCGTTATCCGTGCTCGGCGTCCGTGTTACCGCTTCGGTTTGTCGTACGGTATCTCTTGGCCGTGGGAGCCGTTTGTTTGCGGCATCGTAATTTATGCGCCGGGCGGGACGTGTTTCGTCGGACGGTGTGTGTCAGTTGTGCTGCGCCGCTACGTGAACGGGCGCACTTTGATGGCGGACGGTGTTGCTGGCTTGCCGGCGGTGTTTGGCCTACTTTTCGCATCGTAATTGGGCGGGCGTGTGGACTGCTGCGTGCCGGCGGTAACTGGTGGTTTTTGCATCCGCCAGCACGGCGGTGGTGCTTCCGCCCGCCATCGTAATGGGCCCCTAAGTGTGGTAAGTCCAAGGACCCATTAGGTATATTTAAAAGACCCCTCACACACCAACCTGGTTGGTGTCATGCTTCATCATTGGGGTCCCAACCGGGTGGCCTAATGCCACCCGGTTGTGCTACGACGCCTGATTACAGCGGAGCAGGTGTGGTGTGAATGTGTGATTTGAGTGTTAAAAATACCTCTGAGAATCCTTGCCAAGTAAATTTATTAGTGGCGGCTCAGGGTATGGTTAAAAGCTATGTGATGCCAACTAACAAGAAATGATAATCTGTAGTTGTTTAGGTGTTGTGGTCTACATGTTTCAGCACGTTAAAAAATTCAGATGGGTTTTCTTCAGGACCGAGAATAAAAACGTGAGTGGCAAAGTGAAGGCCACGAGAAAGGTGTAGTACCAACACACGCGCTAAGGTGTGTGGACTAGGTGTCGGTATACTTACTGACACCGTTCAAAAACCTATGGAGGAAAAAGAGATAGACAAAACAAGACATGTAGTTTTTTTTGAGCAACATAAAATGCAATCTTTCAAAGCAACACAAAATTGCAATCTCAAACATGCCGTAATAGTCAGATTGACCACCACCGTGATAGTGATAGAGTAATAATGGTTCAGCATGCGAGTATCTGCAGCATGCTTAGCAGGAACAATGCCGTAAGGCTGGATGATCACAGAGGAGCATCGTGAAACTGATAGTACACTATGCGGATCAAGTACCCACGCTAAAACGTGAATAAGATGTTTTGTCTATCTCTTTTTCCTCCATAGGTTTTTGAACGGTGTCAGTAAGTATACCAACACCTAGTGCACACACCTTAGCGCGTGTGTTGGTACTACACCTTTCACATGGCCTTCACTTTGCCACTCACGTTTTTATTCTCGGTCCTGAAGAAAGCCCATCTGAATTTTTTAACAGGCTGAAACATGTAGACCACATCACCTAAACAACTACAGATTATCATGTCTTGTTAGTTGGCATCACATAGCTTTTAACCATACCCTGAGCCGCCACTAATAAATTTACTTGGCAAGGATTCCCAGAGGTATTTTTAACACTCACATCACACATTCACACCACACCTGCTCCGCTGTAATCAGGCGTCGTAGCACAACCGGGCGGCATTAGGCCACCCGGTTGGGACCCCAATGATGAAGCATGACACCAACCAGGTTGGTGTGTGAGGGGTCTTTTAAATATACCTAATGGGTCCTTGGACTTACCACACTTAGTGATTGATAGATTCACACTATAACAGGGTCCGTCCACATTGTTTTTTTGCAACTTTACCCAGGGGATCAGGACGTACCCCAAAAATCCTCGCCCTCTCCTTTGTTTTTTCCCATAATGAATCCTGCCACATTATTACCAGACCCATGTTGTGAAGTGAAAGATGAGATTGATCATGATTGTCTGGATGTGACTGAATTGTGTACTAAGCCCCGCCCAGACATAAAAGAAATACCATTGAAGGAATCTGATCATGAACTGTTCGTGGATGGGTCATGCCTAAGAACTGAAGGAGGAGGATTAAGTGCTGCATATGCTGTATGTAAAATAACAGGGGTAGTTGAAGCATCCTGTTTACCAAGAGTTAAGTCTGCACAAGTAGCCGAATTGGTGGCTTTAACAAAGGCATGCAAAAAGGGGAAAAATTGGAGAATAACCATATTTACAGATAGTCAGTATGGTTTCGGGGTTGTGCATGATTTTGACCAACTCTGGATGCAGAGGGGATTTCTGACTTCTTCAGGGTCTCCTATCAGAAATAGTAAAAATGTAAAGGATTTGTTGGAAGCATTACAATTGCGAAAAGAAGTAGCAGTTGTCAAATGCGCTGCACATCAGTCAGGAAATTACTATGTGGCGGCAGGAAATAGATATGCCGACCAAATTGCTCGATACTGTGCAAGAAATACAATGTCAATCAACAAACATATTGAATCGGGTGAAACCAGCTGCCAACTTATGTTTTTCTCAGTTCCAGAAACATGGGATGAGGTCAGACTGTTACAGGAAGAAATTGAGGAAAAAGAAAAAGATTTGAATAAAATCAAGTTGTACAAAAAGGACAGAAGATGAAGTGTGGGTGTACTTAGATGGCAGACCAGTCATGCCAGATTGTCTACTCTCTCAAATGGCAAGAGTATACCATGGGACAACACACATTGGCAGGGATTCAATGATCAGATTATTCAGACAAAGTTGGTACAATCCGAAGTTTAGGGTAGTCGCAGAGAGCCTTTGCCAAAGATGCTTAATCTGTCAGCAGCAGAACCCAGGCAGGAAGACAGTGGTTAGTTGGGGAAAGATTGGAAAGGCAGAAGGACCCTTCACCAGATTGCAGTTAGATTTCATTGAGTTGCCTCCTTGCAATGGACTGAAATATGTACTTGTCATAGTGTGCCTGTTCTCAAGATGGGTAGAGGCATACCCAAGTAGAAGAAATGACAGTCTCACAGTTGCTAAACTATTGTTGAGGGAGTTGATACCTCGGTTCGGTTTTCCAGTCACTTTGGAATCAGATAGAGGACCTCATTTTAATAATGAGATAATTCGATTAATCTGTGCTGCATTTAACATTGAACAAAAACTGCACTGTGCATTATCATCCAGAGGCTTCTGGAATAGTGGAACAGCTTAATGGCACAATCAAATCAAGATTAGGGAAAGTGTGCGCATCCACAATGCTGAAATGGCCAGATGCATTGCCTCTTGTACTGATGGGTCTCAGAAGTATTCCTGACAGAAAAACAGGATTGAGTCCACACGAGGTACTCATGGGAAGGGCTATGAGACAAGCATTTATTCCTGGACATAAATTGATGAATATAACTGATGATCTGGTATTGGACTATTGCAAAGGATTGGCTGAAAAGGTGCGTTCTGTCTCTCATAAGGTTGGAGAAGACGCAGTTGAAAGACAACCAGACCAAGCGCATGATTTGAATCCTGGAGATTGTGCGTTAGTGAAGAAACGCGCAAGGAATTCGTGTCTAGCACCCAGGTGGGATAAACCACGTCAAGTCATACTAGTCACTACCACAGCAGTGAAGTGTGCAGGTTTACCCAATTGGATTCATGCTAGTCATACCAGAAGAGTTCCGAGCCCATCTGAACAACAAGAACAGCCACTGACTGAACAAGCTGAAATGTCAGAAGTTGAAAGCTGTGAAGCAAAAGAATCCAGAGTAAGAGATTCTGAAAGACAACTATATGACGAACAGCCAGGTACAAGTCAGGAAGAGTGGATACCAGTGATTGAAGTATCCGATGCGGTTGTCAGAACAAGAAGAACAACTGAATTTAAAGAGACAGAAAGATAGAGAGGAAAAGTCAGGGAAAGAAGAACACACTCAGGTAAAAATAGACAAAGCTATTCAGAAACCTGAGCAGGGTAAGATAGAAGAACAACAAGCTCAGGCAGAAGAAGAACAAGTTGAAATAAGACCTGAACAGGACCAGATAGAACTAGAAGAACAAGTTCAGGCTGAAGAAGAACAAACTGTAATAAGACCTGAACAGGTACAGATGGAAGAAGATCCGAATACAGAAAATACAGAGCAAAGACAATCAGAAAGAGAAGGAGAACAAGAACAGATTGTGCCCAGATTAAGTGAAAATAAAAGAACTTTAGACGGAGAAGGTGAAAGTGCAGTACAGGTCAAAAGAGTTAGAAAAGGAGACAATTGGCCTGCAGGAGTGAAAAGACTAAGATATCATTTAAGAAAATCTGAAAAGAAACCAGAGCAAGTAAATGAAGTTACGAGTCAGACGCAATCTAAACAAACCTTAGTAAAACTTACGCGAAGAAGCCCAAGACTGAGAACTCTGAACAGAAAATACAAGGCCCCTGAGTGGACCTATGTTATATTAGAAGAATTTGAAAACTTATATTTATGTGAAGAATCAGAAAGAGTTCATGTTACACAGATTGATGAAAGCAAATTAAGACCTCTTTAAAACAAAAGATTAAAGTTTAAGAAATTTAGACAAAGAAAGAAAAGAGAGAAGGAATTTTCTCTGATTAAAATGGCAGAAGTTGAAGACACTGAAAGACCGAAACGAGGTTTAAAAAGAAAATGTTTAAGATTTTGCTTATGCAGTATTGTATTAGTAGTGTTAGTATGGTTATTTCTAACAGTAGGAGTACCTTTGTTAATGGAAACAAATAACAAGAATAGTACAATTACTAATGAGAAAGTAAATAGAATCAAAGGAACTAGAATAGAAATAGGGGTAGAAGATGAAATAAACTATCATAATGAATCAGACAATGGTTCATCTTTAAATGTGTTTACTAAATTGTTATTTCAATATGTTAATACAATGGAAATTAGTAATTGTTATGTTTGTATGAAGTTACCCTCATCAGTGTCAGAAGGGGTGACGTATCACCATATACCTCTAACATATGGCGTATCATGTAGTGTTTTATCAAGTTTATTTTACGTAACAGGGAAACTTAAGTATTTTTATTCAAACTTAAATGTAGTGTTTTCAGAATTGCCTATTAGAAAGAATATGAATCCAGTAGCTAGTAGTAAAAATGCACAGTTCATGGGTGAATTCTTCTTAACAATGAGTTCAATAGATGTAGCTCAAGCACACAAGAATAACCTAATGTGTATATTACGTGAAGAAGAAAAAGAGTTTTTAAACTTAGTAGCAGAAAGGAGACCGGATTTAACAAAGAAAGCTGCTGAACAGAAATCCCATGTACCTCCATGGGCTGAGAAAGAGGGAATTTATGCAAAAGGCGAAGCTCATGCTGCGATGTCCCTAGACTTTGTGAAAAAGGGAAAATTCTGCCTCCCGAGGTTAAAGACAGATTATTATAACAATTTCATTGGTTCCAGTGAATGTGAACACAACTTCCTAATTTTAGGAGGGTGGTGACTAAAAGGGGGAACTGATCCTGTATTTCCAGGAGTTTATTATGTATGTGGGAATAATGCTTAATATAGGTTACCTACAAGATGGTATGGAAGCTGTTATTTTGGAATAGTTTTTCCAAAGATCTACCATGTAGACAGAATCAATGAAAATTCTAATGGGCTAACACGGAGAAGAAGAGCTAGTTTTTCTGAAATAGTAGGCGATATATTTAGTGCATTGATACCCTCAGTTGGAGTCCTTCTAAATTCACGAAAAATTTGCAGATTATCAACCATAGTTGATGGTCTTTCTACAGACACTGCCGGAGGATTCTTAATGATTAATACAGAAATGGTTGCAATAAGGTCTATGGTTTTACAAAATCGTCTTGCTCTTGACATTTTATTGGCAAAAGAGGGTGGAGTCTGTGGTATGTTGAAAATTCAACATTGCTGCACTTATATTCCGGACAAAAGTCAGGAAGTTAAAGGGTATATTAGAAATATTACGAGAATGCATATTGATTTGACCCAACTGGAGGTTGACAGTGTATGGGGAAGATTAACAAGAAGTATAACATCAATAGGGAATTGGTTTGCTGATTTTGGGAAAAGTTTTCTAGGTCAAATAATCTTACCAGTAATTGTGATAATAACAATAGTAATGATAGTAATGATCACATGTAAATGCAGCAGAAGCAAGGGAAAGGGAAGAATACATTTAGAAAGAGAGGGGAGAGGAAAGAAACGAAAGAGGGAACATGAAGAAATTCAGTTAGAAGAAATGAAAGGAAAGCTATACAAGAAGATGAAAGATTTAGAAGGGAAAGAAGTAACTGATGAAATGAGGAGAGAAAAAGGAGAAACAGATGTGCTAAAGTTGGCATCTGGGACAGGATGGGTAATTTTGTGATGGCTCAAATTGCCATCAGAGAGGGGATTGATGGAGCAAGGTTTCGTAAGAAAGAGACTTGCTCGGAGGCAATCCACTCGTTTAACTCATTAACAAGTTACTAAACGTATTTTATGAACAACTAATACGCACCACATGAATACACGGGTTAGTGAAGCTTGCTTATGTGTGTACTAACGCAGATAACAATGAAAACGGACTAATCCCGCTTTAAACGGGGAAACTTGTGCGCATGCGTCAACTGCATCTACGCAAAATGACGAGTTAACGCTTGGAGGGAAATTCTAGCGCATGAGCAGAAGACACTAAAATGGAGTCTTGAAGACTCGCGTGCATGGCACCTGCTTAGATGAAACTAAAACAAGCTATTTTACTAATGCTAATGCGGGAGAAATATGAATAAGTAAACGGGAATAGAGTAGAGGTGGGAGGTATACAGTGTGACCATTTATTTGTGAAATTAATATTGGTCTTTCTGAATTTTATCATTAGTATACATTTGGGCATCTCGCGCATAACTGAAGTAAGCAAAAGCGATGAAATGACTGGGCATGTCTACTGAAAGTCAATCCAGAATGATGACATGAAAATTGAACAGAAGCCAAGGTCGCAAAAGATGTGCCCTGGGAACGGAGGGTGAAGAGTTCAGTGAAGAAGACTCTTATTCATAAACTAATAAAATTGTTTCAAGTGCAATGTGGATATGTATGGGAACTTAAGACAAGAATAAAAATTAAGGGGATGGGTTTGCGAACAATGGTTTAACAGAAAAAGTGACATAAGCATGGTGTGATGATCATCCCCCCTTGCCTGACCAATCATATTTCGTATATTTACGATATTGAAACTTTAGTGGGTGGAACGTGAAGAAACAAAGGTATAATTAAGGTAGCTTTAGTTAGTTATTGAGCGGATCTGGGAAGAAGCATTGCAGAGCTCGGGATGCTGTCTGAAGTCGGGGGTGCTGAGAGAGATGCTGTGAGATGCTGATGAAGAATCGAATGCAGATGCTGAAGAAGAACTTTCTATCCTAACTTAATTGGGTTAGATCAGAAGATCGCGGAAGAATCTCGAGGAGGAAGAGAGTGTCAGAGAGGGGTGCGGCGTAATCGTCGGTATTTTAGAGAGGTAAAACTATCCTGTCCTGAATCCTGTTCTGAAGTCTTTGTCTCCTGATCTATCCTGGGTGACCCTTACCAGCCCTTTGGCCAGGGGGTTGGTCTTTCACACCATTCTTGGTAACTATAATTTCATGTTATTTGCAAATATTCTTTTCTCTCTGTCCTCTCCCTTTCTTGGCACTGATTATTGTATGAGTCCGAAGTATATGCTTGATGTTTAATCAATTGAATTTCTCTCCTAAGAATAATGGTGACTGCACTGTATTTTGAAATGGTTCACATGCCTTTAATTTAGATAAAGATTTTAAAACTTCTGAGTCTGTGATCATTTTTCTTCAAATAAAGGAGTAGTTAAGGGTTATGTTAATTATCACCATCAACTAGTTCAACTAATGGTCCATCGACCAGAGGAAAGAACTTATTGATCAGTGAAAGATTAGTTAGGAAAGATTGAAATAACTAATCCTGAACATTGTGAAGTAGAATTATAAAAATTTTAACTCGACCCAGCGGTTTACTCAGTGTGTGTTGTTTGATGGGCCCAGGTGAGTATATGGTAGTGGAGTATCTGTTGTTGGTATACCGCTGGATCAGGGTCACCTATAAAGCATGAACAGTTCAGTTCAGAGAAGTGTCCCAGCACCAGCAGGGTTAATATGACCCATGCCTAATGCAATGATCTTAGGAACAATTTATGCTGGACAGGCAATAAAGTAGTTTGTGCTTAGCTGTGCTGTGTTATGCTAGGTTTGCTTTTATAGCACACTAATCGCCCGTGAGGATATCCATGCTCTCTCTAGCAGGTGTGTGAGGCCAGCCCTGGGGGCTTACTCCAAAAGCCAGGTCTTCTGCTTCTTGCGAAAGTCACAAACAGAAGGAGGCTCTGATGTGTTGTGGGAGGTCATTCCAGGCTTTAAGAGCCAGGTACAACAATGCAGGTCACCCGCGCTGCTTTTGTGTATGCATGGGTTCTGTGCTAGTGAGATGTCTGCTGTCTTCTAGTGAGTTAGTTGGATATTCCTGCATACAGAGTGTTCACGTAGTCTAGTTTGCTGGTGATGAGGGCTTGGGTGATTGTTTCCTGGTGTTGTATGGTGGCCACTTGAAGATTTTCTTCAGCATCCTTAAGGTGTTAAAGCAGGACATCCAGTTGGTTGTCTATGATGATTCCAAGTTTTTTAACTTGTAGGCAGAGCGTGGGTCCCAGGTCTGTGGGCCACCAGGTGGAGTGCCATTCTTTCTGAAGACTAATACTTCCGTTTTGTCTGAGTTCAATTTGAGGCAATTACATTTCATCCAGGTGCCCACTTCTGTCATGAATGTGGTGAACCTGTTCCTGGTGTTGGGTGTTTTCTCCCACAGGGACAGTGTCAGTTGCAGGTCATTGGTGTAAGTGAGGATGTTTATGTTGTGAGCTTGTATGATGTCAACCAGCGGGGTCATATAGATGTTGAATTGCGCTTTGTTGAGCAACGAGCCCTGCAGGACTCTGCAAATAAGGTCTCATGCTTCAGAGGAGTAGGGGGGCATGTTGACAATTTGGGTTCTTCTGGTGAGGAAGGAACAGATCAATTTGAGGGCTTGTCCCTTGATATCTGCTTCTTGGAGTTGAACAGATTAGAATGGGGTAGGAAACGTGTTGAAGGTTGCCAACAGGTGTAGTATGATAAAGGCTGCGGTTTCCCCCTAGTCGAGGATCATCCAGATGTCATCCGCTGTAACTAGAAGGGTGGTTTCCATGCTGTGGTTGGGTCTGACTCCAGATTGTGTGGTGTCAAGAAGCTGGTGTTCGGTTAGGTTGTCGGTGAGGCACTTGTTGATGGACTTTTTCAGGACTTTGGCTGGGTAGGGACGAAGGGATATTGGTTGATAATTGGCGAGTGTGGTCGAGTTGGCCGAAAGTTTCTTTAGGATGGCGCTGATGGCTTTGTGTTTTCAGGAAGGTGGACGTACTGCAGGAGGTGTTGAGGATAGGGATGAGGGCCTCGCTGATAGGGTCTGCTCTTTTGTCAAAGGCGTGGTAGGCACAGGGGTCCACCAGGGCTCACAAGTGCATGGTCTTCATAATTGTTGTGTTTTCCTCTGTGCTAATGGGGTCCCATGTAGTGATTGTGTTGACTTCCTTCATCCTGGGAGACTCCTGAAGAGGACTAGGGGATCCAGTTGCAGGGGAAAGTTGCTGTATGTGGTTGCAATTTTGTTGTAGAAGTAGTCCAAGAGGTCATTGCACAGATCTTGTGATGGGCTAATGTTTCCGGTGACAACTGTGGGTGTTTTGAAGTCTTTGCCTATTGCAGTGATTGCTGCTGTTGGGGCTGCCCTTTATTCCTTCAACTTGGGCCTTCTTCTTGCTTTCCTACATGAGCTGGTGTTACCTCCTCTGGGCGGCTTTGCAAGCATCTTTTTCCACTTCCCCTTTGCTGGTTCTCCATTTTCATTCGAGTTGTTTGCAGTGTCGCTTTCTCATTTTGAGGTCTTCTGTGTACTAGCTGTCTTGTGTTCTAGTTTTTGCTGTGTTGCTTCATTTCATAGGGGACAGTCAGCACAGTTGGTGATCCACTTATTGATGTTTTTAATGTCACGAGCCAGGATGCCTATGGGTTCCAATATGTTTTTATGTAGGGCGGTAATCCAGTCGACCTGTTAGGTGTTCCAGTGTTGGGGCCGATGTGGGTGTTGATTGTGAAACGGACTGTGGCGCAGTCTAACCAGGTGGCGTGTCTTGGTGTGTTGATCGTAATTTTGTTGAAATATGTGAAGACAGGGTCTAGGATGTGTCTGACGGAGTGTTTGAGTGAGGCATTACTTCTACCCAACTACTTCTTTAGCTTTTATATGAGAACAAAAAGGTTTTAGTCTGTTTCCTAAACATATGAAGGTTAGATTGTGCGTAATAAATTCCACATCTTTGCATCTTCTCCCGGTCTAACTTTTCTGAATCTTGGAGTCACAATTAAAGATTTAGGTCTGGATCTAAGTTCTCGAGAGGGAACGTACCACGAAAACAGTGATAACATGTAAGAGCCCAGACTGGTGTTGTAGACCGCTTTGTGGCACATGCAAAGTACTTTAAACAAGCCTCTTTTACGTATTGGAAACCAATGCAAATTCTGTAGATGTTGTGAGATTAGAGTATCTTTCCTGATGCCCAAAATCAGCCTGGCAGCTGCATTTTGCAGCAGCTGCAGATGGTGCATGAGATGTTTAGGGGGTCGCACAAATAAGGAACTAAAATAGTCCATTCTGTATATTATCAGCATTTGAACCAGATCCTTTCCTGCAGGCAGTTGAATAAAGGGCCGGATTTTCTTGATTACGAACTGGAATCCCATTGTGCAGATTGTCTTGTTCTGAAAAATGTAGTTCTTTGTCAACGATCACTCCTAGATTCCAAGCATGGGGTGAAGGAAGTGGCAGTGCTCCTAGATTTTTCAGCCACCACTCTGAAGACTATATTGTGTCTGGTCTAACAATGATGACTTCTGTATTTTCTCCACTGAGATAAAGAGAGTTAGTATTCATCCATCTGGCTACTTCGTGCAGTCAGCTTCTAAGACCGGTTGCTGCCTTAGCCTCACCCAGTCTAACTATTCATTTGATAGCAGCGGCATAGGTGAAAAAAGAGATGCCGAAAGATTCAATCAACAAGGCCATTGGAGACACATACAGAGTGAAAAGACTGGGGCTTAAAACCAAACCTTGTAGCATGCCAATTAGTACAGGGCGGACTAGTACTCTGCTAGTTTCACAGTTGGGTATGATCTTGTAAAGAAGAGGTAAACCATTCCAAAACTTTCTCTACCATGCCAGCTTCTACTAACCACTTGAGCATGATTGAGTATGAGATAGTGTCAAAAGCTGTTGACAGAACTCATAATATCAGGGCACACTCTCCACCATAGTCTTTGGTCTTGTATGTACCTTTAGCCATAACGGTTTTAGTGCCTAAGTTGTTTTGGCATGTTAAGTCTTTACCTTTTTAGTTTTTCTGTCCAGCCTTGAAAAAGCAAGAGAATCACGAAAAGTGTGCTGGCTGTTTTATTAGTGGAATCCTAGGATTCACAACTACAGAGCCAAATTGAATAAGACTCAATTTTTCAGTACCTCCACAACTCCGTTTATTGCTATCCAGAGTTAGACTGTGAAATGCATAGTAGTACTTTTCCATGTTGCGGGAACAAGGTGCGGATGTGCAAGCTGATGAGGCGTGTGTTGTTTTTCAGGCAGAACACATTGGCTTGTATTCTGTACATCATGAGACTTAGGTGTTGTGTGGTTTTGTTTTGGTTTCCCTTTATTGTGCAACATGGTATGTATGATCTTGTAAGTAGACACTTTAAACTTTATTGTAAAGTATTTATTTCACACAATAGCTCTTTTAGGGTAGTTCGTCAACACTTACAACAACAACAGTTTGTTAATCAAATGGCTTAATAGGGCTAATACAAAGGATGAATTTGGGACACTACAAAAAGGGTCAGATATGGCAAAGAGGTAAACTTTCCCCGAATATCAATTACCTGCTAGGGGGTCAGACAAGGGTGTGTGATAGAACCAGTGTTGTTTCTTATTTATATTAATGACTTAAAATCTCACCTGGCCAAAGTAGGGAAAGATCTGCCTAAAATGATGTCTATAGTCTTCTCAGTTTTATTGTATGCAAATGATGCTGTCTTAATGTCGAGAACTTCTACTGGATTGCAGCTTCTTTTAGATGTATTTTATAGTTTTATGGGGTGTTTGGACTTTAAAACAAATTTTTCAAAAACATTTGCAATGAGCATTGGTCTTAAAAATTTGAAAACTAGGTCTTTGTGTTTAGGGGGTGTCGGAAATTCTAAGATTCAAGACGTTTACCTATTTGGGCTTCTTCCTGGATCAAAATATAATTTGGAAAGATTTGCATAATACTAGGGCTGCCCAATGTCAAAGGGCCGTGAAGTCGGTCTTTAACTTTGCTAGGAGGCTTGGACATAAGCCAATCAGAGAAATGATTAGTATCTATAAGAGTAAATGTATCTCTGTGGCGTCATATGGAGGAGGAGTGTAGGAATATAAGGGTGCTGGGCCACTACGGCAGGTTGAAAACAAGTTTTTGCTATGATTGTTGGCTGTGCCCCCAATCAAACCTTGTTTTTTGTGCCAATCTGAGACTGGACTGACTCCTTTGGGGGATAAGATTAAGTTGGAACTCCTTCTATATTGCTCAGAATCTGGGAAAATCCAGAAGCGCAACTATCAAGAGATGTACTGGAAGACTGTCTTGCTTTGGATAATGTTTATGCTATCCCTTGGTTTAGTAATATTTGGATGGGATTCTCAAAGCTAGGTTTGTCGGAATTGTTTGGAAATGTTGGGAAAACAAATGCAAAGGCTGTAACTCAGGTGAAGGAGATTTACCAGGTAAAACAGGGCAGATACCACCAGATTAAATTATAATTTAATCAAATGGTCACATGGGTGTGAGCCCAATCTCTCCTGGTTTTATCATTTGAATCCTAGGTTTTATTGAACAAGATTTCGATTTAGTTTGTTGCACTTTTTAGTTGCATTTCCTAGCAAAGCAGCTTGGAGCTCAATGCTGCTGAAATTGCCCTGTGACAATGTTGCCTAACAAAGCACAATGCACTTTATTCTATTTTGTTGCTTATATTCCTATGCAAGAACATGCTTCCTGTTGCCAATTTTTCGCTCGTCTAAGATTAGATCACACAAGGAGGCCTATACATTTTTGCAAACGTTGGATAACATGGAGCTCTGCGTTGCTATGGTAAATTTTTTCCGCTTTGCCTTATGGATTAGAAAGAGGTATGGATAAGCGTAACGAACCCTGAGCTGTGGACACTTAATAAACAAAGGCCCTGAGGATTGCAGATTTTGTTAGGGTTTTTCTGGCTTGTTTTTAAGGTCTCTAATGTACATTGGGCGTTTTAGTAATCTTTCATACGACTGCTATATTTATAAGCCTTGATGTCAGTTTTATATGAGGATTGTTTGATGTTATATATTTATGAATGGTTTCTTTTTGTACTTTTATGGCTTCACAAAGGCCGAATAAAGTCTGTTTCACTGACTGACTGACTGAGGTGTTTTGTGTTTTTTTTTTTGGTGCCTTTTATCGTGCTTCATGCTATGTATGACCTTATACGTAGACACTTCAAACTTTATTGAAGGTATTTATTTCGCCCAATAGCTATGTTTGGGGTGGTTATCAAACCTTACAACTGACAGTTTGTTAATCAAAGATAGGTCTATATATCCTTATTAATTTCTTTGTTCTAGCACATATGTTAATGTTTGCATTGATAGTTTGAATTCTGGAGGAGGAAACCAAGCTGACAGGACGAACTTCACATCGGTCTATCACATGACATGCTAAAAAAAAAAAATTCCTACCATTTCAAAAGTCTTGGCATTTTACTATGCATACCCCTACTGAAGATACCACAGAATGGGAATTTGACCAGAGGAGCGAACTGTTGAAGTTGCAACTCTAAAGGCTGCTCTTTAGTTCCATTACGTTTTCCAAATTATCTTACATCAGTAACCCCAAATTACAGTAAGGGTTAATTGCCATCATAGCAGCACAGATTATTATTTGCTGGTAATTGTTAATGAAGCTGGTTAAAATAAAGCCACGTGATGTTTGTAGTATTAGAGAGAGAGTATATAAAAGTGAATAGGAAAAACAGTTTCTCCAGTTAAAATAGAGTCATTAAATAAACTTTTCCTAAAGTGCAGTGCAGCTCATTGGCCTTCAAGAGAGCCAGAGTTTTCTCCATAAATTTGAGAAGACTTCCATTTGGAGGTCCTTCAGCTCATTGCATATTTCAGGGTGTCCATTACATGGTGACACTCCTTTTGAATATATGACGGTCTTAGCCATCTTTATCGCTCACGTAGAAGCACAGGGCGCAAACATACGATGTGAGATAATGATTCTAGATTATAATTACACAGACATTTGTTTGAATAGTTTTTGTATGTCAGCCATGCTTGTTTGTACTCCATTAATGGAGAGCATAAGAAGCGAAGGTGGATAAATCGTAGTCTCACTGATTTTGCCAGAAGGTAGGAGAGGAATTGGCCAATTTCATCTCAGAACAGCTCTGTTCTGTGTAGCCTGCATATTTCATACTTAGTAGTACCTCCATGTCCTATAGAGGTGAGAGGGCTTTTACCTGTTTCCTAGCCACTCGTTTAAACAGTAATTCAGAAATTCCTGCATTCCTTAATTGTTCTAGTTGTAGGGTTTAAAGAGCACTTTATAGGTAGGAAAGCAGTGGTGGCTGGTGAACTTTGAAAGTGGCGGGGGAGTAAACACCTACCATTAACAGTATTGAGCGAGTGGAGCAACAGAGCCTAGGTATTTCTAGCGTGATTTGGGAAGGTTTTCCCACTGATACATATTTTAAGTAGTAGGGTCTAATGGTGGATGTTATGGCAGGGCACGGAGTCTAACATTATGCAAATCTCCGTTATTGCCCGCTCACAGCAGCAACAATAGAAAGAATGTAGAACTTTGAAAACATTCCATTCAAGTATATAGCACAGTAACATGCAGCCCTCTTCTTTCTTTAGTTGCTGCTGCTCACAAGATAAGTACACTTGTTTTATATCCTATATTTCTGCTAAGATTTTGCTGTTTCGACCATGGTTTAGAAAACCCTTCCTTATAAGGGCATAAATTATAGGTTTACTATAACTTGGAGCGTTATCAGGTGACTTCTTTTATATAACTCTTATAGCTTGGTCTTGTTTAAAACCTTCGATGTTAGTATGTAACACTTAAAATTGTATATTCATATTGACTGGTCGTGTTAATTACTTATTAACCTTGCCTGGTTTACTGTAGCCCTCGTTAAGGGAGGCAGTTGCTGGGGCATTTTAAAACTATGCGGCTGAAGTGGACCTCGCTCATGTGTAGCCTCCAGCACACGCATCCGACTCCTCCGCTGTAGTGCGTCTTCACGCGCCGCCTGTATTCAGGCTCAGGGGCACGCGCCAGCTTTCTTTCACAGCCGGGCGTACCTGGGCATCTTAGGAGGGAGCCGGTCTTGCCGCAACCGGGCAGGGGAACAAGGACTTCCTGGTTCTCCGGTTGGATCGCTCCTCAGCAAGCTCCCGCACCACCTCCAAAGCCAAGAGGTTTTTTTCGGTACAGCGCTTTTCCCTACATGTTGTACCGAAATCGGCTGGTAAGCATTAGAGGAAAGGACATCGGCTGACGACGCACACTGCGCAAGCGTCGGGCGCCATATGTGTTTGGGAAAATACAATTTTCCTTGATTAAGCGCCCATTTTAACAGTTTGGGCAAGTGATTTACAAAGGACACAAAGGCGGTTGGCTGTTGTAGCCCCCATTCACAGCCACCGCTTTTCAAGCACGGTTGCCCCCTTAGTGGCCCCTTGACATTTACCATACTTCAACTGTTATTTCCCTTTTTTGGTAGTTTGACCATTGTACCTCTGTTACACTTGAACTTGTAGTGTAGCAGTATGTCTGAGGAACAGCTAGAGGGCAGTACTGAAGGGAAGCTAGAGGAGATGGTAAATAGGGCAATAGGAAAATTGATGCGGGTCGCTGAATGAAACCATCAATAGGAAATTATATTGTATCAATGGGAAGGAAAAGGGTTTAGACATTTCTGGTCAGCCCCAATGCTCTGGATGGGTGGATAAAAGCCAGAGGAAAAGAACTGCAGGTGGCAATCCTCATAAAAAGACAAATGAGTCAAAGATAATAAATGAGGAATTGGTACCCGAGGGAGCTGGTGATGGATTCAGTGTTTCTGACACTGTGGAGGGGCAAGGAAGATGCCTAGTGGTCCCTATATCTAGTGATAGTGACGACAAGGTTTATGAACCTAAACCAGAACTTTCTTGTTCGTCTGACTTTGATTCCGACCATGAAGAAATCACGGTCTGAAGAAAAGGGACATCAGAGGAGGCATCCAAGGCCTGAGGATCTAAGATGGGCATTGTTGACCCACTGGGGGACGATATGTTTGATCCCCTTCTCATTAAACACCCCTTGTCACCTGAGTGGGCACCATCGCAGCACGTTGCAGAGTATATTACTTTTTGGTTAAGAAGGGAGATCCCCAAAGAGGTGAGATCTCACCTTGGATCAGAGTGCCCTCGTCCATCCCTCCCTGACAAAATCACCCTGACCTCCGAATTGGACCCCAAGGTGGTAGCCTTTAATAATAAATGGGGTAAGGACCCAAGAAAAAGGGCGTGATAGGGGCCTAAAATCTTGCCAAGATCGCCTACTGGATATCATTGGACCTCTGACCAAGATATTTGAAATGGCAGAGGTCACCTACCTAAGTGAAGCTCTAGCTGACCCCAAGGAATTGCGCCAGTGGTCACAAAGAACTATCTGCTTCTTAGGAAATGCGAACACAGCCCTCTCTAATGAAAGGAGAAAGAGCATCCTCCTTAAATTAGACCACTAACTCATCAAATTGGCAGGTAAGGAATGGGGCCCTTCCACCCAGGGCCATCTCTTTGGACATGACTTTATTAAAGAAATGGACAAAAATGTGGGGGTTTTTAATTCCATACAAAATCCCAAAAGGATATTAAAAAAAGTATTTCTAGATAGGGTTGTTGGAAGGGCCGGGAGAATGAGGGGTCGGTTCCTCGGCCGAGGTCAGCCTTTCTCTAGACCCTTTATGGGACGTGGCAACAGGTTCAACCAGCAGTCTAGCTTTGCTTCCTACCAGAATTTCTACCCCCAGAGGCAGAGATTCCACAACAGAGCCTCCAGAGGAGACAGGAAGCAAAGAGGTTTTTCATTAGTTAAGTCCTACCGCAAGGGTGGTGGGCAGGTTGGACAATTTTGTGGAAATTAGGCAATACTGGCACAGGATCTTTGGGTCCTTGATACTGTCAGGAACAACAAACTGGAGTTAATAGATACTCCGGTTCAGACAAAAAAAAAAAACAGGGAAATAACATTCTCTCAAGAGGATACAAAATTAGTGACACATGAAGTAGAAGATTTACTGGAAAAAGGAGCCATCCAGGAGGCATCTGACTCTGGGGTAATTTTCATCAGCATTATTTTCCTAGTCGAAAAGAAGGGCAAAAGAATGAAGCCGGTCATAAATCTGAAAGAGCTAAACTAGTGGTTGGTCTAGCGCCACTTCAAAATGGAAGGGATTTACCTGTTAAGGGACATTTTACGAAAAGGGGACTGGCTAACAAGATTAGATCTCAATGATGCATATTTAACTATTCCGATTTGGCCTCCACATCAGAAACGCCTCCACTTCACTTGCAAAGGCAAACTCTGTGAGTTCTCCAGTCTCCCATTCGGTCTTTTATCAGCACCTTGGTGCTTCACCAAAGTCCTACGCCCAGTAGCGGCTTGGCTCCAGGCGAGGGGAGTAAGACTAATAATTTATCTGGACGATATGGTGATAATGGGGCAGTTCAAGAACTAGTGTTAAAACACTAATTGGACAATTCACTTACTAGAGAAGGTAGGTTTTATAATAAACCAGAAAAAATCCTGCTTAATACCAAGTCAGGACACACAGTTTCTGGGCTTTATTGTAGACAAAGTTCAAGCAGAACTCAGACTACCAAAAGAAAAGTTAAAAAAATTATGCGAAGAGTTGAGGAAGGTATTAAAAGAAGAGCAGATATCGTTAAGGACCTTAGCAAGGATTTTGGGCCTGCTATCTTCCACGATTCAGGCAATAATCCCTGGCCTCTATGCCACCGGGCCCACCAAAGACTAAAAACAAGGTGCTTACAAACCAATCAGTCGTACTCGCAAATGATGTCTTTTGATCAGGGGTCAAGGAAGGAACTGTTATGGTGGCTGAGGAACTCGGATGCATGGATTGGGACAGCATTTTTGGGGGGGAGGAACCCGAAGTGGTAATAGAATCAGATGCGAGTTTAGAAGGATAGGGAGCGAGATGTGGGAACTCTTCCGACGGGGGTCGCTAGACGGCTCAAGAGAGGAAGTTACACATAAATTGCTTAGAATTGTTAGCAGGTTCCTTTGCAGCATGCAGTTTTACACAAGGAATGATGAAATGCAGTGTGATGCTTCATATGGATAACATATCAGCAGTGAGGTATGTCAGCAAGATGGGCAAACCTCATTCCAAGGGTCTAGCGGACTTAGCGAGCAACTTTTGGGGCTACTGTCTGACCAGAGGAATATCTGTTGCAGCAGAATATATTCTTGGGTTAAGCAATGGTGTAGTGTTAGGTTTCGTTTATAGGCCCTAATGTAGACCCGTTCATATATGCCATAATGTAGAAATACTCGTATATGTCCTATTATGGTCATATTCGTATATGCCCTATTATGGTCATAGTCGTATATGCCCTATTATGGTCATGTTCGTATATGCCCTATTATAGTCATGGCTCCTAATATAGGCATGATCTTTCACCTACATTAGCTCCTTACCGAACTCCGAGGGTTGAATGTTATCTAGTCTGTGGTTAGAACACTGCAAGGTCGTTCCAGAACACAGACCTACAATGTACTCATAAATTATGCATGAGTATTTACCAGCTACATCTCCCGCATAATATGTATGTACAAAGTTCACCCCTGACGTCTTCCTCATGTCGAACAAAGATCAATACAAACCAATACAAACCATACTGAGGGACGAGACACTTTAGGGTATAAATACACCACATCTTGCCACGGTAAGACAGAGGGAACCGAAACTTCCATGCTGATACACGGTCCAGAGACGCTGAGGCTCCTGCATGCAGTCGCTCCAGCTGACAGCGGTCTAACACAGCCCTTGCAGGGTGTCCAACTCGAGACCAGGACGGGGTCCCACACTCTCTCTATTTAGGTATGGGGGTTTGACTAAATCCTAGAGGGATTCTTGGCTCTTAGGCTTTTAGACCTACACATATGCTAGGTACACTCAGGTACATCTAGTTAGGCATCGTAGGAGTACGCGCACTTTTCTAATGCATTTTATACTCATGTATGTATTCATGATTATTGCAATATGGTAGAACTGTTCTATCCTTTCACTTTGATCATACTGCTGATAATATATTTCTGCTATTGTCTACTGATTGCTACAGCACATATATTTTACACTAGAATAACAACTGTTCAATAAATACTTATTGAAATGCCCAGACTGTTTATTCTGTGTAATTCTCCGAGACAAACCGAATAAGTGAGCACGAGTGACTGAGCAAAAGGTAGTACATTGTTTCCACGATTCTGAGGAATTTGGGTTGTCATGATCTAAGGTTGCCAGAAACTAATCTATCCCTGAGAAGAGGAGATTCTAGTGGCACTGTGAGCTAGCTAATACAAACCAGGCTAACATTTCTCGGTGGGGGTGCACAGAGTTAGTCTGCCACCAAACCCACAGGTTATGTTATCCAAATACGCAGGTCCTGCAGGGGTACTATAGGAACTACACGACATGGCGCCCAACGTTGGTTGGGTTATTATTTAACAGTAGAATCTGAGTAGTTCAGTCATGCTATTCTCAGAGAACCTACTCACAAAACCCCAGAGATGTCTGGAGTGGGTGGGCACAAACTCCGCCACAGCTGAGTAGGCGAGATATCCTATTTATCGGCTGTTGGTTAATCAAGCTTGAAGGAAAAATAGTTCCAAAATTGAGCATAACACCTCATCTTAGTTCCCTTTAAACACTTCTTCCTCTAAACATGCCTGATTCCGAGGCAGGGGAAGAAAGAGTTGACCTGAATTTTTTAGAAGGAGGAGAAGATCCTGAAGATGCAATACAGATTGAACCAAAATTCAGAAGGACAGTCACCATAAGACAATTAGAAAATGGCTTACAAGCCAAGGGTGGCATGGTAGTTTTCGTGATTGAGGCACACGAATCAAACAAAACAGAGGTATTCTATTCATGGGTTACACTCCCAGCAGCAAATGCCATAACAAAGACATTTCACTACTATTTAAGAGGAGATGCACCACATGAATATGCCCCGTTTGAGGACACAGAGATTCCACTCACTTACCAGGAACATTTTTACTTGTTTAATGGCACCCTACCCCACGTACGAGGAAGAGTAAGATTAGGCCCGCTCGGAGGAGACGGGGCCACATGGCCAATACTAGCGGCTTACACACCGCACCCCGACATTGGAACAATGCCACAGCCAGAATTACTCGTACAACACAGAGATTTAATTAAAATCTACAGAAACCTGACACAATTTGTCATGAGGACTTTAACAATCTAACCTGCACCAGCTGCAGTAAATAGTACTCCAGCTCAGGGTACAGGAAATAAAATTACTCCTCAAACATTACACACGGTAATGGGCAAAATGCCAGCAAAACGCGAACAAATACCATTCTGGATAGCTCAGAAAATAACTCAGCTTGAGGTGGTATTCCCGAATACTACCACCTATGAAAAACACAGAATTCTAACAATCTGCTTGCCCATGGGGATCACACCACAAGTAGAGGACTGCACCTCTTGGGGTTCAGTCTTTGCTGCCATATATACCAGAACACATGGTATCCCGCCCTTAGCAGTAGTGCCAGATGTGTTGAGACAGATACAAAATGAGTACGGAGCAGAGCCTGCCCTAAACTTAGGAATGAAGTTACTAAACAACTTTGATCAGGTATCAGCCATAATACTAGCTAACATTAAGGGGGAAGCAGCTTCAGTGGCGATCCGCCAACGCCTAAGGGAGTTCAGTCCAGTAGATCAACAACACGAACTACCCAAAATAATTGAAACTGCATATGCAGAACTAGGCAGAGACAGTCTAGGTGGGAAGGCATTAAAACCACAACTGGTGGGCAGTCCTGAAAAGGACACTACAAAGCAGACACCTACTTCTTCTAAAAAGAAGTGGGAAAATAAAAAACAACAAAAGTCTAAAGACAGCAGATCTCAGTCCAGAGGGAGGTCTCCTCAACAGGAGCCCTCTGAAAGGAGGTATAACCTCAGGAATAGGGATAAATATTTAAAAACCTGACAGGTATCAGGATACTGATACACGTTCCTCTCGTTCCTTTCAGGGTTCGTCAAGAAACTCTGAGAGGGAAGGACGGTCAGAACACAGACAAGAGGAGCGTACAAAGTCCAGAGACACGCAACGCGCTGCGGACTACGCACCTAAGAAAGAAGATAAACAAAAACAAAAACCTCAGTTCAAAAAGAAGAAGGTAGCAGGTTTCAAGATCAGACATGCCCAGAATTCTGAGGACACAGCTTCTGAACAGGGAATGGGCTCGGACGATGCTAGACAGCGTGGCAGAAGTAACGATAGCTCGCCAGAACCTGAAGGAATTTCTGGTGACAGCGGAGTTGAGTGAGTATATCACAGTGGAAACACCTGATACTCGGGTAAGTGTCCCACATAAGTTACATGAGAACACTCCGGATGGAGGGGGACAAGCCCAGGAAAGTTAAAGGTCTATTTTGGGAATATTTGCCATCTGGATATGACATCCTATTAGCAGAGCAAGACTGGCCGCCAGCATTCGTCATGGAGTGCCCAAAGGGAGAAAAGGTAATTTTTACACCATTTTCCGACCTCGTTCCCATACATCTTAAACATGCATATGCGCAGGAGTGGGCGGTTGCCCTAGCTCCAGCATTGTACAAAAATCATGCTGGTTGAGATGAGGATTCAACCCACCAAGTGATCCCATTAAAAGTTTCCCCAAATGCTCAAAGGCAATACCCTATAAAGCAGGAAGCTAAAAAACAAGTCAGGGAGATCTTAGATCAACTTGAATATCAAGGTGTCATTGAAACATGCACCTCACCAATGAACAATCCTTTGTTCCCCGTATCAAAACCGGACAACACATATCGTCTAGTTTTAGATTACAGATATTTAAACACTTGCACAAAGACATTTGCAGTTCAAAATGCACACAGTGCCGCATTAATGAATAACATTGTGCGACAAAAATACAAAACGACACTTGATATCTCAAATGGATTTTTCTGCCAAAATATAGCGCCTGAAAGCAGGTATCTAACCGCATTCTAAGCGCTAGGGTCTCAACGGCAATTTTGCTGACTCCCCCAAGGGTATAAGAATAGCCCGGGGTTGTTTTCAGCAAGGGTAACAGAGTTACTCCAAAATTTGGATGAAGAAGCATTGTACTACATAGATGATATTTATCTGACGGGCGATGACTTACCGAGGCACTTGACCAGGATGAGCACCATTATTATGGGATTCGCCTCTGAGGGCTACTAATTTAACTTTAAAAAAATCAAAGATTGCCCACCTCAGTGTCCTGTTTTTAGGATACGAGCTGTCAAGTGAGGGAAAAAGCCTAGCAGCTAACTTTTTAGAAAAGTGTGCGCTGCTCCAACCTCCAAAATCATTAAAGAACTTACAATCTATTCTGGGATTCCTAAATTTTGGTTGAACATACATTTTGGATTACGCAGAAAGAGTAAAACCTTTCTATGACTTAATAAAACCTGATTTTTCAGTCAGACAATGGACACAGGAACATACAAATATCCTGCGTTCTCTACAAGAAGACATGATAGCTTCTAAACATTTACAGACACGCGTAAAACGCACACAATTTGGTGATCCGAGTAATAGCGGGTCAATGCGGGTACACTTATTTGACTTTCAATGAAGGTGAAACGGTACCAATAGCATACAAAGCACACCTGTACACAAACGCAGAAATGAGTTTCACTTCAACAGAAAAAATCCTGACAGCAGTGCAGACCGCTGTAGCAAGAGAAAGAGCTCTGGCTCAGGGTAAACGCATAATTGTCGTGACCCCAGTACCAGCTTTAGAGGCTGTTACCAAGGCTAGCATTCCAAATGCGAAAGTCTTACATCCGAGATGGATACAATGGGCTAATTCTCTTACTGCAACGGATGTTGAATACAGATTTGATCCAAGTTTAAAAACACAAGCATTTCTGCAATACGAACAAGAATATCCTCTACCAAATGAAATTTTGCCTCTAGATCAGTATGAATACATTATTTACACTGACAGATCTGCTCAACCAGCCATAGGGAGTAAGCAAGCTTACAGCACGGCGTGTGCAATCGTTAAAGGTCGCATGTGCGATGGAAAGTTCCATCCAAGTAGCACAAAAACGCAATCTCTAGGAGACTGCACGGCTCAGTTGGCAGAATTAAAAGCACTGATACTGGCACTTGTAAATACGGAACACGAATTCCCCACACTAATTGTGTGTGATTCCTTTTACTGTGTACAGTCATACAATGAATATTTACATCATTGGGAACAAAACTGGTTCAAAGATGCAAAAGGTGGCACAATTAAGCATAAAATGCTATGGGAACAGGTAGTGGAGTTGAGAAACGAACTACCAAGGGCTCACGTGATACATACACTGAGTCATCAGCGTGATGGCGTTCACGTTGAAGAGAATTCATTGGCTGATGAAGCCGCAAAGGGGGCTGTACGCACAGCGTCCGTAGCTGCAATCACTCGTTCAAAAATGAGAATAGACGGCGAAACTATGGTAGCTGTCATTGCTTCGCGCAAAGGCAGCACAGCAGTACCAACGAAATTTCCACTCAAGTACTCCTACAAGTTAGATGCACAAAACATTCCATATGCTCAGATTCCTGGAGTGGGGGATAGAGTAATGCCAAATATGGATCGCAGGTTAGGTTTAATTGTGGCAGCACACGAAGGGATAGGTTCTGTACATAATCAATCAATCAGGGAATTGTAAGAGCGCTACTCACCCGTGAGGGTCTCAAGGCGCTGAGGGGGGGGGGGGGTCGCAGATCTGTTTAGCCGAAGAGCCAGGTCTTGAGGGTCTTCCTGAAGGTGTTCAGGGAGGGGGCGCGTCTGATGTCTGCCGGTAGCTCGTTCCAGGTCTTGGCTGCAATGTGAGAGAAGGATCTTCCACCTGCTCTGGCTTTGTGGATGCGCGGGGTTTTGGCCAGTGCGAGGTTGGAAGATCGGAGGTTTCTTTTGGGTACGTGGAAGTTGATACTGTTGTTGAGGTATTTGGGTCCGTTGTTGTGTAGGCATTTGTAGGCGTGAGTGAGGATTTTGAAAGTTACGCTTTTCTCCACGGGGAGCCAGTGGAGACTTCGTAGGTGTTGGCTGATGTGTTCGTGTCGGGGGATGCCGAGGACGAGTCTGGCGGCGGTGTTCTGTACTGTCTGGAGTTTGCGGAGTAGGGACTTGTTGATGCCGGCGTAGAGTGCGTTTCCATAGTCCAGTCTGCTGGTGATGAGTGCGTGGGTGACTGTCTTCCTTGACTCAGGGGGGATCCACTTGAAGGTCTTGCGGAGGATGCGGAGGGTGTTGAAGCAGCTGGAGGTGACGGCGTTGACCTGTCGGTTCATGGAGAGTGATGAGTCTAGTACGATGCCGAGGTTCTTGGCGTGGTCTGAGGGGGCAGGTGGGCTTCCGAGGGCGGTGGGCCACCAGGTGCTGTCCCATGCAGAAGGGGTGGTACCGAGGACGAGGACTTCTGTCTTCTCGGCATTGAGCTTCAGGCAGCTGTTGGTCATCCAGACTGTGACGTCTTGCATTCCTTTCTGGAAGTTGAGTTTGGCAGTGGTGGGGTCTTTGGTGAGGGAGAGGATGAGCTGGGTGTCGTCGGCGTAGGATACGATGTTGAGGCCGTGTTGTCGGACGATGGCTGCGAGGGGGCCATGTAAATGTTGAAGAGGGTGGGGCTCAGTGATGAACCCTGTGGGACTCCGCAGGTGATTTTCGTGGGGTCGGAGAGGAAGGGTGGGTGTCTGATCCTTCGGCTTCTTCCGGTGAGGAATGATCGGATCCAGTCCAGGGCTGTTCCTTGTATGCCTGCGTCGTGTAGTCTGATGACTAGTGTGCGATGGGAGACGGTGTCGAAGGCCGCTGATAGGTCGAGTAGGATGAGGGCTGCAGAGTGGCCTTGGTCCAGGAGGGTGCGGATGTCGTCTGTGGCGGTGAGTAGGGCGGTCTCTGTGCTGTGGTTGCTTCGAAATCCGGATTGGGACGAGTCGAGGACGGCGTTTTCTTCAATGAATCGTGTCAGTTTCCTGTTGACTGTTTTCTCTGCAACTTTGGATGCGAAGGGGAGGAGCGAGATGGGCCTATAGTTCTTGAGGTCGGTGGGGTCAGCTGTGGGCTTCTTGAGCAGGGGTCTGACTTCTGCGCGCTTCCAGTCGTCTGGGAAGGTGCCTGTTTTGAAGGTGGTGTTGGTGCGTTGTAGTTCGGGTGCGATGGCGGCCACGGCTCTGTGGTAGATGTGAGGGGGGCAGGGGTCGGTGGGGCCCCCCCGAGTGGACGCTTTTCATCATCGAGGCGGTGTCTTCGGCCGTGATCGGTGTCCAGTTAGAGATGGTGGGCTGGATGGTGTTTCTGGGGGGCCGTCTGTGGCGCCTGGTGGATGGTCGAAGTTGTCGTAGAGGTTTTTGATATAAGGGACTTAGGGAGAATGTTTCTTTATTGAAACAATGCTACTGGTGGCCCGTGATGAGAAGGCTGATTAGAGACTATGTCTGGAACTGCGACATCTGCAAGCAGATGAAAGGGTCCACCACAACACGTCCAGTACAGATACCATTGTTAGACGCATTAGGTTGTCCGTTCGTGCGCGTCCAGCTCAAGTTTCCTCAAGGTCTGGCCTCAGCGCTCGGCTGACGCTCGAACTGTTATAAAAGATTTGTGAGTCTTTATCGGCACATACGCAGTTGGCACGTTACATTCTGACCGTGGTCCGGCGTTTAGCTCTCGGGCTTACAAAGAGGCCATGGAAGGAATGGGCGTAGCATTGCGGTAATCCTCTCCGTACCATCCCGAGGGAAATTCTGTTGTGGAGAGGAAAAACCGGGACTTAAAGCAATCTTTAACAGCTAGGGTATTAGGCAAGGGCGGTAGATGGGTCGATCACCTTTATGGGGTACAACGAGCGATTAACAATCAGCCAAGAAACTCTCTAGGGAGGTGTCACTCCTTACGAGGTCCTATTTGGGACAAGAATGTGGGTACCTGATCTTGATTGTGAAGGCGCAGTGGCGGATCAAAAACCATTTGATATCCATGATCGTTTGGCTGTTTTACAGGATCTAAATGAATCCAGGACACAACAAAGTAACGTGCTCCAGAAACAGACCGTCACT
This sequence comes from Calotriton arnoldi, assembly GCA_963921515.1. Taxonomy (NCBI): domain Eukaryota; kingdom Metazoa; phylum Chordata; class Amphibia; order Caudata; family Salamandridae; genus Calotriton; species Calotriton arnoldi. The sequence goes on from CAWUFW010006012.1 coordinate 776,013, forward strand.
GAGGAAGTCAAAGCAGTAACGGCAAGACCTGTCTGGATCCCAAAAGTCGGGGATCTGGTCAGAGAAAAGATTGCAGACAAGAAAGAATTTGGACCATCCTACAGAAAGCCTGTACCGGTCTTAGCAATCCAAGGCACAAGAACTTTACTGCTGCCGCCTCTTGCAGGGAAAAAGGAGAAAAGATTTGTCTCAATTGACTTAATCAAACCACACTATGTGGCCAATACTAAGCAGTAGGCCTCGTGGACTCCACAGTAGCAGACGCCCTCCTCTTGCTACAATCCAAGAAGTCCAAACAGAAAGACTCATCGCGTTTGAAGAGCCACCTGTACGGAAGGAAGGACTAAGCAACGATGCTATGGAACTCGTTCCACTTCAACAAGAAGTTCCACTTCAAGAAGAAAATCAACTTAACAACCAAGTTGCAATCAGACCGACTACAGACATCTACGTCAATGTGCCTCGACAAGAGAACACAGCAATTTCAACAAATCCCGATGCAATTCCAACAATTGATCGAACTGCTTCTGGCTATTTCATGAACTTTGATACGTTTTCACTGGATCCAAGTGAGCCGGAAACGACGCCAGCCAAAAAAATCACTCAAACAGAAACTCACTGACTTTTTGAACTTTTTTAGAAAGACTTACCTGGTGTCACCTTGGATTGAACTGTGGTATATCACTGGGATTTTATTTTTTATTTTCTGGCTAGGTTTAATAATAACTTTTAGTATGCTTATTAATGGACGATGCCTCCAACAAAGCTCTACAGCCCAAAGAGTCAATTTGATTTTAAAACCACACCAGTCTTCACATCGTGAACCAAGAGACTTGTCTTCAGTGAACATCACAGCAGTTCCTATACCGGACGGTATAGTATGGGACAAGATTAATTATGATATATTCGGTCCGACTGAACTTTTAAAGCTTAAACATGTATTTAAAATTTCTTTAAGTGATATCATTGCCTCCAGTACATTTTCTGATGATTGGGACACTGAAACTGTAAATAATTTAATGTCTGATTTAGAAAAAACTGCAGCATTTCCAAACAATGAAATGTTAGAAGGTACTTCAGACTATGATACATTGTACTGTTACCAACATTATGGTCATCATTTCTTGCACAAATCTATAACACCTAGAAATGTATTTGAATACCACCAGTGGGAACACTGCCCAACACCTCCATAAGGTAGTTCGCAAACCTTTGCACAGAAATTCACATACTTTTCAGGGTTCAACACATCTGACCCAAAGTCATTTTATTACAAAGTGGCAACAACATCAGCACAGAAAATTATGTTGACTAACACCAAACAGTTTTACTCTGCTTCCTTTATGGCCCAGTTGTCTACACAGGGTTTCGACCTATGGAAGGACACTATAGATTCAAAATCTAGGGACTGGCAAGTCCAGGGAACAGAAGCGCTTTTTAGAGCATGCCTCATTCCACAGCAGATATTATTTCTGAATGAAACTGTGCAACAGACATCCTGTCTTGGACTAGCCAAGAACAAGGAAATGAACACACCGGGGTTTCCAACACCATCACAGATGGGTGGGGGGCAGAATTCAACTACACATGGGGTAAGATTAGACGACATTCTCCAGTACAACAGGTCAGATCCCAATTGGACAGGATGGCTGATTTGGCCCATTGGCACAAACACATGTCAACAGAGATTCCTAGCTACACCCGAGGGATTTAGTATCCATAGGCCATATCCACGCTATGTACAGAGACAACACCCAGGGGTAGTGACATCCTATAGTGTTGGGAAGTTGTGCCTTGATTGGCTAGAGACCTCAACACTCACAGAAGTGAAACATCACTTGACCTTACTCACACCTGATGTAGACCGTAGGAATTTTTTACAAGGCCCAAGGAAAACACGTCAGAAACGTTTCATATATGCTGGCCGTTATGCCTACTATAATGAAAACTGGAAAATATCCCAACAGGAGGCCGCAGAAAGAATACGGGAAATAGACCGTATTAACTTAGAGAAGGCAGTAGCCGAAGTGGATAATGGGTTAACAACTTTGACCTCCAGGATTTACTCCTTAGGCAACATTGTGTCTTCGGCAATCGACATATTAGAACAAGATTTGGCCTTGTTACAACACGGGCAATCTCAGTTACGTTCTATTATGATGTTAAGCTGGACGCTGCAATCTTTGCATGCAGGCTATGTGCCCTGGCGTTTTATAAACACCACGTCTCTGTTTTCAGAATACAATCTAACTGATAAACAGACAGAAATGGCACAAAGGGGAGCCAAATACACAATGCTGCGTATTGAGAAACTGGAAAGGTTACCATTCACTGTAGCCGAATCACATCGACCGAACGGCTAATTCATGGGCAAATCACTCTGCCGGTCACTACGTTTCAGTTTCAATATTGCCTTGAGCAGAGGCAGGCAGGCAAATATGAAAAAATGGGTAAGGGATACATCAAGGAAACTTGGGAGTTACCATATAGATATCGATGCCGGAATGGGGATCGAGAAGTGTATCTGAGTGGTACAAACTGCAAGAACGCTTTGAGCGGTTCTCTCATGTGTCAGGATATTTCTCTACACGGAGCATGTAGTGGTTCGGTAGCGAACTTATCTTGTCACATGTCAGGGACCCCAGCGGCCATGATCACGCCGGTTTTCCAGCTGCTCTCGAATGGGAGTTACTTAATGCTAAATGATCAAGGTTGCTGTGGGATGCTTCCGGGCGTCGCCTATCTGGTCACTGTTAACTCCAGGGTTACTTGCTGTATGCAAGTATTGTTTCCACCACTGAACACAGTCAGGGAGGCGCTGTTATGGCCTTCGTTGAATGTTTCCTTTATACAATTTGATACTTTGAGCAGACTGAAAGCCATGCTTTTACAGCAACCCGTGCCCTTAACCTACGCTTGAGAAATCTTTGAACTTCAAGTTGCAAGGACCTCGACTGAGATACAAGGGCTTATATGTGCAAACTGCCCCTTTCATTTCGCAGAAATGGTGGGTCGTATCTTTAACATGTCTGATACGAGCGGTATTGTACACCTATTTAAGACCATAGGGTCAGGACTATTAAGCACCTTTCAGGCAGTCCTCGGAGTAATCCCAAATTTTATACACTCCGTATTGGGAAGCATCTTTGGAGGTCTCCCGCTTATCCTGTTCCTAATTGCAGGAGTCCTGACTGTAATATTACTGCTACGCAATGGACGGCCCCATTTCCGAGGAAATGGCGAACACGCTCATGGAACGGAAATATCGTGAACGCATGGTGCAGCTTCTGGGCATACCTTGCCTAAGATAACTGAACGCCTCTTGGTTTCTATCATTTAGACCAGTCTGGGTGGACTGCATCTTACCTGTTCTTCGATGCCTGTTCTGCGGAGAAGAATGCATGTTGGATCTATGTCTAACGTTTCCATCAGACACGCCACTGGACCTGGATGCTATGCTGGACCCCCTAAAGGCCCATGCTCTGCGTTGTCCACTGCGTCTTCCAATTCTGTTGAATGCATTCCTTGAGAATCCACAAGTGCTGTTTGCTCCTGCTGGGTTAGGTGGCTCCTCCACAGGCACCGAGGTAACAACTGCCGCACAAGCTGCCACAGCAACGACTGTTGGCAGTGCCGAATTCCATCTGTGTGCGATTGACGTTCTCTGTGAAGCGTTGGATTTGTCGTCTGCAGTAGCTAACACAGATAATGCTGTATCTCCCAGCCAGGACACTTAATCTTGAATTGGCTCATGGCGTCCTGGGAAAGAATTCGGCTTCTCCACTTCGTTTCATAAATAAACGAACAAAATTTGGAACATTTCCTAAATTGACACTTTCGCTTGGAAAAGCATGGCCTTCAGCTTATAGTGATGCAAATTTGTAGATGGGACATACTTTGACTTTTTCAAGTGGTAACTAAGAAATAATGTTTTGAAATTTTTTTAATTTTTTTTTACAAAGTCTTTTTAAAATCCATGTTTTAATCGTTTTAAGTGAATATTTTTAAATTGTCCAGATTTTAGGTATGGTCATTGTCATCCAATTCGGAAGTGGAGTGGGTGTTATGTTTCGTATATAGGCCCTAATGTAGACCCGTTCATATATGCCATAATGTAGAAATACTCGTATATGTCCTAATATGGTCATACTCGTATATGTCCTATTATGGTCATATTCGTATATGCCCTATTATGGTCATATTCGTATATGCCCTATTATGGTCATACTCGTATATGCCCTATTATGGTCATGTTCGTATATGCCCTATTATAGTCATGGCTCCTAATATAGGCATGATCTTTCACCTACATTAGCTCCTTACAGTACACAACGAGCTCTGAGGGCTGAACGTTATCTAGTCTGTGGTTAGAACACTGCAAGGTCGTTCCAGAACACAGGCCTACAATTTACTCAAATTATGCGTGAGTATTTACCAGCTACATCTCCCGCATAATATGTATGTACAAAGTTCACCCCTGACGACTTCCTCATGTCTAACAAGGACCAATACAAACCATACTGAGGGACGAGACACTTTAGGGTATAAATACACCACATCTTGCCACGGTAAGACAGAGGGAACCGAGACTTCTATGCTGACACACGGACCAGAGACGCTGAGGCTCCTGCATGCAGTCGCTCCAGCTGACAGCGGTCTAACACAGCCCTTGCGGGGTGTCCAACTCGAGACCAGGACGGGGTCCCACACTCGCTCTATTCAGGTATGGGGGTTTGACTAAATCCTAGAGGGATTCTTGGCTCTTAGGCTTTTAGACCTACACATATGCTAGGTACACTCAGGTACATCTAGTTAGGCATCGTAGGAGTACGCGCACTTTTCTAATGCATTTTATACTCATGTATGTATTCATGATTATTGCAATATGGTAGAACTGTTCTATCCTTTCACTTTGATCGTACTGCTGATAATATATTTCTGCTATTGTCTACTGATTGCTACAGCACATATATTTTACACTGGAATAACAACTGTTCAATAAATACTTATTGAAACGCCCAGACTGTTTATTCTGTGTAATTCTCTGAGACAAACCGAATAAGTGAGCACGAGTAACTGAGCGAAAGGTAGTACATTGTTTCCACGATTCTGAGGAATTTGGGTTGTCATGATCTAAGGTTGCCAGAAACTAATCTCTCCCCGAGAAGAGGAGATTCTAGTGGCACTGTGAGCTAGCTAATGCAAACCAGGCTAACATTTCTCGGTGGGGGTGCACAGAGTTAGTCTGCCACCAAACCCACAGGTTATGTTATCCAAACGCGCAGGTCCTGCAGGGGTACTATAGGAAATACACGACAGTAGTGGACTGGTTCTCACGAAACTTCAGGGACTCCAGCAACTGGAGATTGAACAGAAAGGTCTTTTTCAGTATTTAGAAGAAATGGGGCCCCTTAAGAATTGCGGACAGGTTGAACACGCCGTTGGCAAGGTTCTTCAGCTGGAAACCAGACCCACAGACTTGTGTGGTAGATACTTTTCTGCAGGATTTGAGGAGTTTAACTCCCTATGCCATCCTGCTGTTTGCCATGCTACCAAGAGTTCTCCTGCAAACGTGCAGATGCAGGGAAACTGTAGTAGTAATAACCCCACTTTGGAGATCACAAGCTTGGTTTCTGATAATTATAGAAATGACAATAGATTTCCCAATCCTTGTACCGAATTTCAAGGCTATAATCCTAGGACCAGAGGGAGAATTTCATTCTCTCGTGGAAGAGGGTCTACTAGTACTGATGGCTTCGAAGATTTCAGGAGATAGTGGGAAATCCCAGGGCTTTCGGCAGAGGCTTTCCGGCTCATATCGGAGTCATGGGCTTCTGGAACAAGGAAAGCATATCAAATGGCTTGGAACAAATGGCTTTGTTGATGTGTTCGACGGGGTTTTGATCCCGTTTCAGCTGATTTAGTGCATGTGATTAACTATTTAACAGAGTTGTTTGGATCAGGTTTGTCCTACAGAACTGTAAACGTTTATCGGTCAGCTATTTCAGCCGGACACTGTTTGGTAGATGGCATGTCTGTTGGGCAGAACGTATTGACGAGGAAAATTATGTGCAGCATGCGAGTTCTTAACCCACTGACAGTGTGATATACTTCATTGTGGGATGTTAAGAATGTTTTGCAGGTTTTAGAGGATTGGAGAGAGAGCTTTACTTTATTGCTGAAACGTATTTACTACAAACTGACAGTCTTACTCTGTCTGGTATCATTTAGGTGCACTTCAGATGTAAGCGCTTTAGATGTTACCAGCAAAGCATATCAACCTGAGGGGGTCTGTTTTTATATTAAAAGAAGAACAAAAACTTTGTCTACCACTATTTTCTACCCTTACTTCGAGGGGAATGGAAGGCTTTGTGTGATTAAATGTTTGAAAGAGTACGAGAAAAGAACTGAAAGTTTGAGGAATGGTGTCGCGTAATTGTTGATTTCACACAGATGGCCTCATAGGACAGTGTCTCTCCCCACCTTAGCTAGATTGGTGAAAGATGTGATGAGAGGCTGGTGTGGATGCCTCTAAATTTGGGGTGCATTCCCTTAAGGCTGCGTCAGCATCAAAGGCTTTCTTCTTGGAATGTGGCTTGCAAGACATTTTAAGAGTGGCAGATTGATTCAATGAGAAAATGTTAAAAAGTTGCTATTTCAGGCTGCTTACAAATGCAATTGATAATATGTTAGCTGCACTTTAAACTTGTAGAATGTTAGCCTCCGTGTCCTGCTTAAAATGTATATTATCAGGAGAAGGGTCAAGACTGATTTGCATATAGCTAGGTCCAAGCTTGGGTGGCGTGGTGAGCAAAAGAACAATGGACTAAACCCAGTTCTTTGTGACTGGGGGTGAATGTTTGCACTGTTCAGCATTCAGTTTATCATTTGTTCCTTTTGCTTTTGTCGCTCTAAGTGGGAAGGGTATGCCCAGACATGGGTCCCGTGCTCACTGTGCCCCTGGATTCAAGCTGGCCTGGGTGATAAAGGGTGATGCCCCGAAACCGGTCCCAGGATGCTTGTTTCTGGTCCAGGAAGAAACTGGCTTAGCAGTTCGGGCTGGACTGTTCCCATAAGAAGCAGGGTCAAGACTGATTTGCATATGGCTGAGTCCAAACTGGGGTGGCGTGGTGAGGAAAAGAACGATGGGGAACAGGGTCAAGTCTGATTTGCATATGTCTGGGTTTAAACTGGAAAGGCATGGAGAGCAGAAAAAATGATGGATTTAGGCCCAGATATCTGTACTGGGGTGAATGTTTGACATTGTTCAGCATTCTGCCTATCAATTGTTCTTTTTGCATTTGTCACCCTGAGTGGTACAGGTATGCCCAGGCGACGGTCCAGTGCTCTCCATGCCACTGAAGTCAAGCTAGCCTGGCTGATGAGGGATGAAACCCCAAAACCGGTCCCAGGATGCTTGTTTCCAGTCCAGGGAGGACCTGGCCTGGCAGTTCGGGCTGGACTGTTCCCCATGGGTGACAGGGTCAAGACTGATTTCCATATGGCTCGATTTAAACTGGAATGCCATGGGGAGCAAAAAAACGATGGATTTAGGCCCAGATCTCTATACTGGGGTGAATGTTTGACATTGTTCAACATTCAGCCCATCAATTATTCTTTTTGCAATATATCTGAATGGACACTGTTTACATTCTAGTGCTTTATAAATAAGTCAACGATGAAGGTCACATTTCGCTACTAGGCCCACTTGTGCTTTCTTTGCCAGTGCCACCTGCTTCTTTACATGGACAGTGTACAGCTGAAGAGGACACGCAGAAAAACACAAACCTATTGCTGGTTTTGTTAAGTGGCACATACTTTATTCTGCATATATGATGTCTTCAACCACTCACGGATTATTGCTGAATAATATAATAGATAATATAGAACTTACTGAGCTTTCACCTAAGGATCATACAACATATTCAGCAGACACTCAATTTATTTCTGCCTGTGCCTCAATTGCTATAATGTGAGACATTGTGGTGTAGGATAATGAACGCACTGCACCTTTCTCTGACTGGGTCTCTCTCTGCCATACAGGTTTTGCTATAGAATTTGAGCCTAACTATGCCTGGGCCCCTCTACTATATAGAATAATCTACACTCTGTGCCTATCTCAGCAGGGGGCTCTACCGTGCAGAATAACTTTCTCCCTCTCTCCTTCCTTCCCTCAGTAGGCATGGGGTAGACCGAAAATTAAAGTTGTGAGTACCTTTTAGCATCTGTGGAAAGTGCCTATTTTGACATGCTTAGCCTCCACTTTATGCCTGGTATTTGATGTGGTTTTGATTGTAATGTACAGGGTCCCTGTTAACCAGATCCCCCATGCCAGCGCTTCTTCCCTAAAACTGTTCCACAATTACCCCTTGAGCCCCCGTAAGTCCCTAGTAAAATGTACCTGGGCATCTAGGGCATTGGGACTGAAGAGGGTCCCCAAGGGATCCCTCACCTAGGCCGTGCAGACTGCCAGTGCAGCATGCATGTCCTAGTGCAGACAAAACAACAAAGTTGACATGGCACACTGCCTAAGGTATAGGTAGGTCACCCCTCTAGCAGGCCTTACAGCCCTATGGCAGGCTGCACTATATCACAGGTGTGGGTATATCTGCATGATATGCCCCTACAATATTTAAGTCTATTCTTAGATATTGTAAGTGCCAGGGAAGCCATGGAGAGTACATGGGCTGGAAACTCGCCAACTCGAGTTCCCCAGCACCTTGATGGCTTCCCTGAACCCAGGAGTGTTTGGTACCAAACTACTCCTCTCAATAAACCCACACGGATGCCAGTGTGGGATTTATTGAAACATGTACTCAGAGGGCACCTCAGAGGTACCCCTGGAAAACCTACCAACCCCAGTGTGGTCACAGACTGGCTTTAGGCCGACTGCCACCACCAGACATGTTTCTGGATCCCTGGGTCGAGAGCACCTGCTCTCTGGGACCAGAAACAAAGCTCATCCTGGGCGGAGGTGTCACACCTCCTCCCCCAGATGGGCACAGTGCTCGAGAGGGACGCTTCAAAGGCCTGCCGTCTTTGTAATGTCACCCCGAGCCTCTGCTGCTAGCAGCCCCCGGTTTATACCCCCTACTTTGGGTGGGAAAACCGGCGGGAACAATTAGGAAGAATAGGAGGTGTGCTCACCTCTGCCAACTCTACCTCTAAGGTGGGGGAGGCGAGCTGAAGCACATCTTTCAGTCACTGCCATCTTGAAGATGGGGGGACTCGTCTAATCAAGGCTCAGACTATGCCCCCTACCACAGGAGGGTGGCATAATTGAGGGTGTAGACACCGCAGGTAAGGTGCCCATTGGCCCTACCTGTCACTCCCTTAAATCACCCTTAAATATAGTATTTAGGTGGCTCCCCTAGACCCTGAAACTGGTTCCTGCTGATCTAAGAAGAAGTAGGACGAAGAAGACGCCATGCAGAGAAGATTGTTGATGACCACTGACTTGGCCCCAGCCCTTCCGGCCTCTTTGTAGCTTCAAAGACCCTGCGAAAAGAACGAAGCCTGTCCTGCAGCCAGCGACCTCCACAACCCCTGGGAGGACTCCCTGCCTTCAATAATGACCAGATCTCCCGAGGCCAGTGACACTGTTCACACGAAACCAACACAAAGGACTCTGGTGCCCTTCAGATCCGCAATCCCTGACTACTCTGCACCCAACGCCTCCGGCCTGTGTCCAGGTGGCCCACCGATCCAAAAAGGTTCCCCAGCAATCCTGAGTCCAAGTCCAGCATTGGCTGACCCCCCCTGGACTTCACGACGACGCCTGCAGTGTGAATCCAAAGGCTCGGCCCCACCCGCAACCGGCTCTGATAAGAGAAACCAAACTCAAAGGACACCCCTGCACCCGAAGTCCCTGGGCCTTGAGAAACACGACCAACGGTGTCCCTATGACCTACAGCATCCTCTGCTGTCACTGGTTTTCTTTGTGCAGCCTGTTTCCCAAACCGAGTTTCTTCATTGAATTGCATTAGGCGTCCCACACTGTTTGCACCCTGCATCCGGCGGCCTCTGTGCTGTTGGTGGTGTATGTTTGGTGCTGCCTTGTGGCCCCCACCTGTGCTTGCCTAAACCTCCAAAGCTTGAACCATGCAGCCACTTTACTTACCTGCAAGCAGTGCGTCTTTGAGCACCCCCTGTCTCCATTGGGTAACATTGGGCCTGATCTTCAACTTTGACCTCTGCACCCGGCCGCCCCTGTGCCGCTAGTGATGCAGTGTTTATGCTTACCTAAACCTTGGCCTCTGCTGACCCTGCAACCCGAAGTCTGTATTTGTAAGCTGTTAATTTACCTGTAAAACCGCATTATTGCTTTACTCCATAGGTTAGACTGAAACTTGCACTAAGTGTCCACTTTTGAAATTGAAAAGAATTCCTATTTAAAAACGTACTTACCTTTTTGCACAGATCTTGGTCTTAAAATAAATCTTGAGCAAAGCTTATTTTTATAAAATTGGTGTGAATCTCCTTTTTGAGTCGTGTGTCATTTATAGGTCATTGTGTGCACAACAAATGTCTTACACTCCTCTGCGTTAGGCCTAAGGCTGCTCACCCATACCACCACAAATAGAGCAATTTGGGTTTGCATTGAGCCCTGTACACTTCTGGGGAAATCTCTGGACTCTGTGCACAGTATAACCACCTAGTGGTATACCATACACAGAGCCAGCTTCCTACATTGGTTGTGCAGGGGGTGGGGTACAAGACTTTCACTGTACCACTTGATCAAGAAGTGATTTCTCAAGAGAAACTCCAAAATTGTCTTTAATTAAAATATTTTTTCAATTTTGGATTTTTCCCAAATTTATTTAAATTAGTGTTAGGGTCTTGGTTAAGTCACCCACTGTTTAGAAATTAAAAATCTGTAAAGTAGTTAAGCCTTAGTAGTCCTTAGCATTTTTTGTAAGTCTTTAACAAGACCCTAACTACTTTAAAAACCATGACAAACTCCAGGGACCAGCCAGGAGCTCAACCTGGCCCGGTATGCACATTTGAGAGTGACCCAACTCAAAGAACCATGCAAAGCATAGAGACTTGCCATGGGTCCTAAATCCACAAAAGCCCATCTCCAGCAGTTGCCAACAGAAAATGAAAAGGTCATGGTAAGTCAAACTTCCCCCAATGGGGAAGAGGGCGATAATTCCCAGGTAGTGGAGGAGGAGGACACGGACCCCATCACTACCCCCTCAGATAGTAATACCACTGGGAGTTATCCCAGTAGTGTCCCAGATGAGGTAGATACTGTAGCAAACAAATACAGTGGACGGAGGGTCCTAGGGAAACGTTTAAGAGACCTGCAAAGGATTATATCCCCAAACTAATCAATATAACAAAACACAAATCTTTGGGTCTAAGTTATCTGAACAGACATACCAAACACAAACACAAAGGCGCCATCACACAACCTAACCGGGGGAAAGATCCCTTTAGGAAGAAATCCCTCACCCACCTATGGTGGCATGCTTCATCATTTGGGATTCTCCTCCCAGAGGAAACACCTAGTTCCTCTGAGGGCTACAACCCCCTCACTGAGAGGGAGGAGCTCAGGGATGTTTTACAACTACTCTAGTTGGATCTGCTAGATCCTCCAAATGAGACTGCTAGTGTGAGTGGATTTAAACCGCGATAGACTCTACCCGACTGGGGTACCGACGGGTTGGCCATAGGAAAAGAAAGAGCTGAGATGGGCCTAGGACCCATCTATGGTCAAAGCAAAATAATAAATAGAGAACAAGTAGAGAATCTTTTGACTCTAAAATCCCTAAAGGGATTGTCCCTAAATTCTTTGGGGGTGATGCTATCACCAAGTGGTTCATTGCATTTGAGAGAGCCTGTCTTGGTAGACAGGTCCACAAGAAGCTGTGGAATGATATCCTGTGGGGAATGTTCCCAGGGAAGTGTAGGGATAGACCCCTGACACTCTGTGAGAAAGATGCTATTTCCTACGACCTTATGAAGGGTACCCTGACTGAGGGCTTTGGATGTAGTACTGCGGAGTATAGGATCAGATCCAGGGAGGCCCGAAAAAAAACCAGAGCCAGACCTGGGTAGATTTTGTAGACTACTCAGTGAAAACACTAGGAGGTTGGTTAGATGGTAGCAATGTACATGACTTTGAAGGGTTGTATAATTTGATAATGACGGAGCACCTTTTAAGTAATTGTCACCAAGAGAAACTACGTCGATTCCTGGTAGACCTAGGTCCACTTTCACCTCAAGAATTGGGGAAGAAGGCAGACCACTGGGTCAAGATACGGGTGACCAAAACTACCACTGGTGGGGGAGACCAAAAGAAAGAGGCCAAAAAGCCCCCCCCCGCCCCAAGGGAAAGAGGATAATCCTAAAAACAAAGTATTTTTCAGCCCCAAAAAAATCTGCTCAAGACGGAGAGTCCAGAGACTCCTCACAGCCAAGGGGTGGTTACCAGGGTAAGATCTAGGATCCAAAGAAGGCTTTGTACCATTACCGTAGGTCATTGGGGCACCAAACTGGAGACCCTAGCTGTAAAAACAAGAAAAATGCCTCTAGCCAACATGCAGTACCTGCAATTGCTAATGTACAGATGGGATCCCAGGTGACCGTGTTAGTGACCGCACCGAGGAGTGGAAGACTTATCCTGTGTTCCCCGGCCCCCTAATATGTACAAATACAGTCAATGCTCCTTGATTAATGGAACTAGAAAAGAGGCCTTGAGAGATACTGGTGCTAGTGTCACCATGGTGGCCCAGCAACTGGTTCACTCAGATCAGTACCCGATTGGAGGGACCTATACAAGTCACGAATGCTGTCAATGTCACAAAGATCCATCCCATGGCTATGGCACCTGTTACTGGGGTGGGGGGGATGGGGGGAGTAGTTGGACAAAAGGAAGTGGTCGTGTCCCCAAACATCCCTGTAGACTGTCTGCTTGGAAATGATTTGGAGACTTCCCCTTGGGCTGAAATCGAACTGAGGACCCATGCAAAGATGCTAGGGCTCCCAGAATTGAGCTTTATGAAAACCAGAGCACAGAGCGGAACTCAAAGTGAAAAAGAGGTGCTGGATCCTGAAAGAGTGGACCAGCCCTCCAAGAGAAAAGGCAAAGAGGCTGTGGGACCAGCTTTTAAACAGGTTACAAATGAAAACTCCTCTTTTCGGGAAGAGAATTTGTTATCCTCAGAGGGAACTGAGACTGAGGAGCTTTGGCCTTACATGACAGAGCTCTTGGGCCCAGGGTGACCCTCTAGGAAGGATATGTGCCAGGGACAAAAGACCTGTCGCACTCTTGAGAGCCTGAGGCAGCAAGTTGCTGAACAGGAAAAGGGTGATATCAGTGGCAGCCACAGGGTCTACTGGGAGGACGGGCTCCTATACACAGAGGACAGAGACCCCAAAACTGGTGCAACCAGGAGTGGTGTGAGAAGTTGGCTTGGTATGTGCTGTCCACTACTTAAAGTGGGCACCTTGCACCAGTCCAAACGACCCTTATGATGTATGAGGTCAAAGATAACCTTTAGAAAACTATCCTAGTGGTAGCTGTGGAGAGCAGCCTTCAGGCTTAATCTTGAAGGAATGTAAAGCAGCTTTGTTTTACCAGAATATCACCTCCTATATTGATTAAATGAAAGGAGAACCACACAATAGTTATATAAAAATATGTATTTATTAATATAACACTCTCTAGTATCCTCTACACAAGGATAGAACATAAAGCACACAATACGAGATCAATAGAACAGTTGTAAGTAGCATAATACACAGTGGGCTCCAGGGGGAGACCAAACCATATACTAAAATACTGGTATAACAACCACGACTCGGTCAAGACAAGTTCTAGAGCACGTAGAATCGCTGAGACCCCAAGGAACCACCCAAGGTGAGTAGATAGGGACCCCAGGGAGGACGGGTGCAGTGTGATAACACGACCTGCAATTTCACAGTTTAAGGACCCTTCTAGGAGGACTTCGAGGAAACCCTTTGGAACTTAAGAGGTTGGAGAGCCACCCCACCCGTGGATACCGTAGTACCCGAGTTACCTATCCCAGAGGAGCCGGGTGCATAGGTCTGGAGTGGTGTCGGAAACCGCCGTCCTTCTCAATGGAGGGCTGCGAAGAAGTACTGCTGCGGTGAAGGTGAAAAGGGTCCGGTGGAACCCAAGCCTGGATTCTGGAAGGAAGGAACCTGAAAGCAGAGGGGACAGAGTCTGGGTCACTTCAGAGTGACCAGGGGCTCGGTAGACGAATGCCCACCGATGTCGGGTGCTTTAGGTGAGAAGAAGGAATGCTTGACTCTGCAGCCACGAGGACCAGAAGACGTCGACGATGACCAGGAGCCAGATGCAAGCAGTCCCACAAAGGATGTCGAGTGCTGAGGGGTCGTGTCCGGCTGGAGCACCAACAAGCCTTGGCAAAAGCAACCCACGCAGGAAAGTCAAGCAGGTTACGGTGAGGACCAGCAAGGTCCTGGGGACTCACCAAGCAATGGGGAGCCAGGGCATGTCTGGAGCAACCAGGAAAGCCCAACAGAAATCAAGATGACCCTCAGGAGGACCCACAGGCCGAATGACCAGGAGTCGCGAGGGGACCTTGAGCAAGATTGCAAAGCACCAGCCCACGGAGCACTCGGTGCGAGGAGGCCAGATTTCTTTAGTGCAAATACTGCTCAGGGTCAGGACTACTCGAAGTCCAATGCACAAGCTCGGGAATCGCCAGCAAGCGTATGGAACTGCAAATGGACACGGTGCACAGGGGTTCGGGTTATGCAGTCCCCACAAGGGATACTGGCCTCAAACTTGATGAGAGGGCAAATCGACCTCAGGGACCTTCAAAAACCCAGCTCCTGTGTTGCTGAAATCTTCGTAGTCCGCAGGAGCTTGGGAGCAGCGTTGCATTGAGGTGCCTGCTAGTGCAGGGGAGTGACTCCTTCACTCCAAGGAAGATTCTTCAGTTGTCCTTAGTGCACCACAGGTCCTGCACGGAGCCTGTATGGAGCAAGGGCACAGACAAAGCTTTGGACGGAGAGGGGGACAAAGTCGGGCCCAGTCGAAGTCCAGCAAAGTCCAGAGTGTCCAGACGGTCGAAGGTCAGTGGTTTCTTCTTGTAGAATCTTGTCCACCTAAAATCTAAAGTCTTACAGCCAGGTAAACCCATGGGAGAGGGTTGGACAGATTCGGGGGACCCACCTAGGGGAGGGTCAGGACAGAGGGGTGGTTACACCCCTGTCCTTTGTCCAGTTTCGCGCCACAGCAGGAGCCAGCCGCTCCCAGAACTGGTTTGAGCTGGACTATGCACAGGGACACCAAATGTGCCCTCAGTGCAGATTTTCAGGCACTCTCAGAGTGCACCCACCCAGCCCCAATATACTAAATCCTGTCTGGGAGGTGGTCACACCTCCCTGTGACAGGATGCCTATTGTGCTGCCTTCCTCTGCTCGAGCTCGACTCAGCAGCAGGAGGGCAGAAATGTGTCTCTGGTCGGCAGCATCCATTTTGTGCTGTCTGGGTCGAGAAGGCTGGCACCAGATAGACCAGTGACCCCACGAAGCTCGCTTCAGAAGGGTGGAATCATACCTCCCACACCGGTTACCAGTGTGGAGGTATGATTCCAAGGTTTTGATACCAAACACGATATGTTTCTATGCAGCCGTTTTCGAGATAGCATTTACCACGAGGTTATAATGCACCTCTACCTATATGTCTGGCTGAGTCACAGACAACCCGGGAGAATGGTCTCCGAAGGCTGCAGAGAGACTCTGCTCATGCAGGGTCACCCTCTCACTAAAAACCCAGCACCCTGCCTTCAGGATTGATAAGGCCTGATATAGGGGTGACTTATACGTTTTAAGTGTAGTGACCTATAGATATAGTGAACCTATATCTAAAGTAAGTGGTGCAAGCACCAGCTTCCACAGGTTGCAGTAGCAGACCTGTAGTTCCATTTTGCATCAATCAATCAATCAATCACGGCATTTATAGAGCGCGCTACTCACCCGGGAGGGTCTCAAGGCGCTGGGGGAGGGGGTAAGTTACTGCTCGAACAGCCAGGTCTTGAGTTGCTTCCTGAAGGAGAGATGGTCCTGGGTTCGCCGAAGGTGAGTGGGGAGGGAGTTCCAGGTCTTGGCTGCCAGGTAGGAGAAGGATCTTCCTCCGGCGGTGGTTCTGCGGATGCGTGGTACGGTGGCGAGGGCGTGGCTGGTTGATCGTAGCTGGCGTGTGGGCGTGTAGAAGGTCACGCGGTCGTTGAGGTACTTTGGGCCCAGGTCGTGGAGGGCCTTGTGTGCGTGGGTGAGGAGTCTGAACGTGATTCTCTTGCTGACGGGGAGCCAGTGCAGGTCTTTCAGGTGTCCGGTGATGTGGCTGTGTCGGGGATGTCCAGGATGAGTCGTGCGGAGGCGTTCTGGATGCGCTGGAGTCTTTTTGAAGTTTGGCTGTGGTTCCGGCGTAGAGGGTGTTCCCATAGTCCAGTCGGCTGGTGACGAGTGCCTGGGTGACGGTCTTCCTGGTTTCAGTGGGGATCCATCTGAAGATCTTGCGGAGCATGCGCAGGGTGTTGAAGCATGAAGATGAGACGGCGTTGACTTGTCTGGTCATCGACAGGGAGGAGTCCAGGATGAAGCCCAGGTTGCGTGCGTGGTCCGTTGGCTTGGGTGCGGTGCCCAGGGCCGGGGGCCACCAGGAGTCGTCCCAGGCGGAGGGTGATGAGCCCAGGATGAGGACTTCCGTCTTGTCTGAGTTCAGTTTAAGGCGGCTGTTCCTCATCCAGTCGGCGACATCTCTCATCCCGTCGTGTAGGTTGGCTCTGGCGGTGGTGGGGTCGTTGGTGAGGGAGAGGATCAGCTGGGTGTCGTCGGCGTAGGAGATGATGTTGAGGTTGTGTTGGCGTGCGATGGCTGCGAGGGGCTCATGTAGACGTTGAAGAGGGTTGGGCTGAGTGAAGATCCTTGTGGAACGCCGCAGATGACTTCGGTGGCTTCGGAACTGAACGGGGGAGGCGGACTCTCTGGGTTCTACCGGCGAGGAACGAGATGATCCATTCCAGTGCTTTCTCTCGGATTCCGATGTTGCTGAGGCGCTTCACTAGGGTGCGGTGGCAGACGGTGTCGAACGCCGCGGAGAGGTCCAAGAGGATGAGGGCAGCTGTTTCCCCGTTGTCGGTTAGGGTTCTGATGTCGTCGGTGGCTGCGATAAGGGCGGTCTCGGTGCTGTGGTTGGCCCGAAACCCGGACTGCGAGGGGTCGAGGGATCCATTCGTCTCGAGGAAGGCGGCAAGCTGTCTGTTGGCGGTCTTCTCGATGACTTTGGCCGGAAACGGAAGGAGCGAGATGGGACGGTAGTTCTTGAGGTCGGTGGGGTCCGCCGTTGGTTTCTTCAGGAGGGCGGTAAGCTCGGCGTGCTTCCAGCTCTCCAGGAAGGTGGCGGTGTGGAAGGAGGAGTTGATGATGTCCCGGAGATGGGGTGCGATGGTGGCGTCGGCTTTGTTGAAGACGTGGTGTGGGCAGGGGTCGGTTGGTGATCCGGAGTGGATGGAGTTCATCGTGCGGGTGGTGTCTTCGGTGCTGATCGGGGTCCAGTTGCAGAGGGTGGTGGTGGCGGGCGTTGGTTCGGCGGTAGGGTGCGTGGTTTGTGCGTCGAAGCTGTTATGTATGTCGGTGATCTTGCGGTGGAAGAACGCGGAGAGTGAGTTGCAGAGGTCTTGCGAGGGGGTGATGTCGTTGTTTCCGGCGCTGGGGTTGGAGAACTCTTTGACGATGCTGAAAAGTTCCTTGCTGTCATGGGCGTTGTTGTCCAGTCGTTCTTTGAGTGCCGACTTCTTGGTGGCACGGATCAGCTGGTGGTGTTTGCGGGTGGCGTGTTTGAGGGCGGTCCTGTTGTCTGTGGTCTGGTCGAGTCGCCAGGTTTTCTCGAGAGTGCGGCAGTTCTTCTTGGATTCCTTGAGTTCGTTAGTGAACCAAGGGGTTTTCTTGCTTCCGGGTCTGCTGGGAGGGTTTTTAGTGGTGCGAGGTCGTCGGCGCAGGCGGTCAGCCACTTGGCGAGGTTGCTGGCTGCTTCGTTTGGGTCCGTTGTGTTGGTGGGTGTGTTCTGGCTGAGGGAGGCGGTGAGCTGCTCGGCGGTGATCTTGCTCCAGCTCCGGCGGGGAACCTGTTGCGGGTGGTGGTGGGTCGCAGTCTTTCTGAAGCTGAAGTGGACGCAGCTGTGGTCGGTCCAGTGGAGTCCGGTGGCGTGGCTGAAGGAGATGTGCTTGCTGGACGAGAAGACGGGGTGCATGGCCTCTCATGGGTGGCATAATGCATGCTTCAGCCCATGGGAGGCCTCTGGGGTACCTATGCCCTGGGTACCATATACTAGGGACTTATAAGGGTACCACAGTATCCAATCTGGAGTGTACCAAAGTACATGTGTAACAATTTAAATGAGAAAGCAGATAGACTGGGGTCCTGATTGGCAGGATCCTAGTCAGACTAGTCAAAAACAGTGCAACATCAAGCAAAAAGTGGGGGTAACCATAAGAAGCAGATCCTACTTTCCTACAAGTGGTAGTACCTCAGAGGTTTAGAGAGTTTCTCCCTTACTTTGGCCCACGATATTCCCCTAGCTGGGCACCTTGGTCAGGATGAATCATGCAGTAGATTAACAATCACTTCTACTGGCCAGGGATGTCTCAGAAGGTGAAGGTCTTTTGTCAGTCCTGTGTCTCCTGCCAAGCCAGTGGTAAGGCTGGAGGCCACCTAAAGATCCCCTTAATTCCACTTCCAGTGGTTGGGGTACCCGATAAAAGGGTAGGGGTTAACATTGTTTTCCCCTGGACCCTCAAACAGCCTCAGGGAACAGATATATTCTGGTGGTAGTAGATCATGGCACCAGGTATCCTGAAGCTATTCCACTTAGGACCACAGCTGCTCCAGCAGTGTCCAAGGCCGTCCTTGGTAGCTTTACCAGGGTTGGTTTTCCTAAGGAGGTAGTATTAGAGGTACAAACTTCATGTCTGCATACTTTAAACACATGTGGGAGGAGTGTGGAGTGACTTATAAGTTCACTACCCCTTACCACCCACAAACCAATGGCCTGGTTGAAAGATGTAACCAGACACTGAAAAGCATGATTGGTGGACTCCCTGAAAAACTCAGAATGAGATGGGATGTCTTACTTCCATGCCTGCTTTTCGCCTATAGGGAAGCGCCACAGAAGGGAGTTGGGTTCTCACCCTTTGAACCTCTGTTTGGGCATCCTGTTAGGGGTCCTTGGAGTCTTGTGCAGGAAGGATGGGAAAAACCTCTTAAAAAGACCCGAAACAAGACATAGTGGATTATGTGTGTGACCTTCATTCTAGGATGGCTGAGTAGATGGAGAAAGCAAGCCAAACCCTTCAGGCCAGCCAAGAGCTTCAAAAGCAGTGGTATGAGCAAAAGGCTGCCATTGTTGAGTTCAAACCAGGGCAGAAGGTGTGGATATATTGGAGCCTGTGGCCCCTAGGGCCCTCCAATACAAGTGGAGTGGGCCCTACCCTGTCATTGAAAGAAAAGGGGAGTTCACCTATCTGGTGGACCTTGGTTGTTGCAAATGTCCCAAAGGGGTTATACATGTCAGCTGCCTGAAGCTCTTTTATGAAGGAGCTGATGTGACCATGCTCATGGTCACAGATAAGGGACAGGAAGCTTAGAGTGAATCTCTCCCTGATCTCCTGTGCAGCAATCCAAAAGATGGGTCTGTTGGAGTGGTCTTGTCAGGCACCCTCACTGACCAACAGCAGGCTGATTGCAGCAAAGTCAGTATGCTGAGCTCTTCTCTCTGACCGCATGTCAGACAAGCTGGTGTACCCATGATGTGGACACTGGTGACAGTCTACCTGTCAAAAACAAAATGTACAGGCAGTCAGAGAGAGCATCCAAGCTGAAGTAGGCAAGACGCTGGAATTGGGTGTCATTGAACCCTCAGAGAGCCCCTGGACCAGCCCAGTTGTCTTAGTCCTCAAACCTGACTCCAAGGGTGAAGGAAAAAGAAAGGGAGGTTTTGTGTGGACTATAGGGGTCTCAACGCTGTGGCAAAGACTGATGCACATTCAATTCCTAGAGCAGATGAATTGATTGACATGTTAGGGGCAGCTGAGTATCTGAATACCTTTGATCTCACATCAGGGTACTGGCAGATAGGTCTGAGCCCTGGAGCAAAAGAAAAATCTGCATTCGCCACTCAAAGTGGGCACTTCCAGTTTACTGTGATGCCCTTTGGATTGAAGAATACCCCTGCCACCTTCCAGAGGTTGGTGAACAAAGTCCTTGCTGGATTGGAATCCCATAGTGCAGCTTATCCAGATGATATTGCTGTCTATAGCTCCACCTGGCAGGACCACTGATCTACCTTGGGAAGGTCTTCAAGGCTCTAAGAAGTGCAGGCCTCACTAACAAGGCAAGTAAGTGCCAGATAGGGCAGGGAGGGGTTGCATACTTGGGTCACCTGGTAGGTGGAGGCAAAGTTCAGCCACTCCAACCCAATATCCAAAGAATTCTAGACTGGGAAGCTCCAAAAACCCAGACCCAAGTCAGGGCATTCCTTGGCTTGACTGGGTATTACATGAGGGTTGTGAAGGATTATGGGTTCATGGTGACCCCCCTCACAGAACTCACCTCCAATGAAGAGGCCCACAAAAGTGAACTGGACAGTGAGATGACAAAAGGCTTTTGACACTCTGAAGGATGCAATGTGCTCTGCTCTATTCCTGTAAGCTCAAGATTACTCCAAGCAGTTCATTGTGCAGACAGATGCCTCTGAGCATGTAATAGGTGCAGTACTAGCCCAAACAAATGATGAGGGACATGACCAACCTGTTGCTTTCATAAGCAGGAGACTACTCCCCAGAGAGAAGTGTTGGAGTGCCTTGGAGAGGGAAGCCTTTGCTGTGGTCTGTGCAGTTGAGGCCATGCCTATTTGGCACTCACTTCCTAGTTCAAACAGACCACTGGCCTCTCAGATTGTTACAACAGATGAAAAGGGAAAACCCAAACTGCTAAGGTGGTCCATCTGCCTACCGGAAAGGGACTTTACAGTGGAAAACAGACCTGGGACTGCCCATGCCAATGCAGAGGGCCTTTCCAGGTTATTCCACTTAGGAGATGTAGACTCTCCAGGAGAAGGTTAGTTTCATCCTCTTTCATTAGAGGGGGGGGGCATGTGACATGGTTAGCCCCCACTTTTTGTTTCTAGAAAAAAGGGGTACCCGACACTATTTCCTAAATCAGGGTCTAAATAACATGTGTAAAAAACATTTAGGAAATACATTTCAACGTGGGCCTTCAAATTTACATTATACATATGTGAATACCCAGATACTGATCATTATCAAAAGATATATTTATTCATACGACAATATTTTTTGTTCATTTATCCTTTTTTTTTTTAAATTAGAAAGAATTGATACAACTTCCTTGCATCCATATATATATAGACAGAATGTTTTGCTTAATTCATTTTACACCACATGATCGGTCTATAGTCCCTAATATAAGCACTCAGACATACTCCCTCATTCATTCAGTGCCTATCTCTTCACAAATTTTGTGAGGATGTCACACAACAATTGTATTTAGGTTTTAAGGCAAAACAAAAAAAGCATCCAATCCTAGTCCTTCATTTCATATTTTGTGGAAAGACCTTTGATTTATATAATTCAAATGGATCTTTTTTCAAGCTTCCTTAATGTAGAGTATCCAATACTTTCTTAATATCCAATACTTTGTTTAGGATGTGTTGTCACTGGTCGAGGTCTGAGCACAGTCTTAATAGAGAAGGGCATTCATATTTGCCACGGCTGAGCAAAAAATTCTGTCTATATATGGATGCAAGGAAGTTGTATCAATTCTTTGTAATTTTTTTTAAAAAAATGGATA
The DNA here is from genome assembly GCA_963921515.1 of Calotriton arnoldi. Classification (NCBI taxonomy): domain Eukaryota; kingdom Metazoa; phylum Chordata; class Amphibia; order Caudata; family Salamandridae; genus Calotriton; species Calotriton arnoldi. Next base: position 797,883 of record CAWUFW010006012.1, read on the forward strand.
AATGAACAAAAAATATTGTCGTATGAATAAATATATCTTTTGATAATGAACAGTATCTGGGTATTCACATAGGTATAATGTAAATTTGAAGGTCCACGTTGAAATGTATTTCCTAAATGTTTTTTACACATATAGACCCCACTTTTTGCCTGGTGTTTGATGTGGTTTCAATTGTAGTGCACAGGGTCCCTGCCAACCTGGTTCCCTCTGCTAGTGCTTCTTCCCTGAAAATGTTTCCTAATTGGCACTTCAGGCCCCCTATAAAGTCCCTAGTAAAAGGTCCAACCTCAAATGAAAAGGAGCGTGAAAGAGTCAATCTGTAAGTATTCTTTCAAAGATTCCAAGAATAGTGATATTTCTTCAATCGTTTATTATTATCCCCACTCAAGGTAGTCACACAGGTGTCTTGTGTGTCTTTGAATCACATTTTTATTCAATCAATGCTTTTTTATCAGAAGCAGTCTAATGCGTTTCATCCCATAGGGACTTCATCAGGGCTGCAAATTTAAAGCATACCTATCATCCATATGATATTGACACTACAATGTTCATATCAATCCGTGAATATTATTGCACCCTGTAATAAACCCAACTTCGTAAAGTACCCCCACAAGACTCCCTACCTATATACAATCTATCCCAACAAATTAGTTACAAAATATATTGGTGACATTTACCATGGTTCAATCATACATCTAAACGGGCAACATCGGAGTCCATCTGCTTATATCCCCCAAGTTATTATTCATGGTGTCTGAAAGTGGCGGGGATCTCCCTCAAGGATGACTCCCTCAATGACTTAGTCCCACTTAGTACTGAACTTGTGATTTCATCCCGTGTGTGTACGAGCAATGTTCCCACTTCCCCTAAGGGAACGAATACCCTTATAAAAAAAATGAATGAGCTCACGTAATCGCTACCTCAAATTCACGAATACGTCTGCAAGTTCTATCCTCTTTCCAAATGTATAAATCTCGGAGGAGAGTAATTCATATCCAAGAATAGCTTCCTGTTCCCATAATTTTCTATAATGACAACAAACCTATTCAGTCCTGCTTTGTTGACGTTCAAGCTTTTTCGTCTCCCTCCCCAACTCAAGTCAATATATGAGCGGGTGCAGTCAATCTTCTCTCTTTAACCATTACAATCCGGTTACACTCCTTTCCCAAAAAGTTTTAATCAACAATTGTATTGGCAAATGCCCTTAATATAGCCTCTAGATCTGTGAAAATGTAAAATCTGAATCTCTCGTTTTTTAATTGAAGCTGTGCTTCATCCATTCTCACCCCTGTCCTGTTTTCAGCCTGGTTCTATCCTTAACACCGCATCTGTATAAACATGAGTAAAGGATTTAGGTTGGGACATTGTAGGCTGTGTAAACATGCAGAGTCAGCGCAAAAGAACAGCTAGCAATCTGCTCAAGGGTTTTCAGGCAATGGTTAATCCACAAGTAAAGTCTACTCAGATAACATCTCTTGTTGTTCAGTCTTAGGACGTAGCAATTGCACAAGACACTGAGGCTGTCGATTCTTGCCTTACCTCATGTGTGTGTTTTTCCCAAAGCTCTATTTACCTCTGGGCGTTCCTTGTCTATGATGTTCACTATAAAAACTCATGTAACCACAGTTCAGTGTGTTCTCTCCTTGGGTATCTTGATGGTACTTGTCGGATGGAGACCCATTCATGAATGCTTAATAAATAACCTATGGTTTGACTTCGCTCCAGTGTCGTTTCCTCCTTCCTTGTTAAAGAACCCGTGGCGAAGTGGTGATTCCCTGCACCAGCAGGTTAATAATTAATCTGCTCAACAGATCCATTCATCTTATTCACCCAATATCAACACAAAATCATATCCTTCTCCTTCATCAATCCCTTGCTCTAAATCCTGTCCATGCAACTTAATGCCAGCAAAAGTCTTAATCCAAAAATACTGTTGACCAATTTCATGCAAATAACCCCTAGATCTATTCCTATTCTTCCCCTGTATCCAAGAAAAATAATCTTCTTATCCTTCCCCAATGCCTTGCCATACATCCAATACTTGCAGCTTTGTTGTACTGACCTTTACTCCTCCTGACTGCCGCTCATGTAGAGTCCATCTGGTCGACTTCTATCTGGTAGCTCCTCAGACCCTCTTACTTATACTGGATAGCCAACCAATCACGACTCAGTATTAGCCCTCCTAGTATGAGTTTCCTCTCTGGTCCTCCCAGTCCAGGACCAATCAAAATCCTTAATTCTTCCCTTCTAATTTCAATACGTCACGATTCGTCTTTCAAAGAGTCACATTGCATGACGCCCCATATACTGGGCATCTGGTTTATTAACCAATCCCTAATGTGCCGGACCGCAGGGGGAACCATCATATTCAAATTCCTTAAGCATTTCCACCAACGACATCCAGCTTTACTTTCCAATGCTGACGGAAAACAAGGTCCTGTGTGAACTCCGTAACTCTATATCATGCGTGATCCTCCTCATATTCCCACTTATCACTAAAGGCCCGGAGACCACGTAATTTAATCACCATATTTCAACTAGCAAACCCGGGCCTAAAGACGACGTCCCTTTCACCCCTGTCCGCAGCGCACTTCCAACCAATCACAAGAGGCCCGGACCGCAGAGGGAGCCAAGTCAGTTAGTTGGGCTGGAGTTTCCACCAATCACCACCCTTCAACTCGCCTCCGCAGGTCTATGTACAACGTCCAGTATATCACGGTCAGCAATGACCACTTCCTCGTCACAACATAACCTAGTTCTTAATGCAATATCTCGGCCCTTAGTGTGGCCCAATCATACAATCCTTGTCGCACCAACAATAATAGTCCTTTATTAGTATTTAACCTACAGTGTGGAATATAATAAGATCAGTCAAATTTTTAAAATCCACGGTTTCATTCCGACCAATCATGTCAGATCATCCCTCCTGTGCGGACCAACATGTCCATTTTCACCAGAGGGCGGTATTCCGGTCAAACCTAATTCTGCAATTGCCATACTCGTATCAAAATATTAACCGCTCCTCGATAATGTGCATGTAATCATCCCCAAGAATCTGTGTCAATAGAACATAAGGAAAAAAAAATATTCAATCAACAGTCCATTTAGCCTTGTTTCAATTATATTCAAATATAAATTCAATCCAATTACGATCCTACACCTTGTAACACCTGACTGTGTTCCTAAGGGCTGGAGTTCCCCCCCTTGTCAAATGCTACATATTTCTTGTACAATCTCACCCATCTTCCTTTGCATGTCCAGAAGTCTAACTTTCTACTGCCGTTGAGAGTGGTCACCAAAGCCTGCAGAGCCCATGTATCACCTGAAAGTGTACCTAACATCCATACTGCACATTTCCCTGGACTACTGTCCGCACCTCTATGCTGATGTCACAAAAAGTAATGCAGCTCATTTTCTATATTGAGGCCCCATTGCACCGTCCTCAATCTGCTTATCCATTTTGCCTCCTCCTGCCTTAATCTCAGTGCCAAGTTTTCTCCTCTCTTGTTCGGGACTATTTTTTGCATACCATGAAATTTAAAACAGGTGCTGCCCGGGTGATTTTCCCTCATATGTTGTAAAATAGGGGACCTGCTATCATTATTCACTATGGACCTCCGATGTTCTTGGATCCTTATTTTCAGTGCCCTCTTAGTGCTACCAATGTAGATTTTCCCACATTCACATTTAATGACGTATAAAACAAAAACAGCTATTGCAGTTGATAAATTCCTTTACACGATATGATCTATCCATATTGTACTTACATTCCTTCAAATTGTTTAGTCCCATCCAACAAATTGTACATGAACCACATGTGTAAAAGCCCTTTGGTTGGCCAGGTAACCAGCTGGGACCTACATCTCTCTTTGGTTCAAGATAATTCCTTGTAATTCTGTTCCCAATCGTAGGGCATTTCCCATATGTTAATAGTGGTTTGTCAGTGATACTATTGATCAGTCCCAGTACACCCTTCAAAAGATTCCAATTTTTGTTAAGCACCTTAAAGATTTTGTTGTGGTCAGTGCTGCAAGTAGAAATGAAGGCTAAACTTTCCTGCGACTGTCTTTTCGGTCTTTGAGCCAAAGTTTCTTCTCTCTTAGTTTTATTCACCCTAGCCTCTGCTTTCTCCAGGATATGCTCAGAATACCGACGTGCAGAAAATCTCATTTTCAAATCTTTAAGGCGGCTTAAAAAATCTTCCTCATCACTGCAGTTTCTACAGGTTCTTATAATTTCTCCGTATGGGATGCCCCTGATAACTGCAGCTGGATGGGCACCGTCTGCTCTAAGAATATTGTTTGTGGCTGTTTGTTTATGGAATAGTCCGCTCTGTATTTCATTGTTAACTACAGACAACTGGACATCCAAGAAATCTCTTTGGTTTGAGTCATGACAAATCGTGAAACATACATTATGGCTATTGTTGTTCAGGTAGCCCACATATCGTAGTAAATCATTCTTAGTTCCTCTCCTGATAACCAGAATGTCGTCTATAAAAAGTCCCCGAAAAAGGATAAAGTCCATCCATTTGCCCGCATTCACAGACCAGGCATGCTCCTTCTCAAACAACCCCATAAATAGGTTTGCGTAAGAAGGAGCAAACCTGGATCCCATGGCTGTTTCTCTGATCTGATGATACCATTCCCCTTCGAAGAGGCAAAAGTTATTGTTCAATATCAAGTCGCTCATTTCCAACAACATTTTTGAGTGTTCATGTAAACTGGCACCCCTATTACTTAAAAAGTGTTTCAATGCTCGCTGTCCTCGATCATTTTCAATACACGTGTACAATCCTACCAGATCCAGTGTGACAAAACTCATATTCTGTTCCCAAACCACATCCTGCAACTTATTCAGTACATCCATGGTGTCACGGATGTATGACAGTAAATTCACCACCAGTGCTTTCAAAAATACATCCACAAATTCTGATAGAGGTTCAGTTAAGTTCCTATGCTGGAAACATTCGGTCTGCCTGGGGGTGGTTCTCCAATGATTTGTGAATTTTAGGCAGTGTGTAGATGAACGGGAATTTAGCGTACACATTCTGTAAGTATTTAAATTCCTTCTCATCTAGCAGTCCCATTTCCTTCTAAGTAAGAAGTTTCTCAGTGATCAATCTACCTGCTCCCCTCATGGGGTTACTCATCAGCTTTCTGTAACAACTAGTGTTACTCAATTGTCTTTTGATCTCCTGACTGTAGTCCGTTCTCCGCATCACAACAATATTGACCCCTTTGTCCGCTTCCCTTATCACTATCGTTTCATCACTCCCCAAATCTCTAAGAGCCTTTCTTTCTTCTCTTGAAATATTAGCACTCCTGCTATGGTGTGTTTCTGTGAGAGACCTATGATCCTTCAATTTGTGTAATTCCTCTGTAGTATTTTTTAGAAAAAGGTCTAAAGCTGCAAATTGATTACCCTGCGGTACGAACTTGGAGGGCAAAGCAAGACCACTAGTACAACCATAATCAGATTGAACATTGAACATAGCCGATAATTCCTCAACCCCCAGGTTATCATCTTCTGACAACGATAAAAGCAACTGTACATAACTGCATGTGGACAACTGTCAAATCAGATCTCTTTATTTCACTTTTTTGAGATAAGTCACATTTATCAATGGTTGAAAAAAACTTTTCAATTTCAAACGTCTTGCAAACTTAAATAAATCATTTTGGAGATAGGTAAAATCACATGGTGTGTCCGGACAGAAAGAAAGCCCCCGTTTTAGAACTTTTAATTCATCCTGCCTGAGCTTCTTATCATATAAATTTATGAGTTTAAGTTAGTGTCACTATCCAGATCCGGTTCTCTCTCACTGATTCCTTGCTTCGTACTTTGTTCCCGTTCTGACTTCGAGTACCCATTCTGGCATTTTCGGTGTTTGTGTTTGCCCCTCCTTGTCCTCCTATGATTTTTTTCCTTCCTAACTTCATGCGTTGAATTTCCTCAGAAAAAAAGAGCAGGTTGCGGGTTTTGAACCCATCACATTACTCGGTCCTGGGTCATCCGTAGATGAAAGATCGGAACTACTATAGTTCACTGAACTTGACTCAGCCATTTGCTCACCACTGGAAGGGTTTTTAGGTTTATTATCTTCATCATAACTTCTTGCAAAGGTAAACACCCACCCCAGACTATAGTCCCTCATCTCTTCTGATTGGACTTAGTTTTTTATCCTTAATCTGAAGCTGATGCTTATTAATCACTTCTTTAAGAATTGCATAGTTCTTTTCTGTCAAATCTGGTAATTTCATTTCCTCAATCTCTTTTTCTAACTCAGCTGTTTGTAGTTTTAATTTCTCCACCTTTCTTTCAGCATTTTATATCAAAATTTGCATCATGCAAAATGAAGAAGAGTGTAAGTTATCCTCCCATTCCTTCAGAAGATCATCATCTAGATCATCAAATGTTGGAAAAATCGGAATCCTTAATATTCTTGGAATACGTTTATTATCCAAGTAATTCTTAAGTGTTATCCTGTCCCACCATTTTGATAGCTCCGTTTTTTTAGGTCGAGCTGGAGTCAACGCGCATGCGCTGCTCTGGCGATCCGTTATAGTGGAGCATGGAAGAGAAGCCCCACCCACTCCCCGGCCATATTTTTATTGGCTTGTGTCTTTGTCCTTTGTAAATGCTGGCTTCTGATTCCTTAATAGGCTTTTTAGTCCCTCCTTAGTACCGCCTTGTCTTCATTTGTAACCTCCCATGGCTACTGGCCCCTTTACTTCGGTTGTTACACAGTACGTGTTATTTAGACTTGGAAGCACTATTTTCTTTGTTGAGTTTCTCCTACTTCAGGCACGACGTGCTTTGCTGACATTCAGCATGCCATGCGCGCTTTCACTTTCAAGCAGCCCGGGACAATGGCATTGCAAATATTTTTATGCACGGGCGCCGCTCTTGATCATGGCGCCTGCTTAATTTAATATTCACGGAACCCGCACATGATCACAGCGCCCGCGTAGACTTTTTCCCCCACATATTTTTTCATGTAAATAAACATGGTGTCTTGTCTCTTGGGAGGTTTGGCTTACAGGAGAGTTAAAAGGTCACCCCGACGCTCGTGACTGGTTCTATTTTGTTTCCCCATCATCGTTGTCAGCTCCATTGATTTCATGCGTGCCTTTCTACACAAGTGATCGTGCAAATTTTATAAGTGGAGTCCACCCGCACCTTCTCTGGTTTCTTTCTATTTGCAATTCAGAAATGTCCTGCTAAGCTCAGAAACAAGGTATCAGAGAACGTGTTGGCCTGAGAATACAGGGGCTGTGGATACCGGAGCCTACACTGCCACGAACACACATTTACTGATGAGTATCTGGTGTGAGCACACAGAAAGGAGAGGGGAGTACTAGGTCATAGGACAGATATGAGCCCTTGCACTGGCCTTAGAGGAGGCTCACTGGTGTGAGCACACAAACGGCCCTGGGGAGGCCAGACAACCTCGTGTTCGAGATCTCAGCTGTGAACAAATCTGAAACACAAGAGCCATCTTTCTGAAGAAGCGCTTCAAGAGCATGGAGCTCCTGCCCTTGGCTCTCGGAGTCACACAGCCCGTGAAGCCATACTTCTGTGGAAGCGCTTCAAGAGCAGCGAGCTCCCGCCCACCAGCCTCGGAGTCACACAGTGCTGTGAAGTAATCCTTCTGTAGAAGCGCTTCAAGAGCACAGAGCACCCGCCCTCCGGCCTCGGAGTCACACAGCGCCATGAAGCCATCCTTATGAAGAAGCGCTTCAGAAGCACGGAGCTCCCGCTCTCCAGCCTCGGAGACACACAGCGCAGTGAAGCCATACTTCTGAAGAAGTGCTTCAAGAGCACGGAGCTCCCGCCCTCAGAATCACACAGCGCCATGAAGCCGTCCTTCTGTGGAAGCGCTTCAAGAACATAGACAACACCACCAGCTAGAAGTACAAGAGTCATCTATGACCCCCGGCGGATCCTCTCTGGTTATAGGAAGACTCGGTGTAAATCTTTCTACTCACCAACCCTCGAATTCCACTTAGAAGTCACTGGACCTACACTAGCGTGCGGGTGATTAGCCGCGCTCTATAAATCCTGGTTGATTGATTAGCTAACCACGGCCCTCACCGCTTCCCTGACGCTGACGACCCTGTGCTGTATAGCGCCTCGCCGATGCTGAAGGACAGGCGTTGATGCGCAAGTGGTACTTGCTTCTCCAGTTCTCTTTTGTCCTCCTTTCCCTATTAGCAGTTTCCCTGGGTCTTGCTTCGCCTTTCAGATGATACAGAATCTCCCACACGGTGGCTCAAACACGGCGAAGCAGGAGACATAAAACACAACACCTTTAGAAAAGGGTTTTATTTTACAAAATGCAAAGACTCTTTTTAGGATAAGGCTTGGGGTTTTTATTTATGCAATGCTCTCTAACAGAAAGGTTTTCCCAGATGCCAAAATGAATCACATTCAAATACAAATAGAGATATATATATATATATTTATATGCAAGCAATAATAACACACTTGGTAAATGCAACAGTTAAATGCATGGATATGAAATACAAGCAGCAAATAATATGAGATAAGACTCAAGCAACTGTACTGGACGTCCTGCAAGAGATAAGATATACACACTGAATCACAAAGAAAACACCTCAAATGACCACAGCCACTGGAACCACGCATCACAAAGGCACGAGTCAGAAACAAGTCACCTCACCCGATTGTTCACTCGACATCCTTGCCAATTCACGCTGGGGGGCCCGTTCACAGCTGGGTTGGACTCTCGACCGGGACTCAGATTCTGTTTGTCTTACAGCAGTACGTCTACTCTGTAAGTGAGCTCCCAACTCAGCTGTCAACAAACCTCAGCTTTATAGTCTCAAAACACACTCTAGAAGGTTTGAGAGTCTTCCTCCCAGCACAAGGAAACTTACCAGGACTGGCCAGCTTCCAAGCAAGCATTCATTGGCAGGAAGGAGCTCCCACGTCCCCTCTACATTCTCGCATGTTCCAGCCTTTATCTTAACGAAGCTCACGAAAGCCTTCCAGGGTACATTAAACAATCTCACAAAAACAATCCTTGAACGTGATTAACCCAAACAACTTGCAAGCATGGCTGTGCGCGCAGACAAGCCAGGCAGAGTCAGAATTCAGGATGACATGAGGCCATGTCAAAGCCAATAGTAAGAAATTAATAATTCTTCCCAGGGTACAACACAGTGCATATTTGTGCACCACTGCTTATAGCATCACATACTTCATCTCTCAATGTACAACACAGTGCACATTTGTGCACCACTGCTCATAACACTGCACTTCAAGACCATAAAGTGTGTGTGTTCTCTCACTCACTCTCACTCTCACTCTCACTCTCTCATGCACATCCCACACGTTCTGTTCTTGGCAAGGCTGTCCTACTCCGTGACAGCTCCCACTGAAAGACTGCAAGATTACAAGAAAGAAACCTTTAAGAGAAACAAGGCAAATGCAGGACATCGTACATTCAGGCTAGGATAAAATAACACACCAAAGTCAATTAAAATAATGGTAGTCAAAGGTCATCACAGGGTGTCAGACCACAAGAATGCCTCTAGAACTACACCCTGTTACACACGTCATTTACATCCATCCAGAGTGTCCTCTGGGATTGTAAAGCGCGTGGACACCCTCGGGTCAAGTTTGTGCCCTATAAAACCGCTAAAGAAATACAGATTTCTAACCGATTTAAGTTTTGGAAAGTTAGGAAAGAAAAAAAAGATCTTATCCGTTTTGAACGTAAAATATTTCAAAGTGAAGGTATTTGAAGTTGCTTTGATGTTTGTGTGTCAGATGTGTCAGCTGTGTGGCTGCAGCGCTCGTGTGTAGCAGTTGTCCCAACCCCGCCCGCCCTCCTTCCCGTTGTCCGTGTCTTCTTCACCCCCCGCCCTCCCTCCCGTTGTTGTGCCTTCTTTAGCGCGCTTGTCCGTGCCTTCTTCCCCCCTTCTCCCTCCCTCCTGTTTGTGATGCTTACCAATTGCAATATGCAATAGGTCTCGCATTTACGCGAGTTTGAGCTATTGGCATTGTAAATTCTAATGCCTTTTATTTATGTTTTGGTTTTTAAAACATAAATAAAACGCATTGTCATTTACAATGCCAATAGCTTAAACTCGTGTAAATGTGAGACCTATTGCATTGCAAATGCTTGTTTTATTTCTCTAATCTCAAAAACTTGTTTCCTAAACTGTTAATGGGGACATTTTTATTGCCATCTAGTGGTTTAGTTTTACTTTGTTGAAATAGGTCAGCTGCCAATTTCTCTCTGTCATCCTCCATAGTTACCAATCAATGCACAATAATCCTCACAAATTCCTTCTGCACCGTGCTGCACCAGCCCGTTCCTATAATCCACAAATCGACACACTGGCAGTGTGGGATCAAAGGGCGCACTGAAACGCTATCTAGAAAGTTCAATTGTTACAAATAGACGCTCAACTTTATGTGGTCCCACTGCCCCTTTGCCACGTCAATACAAAGTCCAACCATGAGCAGAAATGCCCCTACAATATTAAAGTCTATTCTTAGATATTGTAAGTGCTAGGAAAGCCATAGAGAGTATATGGGCTGGAAACTCGACAACTGGAGTTCCCCAGTACCATGATGGCTTCACTGAACCCAGGAGTGTTTTATACGAAACTACTCCTCTCAATAAACCCACACAGATTCCAGTGTGGGATTTATTGAAACATGTACTCAGAGGGCACCTCAGAGGTGCTCCATGAAAATCTACCAACCCTGGTGTGGTCACAGACTGGTTTTAGGCAGCCTGCCACCACCAGACATGTTTCTGGACCCCTGGGTTGAGAGCACTTGCTCTCTGGGTTAAGAAACAAAGCACATCCTGGGTGGAGGTGTCACACCTCCTCCCCCAGGATGGGCATAGTGCTTGAGAAGAAAGCTTCAAAGGCCTGCTGCCTTTGTAATGTGACCCTCAGCCTCTGCTGCTAGCAGCAGATGGCAGCTCCCCGTTTACACCCCCACTTTGGATTGGAAAATTGGCTGGAAAAACTAGGAAGAATAGGAGATGTGCCAACTCCACCCCTAAGGTGAAGGAGGCGAGTTGAAGCACATCTTTCAGTCCCCGCGATCTCGAAGGTGGGGGGACTCCTCCAATCAGGGCTAGGACTATGCCTCCTCCCACAGGAGGGTGGCATAATTGAGGGTGTTGACACCCCAGGTAAGGTGCCAATTGGCCCTACCGGTCACTCCCTTAAAATGCCCTTAAATCTAGTATTTAGGTGGCTCCTCAGACCCTAAAACTGGTTCCTGCCAACATAAGACGAAGAAGGGCAAAGAAAACGCAGTCCAGAGAAGACCATCGGCACCCACTGATTTCGGCCCAGCCCTACCGGCCTATCGCGCAACTTCAACAACCCTGCAAAAAGAACAACGCCTGCCCTGCAGCCAGCGACCTTCACAACCCCTGGGAGCACTGCCTGCCTTCAAGAAAGACCAGAACTACAGAGGACAGTGGCTCTGTCCACAAGAAACCAACAGAAGGGACTCTGGTGCCCTCTGGACCTGTGATCCCGGACCCCTCTGCACCCGATGTCTCCAGCCTGTGCCCAGGTGGGCCACTGATACAGAAAAGGTTCCACAGTGAACCTGAGTCCAAGTCCAGCGTTGGCTGACCCCTCCTGGACTCCACTACGAAACCTGCAGTGCGAATCCAAAGGCTTCCCCTGACCGCGACTGGTTCCGGTAAGAGACACTGGTTGTCAAAGGACACCCCTGCACCCAAAGCCCCTGGGCCTTGAGGAGCCCGACCCACGGTGTCCCTATGACCTACAGCATCCCAACTTACCTATGCTGTTGCTGCTTTCTTTCCTGCAGGCTCCAGTTTGTCGCCTGTTTCCCAAACCGAGTTTCTCCATTGAATTGCACTGGGCGCCCAACACCAAGTTTGCATCCTGCACCCGGCCGCCCCTTTGCTGCTCTTGGTGTATGTTTGGTGCTGCTTTGTCCCCCCCCGTGCTTGCCTAAACCTCCTAAGCTTCAGCCCTGTAGCTGCTTTACTTACCTGCAAGATGTGCGTCTTCGAGCACCCCCAGTCTCCATTGGGTAACACTGTACTGGGCCTGATCTTCAACTTTGACCTCTGCACCCAGCCGCCCCTGTGCCGCTGTTGGTGCAGTGTTGTGCTTACTTAAGCCTTGCACTCTGCTGACCCTGCAACCCTAAGACTGTATTAGAAAGTTGTTCACTTACCTGTAAAACTGCATTATTGTTTTCCTCCCTAGATTAACATTGCAAAGACTGAAAATTACACTAAGGGGCCGATTACGATGTTGGGCGGAAAGCCTCCTCCCGACAATCGGATTCTCCTAGACCATGTCGGAAACCTTCCAACTGACCGATTTGATGTACGCAGTTGGTTTGTAAACCACACAGTCTTTCCGAATCAGTTCCGACCGGCTCTCGGAGAATTTGTGTCGCATCATACAGCTCTACGGACTGCATTTCCGACCGAGCAATTACGGTGTCCGTTTCTAACAGCCTTTCCGAGTCTGTCTATCCGACACGAAAAGGCTGTCGGTAAGTGACTTTTGGGGCCCCTAGCAGGGCCCCCTTCATCCTACGGCCTCCGGTTGGGGGCCGAGGAGGTACCTAAGGGACCCCCCCTGTAAAACCCTGCACTGTGTGGCAGGCACCATGGGATGCCTGCGACAGGGTGCAGGGTTTTCCGCTCACCCCCCATTTCCCCATAGGAGCCTGTGTTGTCGGGCAGAACATAGGCTCCCTTGGATTTTTTTTTTTGCATCGTGTGTCATTTATTGGTCATTGTGTGACCAACAAATGTCTTACACTCCTCTGTGTTAGGCCTAAGGCTGCTCGCCCACACACCACAAATAGAGCACTTTGGGTTTGCATTGAGCCCTGTACACTTCTGGGGGAATCTCTGGACTCTGTGCCTGGTATAACCATATACAGAGCCAGCTTCTTACAGTATCTTTTACATTTTTTCATTTTTCTACCTTATTGGAATATGTTTTTTTTGACTGACTGTATTCATTTCTATAGCTTACCATATCCTTGGAAGGCCGCTAAGTTCTGCAGAAAGTACAATGTTGCATATTGAATGGCTGCACGCCTTTCAGGATGGAGATTACTAAAGACCAGCTACTTAGAAAAAGAAATATCTTTTAGCATATAAAACTAATGCTGAAGCTGAAGCAAAATGCAAACACTTGCCAGCACTTCTGAAGAGGGGAGCAGTAGAAATGCACTTTGGATAAAAAGAATGAGAGATATGATGAGGCTACGCCTACTTGGACTTAACACCAATGGTATTTATTTAGAATTCCCCCTTTTAAACAATGTTAAAACAAAAAGCTTGCCCTTTACTTTAATGCCATCATGCTGCTCCTGGACATCCTGTTTAGACTGGAATGTAGTAGAGTGTACACTGGCGTAACGAAAGTTGAGGGGGCCCCCCTGCAAGGTACATGGAGGGGCCCCTGCTCCGGATTAAATCCGGAGCTCTTAGGCATGACTACTGTAGAGAGGGGGCCCCCTGCAGCTCGGGCCCCCCCACCCCACGGCAGGGGATGCGGGGGCCTGTGTTACGCCACTGAGAGTGTATTTATTTTAAACATTATGTTTGACTTTATCTCTCTTTTCATCATACAGACCTCACAAAAGGAGCTGCTCTTGGTTAAGCTACATTAACTCACTATCCTAATTCAAGCTGCACAAAAGGCACAGTTCGCCAGGTGCACGTTTGATAACATAAGTCTTGGGGACTCCGATGGAACTCCGTGACCTCCTCGGGCACTGCGAGATTCCCCCCCTTCTTCTCCCCTTCCCTCAGCGCCTTGAGACCCGTTTCCGGTGAGTAGTTTGCGCTCTGCAAACCCATGATTGATTGATTGATTGATTGAGGACTAACAGGCTTCCTCACTGATAGGTAAAGACAAACAGCCTCGATGATTAAATTACTAGAAACGGCAGTAACATTCTAGCCAGTTCGCCATATATGTATATATCTTTTGAGCAGAAAAAGACCTTCTACGTGCTAATGATATACCTTAGTGGGTCAAGAGATTGCTCCTGAGACTTGCTTTATGCAGTGCTTAATTTAAGCCAGTGATTTTTAGCGCTCGTCACCAGCACTGGTTGGAGTCCCTCCTAGGGAAAGAGTCTAAGAGGAAAGGTTTTTGGACGCCCTTACAAGTATGGAGTGTGGGTTTGGAAAGGCTGCCGCAAAACACGGGGGTAATGAGGATACACGATGATATATGAATTATAAACTTGTCCAATGATTACACCGGTAAAAGCTCTCTGGTCTGCTTCAGGGCCCCCTCCATTTTGTTTTTAAGGCAGCTGCCTGTGTGAACTTAACACAGTGAGAGAGAGACTGCCGCAGAAAGGATCATGTTCATTGTGTAATGCCCGCAAGTGGTTGTTTTTTTCTCTCCCGAAACAAGGGCAGAAGAAATGGACATTGCTTCTGAGGTGAATGAGGACAACAACAAAAAAAAAAAAAGGATGGCAGCACCCGGTCTCGGAAAAGTAATGACCCAAATCGACTGATAGATGTCATTTCGGATGCTTATATTTTCGGTCATTTTAAGCTGTTGCAAACAGCTTCTCTTTTTGTACCTGATGAGGCCATGGGGGTGACGCCCTTTCGCCCCCTATACACCAGCCAACTCTAAGGTGGATCATCTTGTATGGGAGGAAAATTGTAGGTTTCATGTCAGAGGGAAGTACCAGTTATTACATCACATATGTACGCTCTTTCTCGGTGTCAAGTCATGTCTGTGGACTTCAAGTACTGTGAAGCAATCTGTATAATGAACCAATAGACAGGCATGCGGCATTGTAGAACAAAAGTATTCTGCACAGTTTGGGAAATCTGTGCTTCCCTGCCTCAATAACCCGGAGCATCCTATGTATATGGTCAGCATCCTTTACATTATTGTGGACATAACAAGCATTGTATTAGACATCCCTGGCAAGTGTGAGCACCCATGTCATGTGTTGGTCATGCTTGCAAAAGGTGGGCATGTGATAATAGGTGGGTACCACTGGCATACTATGGGCATCCCTTGATGTGATTTAGATACAGGGGTAGGTGTGATGCATTATTTTCCCTTTCACATGGAACAGCTTTGAGACCTCTCTTCACACGTATAATAGCAAGGTAAAGTGCATCAAGACGCTGTGCAAGCAAAGACCAGATAGGGCATAAGCGGCAGCTACTAAAGTTTCCATACAAAAAGAAGGTAGGTTGTGTTTAAGCAAACAGAACAGTGAAGATGAATGAGTACTACAGTTGCATCCAGAATGGCCAATGGATGGCATGTGTGTTTTCGGTCTCCTTGCTTGAAGAAGATTATTGAATGTGGGGGACATGTAAAGAAATGATAAATGCGGGAACAGGTGATGAAATTGCAGTGCCTCCTAGCAGAACCATTCTTGTTCAGTAAACTCTTGTTATGTGAAAGGCAGTCACTTTCATAATGTTAGCATGTTAAAACAAGCATTGGCATAGCCAATAGGTCTCGCCTTTGTGAACTTATAAGTGTTTAGCCATGCAACAGTTGATGTTGTTGCACCAAAGATATTGTGCTGGATAACTAAACACTTATAAAGGTCCCAAAGGCGAGACCTATTGGCTATGCCAATGCTTGTTTTGTATGGCTGCTGTGAGTAACCAATTAATGCTTGTTGTGTATCAACATGAAAATGGTAAATAAAGTTTTTAAAAAAAAGGTTCTCAATCAATACAACCACAAAAACAAATAAAATCTAATAAATGACTGTGTAGTTATAACCCCAGTATACAGCGTATTACAAATGACTCTATATAACAGACTTAAACATCACAAGCCGAGCTACAAAGAACTGGATACTGCAGGCAAAGGAGCCGGGGCCAGCAATGATAACTATTGTGTTGCAGCATTTGTTTAGCTCCTACTACATTTAAGGGGGGCTCTAAAGCACTAACCCACACAAATAGCAAGCTCCAACGTGTACGGTGTGTGGTTGGGCAGTGCAGTTTTTGTTTTGTGGGAAGTGTTTTTATTTCTCTGTGATGACCTCCAAGGTACGGTTATCATGTTATGGGAAGTAGTATGTGAAAGAGACCTTCAAATTATAGTTATAATAAGGACTAACTAGCTTAACCACAGGGGCGATGGTATGTCGTGTGCCCAAAAACCAAAGAGGAGGAGAGGGATAATCAGATAAGACCCAGTAATCCATAAAGCGACATGTGCCAGAAAGAGATACTGTCAAATGAGTCAATGGATGCCACAAGGGTAAGAATGGGACTTGGAGATATAAGCAGTAGCCATGCACCTTGTCATTTTATTTGTTTATTTACTTGTCCCCGGTAGAAGAAAGACATCCCATGAAAGAAAAAGGATGAAAGGATGTGGACGAGCGCTGAAGGCTGGCAGTCTGAGCAGAAGCTGCACACTCTTTAAAAGGCCCAGATTTCACCTACTCCTGCAAGCCCGTAGGAAGCCAACATTGTGAGCAGGGGTTCACACCCATAGCCTCTATCAGACTCTCAGAGGTTCTCAAAGGCAGGTGAGACCCAGTAGGACAACCCCAGTTGGGTCGTAGCTCCAACCCCAGCTAGATGGCACCGTGCACATGCGAGGGTCAGAGACAAAGCACTTGGTAGGAGCGAATTGGCCTGCCTCGTGTTAACCTGCAGGCCTCACCTTTCCAAGAGATCCCAGTACTTTTCTTGGATCCCAGAGACCCTTGTTCTTTCTAGTTTACATAAAGAGGCGTCCTCCTGACATTCGAGAATTTCCTCCCAGAACAACTTCCACTGTTATTATAAGCGCTGAACGACGACATTTCAGGGTAAAAAAGGGACCATGTGGTGCAAGAAGGCTTACACTGATTCCATCACTTCAGCTAGGACAGCAGCATGGCGACGATTTGATAGTTCTCAATGTGTTCATTCTTAGCCCAGCCGCTGTCCGACCTGTGCGCCTTGCGAATAGCATATGTTTTTTCACGGCAGTGTATAGTGAACAAAAAATGTTATTATTACACAATGTAATAGTACCCAGCTTACCTACCTGTGAAGTTCCTAAGGATCCGTTAGCATGTCAGGCATTCGAAATACTGCATGTCTCAGCAGCGAGCGTTTAACTCAATTAGACACGCTGCCAGCTACAAGGGTGAGGAGACGAGGAGCGGATGAGGTTTACAAGGGGGGGAAGTGGGTAGCCTGGGATGTTTAAAGCTGGCTGTGTGAAGAAGGGAGTGGATATTCAAGGGTGTTCCTAGTCAGCGATCAACCACAAGCACAGCTGTGGAATCACGTCACCGGGTGAAGCGGGCACGTGTGGTAAATGCCTCTTAAAACCGTGTGAAGGTGACCTTGTAAAACCTTGTGGACATGCCACGTCCTTTGGTGCTTTTCATTCCTGCTGGGCCATCTCGGCTGCGAACACGGTGCACTTTAATATTTCTCACGCATACAAATCACCAACAGAGCGCAGGCGACCAGCGCGTGCCCTTGATGCTGGAACCAAAAAACGTGAATGAACTCAAACACGAAAAGTGCATGCCCTGTGTCTGTGAAGGTTCTTCTAAAGAGGCGGATAAACAGTGGGCAGTAGAAAGTGGTTTACGTGCAGGTGGGAGAGAAAGAACGGCACAAACCATGTCTGGAAAGCGGCTCCCTGTGCCAAGTACCAGGGCGAGCCTTCGCCGGGCGTGACGGTGACTCAGAGGCGCTGGCTCCGGCCCAGCTCACTGCTCGCCAGCGGTTACCAGATTTGAAAATGGATTCTAAGCTCGGCCATGCCTCGGAGTGCGACCTGCAGGAGATCCCGGCACTTCAAGGCGCTGCAGAGGATGTGGCAGTGCCAATCTGGCAACACTGCCCAGGAGGCTTCTTGACGCTGCTCGCTGCCGAGGAAGGTAAGGGGAGTAAGCGCTTATTAACAAGCGCGCGCTCAAAGTAACCAGGAGGCTTCTTGACGCTGCTCGCTGCCGAGGAAGGTAAGGGGAGGAAGCGCTTATTAACAAGCGCGCGCCCAAAGTAAAAAAACAAGCAAAAGCGCGCCTCGCGCGGCAGGAGGGGGGCCTGCCGATTCCCTTGCGGGAGCCAGCGGCGATAATTGATACCATATGGCGCTGCCGCTCGCTCCCGCAAGGCAATCGCCACACGTGCACGCGTTGCCATTGAAGGCAATGGAACGCGTGCACGTTTTTGGGGAAAAAAAGGGAACCGATGGCTAAAGGTCTCCTCCTATGCAGCGCATGCGCGCTGCGTAGGCGAGACCTAAAGAGTTCAGGGGAGCGGATGTGGTCTATCGGCTAGAGCGGTCGACCTCGAAGCTGGGTAACCGGGTTCGAGTCTCAGCAGGGAACCTCAACATCCTGCGATTCTGGGCAAATCACTTAATCTCCCTGTGCCTAACAAAATGAATGTGGCTGTCTCAGTAGTCGAAGTGGGGGGAAAAAAGTAGGGGAAAAGTGGGCAGAGAATCAAAGGGCGGGAATAACCCGAGAATTGGGTCAGTGGGTGGAGTCAGATGTGTGGCCGGAAAGAGCACAACATCCCAATTTTTAGTATTTGTTTGGCATTTCACTAACCAGTTACAGCTTATTACATTATTTAATTCTACCAATGGATAAACATGTTTATTTAAGGTCTAATATGGGTTATTGACATTAAAATACATTCAGAAAGTGGGGTACGTTTCCAATTACAGAACGTCCCAAATTCACTTAAAAGTGGAATCACGAGCCATTTGTCTCAGAGCCATGGAGTTTGTCATCAGAACTTCTCCCTTTTTCCACAAGCGCAGTTCAAACATGAATGGCAAAATATCCTAGTTTGCAAATGCTTTCCACATAATTATTGCTCTGCCATACTTGCCACACAATACATCATCTGCTGAATAATCTGACTATTTTAACTAATACATTTTTTGTAGCTCAAACGGATCAAAAGTTACTTAAAAAATGTGACTTGTGTTGCTGCGAAGTGGATGGCCATTTGCGAACACCGACTGGTCACCTTTCTCACTGCTGCATTTGTAATTTACGCTGGTACTAATAAGGCAAAATCTTTGCAGAGACTGTTAGTATGTGTAAAAATGTCTAAATAATAAAGTATCAGAAAGTATACTGCATTACGCTGCAGCCTTTTTTTTGCTGCATAATTTAGTCAACAGTGCTGAATAATTTTGTCCTCAGTTGCTGCATAATTCCAGTGGCCCTCAAGCAGGCAGCACATGTTAAAAGTGCTTGTGCATGAAGCAGAGACTGTAAAGTTTGAGAACTTAGTTTGGTGTGTATGAAAATCCTGCATTGCTGATCCCTGGCGAGTTGCAGCTATACTGCTGAAACAAGGCCAATGGAGGGACCAGTAGGTGAGGCGGACTGGCCTCAAGGGTCCTATGACTTCAGTGACAGAGTCACTGTTGCTCTAGTGTTGCTGCTTCATAGGCCTGCCTGCAGGACTGGAGGTGAACTTCAGTATGGATTGTGGTGGACAGGCCTTCAAGGTTAACCCACACTTGCCACCGCTAGGGTCCACCTGCTGGTGCTAAGACACCAGGGCTTTCATGGTCTAGCGGGCCCTTCTAAGGTCTAGCATGGGAATGTGCTCCCTCAGGAGAGTGGTCTGGTGGACTGGTCATGAAGGCTGAACCTGGTTCCCTAGTTCCGAATTGGCATCTCTGGACATACTGCCACATCCTCTCCCCCACTGAAAATGTTACTGCTCAACTGAGAGAAACTTGCACTGTCTTCAGCTCAGCTACAACCCAATTGTGCCCTGCTATAAACACCAGGATCCGACTCAATTCAAATTATGCACTAGACAAGAGTAATAGGCTACCTGGAAAAAAAAAGTAATAACATCCTGGAAAAACCAAACACTCATAGGGAATGCAAGATTAAGTAAAGCATGTGAAATGTAAGCAGGAACAACATGGTTACCTTAACTCTTTTAAACTCATTACTCAAATATCAGTGAGTGCTTTTGCCTGAAAAGTTAAGGACATGACTAAAGGGTCCGGAAGGGACCAGTTTCTAAGTCCATTGCTTATATCCTTACAAAATATAAGCCGTATGGTTAAAAAAGACCACATCCGTGAACACAGACGCGCAGTACACATTTTGTTTTCCAATCCACCCATCAACCAAGTATTGCAGTACCGCCAGGAATGGTGCACTGCCTCACCCGAGGAAAACAATGTTGTTCAAAGAAAGACGAGAAACAAAAGTAGAGATTTGCTGGCAAACTCTGTAAAGTGTCACGAATGTGTTTGGGTGTGAATAAAATCAATCTGGCCACTTTGCGACCACTCTAATAACCCGGTATTTGTAAAGCGCAAACTAATCATCACTAAGGGTCTCAACTTGCTGGGGGCCGTCGGGGAAATTAAGCAAGCTATTGCCAGGAGTCACAGAGTGCTGGGCTGAGCTACCGCCAGCGCCGGGAATCAAACTATGAACCCCGTGTTCCGGAGTCAGACGCCCTGGCCGCTGTGCCACACCTCTCCCCTATTCCCTTACTCTGTCTTGCTTTATTTAGTTATTTATTTTTCATATTTTGAACCTTTTATTTCCCTCTGTCCCGAGGCTGGACTTTGGAATAGAAAAATGTCAGAAAGAGGCATTTGCAGCAAAAGTGTTTTTCTGATTTTTGGATCCATTTCACAGGGGAACAACTAAACGAAAGCAGAGGAAAGAGAGGGTAAGAACCGTTTCTTGGAAGTTATGGTTTTCAGCAAGTGAGTAGGAGCAAAAAAGAAAGAGGCAATAAGAGGAAGAAAGATGGGGGCAGCTGCCAGCGGAAGAGAAGGAGAAGTGGACAGTGTCCTTGTCTTCTCTGGGCAAGAAGGAAAACGGAGTCCTTTTCCTTCTCTGCCCACTGCCAGTCCCCGAATGGCCAGGAACACCTAGTCTTATCTATAGGCCTTGGCCATTTCTGCCGTCCTGGGACGCATTTAAAAAAAAAATGGGAGAACAGATTCTAATAAATTAAAGAAGTAGGGGCACGCTGAGCCCTGCCGATCCCGCCCACTTCGACCACGGTCCGTCTGTAACACAACTGGTGCTCATGTAAAGCGCTCCGATACCTTCTGGTCGAGTTCGTGCTATATAAAACTTCCCCGCCGAAAAAAAATGAAACTCCTTTGAGAAATAGTAGCAAGCGTTGCTTATTAGTTTGCGCCTCTCACTAGTTTGTGGTCTTTATCTAATAATCAGAATGCGCATGTCAGTGGTTTCACTATTCACTGATAACGTTAGAGCATCCCAGTGTCTTGGCCATGAAGAGGCGCTGCACTGAATTCTTTCTTGGTGTATATAGGTAGTAATAAGAAAGTGTCTTAGTGCTTCATGCTACACTCTTGGCAATTTATAATTTGTGTAAATAACAGTTGTTAATGTTGACTTCTTTTATGTAACTCAGAGACAATATGTGTTGTATTACATTACCAGTCGCGGCTACTGCACTAATATGGAGTGGCGGGCACAGGGCAGCAGGAGCGTAGGACGGGTTGAATTAAGGAAAAAAAAAAACTTACCTGTTCCTGCGGCTGCCTTGCGCTTTGGTGCTCCACTGTTCTGCTGCTCCCAGAAGTCTCTTGGGCAACAGACCACCCATCCAATCCAGATGCTGCTCTAATACTATGAGTGCAGTGTGGGGAATGGCCTGAGCATGCTGGTTTTACGCTCCGCTCAGGCACAGGGAGTCTGTGCCTTTCTCTAACCCGGCTGTAGAATACAGCCGGGTTAGGGAAACCTAAGTGCGCATGTCGGTTTGGATGGCAAAGAGACGGCCAAACAGACATGTGCATTTAGAAGTGCACAACATTCCTTCTACCCGCTCCCAAGGCCTGGCCCCACCCGTCCTCCGTACACGCGCTGGCTCAGAGCCAGCTTCTGAAAACTAAAACAATAGTAAAATATTGTTTTATTTTTCAGCTGCTGGCTTTGAGCGAGTGGAGCGACGCTCCTCTGCCATTGCGGAGGAGCCGCCGCTGTACATTACCCATCAATGGATATATTTTGTTAAAATTCAGCTGAGTTAACTAAACATAAGAGAAACCTTCTCCCATGTACTATACCGCCCAAGGGTGTCTGCTTTCCACACTGCCCATTTGTGGTCACTCCACATTGCACATCAGTGCCTTCTCACACTGCTCACTTTACTGGTTTCTCGCACTAACAGCTAATGCTAGTTCCTAAAATGCACATCAGTGTTAACTGTTAATGTGGCCCACAAGTGCCAGGTTCTCACACCAACTACCAGTGCTGGTTTCTCACATTTCCCACCAGTGTCTGTGGCACACATTTATCACCAGTACTAATTTATTACACTATCCACCAGTGTCAGTACTGCACACTGGCCATTAAAATAAGCTTTGCTTGCTGCCACCAATACATCTGCCAACCAGTGTAAGATCCTCACAAAGTCTACCACAGTTCCCTCCTTATTCTGCACAGCAGAGCTTGCTCCACTCACTGCATAGAAGCGCCTACTTCATGTACTTCCTCCCATGCTCTCTCCTTACAGTACCAACCAAGTATATTTCCTGAAAATGCCCATCAATGGGACTGTCGCACACAAACTTAGTGTTGGGCCCTCATATTTCCAGCTTTTCACAATGTCATACTGTCCACCGGTGCACAATGCACCTCTTCCATCTACTGATACATCAGTGTCAGCACCTCACAATGACCAGCAGTGCCAACATCTTACTCTGTCCTCAGCACCAGCTTTGTGTAGTGGTCAACAATCCCAATTTCTACCACTGCCCCATACCTACTTCTCCCACTATAACACAGTGCCACTTTATCATCCACATGGCTCACCAGGGCTATCAGCTACATCTGCGCATCAATGGGCAGTTCCATACACTGCAAGCAATGTCTACTCTTTTCACTGCCCACCTATGCATCAAACCGAGAGGGGAGTTGAGGGGTAGTTTCCAGCTTGGGAGTGGATTGAGATTTTATTTGTAATCAAAAGCATAATTGCATTAATGTTCTCTCTAGTTATGCTTCCCACATCCTCAATCGTACTCAATCGTTCCTCTCTCTCGCTTTCATTCCCTTTCCTCTTTCCTAGGATACCATTGCTGAAGCCATTTTATTGTTAAATGTTTCACATTTAAATGACATTAACAGACAGATATGCAAATGCTATTAACTATGTTTATTCATGTTTAAATTGACCATAGCTAATGTAGGCCTTAATCTTAAATGGTTACCCTAGTCTGACATCTTTGCTTTGTAACATGTGAACATTTTTATTTCCAGGTGAAGCTGGAGTCCTAATTATCGAATGCAATGTTCTTTTGTATTCTGTCCCATGTGAAGAAATGCTTTTTCTTTGTGATAATCAAGTAATGTTTAATGAGTAGCGCATTCATGAAGACACCTGCAGAGTACAGGCTGGTCACTGTATTTCATCTTGCTATAGACAGCCTAAGTTTGAAGGATGCTGGGAAAATCTGTATTGTGAGGAGTCCAGAGAACCTAACTGAGCAGATAATTGTATCATCTTGCATTAACCTGATTGATCAGTGTACAAACCTGGCTCTTCATATGGTATACCAAAAAGAGGTATAACGTGCAAAGAGTCCAGGTATTACCTTACTATTGGACAGAGGCTTGCCCTAGCAATCCCAAGGTGCTCTTCTAGGGGGGGTAGTGCGTTCGAGCAGCCTCAGGCTCATCAGAGAGGAGTGTCGACATCCACTGCGCACACAGAGCCAATAAATGATACAGATGACTCAATAAGGAGATCCACACCAATTTATAAAAATAAAACTTATCTTTATATACCTTTAGGCACCAAGATCATCAAAATCGGGCAAAGTACTTTTTACAATAGCAGGTTTGAGGAAAACAGGTTTTTGATACTTTAAATCATAATTGAAGCACTTTGCAGCAAAGTTAACTTAGGAAGAACACTTACACTGCATATGGTCACTTAACCACTTAAGGGACCCTTCCCAGGGTTGTACGGTGAGTATGGGGCAAGGTCCAAGACAACACCAACATATCACCTCAGGAGGCACTGGGGCGCCCGGGTGCAGAGGTGTGTTTTTCGGCGTCTGTGATTTTGATACTTTAAATTGTAATTGAAGCACTTCATGGTAATGTTAACCTCGGGAGGAATAACATGCATTGCATTCAGGCACTCAACAGCTACTTACAGGATCAATCTTCTGGACTTAGGGCGAGTATGGGGAAAGGTCCAAGGCAGCACCAACAGTTCAGGTCGGGCAGCACTGGGGCGGCCAGGTGCAGAGGTGTCTTACAGCGTTGGGTGCCCCATTCAAGTCTATGGAGATCGGTCTGTCAGAAAAGAGGCTGCAGGCTAGGGCTGGGTGTCCAGTCAGGCTAAAACCAACAGGGGGCTCAACTTTTGCGATGCTTGGGGATGCCTTTGGTCCTCTGCTCCAGGGGCGAAGGGTGCAGAGGTGTCTTTAGGCATCCGATTTCTGTCACCGGGAGCACTCGCAGTAGAGGGGTCCTGTAAACAGAGGCTGCAATCGGTGTAGGGAAGTCCACAGTGAGCAAGTCCAAGGTGGACTTTGTCTCTGGAGGGCCGGGGGACAACGCTGGCACAGTTGGCCCACTTCAGCTTGGGCTAGGAAACATGGGTGCAGTGGTGCCTTGTGGCGTCAGGTTTTTGCTGTTCCAGAGTCTCACAGTCTACTTTGGGGTACCTGCAGGATGCAGGGAAGCAGTTCCTCTGTTCCCCCGGAGTTCTTGAGTCTTTGTAGAAGTTATGGTGGTCCTCCCATGCTTTGGAGGATCAGCAGCTTGCAGGGCGAGAGACTACTTTGGCGAAATTGTCGAGAATAGGCGAACACAGCAGCAGGGCTGGTGCCAAGTCAGTTGATTCTTCTGAGGTTCTTACTTTCTCAGCTCTTTAGCCCTTCTTCTTTATTTGGTCAGCAGATCTAATTACCTGGTGCCAGGGCTCCCCTAAATACTGAATTTAGGGGTGTTAGAGGATTGTAGGGTAGTAGCCAATCGGCAACTTACCTCTGGAGTCACTACGCCCCCTATATGACCACTTCCTGAGGAAGTGGGCATAACCCTGTCCCAGAGACATTACATTTGCCATCACCAAGATGGTCCCTTCTGAAAAATCACATCCACGTCCGCTAGCCCTGTTCAGGAGTGGTGATCGTCTGAGGGTGGACACGCCTGCCTTGTCTAGCTAATTGTCCCGCCGGTCTAGGTGCCAAAGATTCTGGACAAGGGGGTCAGTTTCCTCTCCTGTGAGAGAAGCTAGATTTGCATACCAAAGGCGGTGGGCCTCTTTGAAGCTCCCCGGCCCTGGAATGCTAATCCACAGGTAATCCTGTGGGGGTGATGCCAAGCACCCTCTGCTCGAGCAGGCTTGGTTTATGGTCCCCGAGGGCAAAGGCCCTCACCCTTGAGGGTCAGCAACTCATCTCTGGTGGCAGGCTGTCGAAAAACCAGTCAGTCAGCACAACAGTTTTCACGGGGCACCTCTAAGGTGCCCTCCGGTTGCATGTCTTACTAAATCCAACACTTGCATTAGTGTGGGTTTATTAATAGAACATGTTTGATACCAAACACCCCTATTTTCAGTGAAGTCATCATGTAGCTGGGGAACTCGTTTTCACCAGTGTCCAGCACATGCTTTTAAAATGGCCTCCCTGTTCACTTGTACTGGCAGCAATAGAGCTGACCCGCACAGGGGTATATTTGCTCATGGAGGTATATCCTCACTTGTAATACAAAGCACCCTGCCTTAGAACTGAATATTATTGTATTTTAAAAGTTGGCACTTAAAAACTTTTTCACATAGAATCACCAATGTTATCCTATGGGAGGAAATTCACTTAGCAGGTAAGTAGTGTTATCGTTACTTTTTCTTACTCAGCGTTGGATCCTGGATCCAGCACTGGTGCATCTCCTGTAAACAATTGAAAGAATGCGTTTATGTCACACAGGCGATTTTTAACGAATATTTGTAAGTTTGCAAAATCGACACTTAGAAACTTTTTCGGCAAAAACCAGGCAATGTTATCCTATGGAAGGAAATTCAAGTTACCGGTAAGTACAGTTATGATTACTTTTAAGGGTCAGTGCTGGGCACCAAGATCCAGCACTGGGATCTCTCCTGATAACAGGTGAGTAAATTCGTTTTCATAATTCGGTTGATTTTAGATGAATATTTTAAAGTTTCAAAACTCCACACTTAGAAGAATTTCCAAGTGAAACCAGTCAATGTTACCCTATGGAAGAAAAGTGAGTTATCGGCTTTTGGGTAAGTACTCGACTGGCAGAATTAAGGTTCTGGGCATAGACTCAGGGGTCCCCCAGGGTCAGGTAAGTACAGTTGTTACACCCTCAGCGGCACAGGGGCGGCCGGGTGCAGAGTGAGTAGGCCCAATGTTATCCTATGGAGGGCAGGGGGCCTTGGGTTGGTGGCTGCTGGCAGGCAGACCACTCGGCTGTGGGAGCAAAGCTCCTGGTCACTTACTCAGGGCACTGGGGCGGCCGGGTGCAGTGGGCTTTTGGGCAGTCGGGCGCCCAATGGTTTTCAATGGGAAAGCTGCGTGACGAACAAAGGCTGCAAGCTCGGGGACGGTGATTCTTCAGGTGCGACCACCACTTCGAGAGGTAAGTTGGGAAGCTGTAGGAAGGGTAGGCACCCAGGAGTTGGGCACAGGAGGCCGTGGGGCGTCGGGTGCAGGGGTGTCTTTAGGCGTCGGAAATCTAACCCTCGTCTGGTCGCGGTTGGAAGGGGCCCAGGTTCTGAGGCTGCAGGCGTCGTCAGGATCGTCGAGGGTGGTCCTTGGGTGCTGGATTCTGGGTCACAGTCGCCGGGGGGAGGGGGGGGACGTCCTCGTGGTCTTTGTCCACTCAGGCACAGGCCGGGCTCGGCGGGTACAGAGTGTGCTGGATTCGCGGTTCCTGGCTGGCACCAGGGGTAGGTTACTTGCTTTTGAGCAATACCACTGCTCGTGGGAGTCCCAGGTAGAGTCACAAGGCAGTCAGGTCCTCTGGGGTTCTTGAGGTTGCTGACCACTGGAGATGCCGGGGTTTAGCAGGAGCAGGTTCGAGGGTCGACAGGCCGGTAGGGCTGGGGCCAAATCAGTTGGGGTCTTCCTCTTGTTAGCAGCTGCATGGCAGGTCTTCTTGTTTCTTGATCTTCTTTCTTGTTTCGGAATCTGGATCTAAGGAAGGAAGGTTCAGGGTGCCCCTAAATACTAGATTTAGGGGCGTTACAGGTAGGTAAGGGGCAGGGACCAATGGGTCCCTTCCCTGGGGTGGGTACATCCCCCTATCCTGCCACTCTCCAGTCGGAGGGGGCAGGAGCCTAGTCCTGATTGGGCAGGGCTCCCCATCTTCAAGATGGCGAGAGCCCGGAGATGTGCTTCACCTCGCCTCCCCCACCTGAGGGGTGGGGTTGGCAGAAGCTGGCACACCCCCTCTCCTCCCTTGGTGTTTCCTGCCAGTCTTCCCGCCAGAGTGGGGGCTAGAACCAGTGGGGACCAGTTGCCGAGTACAGCAAGTGGTCTGGGGAAGCTCACAAAGGCAGAATGCCTTTGAAGCTTCCCCCTGCCCATCCTGGGGGAGGAGGCCTAGCACCTCGCCCAGGACGTGCATTGTTGCAGGCCCGGGAGAGCAGATGGCTCTCTACCCAGGGGTCCAGCAACATGTCTGCTGGGTGGCAGCCGAGGCAGCCCCTCAGACAGGATGTGGATTGTAGGTTAGGTTCAGGGGGCAACTCTAAGTTGCCCTCTGTCGTGCATTTTACATTAAATCCCACACTGGCATCAGTGTGGGTTTAATGTGCTGAGAAGTTTGATACCAAACTTCTCAATCTTCAGTGTAGCCATTATGGTGCTGTGGAGTTCGTAATGACAACCTCCCAGCACCATATACTCTTAATGGCATCACTGCACTTACAGTGCCCAGGAATGGCCCTGGGTACTGTAGGGGCACTGGGCTCATGCACCTGTGCCCACACCACTGGCATAGTGCACCCAGCTAGAGGGGTGACTGAGGTATGCCAGGGCAGTGTGTTTGTGGGCATGGCACACAGGGATGTGTGCCATGTCGACTCTCTGTTTAGTTCTCCACCAAGACACTCAGCCTGCAAAGGCAGGGTGTGGGTGTCAGGGTACAGGGCCTCCAACGGTGGCACAATAAGTGCTGCAGCCCTTGGGGTTGTTCTCTGGTCACAATGCCCTGGGTACCTAGGGTACCATTTACCAGGGGCTGACATGTGGCCAGAGGTGCCAATTGGGTTTAGGCTGTAATGCAGTTTTAGGGAAGGAACACAGGCCCTGGGCACCTGATTGGCAGGAGCCCAGGGCACACTCAGTCGAAGTACATCAGCAATTCAGCAAAAAGTCGGGGGCATACCATGCAAGAAAGATGGCACTTTCTCACACCTGGTTACCAGGAACAGAGTGCACTTCAGTTAAATTTGCAGCAAATACCAAGGAAAAAGTGGGGGGACTACTGCAACAAGAACCCAGTTTTCTACAGTCAGTTTCATGACAACTGTGTGCAGGTGTGTACAAAGTTAGAATTGTGTGATTTAAATCGGTGCAGTATAGATTAGATTGCAGACGCAGACTGGTTTGTGATGCAGCTTAGAACAGAATAGGATAGGATATTTAGAGTACTCTCTTGATGAGAGAAGCGATTTAACTTTGTTTTTGCCTTTGAGGCAACTCCGTGCTTGTACGTCCTCTTTATATAAACACTGATATAATATTGAATTGCATAATAATCGAGCATACGCACGTTGATCAACTTTTAATAAACCTTTAGGGTTTTAGGATGTCATTATTCTCGGTCCTTTTTGTGGAGCCTAATGTGCTTCACGATTATTAAATGTAATGGTTGTTGGCCGGCCTCAGTTCTGAAGTTCAGTCCAATAGTTCTTTATGGTCCCTGAAATGTGGGCAAAGAAAAGCGCCAACTAATATTGTCAATTCCTTCTCTTGGTCTTACTCAGTCATTTCATTTAACTCTCTACCTTCCTTTATTTCTTTCCCTTCTTTCTCTTGCACTTGATGCTTGTGTTTCCTGCTCTAAACCTCTAGCTCCTGTTTATCTCCCTTCTTTCCCTCCCTTCATCTCTCCTGCTTTTCTATCTCCTTCTTTCTCCATTCACTCCATGTCTGGCATCAGCTCCTTGTCCTGTGGCTTCCTCTTCGTGGCTCAGACATCCCAATAGTTAACTGCAGCCTGGTTACGAGGGACATTTGGTCAAGACTAGGGTGAGATCAGTGAGCATCACAGGAGGCTGGCACAATCTCTTGCACCTTTAGTCCATGTGCCTGTGGAAGAGAAGTTGTCTAAGGAGAGAAATATTACTACTACTTGCAGCTCTTCAAAGCTCTTAGGTGACCAAAGGTTAGAAATCAACATAATTTTACATATGATTTTACAAAAACAATGACAATGCTCATAGTGTGGGGCATAGCTAGTGTTGATAGGTAAAGGAGAATCCCCCGATTTGTGGTCTGCCTGTAATCATTATTGAAAGATTGAGCATTACAATGCCACACTAGTGGCAGTTTTACACTATATAAGATGACATAAGATAATAGGGATGGAATTGAATTGTCACATTTGTATAGTGGTTCATACCAGTAACTAGGCAGCAAAGGACTTTGACTTGCATTAGTACCAGGCAACCTTTTGAAGGGTATGGTCTGAAGGGTGTTATGTGTAGAATGACCTATGTGGGAGATGTAGAAAAGGTTTGTGAGGATAAGAGACATGCTCTAAACAAAATGCAGCGAGCGATGCGGCACTTAAGCATGCAGCATTGCAGACAGAGTGAGGACAGTGACAATCATGCATACCGACCTAATTGTTTAAGTGCATAGATCATAATCTTTATGCTGTGGGCATTGGGTTGAAAACAGAGTTGTAATGCTTTTTGGCACTGGAACTGGTTGTCAATTTTCCTTATTCAAGCAGCTATGCACATTGCTTTAAATAGGATCTCTCTGGTAGCTGGGAGCCAATGTATGGAAATGAAAGCAGGGGTGACGTGGATACTCATTAGAAGGTTGAGAAGCTGTCTTGAGGATTATCTGTAGTTTCTGAAGTATGAGTAGGGGTGCCACAAGATATATTGCACATGTACCGGTCAAGGTGCAAGAGTATCAGGATGATGGTGGCTTGTAACTTCTTTGGAAACCCAAGGTACAGGGAAATGTGGCACAGGCACCTCCTTGTAGGAGCATCATTTGGAGATTTGATTTATTTGTGGTATAAGAAACAGATTAGAGTCCATAATCACCTTTACATTCCTGACTTGTCTGAGAATGGTGTTCGAGGTCATGCTTTCTGAAGCTAGATGATTCAGGGGTGATGATTTGTACACTTGCCACATGTAAGAAATGCTGTTTTTGAAGTTAAGCTTGAGGTGACTAGCAGGCATCCAGTGATCAACTTGCTTGCAGGCATTTCCCCATGTAATCGAAGTCCAGATCAGATGGGCTTTCAAGCTTTACTATAATGTGCATATCATCAGTGTATCTATAACAGCTGAGCTCAAATGATGAAACGATGCCTGAAAGAGGACCAAAGTAGATATTGAACAAAAAGTGTGTGATAATTGAGCCCTGGGGTAAACCTGCTTTGGGTCAGAACGGTTCAGAATAGAAGGGGGAGGGGAATGATATGAAGAACATCCTGTCAGCAAGGTATGAAGCAATCCATTTCAGTGTTGATGGGGTTGAGATTTTGGAAGAATTCACATGATGATTGTTCCAGATGGAGGGATAGGAGTCAGTTACCAAGATAGTGTTGAGAGAAGCAAAGTATCAGGTAGAGGTGATTTTGCCTAAGGGTTCTCAACAGGTATAGAATTCCCAGAAAGAAGTTACCATTTTCTCAACAAGTTTTAAACCAATTCAATTGTAACTTTATTTAAGCCAGTTTGACCATAAAAGCACATATAAAATGACTTACAATGCATTTGCTTTAAAATCAAACAGAAAACGTTGTACATGCAGCTTAAGATGTTAAATAAGGCATACACAAATATGGCTTAGAACAGTATAAAATACAATACAGCCAATGTAAACAACTAACAAAATAGATGTACCATTCATATATATCACTATCTAAGTCCCCTTTAAAACAGAGGGAAGGAAAAGACTTATGACAATTGAAGATAGGGAACATTAGTGGCCATTTTAAAGTGCATGTGTAAAATATACATACAGTTTTCCAAACAAAATTTGATTGGTCGATGCTTTATCCTCTCCGATAGAACATTCGATTCTCCTACACATCAGTCCAGCATGCCAATATATTTATGTTATAATAAAAATACACCATTAAAATAGTTCTAAAATAGACAATTAATTCCTAAAAAATACCTTCATTTAAAAACAGGTCTGCGGGATTTAATCATCATTTTTAGAAATTGATTTTAAAAATACTCTACGGGTACACCACATGGAGAATAAAAAGCCTGCCACCGAATATACTATGGGGAGACTAGTATCATATTTCAATATCCTAAAAGCCTCAGAACAACGCCTGGTTCTTAGGTTTCTGCATATCTGGACCAGCCATTGTTTTCTCGCTTTAGAATATCCGGGGCAGCAGAAGAACACGTGATAATCTGATTCTTCAGCACAGTCACAGGCCGGGCTTCCCAGAGTTTGTAGGCCCACCCAATTGTTTGTGAAGGAACGGAGTGGCAATACCCCGTGTCTAAACTGTAGATAAAGCTTCCTAGCAGTTGCCGGCTTAATGTCGTTCAGTGCCTGCTCTAAACTATACTGATACTGGATTTCTAGAAAAGCTACAGTTAGCTTACCTACTGAGGGGTTACCCTGTAGTTGGGCAATTTGTACTCCCAATTGCAGTCCTTTAACTCTTTCCTGGACACTATGGGGCAGGTCACTTCTGGGTTGTCCCAAAGGTTACCCCGTCCCATGTTCACTAGGGTATGTCGCATGTGACAGAGCCAGGGTAATCTCCCCACCCCCGGTAGGCTTATCGCCTCTCGTAGTTAATCCCTATATTCCACTAATTCTGGGGTGACCCACAGACGCCACCAGAATAGAAGGGGTCTAAGAGTAACTTCTTCCGCGATGGCCCTAACCCCCAGATCTAGTCGAAGCGGCGTAAGTGGGATGCTGCGTGGGAGACCAAACAATTGCCTAAGAAAAGAGTTTTCAATCTGCATAAGACTGTCAGAGCGACGGTGACCCCACATTTCTGCACCATACAATGCCGCTCCCCTAGCTTGAACCTTATATATTTCTATTGCTGGACCCACCGGTTTGTGGCTAGAATTTCGGAATACCTTCGTTAGGCCCCCTGCTGTTTGTGCTAATTTCAAGCTCGATTTTTTGATTTGTGCCCCCCAGTCCATTGTTTCTGTGATAGTAATGCCGAGATAATCGAAAGCAGATACTCTCTCTAGGGTTTTGCCATTTAACCATGGGTTTGGTCGGGTACTTTTGGCTGAGTTAAACACCATAAATTTAGTTTTTTGAAGGTTAATCTCAAGCCCTCTTTCTTTACAAAAGGCATCAAATCTATTTAGTACCCTCTGTATCCCCATGGGAGATTTCGATAATAATAAAGTGTCATCGGCAAACATCATAGCTGGGATTTTGCGTGATGCCAGCTTGGGGACATCGAGGTTTTTCTCTGCAAGTAAAAAATCAGCTAACCAGTTTATAAAAAGGCTAAAAAGGGTCGGGGCAAGAACAGATCCCGGACGGACACCTCTGCGTACAGGGATGGGGGCCGTAAGTTTCCCGTCCTTGCCAAATCTTATTTGGGCGTAATTTCCTTCATGTAACCGCCTCATGATTTGGCACAAATATACCGGGACCCCCATCTCAAGCAGGACTGCCCACAGCTTATCTCTTGGGACCAAATCAAATGCAGATTTCAGGTCTACAAATATTAAATAGAGGCTGCCACCCTCCAAACACACGATCTTCCAGTGTAATATTTGTAGCCTTAAGATCTGGTCCAATGCGGACATTTTTTCTCTAAACCCTGCCTGAAGGGGGCTAAGTATCCTGTGCTCCTCCATCCAGCTCTGCAAACGAAACAATAGCACTCGCGCAAAGATTTTTTGGCTTATGTCTATAAGGCTTATAGGCCTATAAATTGTGGGTAGCAACGGGGATCCCTTTTTGTAGATTGGAATTCTTTCAGCTCCGGCCCAGCTATCGAGAATCTTCATACCTTGTAGGATGGCATTAAATAAAACCCAGAGATATGGAGCCCAGATGGTGGGTTCGCTGCGGAATAAATCCCCAGGAATCTTATCGAATCCTGGCGCTTTGACCGATGCCATTTTACTTAGAGCACCCGTTATATCTTTAAGTGTTATTATCGGGATATCATCAATGGCCCTGGGAGTAGACATAGGTGCGTTCGGGCAATCAGCCAGTGGGGAGTGACCTTTTTTTACTATGTCGTCCTCTTTCTCTACACTCGAGTAGAGGGACTCAAAGTGGTCCTTCCACACATCTGCCTCTAGGTTTGGCTCTATCGGCGATTTGGCCTCCGAGGTACCTGTATTAACCACTCTCCAAAAAGTCCTCATATCACGGGAACCCAGGGAGCTTCTCAGAGTTTCCCACTTTTCTCTTTCCCACCCTTTTTGTTGCCTCACTAACACTGGTTCGATAGGCCGCTCTATTGATTTTAATCAGAGAATGGTCATTTGCCTTAATAGCTGTAATCAGGGCTGTTTTGGCCATTCGGTATTGTCCATTATACCAGGGGTGAGGCGGTTTCCTGTTGGTTCTGGTTTTTTTCATCGGGAAAAAGAATTCGGCCAAGGTTGTCGTTAGCCTGGTGTGATTCAGGGCAACCATCTGAAGATCAATTATGGTGCCATTGGCAGGAACAGATTTAGTTGAATTCATGAGGATCGGGATAATGGTTTCATACAGGGAGCCTAACATTTCTTGGGACTGGTTTATATCCGCCCATCGTACTCTCTTCCTACAATTAGTAAGAGGCAGCCTATTGTCGATTGGAACATCCAAACCTGTAGCACTCCCGGGATTTAACGCAAGTAACTCTAAAACGAGGGCATTATGGTCACTATCATGTCGCATCTTGACCTTAAAGTCAATTACCCTATGCCAGGATTTTATATCAATTAAGATGCAATCTAATAAAGAGCCTAGCCCATTTCTGTTGAAGGTGTGCTTACTAGGTATATCGGACTTTGTTCTACCATTACATGCCCTTAACGAGTGTTTTCATACAAGGGAATTCATCTGGATCACCAATGGGGTCCAGGCTTTTACTGGTGAACAGGTAGTCTCTGGGATGGCCCAATATTGATCTTCTTCACAGGGGCTGTCCTTGATCATACCTTCTAATGGCTCGTACTGGCAATTAAAGTCACCTCCTATAATCACCATACGATTATCTGAAATGGTGGCAAGGAAGGACGTTAGTTCATCGAGTGTTTTTGACTCATGGCTACGACTAACCGGTTTCGAATATACATTTATTAGGGCGATTGTAATCTTTTGCGGAAAGTGAAAGAGGACACACAGAATATCGTTTGAGGATGTTTCTATCTGTTTGACTGTACAGCCTAAATGAACTCCCACCCATGTGCATAGTCCACCCGAGGGCCTCCCTTTTCCACCTGTTGTTGCGGGTATGCTATATATAGCAAAGCCTGATTTTGAGACATCCCCTCTTGCCCACGTCTCCTGGAACATACAAATCTCATATTGGGCAATAAAACTCCCCCATTCGGGGTTGACCAGCTTGGTTTTTAAGCCAGCTATGTTCCAGGATACGACTCGCAGCCTAGATGGGTCTGGTCCACTGGTTGAAGCGACAACCACAGGGGGAATTGGGGGCGATGTCCCGCGGAGACCAGGAGCAATCTTCTTAACAGTCCCACTATTCGAAGTAGGGATCTGGTTGCTGGTTATGGCCGTATTGCATCCCCCTTTTTTGTCCCCTGAGGAGCCGCTCATGCTCCCACAGGTCTCCCCTTACCCTGGAGTCGTACGCTGCCTTGTGACCTCTCCAAATTTAGCAGATCCCGCCTGAGACTCGCCCAGTTGTTCTTTGAGCCCTGGGCCCTTGATCTTGAGTCAATCTACTCCTTCTAAGCCATCAAATCTATTTGCTATGGGAATGTTAAAGATTGACTGCCTAGACCGGTAGTAGTCTGGAGTGGCTGTTTGATAATTTAGATTTTCGGGGCTCCAGCCCCCCCCCCTTTTGCCTTCTAGCTTGTGGGGCTCTCTCTGGGGGGTAAAAATAACCCAACAGGAGGGCTCTAATAGTGCCCATCTGTCTCCCATCGTCGCTATTTAAAATTTCTTGGACAACTTGTGCGTTCCTAAAATTTATCACTATGCAATCTCCCTGCTTATCCTTGGGTCTCCAGCCCAACCAGCTGACTCTACGTGTTGTTAGGATCTCTCCTGCATCATCATACCGGAATTGTCTATGGTTAACTAACCAAAACATGCATTTATTTTTTAATTCCTGGTGAGATTAGTTTTTTCCCCCTCCATGTTCAGGGATACCTGTCAAAACAACAACATAGGGGGTTGAGGCAGGTGGTAAATTTATAACAGGGAGGGGAGGGTTTTCTTTGATAACTTCTGTACGCTTGTTAGATCCTGCCCCCACCCACTGTCTATTTGGTTGCCATGGTCTGTTGGTGTGTTGATGTAGGGATGTAGGATTGGCTCTGCTAGGACTTGTAGTATACTGTCTCTCCAGATTTGGGGCAACAATAACAGGGAGGTCATTCTGTGTAAGGGGAGAGGTGGCCCTGCTGATGTTAGTTGTGGCCTGGACTTTGTGACCAATCTCGGTCCCATCTCTCCCATTTACTACCCCCCCTGTTACCTGTCCGGTCCTCGAGCAACATGGCCATCTTATCAACCCTTTCTACAAGCAATTTGAGCTCATCCTTTACAATAGCCCTTACTTGGATTTGCAAATCCACCACTAGCTTTATAACCCATGCAGGTTGTTCATTAACCATTTCAGTGCTATCTGTTGATCCTCCCATCCCAGTGTCTCTGTTGTCCATCTTGTCTCCTATCGCCTTCTTCCTTCTTGCCCCTGTTTTCGCTTGTGCTTTTGGTCTCCCTTTTTTTACAGGCTGTGTAGGTGAATCCCCCCTGCATAGTTCGGCACTGGTTACTTCATTTGTAGATGTTTGGCCCCTAGAGGTATCATTGGGCAGGGCTCCTGAAACTTGCGATGTGTCCAGGTCTACCAGGGGGAATTCCAGATTTGGGGTTAGTGATAATCGTCTCTCAGTCCGCTCAATTTCTGTTGCCACCACTCCTATTGCCCTCTCTAACATCCTGTCTATAGAGGTAGGTTGGGCTTTAATTTTTGATTTCGGGGGTGCCAGTTGTTCTTTTCGACACAAATACGTTTGCCCATTTTCCTTCAGATTATCAACTTGACTTGTGAAAAAGGATGTTATAAAGTCACTACTAATTATCACAGAGCACAGGATACAGGGAGGTCAGGTGCAAAGACGCAGAGCGCAAAGTGCAGAGTGCAAAAAGCGCAGGTGCAAATACGCAAGACGCAAAGTGCAGAGTGCAAGGAGCGCAAGTGCCAAGGCGCAGAATGCAAAAAATGCAAAGTGCAAAAAGCGCATGTGCAAATACGCAAGACGCAGAGTGCAAGGAGCGCAAGTGCAAAAACGCAAGGTGCAGTATGGCTATACACAAGATAGACTGGATAACCGTGTGTGGGTGCCTGAGAAAAAGAAGTCAGAAAACGTAGTGGTACTGAAGGTATTCGGTACTACAATCAATTTGTTTCTGATAAAATCTAAAGTCTTAAAATTTTTAAATGTACGCCTGAAGGATAAAACATAAAACTCTAGTCACTACTGGGTAGATACACTCCTAAAAATCCTTGAAAAATCCAATAGAATAAAATAAACAAATGACAAAACTAATAATTAAATGAAGGGTCAAAACGGGTCCGTTGGCACTCCTAAAAAGAAAAAGCGATTGTCAGTTTCTTTTGGACCACCCTAAAAGACAGGACCCCCTATTATTGGGCAATTTGCGGGGCTTTATCAAATAATAGGGTGGTAGATATCACAGGTCAGAGTGTCTGTGGAAACA
The DNA here is from genome assembly GCA_963921515.1 of Calotriton arnoldi. Lineage (NCBI taxonomy): Eukaryota > Metazoa > Chordata > Amphibia > Caudata > Salamandridae > Calotriton > Calotriton arnoldi. The sequence continues at coordinate 834,989 of CAWUFW010006012.1, forward strand.
AGTTAAAGATATTAAGTCTCACCGCCTTGCTGTCCAGGTAATTACGGGGTCTGTTCAAGATCCGGGGCCATCTGAAGTAGTGCCCGATGAGTGAAACCAGGGGGGCTGGCCCTGCCCTGCCTCGTTCGGCCGTCCTCTTATGGCGCCTCCGGGCGCTGGAGGCGGCGTCACTGACAAACGACCGCTGCAGGGCTGATGGGGGATGTGGTTTTGGCCGTTCCCCTCACGGCTGGTTGTCGGGAGGAGAAAAAGAGTTAGCCGTCCCCCTCACGGCAAGTTAGAGTTGGCCGTTCCCCTCACGGCAGGACAAAAACAAAGTTCAGCGCGTCCCGCGCTGCGGGATTCCCGCCGTCCTCTTATGGCGCCTCCGGGCGCTGGAGGCGGCGTCACTAACAAGCGACCGCTGCAGGGCTGATGGGGGATGTGGTTTTGGCCGTTCCCCTCACGGCTGGTTGTCGGGAGGAGAAAAAGAGTTGGCCGTTCCCCTCACGGCAGGGCAAAAACAAAGTTCAAAGTTTTAAACCATTATCCTTCTCATTCCTTCCATCCTACTCTCTCTCGCTCGGTCTGCCACAAATCAGAGGATTTTATATTACCACCCACTTCTAAATCATGCCCTAAGACATTCGTCAAACATCATCGAAAACATTTCAGTATATAAAAACCCCCAAGCTATTGGGTTTGACATTTTCCCCTTGGAATTCGTAAGTCAGTTAACCATTCACACCTGCCATGTTACAACTTGAGATCCCTGGTAGTGCCAATTAATAAAAAGTACAACGATAGTATCAGTGTTCCCCTAACAGCGGGCACTAATATGCAGATAGCTTGCATCATTATTTCTCAATTCATTATAATGTGGGCAACTATGTCGCAAGTCATTTTTGCAAAAAGAGATGGAGATTTCAAGTTTCCCCCAGTCAGGGGCAGTCCTGTTTTAATTTCCTTTTTGATGTTTGTAGACCTGTCTTTTCACTGGAAAAACAAAACTTCAAGTCCAAGGCCGTGATATACCAGTTCACACCCGATATTAAACATAAGATTTCTGATCAAAACAAAAAAAAAAGCAGTTCACTTAGAAAAAAAGATTATAACAGCGTTCTTTGGCACACCATCCTGTTGTAATGCATCTCTCCCTCTTTCTATTTCTATTTCTTAACTTCTGTCTCTTTTGCTCTCCATCACATTCACACACACCCCCCTCTACAGACTCCCGATTTTCACATTTTGTTTGCACAAATTACGCGTGGAAGAAAAAAGGGCTGCACAATTAGGAATGTGAGACTTTTCAGACGTTTACTGTGGAAAATTGGATTTGCTCACTCAGATATTCCACCAGAATGGAAATTCCACATATGCAAAACTAGTAGCATTGGCATGATTTGTTGGCATTCCCACGTGGCTGCTGTAAAAGGTAATGAACACCAACAAATATTTGAGTTTGTGGATATTTGCCAACCAGTTGAAGGTAGATTCCCATCCTGGAAACAAGAGATGTATTCATGGCAAGGGCAGGAGAGGGTGTGGTTCTAAGGTGGAAATGTCGAAGGAAATCCCAGTCACACACAAAAAATAAAATAATCGGACAGCAGCGTTACATTGTGCACAAAGGAATAAAATAGTGTAGCATTGCATCTGTGGAAAATCTCCCAGGTTCTACCATTGTGGAACGAACGCACCCGTCCGGCTCGGCACGGCCGAGGAGATAAAAGGGGAACTGTGCCACTCATGGCCAGTCCCAAATGGTATTTCAAGACTATGTGTGGCTTTATGATGTGTGAGTTTGCCACGCTAGGATTAGCCCCACTCAGCACAAGTACAGTGGCGACAAGATCGGAGCTAGTTCCTGACACCCGACGTGCGACGGAAGAGCACCAGGAGAGGATGTGGTCTGACGGCTAGAGCTGCCGACTTTGGTGCTAGAAACCAAGGTTCGAGCCTCGGGGTTGCGTCCACATCCTGTTATTCTGGTTAAATCACTTAATCTCCCCGTGCCTACCAAAATTTTTTTTTTTTTTTTAAATGAAATGTGTTCTTGTGTAACGTAACCGGTGCTCATGTAAAGCGCTCCAATACTTTCGGGTCGAGTTCGCGCTATATAAATCTGCAAAAACAAAAAACACCATACAAGACTGCCAGGCCTGTCCCTGGGCGCAATACTGTCTCAGCCTGCCTGCTCTGGTAAGATGTGGGTGGTTTGCGATGAGCCTCATCCTCTGGTTCGTGGGTGGCACGTGAAATGCCCCGCTTCCCACGCTGCCTCACCCACAGCACCCTGCTGCTCTGTGGCCCTTCCACAGACCCTGAAAAGTAGGTCCGTCACGGCCAAGCACAGCACTCTGCCAGTGGTTCTCAGCTGCCACATCCAGCACCTGGTGGCAGTTTCCAGAACTGCAGTGGTCAGCCCACATATCGTCCTGTCTGGTGTACTTGGCCAAACGGAGTGGCAAACAAGTGCAGCAATGGTCTGTCCAGGCTACCACCACAGCAGGGGAGTCCTTTGATTGGCGTTCAAAAGACCACCTAGAGATGCCAAGACACTGTTGTTAGAGGAGGCGAGACTCGAAAGGCACATCACTGGCAGAAGTGGAGTGACTGGCTGCAGTGCGTGGGTGGTGGAGTCTGAAACGAAACTCATCTCACCACCACGCTCAAAGACAACAACTGCTGCATAGTGCAACCCTGAGAAGAGGTGGAACATGGCTGACGACGCACAAGGAGCAGGAGGTCAGACCCGGACACCTGTAGCACACCTTTCAGGTGAAGCGCCCGCCCACACTTTCATGGTGGCACTCCCACGTTTCAGTGAACTACCTAATCTGACCATGGCAGCCCCCAGGTGAAGACATAGGTAGGTGGCCTTAACAAGGCAAGAGAGACAGATGGCACTGTAAGAAGATCTTGATTGCTACACTTTGCTGGTGAAGAAATGTGTTAAACCTGGTATTCTTGGCATGGTTTCCCATGACTTTTTATCCTCTGACCTCCTGTTTCGCTGACTTCATTTTTGCTGGCTTTAGTGTTCTGGGCAGTTTTCCACTGCTGACCAGTGCTAAAGTGCATGTGCTCTTTCCCTAAAACATGGTAACATTGCCATATCCACAATTAGCATATTTAATTTACTTATAGGACCCTAGTAAAGTGCACTACATGCTTCCAGGAACCTATAAATTAAATGCTAGTAGTGGCCCTGCAGCACTGATTGTGCCACCCACTCAAGTAGCCCTTTAAACATGCCTCAGGCCTGCCATTGCACAGCCTGTGTGTACGGTTTTAAACTGCCACTTCGACCTGGAAAGTTAAGCCTCTTGCCAAGCCCAAACTTTCCTTTTTAATACATATAAGTTACCCCTAAGGTAGGCCCTGGACAGCCCCAAGGGCATTGTGCAGTGTATTTAAAAAGGCCCATCTCTTCCATAGGTTAACATTGGGATTACCTTATTATATTTTATAAGTGTAATTTCCAATTGGGAAAAGATAGATATTTTGATTTTGGTGTCTCTGGACTCACGTTAAAATCACAACTTATGGTAAAGTTGGATTTTAAGTCACAAGTCTGAAAATGCCAATTTTAGAAAGTTATAACCACAGAGAAGCATTGTTGGAAAAAAGCGATAAAATCCCAGCAGATGCAATAACATGCGTCACTTCCTACACCCCTGCGTCCACACAGATTAGGAACGCCATACGCAAGCATTGGGAGATCTTTAACACAGGCAATCTCACTTTACCAGCTCCGAGATTTGAATTTAAAAGAACAAGCAATTTGAAAGATTTACTAATACACAGCAGACCAAGGCCAAAGACTGCTCAAACCCAAAGAAATCTATGGGATCTACCACCTGTCATGGGCCACTACCCCTGTGGTTCCTGCTCTGTCTGCCCCCAGACTAAACAAACCAAAGAAATAATCTTGAATAAGAACTTCACCTGGCACATGAGGAAACACACAAATTGCAATACTGCCAACTGCGTTTATCTATTAACATGCCCATGTGGCCTCCAATACGTGGGGATGACAACCAGACCTGTCAAAACCCGTATTACGGAACACAAGAGTAATATCAGGTGTCGTAAAACCACTACACGACTGTGCACCCATTTTTTGACAAGCAACCACACATGTGAGACACTTAAATGGGTGATTTTGGAGGCCCACATATCAATTAACCCCTCAGCGCTATTCAAAATTGAACAACGCTGGGTACACCGGTTGAGTTCTGATAAAAATGGCCTAAATGAAGATATTCCCTGGAGCGCCTTGAATAACCCATAATGAGAGCGGTAATATACATATGATACCTCTAACCTCACCATACGATTATTGGTGGTACATTCTGTTGCCATGACCTTCTGAAATCCTGCTGTCAGACACTACATAGAACTATATGTCGCTAGCATTGAGATAAAATGTAGGGAACCAGAGAGATGTACGCTTTAAGAAATGCACGTACATGCTAGATACAGACACAAACATGCCGCACACCGCAGATTGCGGAATATATTTCATTTCTGCTTGAGAACTGCCACTTTGATAAGTTTACCAGCAGAATCGACATGACAAATTTTTACTCAGCACTTACTATTATCCTTTACAGATGCAGATATATAATTTGCCACTCCCTTTGGGTAGAGACTATGCCCAACATTGCCATCCATTCCCCGTGATAAGAACGCGATGGCCGACACATCAGTCCCGTGCTGATAACTGCTGGTAACATCATAGTGAATCACGTTATTTCAATTTACAAAGGGCACATACTTTAAATTCTTTCCATCAAGTGTGATATGCCTCCCTTACGGGCTACCAATAGCGTGTGATTTGATCTCCCGATGGGTTACTTATGTAGTGTTACATGATCTACTAACAACGTACACCACTCTAATATGGCGCCCAAACTTTGGCAAAGAACTCTTAACAATTCAAGATGGCCACTACTTGTTCCACTCCACACTGTGGTGGTTTACACTTCAGCTACCGCGCTACGAGGACGATGCCCCCAACGTGCTCCGGTCCCGCCAGGTTATCTGCAGCATGAACCGAGCTGGCAGTCACCTTCCGGAACCGGCAATACTGGTTAGGTCCTCCGCCGAGTGGGCGCGAGTCTCTGTAAGTATCCACCCCACTATCTCCTAATCAACGACCAAGGTAAGACTCACCAACGCTTTATAAGAGACATACTAGCGGACATCCCGCCAACCCTGGCAAACTTTTACCGAGTTGTTATGAGTGAATGCATTGCCGCCTTGCGATACTTGGTCTCAGCCTGCCGAGCGCTGGGAGGGGCGCCGCGGCGTTTCTGGGCTAGACGGGATGCTAATTTCTTTGGGGAAGGCACCCGGTCGGACCCACAACGCACGTACCCCCGCCCTCCAGCGTTCACAGCTTGATTATGACGGCAATTAACTTACACCTCTAAATATTTTGGGGCGATGCACCGCTGATGTTATTATTTAACGCTGGGTCCTTCAGGGTCCTCCACGACACAACTGCATTTTTTCTTAAAATATGAAATTTCCTTTTTTAACCCTTTCCGTGCTCATGACGAGCTCAGCTCGTCATGCTGCGCGGTAGCGCTGTGCGCATGACGAGCTGAGCTCGTCACGACCCCACCCGCGATCGGAATGTCCAGCATACGAGCGGAATTCCGATCGCGGTCAAAGGGTTAAACTAAATGAAGTTAACACAATGAGCTGATAACAACAAACTTATCTACATCCTCACTTTTAGGAAACTACGCGTTGATTAAACGCGCCCATTCATTGCCGATGACCGATGAGGCCAGTCCTAACTAACTATTAGGTGAGTGGCTACACCGGAACACTACCCATTCCTCCGTGCTGTTGCTCTGGGTTGGCACCCCACTAGGATTGTTTTACTACTGCTGGCATTTTTTAACTTTCTAAAAATTAAGTCAAAGACATGACTAGTTCCATTCTTTGGAGTTAGCATGATCGTGCATGGCCAGATGTTATTATATTCTATAGAATTGGCAATGATACCACCTGTACTCGGCCTATTTTTTGACAAGTGACTGTTTGTTTTTACAATGTCTTTTCTTTAGATTGGCTACAGCACCCACGGACACCTCAAGCCGATGGTGCATATGAACTGGTAATATTTAGGTTATCGCACCACCCTACAGTCACTAGTGTAGATTTTAAACCACTTTTCATTCATTTCCCTGGTCCTGAAGAATTGCCGCTTGATCCTATTTTTGGGACTGTGAGGCAAGAAACATGTTGACCATATAAGAGCCACTAGCAGCAACATTACTGTAGATAGTCGCCACACACTTTTTTAATCAGGGTAGGAGGCAGGATTATTAAATGAGTGGCCCTGACCACCTTCGCCTGTTTTAACACACCTCTTCAAATACTACACATCTACACTGTAGGGCCCCTCACACACACTCACCATACGGCAAGGATAAAAGATCTCCACCAAAGAGCCCCCACTGAGGGTGCCCGTCGAGTATTGCACGCCGACCTGACGAGGAGCATGCCCAATGATGAAGCATGACACCCAGCGGGCTGGGTGTGTGATGGCACTTTATCCGAAAGGAGGAATTCCTCGTCCCCTTTCTGGCTAAACTTTACTTGTAGCTTTCCTTCCCCTGGTCACTTGCACGAACTCTATAGGAACTGCATACTACTTTTCTTGTTCTCAATTTTAGAAAGTTGGCATTTTCTTACTTTAACCATTCTGTACCTCTGCCAGACTATGAATGCATGCCTGGGGTGGGTGACAGCTGAGCTTTGTGCATTCCCTGTAGACAGTCACACATGAAGGGAGCGGAGATGTGCCTGATGGGACATTCACATCCTGATGGGCCATACCATGATGGGTCATCCTGGGCAGGGTGGGAGGGAGGAGCTGACACTTGCACCTGAACAGGGCAGTGCCTGTCCCCACACAAATAGCTGCATACCCCTCCTATAGCGAGTCTGGAGCCAGGGCATGAAGGTCAGGGACCTTGTGAACTTCAAAGGCCTCTCCTTGAAGTCTCCCCCACTTCAAAGGCACAACTGGGTATTAGTACTGGACCCCTGACACCACCAACTCAGTACACTTCTGGACCTGAGGACACTCTGCCAAGAAGAAGGACTACTGTGCTGTTGAAAGGACTGTCCCTCTGCTGGACTCTGCTGCACTTTGCTGACTCCTACTCTTCTGTGTCTGCCCTGCTGCCCTCCTTGCCTGTTAGTGAGAAGGACTGGACCTGCATATCTACATCCCCAGAACCAAGTGACTCTAAGGGCTTGCTAGATTGCCTCCTGTTCTGAAGTCTCAGGGACATCAAAGACTTCATTCAGCCCTGCTACCGCCTCTGGACTCTGCCAACTGTGAGTCCTGACCTGCCAAGTGGTGCCATCCAGTCCTGAACCCTTGGAAGTGGGTTTTCTGGCTGCTTCTGCAAAAATCCACACACCCACAAAGACCTGGATCTATGCTTACGGAGGTCATCACTGCCTTCCCCTCGATGGAGTCATTAACATTGTGGTATGTTACGGAGATCAGGACACCCAAGCGAAATTCTGTGTCACTGCAGAGGGGAAGGGAACCATCCTGGGGTGCCATACCGCCCAGGACAAGGGTCTAATATTTTTCGCACGATAAGTACAAGAGCTGCAGATAGACCACCTGCTAGATCAATTCCTGCCACAGTTCTGGGGCATGGGGGGGGGGTCTAAAGGGAGACTCTGTATGCCTTCACATTGGCAAGACCATTCGGTCTGCTGCATTAAGACATGGGATGGTGCCGCTCCACCTACGCATTCTCATAGAAAAGGAGTTAGACAAGCTAGATATCATCGAACGAGTATCTGGCCCCACACCATGGATCTCCCCATGGTAATCACTGAAAAGCTGAAACAACTTGGAGCTATCAGACTGTGTATTGGCATGTGTCACAAAACAAAAGAGGTACATCCTGCCAATGGCGGATGACATTATTGCTGACCTGAAATGGGCGGAATGGTTCTCAAAAGTGGAGCTAAATGCAGAGTACCGGCCACTAATGCTCCATCAAGAGAGTCAATATAAAACATTTTCGATCCATCTAGGGTTAACTTTGCTACAAGATGCTTAACTGTGGAATCACTTCAGTTGTTTAGGTGTTTCAGAACACTATTCAAGTTACACTCACAGGGCTAGAAGGGGTCCTTAATATAAGTAAATCCTGATTTTCTCCACAACCCTGGTGAATCACTATTGATGGCTAAGAGTTGCCCTGCAATGACTCATGGAACATGGACTCACCCTACACATGGAGAAGTGTGTTTTTTATGAATCCAGTACTGAATTGTTTTGGATATGACTTTTCAAAAGATGACCTGCAGGTAGACCCCAGGAAGTCGGATGCTATCAAGAACGCCCCGGTGCCTTGTAATACAACAAAGGTCTGCATTTTTCTGGGAATGGCGACATACTGTGGGGACTCTTGCCGAATTTGGCAATATTTTCAGAACCCTTGAGGGCCCTCGCCAAAGTCATGAGCAAATGGGAGTAGGGCGCAAAGAAGAAGCTTTCAAGGTCATCAAAGACCTGCTGACCAACACAACTATGGCATATTTCAACCCACAGAAAGCCACAGAACTACTCGTCTGGGGGCCAGTGCAGTTGGCCCTGGGGCCATCTTCACCGAAGAACAGCTTGGTGTGTTGCCCCCCCTAGTGTTCACCAGCAAGGCGCTCACAGCGACTGAGGCCGGGTATGCTCAGATTGAAAGGGAGGCACTGGAAATCAAGTTTGGATGCCACCACTTTCATCTATACTTCTATGGGTGCAAATTCAAACTTGTCATTGACCATAAGCCCCTGGTCAACCAAATTGGAGGTATGGCTCCCACCTGCCCTCATGGATTGAACTATGGATGATCCAGCTTCAGCCATACCGTTTCACAGTGATGTACCGTTCCTGGTCAGGGAACCCTTCAGATTTCCTGTCACGCCACCAGCAACCCCAGACCAACAGAGAATGAACCAGGAGATGGATGAGGAGGCATACTTCAACATATTGGTGCAGGGTGCATGTCCACGAACCAAGACATTGGCTAAGCTCTAGGAAGCAACCAAGAATGATGACACTTCAGAATGTGATGGGAGCACTGCAACAAAACACATGGAAGTTTTTTCTTTGGAATGCTCATCAATGGGTGGGCGCCAACAGAAATGTTGTCCCACCTGTGGAGGGTCCGCGATGAGTTATGTGCCACCGGAGATAAAATCCTTCTGAGGAGACAGACTGAAAATTCCCAAATCCCTACAGGCCGGGTTTGTTGTGTTTTCTCACGAAGGCTACCAAGGAGTGGAAACCACCAAATCCCGCATCTGAGAGAAGGTGTGGTTTCCAGGGCTTGACTGATTGGTAGAGGAGAGAGTGCCCATTGTGATAACTCATAGGTGGGACAAGGCCTCCGGCCCCAGTGCTTACCGATGAGGCGAACAAAGCCCCATGGACCATGGTCAGCCTCAACTTTAGGAGTTTTTCCGCCAGACGGCTCACTATGGTGATGGTTGACAACAAATGTCTAGGCGAAAGAAACTTTATTTACTGGGTGGAACAGTGATTTTCCAACAGAAAATATCAGATTCTGGAAAGTTTGGGCCTGCATTCCAAGGTATAGAATTCAAGGAATACCTGGAGGACTTGGGCATTGCCCACAAAAAAATCCTGTTCAAATGGCCTCAAGCTAACAGCGACATTCAGTGCTTCATGTGCACACTCAACACTGCTTTGAGGATTGTTGTTGATCAAGGGGAGGACTTAGAGCAGAGTCTGAACCATTTCCTTCACAGCTATAGGAACACACCTGACTGCATGACGCTGTGTAGACCCATGGCTTTATTGTTGGGGGCACCCAGTGAAAGACAGCATCCCTATCTGGCCCGGATGAAAGCCCCACCATTTTGATATGGTTGCCAATCAACAGTACAGTACAGCAGCTCCTCAATGAGTGGAGCAGTCGTTTGACAGCCAGGGATGAGGGCTTTGCAGTCCGGGACCAAGCACAAATCAAAGATAGGCACCCAGGATGGAAGTTTCAGACCCTTTTTGAAAAGAGGCCTTGGGCAGTGACCAGTGTCAAAGGAACCCTGGTGTCTGTCCAATGGGGCAGGGAGGTGACCAAACCCGATATATCGTGTTTCAAGAAGCAGACACCCTATCCAAGCCACAACTCGCTGGAGATGGTGTAGGAGCCGACCTGGCCTGAGGAAAATCTGAGTCAAGAGGCAGGACCATGTCCAAGCCTGACCCAGAGAGTTCAGTTGCTCATGTCCTCAGTGTTTTGCTGGTCCAGAGAGCAAGGAAGGTGGTGACTCCAGAGGTGCAGAACCCCAGTGGAGTATCTGAATTACTCCAAAGATATGACATGAGGCCGAACCCCACTCTCAGTCAGCAGGTCAGAGACTATGGGGCCGATTCCGATTCGGGCCGGAAATCTCTCCGACCGAGCCGGTCCCGGTGAGATTTCCGACCGAATCGGACTCTAGCAGTCCGACCGAACGAGTACGATGCGCACGTATGCTATCGGACACGATTCGGTCGGACTCCCATTGAAGTCAATTGGAGCCAGTCGTACGACGCGTACACGGGCTCCCATTGACTCAATGGGCACGACGCGAACAAGGGCGCCCCCTACAGCGTGTTCGTGTCGATGCGGGTCGCGCCGTACATGCACGTGTAGGGGGGACCCATGGGTCCCCCCTGTGTGAGACTCGCGTGCCTACGCTTCCAGGGGGGTCCGACACGGACCCCCAAAGTGCGGCTCCGACAGCTCCTTGGAGCCGGACTGTGCGAGTCGGTCGGAGCAGTCGCGATGCGCATCGTACTTACCCGGCCGGGGAACGTCTCCATAGCGCGGTGCGAGTCGTCCCCGTGCGAGTCGGTCGGAGCGGTCGGGTCCTGCGTACGAGTCGGTCGGAGATTTCGCGAGCGCACGCATCGTACTAGCTCGCCCGGACGCACGTACGATTCGGTCGGGAAATAGGGCTCCGAATCGGATCCGGTAAAGCCGAATCCGATTCGGAGCTCTACCGGCCGAGATCGGAATCGGCCCCTATGTCTGTACAACATGGTCCAGTTACAATCCAAAGTGGGGAAGGATATAGTAAACCTCACAGGCTCTGCCTTTGCGGAATGACAGCATCCCACATGCATCGGCTGGGTATGGACAATCCAGCATGAGTACAATATTTTTGGTGACACAAGATCAAGTAGCACAGTGCTCACATAACACTAAATGGGATTTAGAGTTGCGCAATGGGGCCCAGGCAGTATAGTTGATATCAAGCAATAGTTTGGGAGACTTTTGTATCCAGGGCAACCCTAGAGTACAAATATTTTCATGCAAACAAGCATCCAAGGTCAGAATGCATAACTTGTAATAATATTAAATCGATTACGTCTGGAAAAACCATGGGAACTTTTAGTGCAAAAATCCATTGATGCGCAAAAGTTTCTCAATGCTGCCATTTGCGTCACTTTGCATCATGTAGCGCCGCTTAGCGTCATATGAGCATCCCTGCTAAAGCTTTATGAATTATGGCCCCAATGTTAATATCCATGAATATGATGTCATCACACACCATGACGTGCAGGCCCGACCACAGCAATACCAATAAATTCAATGTCAATGTATGCCATAATCTATGCATGCATAACAATGTCAATATCAGTAAAGACAATATCGATGTACGCTATGACAACTGTACGCACATTACTTTGATAAAAATGATATATCAATGACCACCATGTTAATTGTACACATTTTAACAAGCTGATATCATTGCTGTCGGATTCACCCAAGGTGACCTCCCCATTAACCCCAAGTCAGAGATACATAGTCAGACAGGCCCTGTGACCCAAACCCGAGCCTACCGCAACTTAGCCCAAAGACAAATTATGCACCCTGGGAAAACCCTGAATGATCCTACAGATAGCAAAAGACACACAATTGATGGACGGAATGCAGAACAAATCAAAACATTCACCCCCCGTCAAGAGATCTGGGTTAAATCCATCATTCTTTTGCTCACCATGCCACCCCAGTTTAGACCTGGCCATATGCAAATCAGTCTTGACCCTGTGCCTCATGGGAACAGTCCAGCCCGAACTGCCAAGCCAGGTCCTCCCTGGACCGGAAACAAGCATCGTAGGACCGTGAGCCAAAGAACGATGGATTAAACCCAGATCTTTGTAGCTGGGGGTGAATGTTTGCATTGTTCAGCATTCCATCCATCTATTGTTTCTTTTGCAATTGATCCTACAGATAGGCAGTTACACCACAAACTGGTCTGAGGAAATTGGCCCCAATAAGATACGTTTGGTCAAAGGCGTGCGTTCCCAAAATGACACAAAGTTAAGAACACTCAGGACACAGCATAGACACCACACGTAGTGATTACGCCCTCCCCACGTAGGACATCTGGACACACACACTGGACCACACTAGCTCTCCCCAGGTCAAGAGCCACATGTGTCCTCCTTATCAGATGGCTGTACTTGTTGTTTATGACTAGGCCAAGAATGCCACATCGGTTTATTGTACCTCACGAATGGTGGTCGGCCAAAACATCTGTACAATGACTTTCTTCAGACACTACTCTGTCGATACTCTCCCAGCTGCTGCATTAATTAAATTGTTCCTGTTTTGCCAAACGCCTTTTATTTTTTTAAAGTAAATTCATATCCGAGCAACATTTTAGAGAACCAGCCAGGAGAGATTGGTGTATTGAGCCCGACTGCTGCCGATGGACAAGGACCCTTGCCTGAACGGAATCACATCTGTGCGACGAGATCGGCGAGCAGACGCCATAATTGATTAGAAGTTCTGCTGAATCCGTGGGGCGGAGGTCCATCCGAAGGCCACCGTCACAAGGGTAAGAGACTACAACTGATCCTTAGTCCCAGCATGTGGCGTGTGACAAGCTAGGACAAGCGCATAGATCACTTTTTCCCTAGTCAGAACGCTAGAGAAGGTAGTAGTTTGCATGTGGTTTTGCTTGAATTATTGAGTGTTATACAACTGGTACACCCCTGGTCTTTGGTGTGTTATATAGTGCCACTCCTTTTTTGCTTGAACCGTTGCGCATTACAGAACGGGTCCACCCCAGACCCTTGGTGTATTATATAAGGTTGCTTATTTATTTTGCTTGAACCATTGAGCGTTACACAACTGGTGCACCGTAGGCCCTTTGTGAGTTATATAGGGCCATCACCCTGATCTTATTTTTTACTTAAAGAGTTTTCTTAGGGACTGTCAGTTTCGTAACACTAACAATTTCTGAAAGAAGCGAGGAAGTGGATTTTTTAACTTGGGGCGCTGGGCGTCAGACAGATGGTATGCACATCCCCTGGGTGTGATATAGGGTATAATTCAGAAAAATTCAGACCTTAGTAAATAAGGTTTAGCTTGTGTCTGGCCACAGAGGGCCAATAATTGTCAGGTTATTCCTTTTTTCTCTGCACAAACTGTTGCTATATTTGTCAACTGAGCCTATATTGACAGACTATCGGGCTCACTTAGCTCTACGTATTACACAGAGCATCCTCTCTCCTCGGGCTGTAGGCCTTAGGAGGGGGCTAAGGTTTTTTTGGACAAACATTTTTTTTTTTTTCTGTTGACCTGTTCTCTTCTAGTTTCTTTTAGATTTTTTCACTTATGCATTGTTGATGTTGTGGTGCTGTTAAAATTTTGCAATTGTGCTTCATGTTTAAATGTTATGTCATGTTAGTGAGTTTATGCGTATATGAAATAATAACCATTATTCCACAAATCAGAATTCCATATTTGCTATTTCACTGCAAGAAATCACCTCGTATAGTTCTGACTAACCACTGCATTTTGTTACAGGTTGTTATTATTTCATTACATTTGTCTTTGTCAAACTGTTAAACGTTTTTGATGCATCAATTTTTTCTAGAGCTCATAACCAGTAGATTGTTTTTGGTACAATCCTGTGCAACTAGTTTCCCCACAATCAAAGTAGAATGTATAATTATTTAAAAATCTCGAGACAATCAAAGTTTGTAAAATCCTTAAACAAGTTCCCTAATGCATCATGGAGACTCCACTAGACCACATGCAAGCTAGGGTCCTCACACAGGCTCAGAAACTAGAGAACCATACCTGCGAGTGGCATGCCCATATCATAGCGGACACATTCCCCTGGCCTGAGGGGCAAACATTCGATACCACCATCATAGAACCCACAAGAACTTACATTCAGACCAGACATATGGGCCAAGAGAGGGCAGTGAGAATGGTTCTGTTAAGACTATGGGCCGATCACAAGGTGGCCCCAAGACACAACATACATGACTACAGAGCAAGAAACATCAGGAGAGAAAGCTCCAGCTCCTTCGAATCCAACAGCGAAGGCAAAAGCATAAGGCGGGGCCTGCCAACCCAGGGTGAAGACAGGGAGTGCATGCTAGAGACCACAAAGGTACTTAAAAATGCGCTCACCCCACTGACAGCCCTGGGCAGCATTGAGGAGGGCCCAGTAGGTCACAATGTTAATACGCAAGACACCATGCCACTTTCTGGTGGATACAGGGGTGGCAAGGTCTTGCTTGTGGGAAGGAGCAGCCCCCATACCAAAGACCACTGCCAAAATACAGGGAATCTCAGGTTCTGTGGCCGAGGTCCCCCTCTCGGACCCCCTCAAGCTGTAAATACGGGAAAATATGATAAGGGAACAATTATTGTACTATCCTTCCTCCCCGACCAATATACTAGGACGGGACCCACTCTCCAAGCTAAGAATGTCCATCCAGCTCACCAAGAATAGGACTATAGCCTACTCCTCCCCTGAAGCCTCCCCTCTAGAGTACAAATCAGCAAACCCCTCCCACGCCACAGGGACACCAGCCAGAGTGATCCCGGTCCGTCGAGCCCCCTTCAAGAGGGTAGTCCTGGACTACAAGGGAAGCCTCAGAGTTGTACGGACTAGCCCGGCAGTGGACAGGCCGTGCATACCACCTCTTGGTAGAGACGGCCAAAACGATAGAATGTGGGGGGCCCAGAGAACCGGAGACCCAAGATCAAGACACGTACATGCCCACTGCATCCCCCAAAGCTAAGGGGGAGCCAGGCAAAGGCATGTAGGGACAATGGCAGTAGCAACGAGACCATGCGCGTCCCTGGGGTTACCCGGTTCAGGTTCTGTCACGACCCTGGCACCTCCCTGAGTGAGGAAGCGGCACAGACAAGGTGGACCCATGCCAAGTGGTGCATCCCGCACACTAGGGGCCCCCTACCAGTTACCAAATGTGGTACCTGGGCGAGTGACCTCTGAAGAAAACTCTGCATGCCCGACCGGCAGAGCAGCACCTCAAGGATATGTCCGCACCTGCCACATTGGAAAAATTCCTGGGCATAGAGTGGGCAGGCTACTGTCCACATCCCTCATGCAGGGGGCTTGGAATGACCAGGAAGCAGGCCAGAGCACCCCCAAAAGGGTCACAGCAACCACAAGTGTGCAAGTGGTGCCTGGCTGGAAGAAGACTCAGGCACGGAACCCCAGAGAGATCCAACAGAGTGCCCGCACCAAAGGGCAAAAAGGCAGGCAATCTCCAAAATCTAGAGAATGCCAGTATTGTTACCGAAGAAACCACAGGATTGACCATTGCCACCTAAAAATGTATCACAAGCAGAAAATAATAGCCCCATCACAGGATACTCATCCACAAAACCAAGCCCAGATCAACCCGAATGCGCAGCACATCCAGCCAGTAGCAAATCAGTCCGCAAACACACTACCACAACAAAGACCCGATGATTGGCCAACCACATGGCAACCATAATAGACATGGAGCCCAGCCCAGCAGGGACCAGGGCCACGGCAAGGAGGGGTGAATGTCTTGGGTGGCAATGCCTTGGCACAATCACAGAGTACAAACATGCAGGAGGTCCAAAACCATCCCCAAAGCAACCTATCCTTCACACCGCTCCCAATTACATTTCCTTATCTGCACTCGCAGCCAACAATAGGGCCACTTTACTATGTCGACCGGGAGTTCAAGCTATAGTTTGCTATCCGGGTGCCTGCAGGGGCCTGGGCTCCCACTGCTGTTGATCCCCCGGGGCGGGGTTAACTGACCACGCCGCCGGGGGGAAGACAGTCTGACAAGGGAGTAGGGCGGCCCCCAACTGGTGCAGAAAACTGGCACCCAGGCCCAGCAGTCCAAATCCAGCCTTGGGCGAGCAATGCAAGTCTCACCAACCCCAGGGCTTCTACGAAATGGAGGCCCTCCTATAGTTCTAAAATGAGGCAAATGTTCCAGTGATGGGAGCCAGGTTTCTCACATGCTTAGGGCAGGGATGGTCTCAAAACTTAAAAGAAACAACCACACAACCCCAGTCCATAGGGAAAAATCCATTGAGGCCATCTGAGTTACCCACAGCACACAAGTCTCAACGGCACACCAGACTCTTGGCAAAAACACAGCAAACAAACAATACCAGCCATTCCCCTGTAGGACCGTACGAGGGCCACAAACAACTCCCCCCGACTACCTTTGATATGCTGGATTAGAAGCAGCATCGCCAAACCACAGGTAAACACCCAACGAGAGCCTCGCAAACAAGCCCAAAAGTAGCCCAAAATCCCAAAACCTTCCAGAAGGAGGTCGAAACCAAACAACCCAACCCCATTGGAGAAAATCTCATTACACACCACACTAATTCACCACTAATCCTTATGGGTTCCGGAGTAGCCTGCTACTCGCCAAGAAAGTGCTTCAACACCCCATTAGGGGTAACAAGCGCTATATAATTGCAAACCTTTTTCCCTCTTCTATCCCTCTGCTATCCTTCTCAATCCAAATAACTGACTAATATCCACCACTCAAATTACTTTCAAATTTCACTATACTAATTCACCACTAATCCTCTATGGGTTCCAGAGTAGCGTGCTACTCGCCGAAAAAGCGCTTCGACGCCTCGTCAGGGGTAGTAAGCGCTATATAAATGCAATTTACAATACAATACATGCAGAGACCCGAGGATTGTGCACGTGTCAACGGAAATATCAACCTAAAAATTAAACATCCACTTCCTCTCGCAGTTGCACGTAGCCCATGCAGGTCAAAAGGACACCCCCGCAGCAGTTTAACCGCACACCTTTAAACGACAGTACAGGAAACAGTAGGTCCCAATAGAAACAATTATTTAAGAACACACAAAATTAAATGTCATCAGGCATTAATACAATCATACTCAATGTACTTGAGATCAATAATATTTAATCTTATCGATCCTTCAACAGAGACGGACGCACACTGCTAAGAGATTAAAAGCACCCGAGGGGCTTCAGAAAGGTCGCGACTTTGGTCCTGCCTTTGAGTTATTTTGGAACCTTTGAATTCGCTTGGGCATGACCATTTTAATTCTTGACATAAGAGGTGGCATTGAAAGGGAAACATCCCTATTTCATTTATTAAAAGTGCCTATAACCCGCTCTCTGCGTTTGGAGCCTACCGGCCCATATACTACATCTTCACCATCCAGATCAGGGTGGCGCATGGTGCCCCACACCCAGTCCTGAGGAAGACCCCGCTGTAAGGACATAAGCAACCTACTACTAATTGGGGTCGAAACGTCGACTGTGTTACCGTCCTGTGCCAGTTTGGCCAACAGTGCTTTTTCACTGTGGCAATGTTTCAAACGGTGGCCATGTATTATGTTATTATTTAACTAAAAGGCTGAATTAAGCCATTTTCATTTTCCAAACCATGTTGTGATGGATATATTGTCCCTACCTTTCCTTTCACTTTCTCAACCCTCACTAAGTGCACACAACTTCTTCCCCTCCCCCTCTGAGTGGGGCACATCTGTGATACACGGTTTACCGGATTAAGTACTGGATTGTGATTATTTCATGCTGATCGATAAGATTAAATATTATTGATCTCAAATACATTTAGTATGATTGTATTAATGCCTGATGACATTTAACTTTGTGTGTTCTAAAAAAATTGTTTCTATTGGGACCTATTGTTTACTGTACTGTCCTTTACCCAGGTCCCAGTGGCTAATTTGGGTTTACCCTTATCTATAACCACCTTTAAACGAAGCAGCCAACAGAGGAAAATTACTGTCCCCCACTATAGCAAGGAGAGGGGGAAAACGAAGAATAAATAGCAATAAACCAGCTTAAACTCACCATTCCCTAACAAATGCTAGCACCTCCTTCCAGTATCACACTAGAAAATATCACTCACTGTGGAGCAAATGCAGGAATTTTCCGAAAATCTGCCTAATAATGTGTTTTTACTAAGCTAACCTACAACCCACAGCTCTTATCCTATAGGTCTGCGATCGAGCCGCACATGCACCAACATTGCCGCGGTCCGCCACCCCTTCGATCAAAGCTTCCAAAAGGACTTCAACAAGGCCAACTAGCCAAGAACACAAACTACAAATTGACTTTACAACATCCTTTTTTAATAAAAAATTTTTTTTTAAATAAAAACGACTCTTTTTGCACCGCAACAAGACAAGACACCCCTGGACGGCCAGACGACAGACATGTCCCCTGAAGACCATCCCAAAGCCTACTAATGTTTTTTAAGTTATGTATTTATATATTCTTGTACACACTGTTTATCCTGGGTGCTCTTGCACCCCTCTGGAGCAAAAAATGTGCTTAGTCTCATGAAATCTACTTTGACATTCTTGCAACACATGCGCAGAGACCTCGCTCACCTCACTTACACCTATGCTGAACCGAAGGTAGCATTCCTCACGCACTACACAGTGCACTCCTACACAACACCTGGTTTCAACATACGACAGCCGTGGGCACTCAAACCACGAACAGGTCATGTTACATATGTTCAATGATACCCTACACCATAGGTACAGACAGGCTTTACTTATCCCAAGAGATAGCCCCCGAAAAAACAAAATGCCTCATTCACCTGTACCTATGCAGGATCAGGGCCAAGATTCAGCCAAATAGAGTAGACCCCGTAGAGCAATAGTAAACATCACCCGGTATGAGACCAACCGCACAGCACTGTACCTTTTTACTGAACCTAGCTACATCCAAAACGAGGTAGACAGGATGCACAGAAGGGGCACTATAGGGGAGGACACTGTTTGGCCCCAGGACTTAGTAGAAAATAGGTTCTTGGAGGTAGCAAGACCACCGCACCAGTGCACAAATACATCCGCTTCTGCCTACGTCTGCAGTCCCAGGGTGGCCCTTAAAATATTTGGGGCCACCTTTTTTAATGACGAGTGGACCCCAGCCATGGAATTCAAGTGCAGGGCCGCTCACCTTGATCATGCTAGGGGAAATGAGTCTCATGGGAGGGGGTTAAACAACAGTATAGACGCCCTGTGCCAGGAAATCTGGGACACTGAAATTAATAGGTACACATGGTTGGTGGGGGGGAAGCAACCCCTAATTGTACAGAAACTTACACTGTATTCCTTGTGTTTCAGAGGCAAAGAAACCATACCGCTTGGTTATATAGAGAACTGTGAAGAAGTACTGCATATACCAGACTTGCAATGGGGCACCTCCACATTGATGGTTTTCTACTGGCAGTGGGGTGATCTTGCCTACATCTAGCTCTTCCCCGAATGGCGGGTCCTCTGATCCCTCGTAACCATACACACCCCAACACAGGTCAACCCTGGTGAAGATCTGAGTTGTCTCAACATCTGCTGCAGAAGAAAACAACTCTGTTGCATCAGGCTCGAAGAAGAACCGCTGATTATTTTGGCTGGGCTCAGTAAAAGGACATTCCGGAAGAATTGAGACTGTTTTCAGAGACTCAAGTAAACACAGAAGGGTCCATACCCTTCTTCACCATGCAAACAAAGGCGAACGCCCACTGGTTACAAATAACCTAGTGGGAGATGTTAAAAAGGATTAATAACACTAAGCTCAGCCTAAAGGCTGTCATAGAAGAACTGAGAGCCATTTGCCTTATGGCGATGCAACATCGGTATGTGTTGGATTTGATGACCACAATGGAGGGTGGGGTGTGTGCCAAGATTGGTGCTTCCTGTTGTACCTTTATCCCTGGAACTGATCTTGAGAACGGAACTCTCGCTCTTGCCATCCAAGTACTCCATCGTCTCCAAGCTGACATGAAGAAGGAAGGAGGTGCCCCTGAGCAGGACTGGTTTTATAGTATTTTTTCTTCAATCCCCCTATGGGTGTTGACATGAAGAAGGAAGGAGGTGCCCCTGAGCAGGACTGGTTTTATAGTATTTTTTCTTCAATCCCCCTATGGGTGTCCAAACTATTCACGTCACTACTTCCAGTTTTTATTGATGTACTACTGTTGTGTGGTTTTCTACAAATGGGGGGTTCCTGCTGTAAAATGCAGTCCTCAAATTAGGTAGTATGCAAATAGCTGGGGAAAGGATAACAGACACTACAGCAACATACACAGTCTTGAATAAGGTAAGTGTCATGACATATAAGGGGGATGAGGTAGCTGAAAATTCAACTAGAGGGGGGAATGTTAATATCCTGGAATACAATGTCATTACACACCATGATATATGCAGGCACGACCACGGCAATACCAGTAAATGCAATGTCGATGCACGCCATAATCTATGCACACATAACAGTGTCGATACCACTAAAAACAATGTCTTTACACACCAAAATCTATGCATGGATAACAATGTCAATATCAGTAAAGACAATATCGATGTACGCTATGACAAATGTACGCACAATACTGAGGATGTCGGTAAAAATGATATCAATGACCATGTTAATTGTACACATTTTAACAAACTCATCATTGCTGTCAGATTCACCCAAGGTGACCTCCCCATCAACCCTGAGTCAGAGATACGTGGTCAGACAGGCCGTGTGACCCAAACCAGAGCCTACCAATTGACA
Organism: Calotriton arnoldi; assembly: GCA_963921515.1. Taxonomy (NCBI): domain Eukaryota; kingdom Metazoa; phylum Chordata; class Amphibia; order Caudata; family Salamandridae; genus Calotriton; species Calotriton arnoldi. The sequence continues at coordinate 855,875 of CAWUFW010006012.1, forward strand.
GGTCACAGGTGGGGTTACACTTGGCCTAAAGACAAACACGCACCCAGGGAAAATTCTGATTGATCCCACAGATAGGCAGTTACACCACAAACAGGTCCAAGGAAATTGGCCCCAATAAAACACGTTTGGCCAAAGGCGCATGTTCCCCAAAATACCACAAAGATAGATGCCACATAAAGTTAGGAACACTCAGCCAATCAGGACACAGCATAAACACCACACGTAGTGATCACACTCTCTCCACGCCGGACATCTGGACACGGAGTGCTGCAGATATCAGCACTTAGGCCTGTCCTATTCAACGTCTATATAAAGCCCCTTATAAAACTCATGAAGGAACTTGGCTTGAAGGTGGTTAACTATGCGGACGATACGCAATCCATACTGTCCCTCATCAACAACCAGGAAGAAACTCTCAGTCTTTCAAAAGAGGCATGACCGAAATCTATGAGTGGATGAACACTAACTCCTTGAAGCTGAAAGGGGACAAAACTGAGGGCCTTATTTATGAAGGCCTGCGTCACATTTACGCCACTTTTGCATCACTTTTTGTGACGCTGTGGCGGCGTAAATAATGCACCATGTTGTGCCATATTTACGAAGTGACGCATCTACGTGGATGCGTCACTTCGTAAACCCCTGCACTACATTATACCTGTGTCAGGTATAATGCATGCAGGGTGGGCATTCCCCTGCAAGAAAGGGTCGTAGGAGTGGCGCAGTGAAATCTGTAATATTTCACTGCGCCACTTCTAGGATGCTAATGCGTCAAAACCTTACACCTGCCTCATGACCGGCGTAAGGGTGACACAGGCCCTTTCACATGGGGCTTGCCCTATGTGAAAGGATACATTGCTGGAGTTGCGTCTGTTTTCAGACACACCCCAGCAATGCGCCACTTTTGCGCCGACAGATACGTCAGTAATACTGACGTATCTGTTATTCCTTGCGACATGATGCATCATAAAGTAAATATGACTCATCCATCATGTTGCAAGGAGGGCGCACTGTGAAGGGATGCGACACGTCTCATAAATGAGGCCCTGAGTTCCTATGCTGCTCAACTGGTAGGCCCACCATGACACTTCCCCATAATTTCTAGCCCTTCTCGACGGAGGTACCCCAGCCATCCAACACAGTCTGCAATCTTAGGGTTGTGTTTGAAAGTAAACTGTCCCTGGAGAGCCACGTGACAAAAGTAGCAGGCACATGCTTTGCACTACTCCATGGAGTAAGGAAGGTGCTCCCAATGCTGCCCTCACATTCCAAATCTTTGGTGGTGCAGAGTGTTGTACTCAGTAGACTAGATCATTGCAATGCGCTACTTTTTGGAGCACCTGACAATTTGATCAAGCGTCTGTACAGAGTACAAGTGGCAGCAGCAAAGCTGGCACTAAAAAGACCACTGAAGTGAAAAAATATATTTTTTTTTTTCTAAAGTCCTCATTATGCATCCAAGGAGGCCTGGGGAACTCTGGGGTAGTCTCAACGTTGTTCCTTGCCCTTCTCAGGCTATATGGAAGCCTGGATATCATATGAAGCTCCCCCCGGTATCCTTCGCCTCCAAACGCAATACTGACTGAAATTGGGAGTTCTGGATAGTGATCATTAAACAAACTCCATTTCAACTTTGCTGCGTTAGATGTCTAATTATTGGACCATCGTGTGAAAAGAGGAGGGAAAAGACAGAGGTTGAGGCCTACGTTTCGATACTTATATACAGTAAATTATGCCAAGTTTCCCAAATGGCCCAGAAATGTGTTCCTTTGGAGAGGCCCCCACTCCAATTTAAACTATTTACCCTGTGAGATGATGTTACTCATTCTTTCTTTTCCGGGGGGTTAGGGCTAATCCACTTCACGCATATCTCTCTTCCAGCTAGTAAAATGAATACTAATATAAGGGATTTTTGTGTCTTTACTAGTTTTGGGGGGGGGGGCTCCTCCCCATCAAGTACCCAAAATATAACCATTGGGAGGCTTACCTTCATTTCTTGGCCTATGATTTCAGACAGAGCCTTGCTTACTTCTTGCCAGAAAGGCACGATCAGAAGGCACTCCCAAAACATATGGACATCATCGGCCTTTTCCTCGCCACATTTAAGACAACTTCTAATCCCACGGCTTCCCTTCTTGGCCAACGTTTTTGGTGTATAATATGCTCTATGAACTGTAAAGAGATGATTTTTCTTAAAGGGTGCAGATTTGATCAAAGACCAAAGAAACAACATAGATACTTGCCACAAGGAATCTATATCCGCGCTTGGCAGGTCTTTCTTCCAGATCTTTAAAGGTTGAGTAAACTCCTTGTTTCCTGCTTGTACCAGCATCCAGAACCATTCTGCTACTTCTTTTCACTGAAATATCTTTTAATGTATCTTATCTTCCAACCGACCATTGCCTTTTCAATCTTTACTTAGCTCTCTTGCCCAGCTTGCTAATTGATAGTACTTACATTTCGATAAGTTGCCCTCCGTGCTTTCTGCCAACTCATCCCATGGACATAAACGACTTATCTAACAGCTGACCACATACAAATACCCCAATCAATCAGGGGATTAGCAAGCTTATCCTTAAGACCAGCTGATGTGCTGGCAGGGTTCCATATTGGGCCCTGGGTGCTATAATATGGTATGTCTAAAGTTAGTCTAATATGGTACCACATCTTACAAGCGTCCACAAGGATCTTAAGTCTAATTTTCTTAAAATATTTCGGATGGCCTACTTGTAGAGAAGAGAGTCACCTCCCATGGGGAGATCCTTTGCCAGGGCTCTCAAAAGCGGGGAGAAAGAGGATTTATCCCATAGCAGTGCTCTAATGTTCTTCAGATTAAAAGCCCAATAGTATTGATAGAGATCCGGAGCTGCCATCCCCCCAGTGTTCTTTTTTCCTTCGTATCTTGCTTCAGACTATTCTCACACCTTTTGTCCTCCATATAAAGCTACTCATTTCCCCCTGAAACTTATTGAACCATGCTGATTTGAACTCCAAAGGGATTGTAAAAGTAAATTTTGGTAAGATTGGCATTTTCAGGAGGTTAGATCTACCTATAAATGAGAGCGGAAGGGCCCCCCATACTTTGAGATGTTTTTTAACCTCTAAGACTACCTTGTCAAAATGTACCTGTGCTAGTTTCTCTAGATCCTGCACCACCTGGATTCCCAAGTATCTTATTTCTTGCTTTATCAGTGGATTCGCGTATTGAGTATTTCACTGCATGATTTCGGTTTTCTGTTGACTAACAAGGTATCCTGATACTTTTCCAAAGTTTTCTAGGATATTTCATATTGCGGGGATTGAGGTGTCAATATCTCCTGTATAAATCATTAAATCGTCCACATACAGACCTACTTTTTTCTCCAAGCCATTTGAAACGAAGGAGGGGATACCTGCACATGCTCTAATCTTGTTAGCCAAAGGTTCTATATAGATGTTAAAGAGCAAGGGGGAGAGTGGGCACCCCTGCCGGGTTCCTCTTTTAATGTCAATTCTTTTGTTTGTAAGATTCCCATTGACTAAGATCCTGGCAGTGGGGTTTTTATATAGTAGCCTAGCTGCGCCTAAGAAAATCTCTCCCAAATCATAATGTTAAATAGCACTGTAGAGAAAAGGCCAGCTAACCCAGTCAAAGGCTTTAGCTGCGTCGATGGTAAGGACTGTCAGGGAGATTCCTTCCTTAGTGGCCAAATCTATTGCCCCTACTAAGTCATGTACCAACTCGTGTAGTTGCCTGCCCTTGACAAAACCCTTCTGATCTCTGTGAATCAAGACCTCCATTGCTGTTTCCAGCCTATTTGCCAGAATACACGTGAAGATTTTATAATCACTATTTAAAAGTGAGATTGGCCTATAAGATTCACAATTCTTAGGGTCTTTATTAGGTTTAAGAATTATCTTTATAATGGCCTCCTCCCATGAATGCGGAAGATCCTGTTTTTCAAAGAGAGCCGAATAAAAGACCTCTGTTAACATAGGTGCCAGTTCAGCGCTTAAGGCAATGTATATTTCATTCGGCAGGCCATCCAGGCCGGCTGCCTTCCCTCTTTTTAGGTTTTTGATTACCCTAATGACTTCAATAGTGATTTCTGCATTCAGCTCATCCTTGTAGGCCACTTGTAAAGGTGGACAGTCCACCTCAATGAGATATCGCTTAATCTGGGCTTCATCCCCCTCCCGATCCTCTGTATATAGATTTTGAAAAAAAAAAGTATAAAATCCGACTCTATATCCTCATCTTCTACATGAATTTCACCAGTGGCTTCGCTTCTAATGGCATTAATCACGTTCCCAAACTGTTTTAATTTCATTCAATCAATCAATCAGGGAATTGTAAGCGCACTACTCTGGGACTGGGGGGGGTACGCAGTTCCGTTCAGTCGAACAGCCAGGTCTTGAGTGTCTTCCTGAAGACGTTCAGGGAGGGGGGGGGGGTCTGATGTTGGTCGGGAGCTCGTTCCAGGTTTTGGCCGCGATGTAGGAGAAGGCTCTTCCTCCTGTTCTGGCTCTGCGGATGAGCGGTGTTTCGGCGAGGGCGAGATTGGCGGATCTGAGGTTTCTTTTGGGTACGTGGAAGGAGATGTTGGGTGATGTGTTTGTGTCGAGGGATGCCGAGGACAAGTCTGGCTACGGTGTTCTGTATTGTCTGGAGGTTGCAGAGTAGAGACTTGTTGATCCCGGCGTATAGGGCCTTTCCGTAGTCCAGTCTGCTGGTTATGAGTGCGTGGGTGACGGTCTTCGTTGACTCAGGGGGATCCATTTGAAGATCTTTTGGAGGATGCGGAGGGTGTTGAAGCAGCTGGAGGCGACTGCGTTGACCTGTCTGTTCATGGAGAGGGAGGAGTCGAGTACAAGGCCGAGGTTTCAGGCATGGTCCGTGGGGGTCGGGGGGTTGCCGAGGGCGGTGGGCCACCAGGTGTTGTCCCATGCGGACGGGAAGGTTCCGAGGATGAGGAATTCTGTCTTCTCTGAGTTGAGCTTCAGGAGCTGTTGCTCATCCAGGATGTGACGTCCTGCATTCCTTCCTGGAAGTTGAGTCTGGTGGTGGTGGGGTCCTTGGTGCGGGAGAGAATGAGCTGGGTGTTGTTGGCGTAGGACACTATGCTGAGGCTGTGCTGTCTGACGATGGCAGCAAGGGGGGCCATGTAGATGTTGAAGAGGATAGGACTGAGCGAAGATCCCTGGGGTACTCCGCAGCTGATTTCTGTGGGTTCGGAGGGGAAGGGTGGCAGTGTGATTCTTTGGGTTTTGCAGGTGAGGAATGAGCAGATCCAGTCGAGGGCGGTTTCTTACATGCCGGCGTCGTGGAGTCTGGTGGCGAGTGTGTGGTGGGAGACAGTATCGAATTCTGCTGAGAGGTTGAGTAGGATCAGGGCCACCGTGTGTTCTTGGTCGAGGAGGGTGCGGATGTCGTCTGTGGTGGCGAGTAGGGCGGTCTCGGTGCTGTGGTTGCCGCGGAATCCGGATTGGGAGGGGTTGAGGATGGAGTTGTCTTCGATGAACCTTGTTAGTTGTGCGTTGATGGTCTTCTCGGCGACTTTTGCTGCGAAGGGGAGGAGGGATATGGGCCGGTAGTTTTTGATGTCCGTGGGATCCGCTGAGGGCTTCTTGAGCAGGGGTCTGACTTCTGTGCATTTCCAGTCGTCGGGGAATGTGCCGGTCTTGAAGGTGGCGTTGATGGTGCATCGTAGTTCTGGCGCGATGGCGGCTCTGTGGTAGTTGTGCGGAGGGCAGGGGTCTGTGGGGGTCTGTGGGGGTCTGTGGGGGTCTGTGGGGCCCCCCCCCCCCCCCCAAGTGGATGCTTTTCATGGTTGAGGCGGTCTCTTCGGTTGTGACCAGTGTCCAGGAGGAGATGGTGGGCTGGCTGGCGTTGACGGAAGAGGGAGTGGTTGCGGAGTCCGGTGTCCAGTCGTTCAAGTTGTCGTAGATGCTCTTGATTTTCAGATGAAAGTAAGATCCGAACTTGTCGCAGAGGTCCTGGGAAAGGGTGATGTCCGTGGTTTTGCTGGGGGGCTTGGTGAATTCCTGGATGACGCTGAAGAGTTCTTTGGTGTTGCTGGAGTTGGCGAGGATTTTGTTTTGGATGAAGGTCCTTTTGGTGGTTCTGATGCATTGGTGGTAATTCGTCATGGCGTTCTTGTAGGCGGTGTGGTCCTCAGATGTTTTGCTGTTTCTCCAGTTCTTTTCGAGACGTCTGCAGGTACATCGGACGTCTTGGAGGTCGGTGTTCAACCAGGTGGCCTTCCTGGGACGCGGTCTGTCGGGTTTGCGTAGGGGTGCGAGCTTGTCTGCGCAGTTGGAGATCCATTTGTGCAGTTCTCTGGCTGAGAGGTTGGCGTCAGTCGCAGTAGTGGGGGTGTCGCGGTTGAGGGTGGAGTTGAGCTGATCCACAATGACTTTGCTACATTTCCTTCGTGGAGGGCGTGGAGCAGGTTTAAGCGGCTTGGGTTTGTCGACGAGTAAGTGTACGCAGTGGTGGTCCGTCCATGGGGGTTGCTTGGTGTGGCTGAAGTGGATGTTTCCTCCTGCGAAGATGGGGTCAAGGGTGTGTCCTGCCTTGTGGGTAGGCGTGGTGACGAGCTGTTTCAGTCCGATGTTGGCGAGGTTGTCCAGGAGGGTGGTGGAGTTGGGGTCACTGCCGGTTGTCAAGGTGGAAGTTCAGGTCTCCAATGAGTATGTAGCCGATGGAGGTGATGGCATAGGGTGCGATGAGGTCAGTAATGGTGGTGGCGAATGGGGCGTGGGGGCCGGGGGTCTGTAGGCAGGGGTGCCACAGAGTGTGGTTCTAGGGCGGTCTGGACCTGGAAGTGAAGGTGTTCGACAGCGGAAAAGGCGTCGCTCAAGGTGGAGAGGCGAAGGGAGTTTGTGTGCGATGGCGAGTCCTCCTCTTGGGTGGTTGGGGCGGTCCTTCCTCTGGATCTTGTATCCGTCCGGAATGGCGAAGGCAATGTCTGGGCCGGAGGAGGCGTTGGTCCAGGTTTCTGTAAAGAAGGTGACATCTGGTGAGAGGGTGTCAAGGAGGTTCCAGATCTCTAGGGCGTGTCTGTGTAGGGAGCGTACATTAAGGAGGATGCACCTCAGGGCATCGGCGGTGTTGGCGGCTGGAGCGGTGGTGAAAGTCTGGCGGCAGTGGCGGCAGAACTGGTGGTGGTCGGCATGGACAGCTGGCAGTTGTTCCTTCCGGGGTCGAGTGCAAGGAGGGCAGCTGAGTCGTAGCGGTGGAAGGTCGGAGATCCAGGGTCCCTGGCGCTGGCCGCGGTCAGTTCGCGGACGGGCGCAGATGGGCTTGCCTCTGTCGTGCCAGCAGCGCGACCGCGCAGTGGCCGCCATTTAGTAGGGGAGGGGGATGGGACGTGCAGCTGGGAGGCGGGAATCGGCAGGGGAAGAGGCCGCAGGGGCAGCAGCGGCGGGTAGGAGCTGGGCACGGGAGTGCAGACAGGCAAATCTGGCACAGGGCACAACAAATTAAGTATAAGGCAAAAACGAGGGGCAATTAAGTACAAGGCAAAAACGAGGGGCAAACAACAACAAATTAAGTACAAGGCAAAGCGAGGGGCAAACAAACAAATTAAGTACAAGGCAAAACGAGGGGCAAACTAAGCAGAAGCAGTGCAAGGCGCAACAGGGGCACTGACCAGGCTGGAAACGGGCACAGCACAGGAGCGGACAACAGCGGCCTCGGACACCTACAAGGTGGAGGTGAAGGGAGTCAGCGGCGAGGCACGCATGGCGGAGCTGCTGGGGAGAGAACAGATCTCAGACCAGAGGTCTTGCTCGTGCTCCCCCGCAGCGGCCACCATTAAGTGGGGGAGGGGCGTGCAGCTGGGAGGCGGGAATCGGCAGGGGGAGGGGCCGCAGCAGCAGGGGGGGGAAGAGCCGGGCACGGGGGCACAGAAAGGCAAAACTGGCACAGGGCACAACAAATTAAGTACAAGGCAAAAACAAGGGCCAATGAAGTACAAGTCAAAAAAAGGGACAAACAACAAATTAAGTACAAGGCAAAGCGAGGGGCAAACAAACAACAAATCAAGTACAAGGCAAAACGAGGGGCATTGACCAGGCTGGAAACGGGCACAGCACAGGAGCGGACAACAGCGGCCTCGAACACCTACCAGGTGGAGGCGAAGGGAGTAGGCATCGAGGCACGCACGGCAGAGCTGCTGGGGAGAGAGCAGGTCTCAGACCAGAGGTCAGAGGTCTTGCTCTTACTTTAATTTTCCAGGCCAACAATTTACCGCATCCCTCCCCGTACTCATAATGCAAGAGTTTGCTGTCCTCCCACTTCCTTCTAACTTTTAACTCTAAGAGGTTTGTCAATTCCCATCCTGCAACTTTTAACTGATCATTTAGTAATATCAGTTTTTGGGGGTCACAGGTGTTCTATGACTGGCTCACCACAGCCTTGATGTTGAGTTCACGGTCAGTTAATTCCTTTTTTTCTCTTTTAGTTTTAGCTATATTTAAACCTGTCAGTGTGCCTCTTAAATAGGCCGTATACGAGTCCCAGACTATATGTAAAGAAGTTGATGACTTATTTATGAGAAAAAACTCCTTTGTTGCTTCTCTGAGGCTTTCTGTTGTGAGTGGGTCAGCGAGCAGGGCTCTATTTGCCGTCCATCTTCCCAGTGCAGAGCGATCACCTAACATGACCTCCATGACAACCGCTGAGTGGTCGGATAAATGTTCTACCTTATGTTCCACCTTACCAATACTTTTAATTAAAATAGCATCCACCAGGAAAAAGTCTATCCTAGACCTATGACCATGTTTTTTATTGTGGAAAGTGAATATTTCTTCCCTTCTACCGGCTGTGTTACCCTTCATCTTCCAGATGTCTACTAGACTGAGGTCACACATCAATTGCTTCAGCAAACCTCTCATCTTGGGGGACCTGGCTGTTCCTCGGTGTTTGGATTCATCTTGCACATGGTCAATTAATATATTAAAAACCCCTCCCAGTATTATCAGGTGGTTGATTTCTAAAAGCTGATTATATAACCCTTGTAGGGGGGATATGTCATCTACATTTGGCCCGTAATAACCTACAAAGGTCAACCAAGTACCATATATTTTGACGCTAGCACTTAACTACCGCCCTCCCTTATCGGCGACCCAGTCCCCCTAGTAGCTTTAACAGATTTTTTGAAGAGGACTGCCACCCCTTTATGCAACATGTCTGATTTGTACAGATACAGTGTTCTATCCACTTTTGACGTTTTAGAATTTCTTCCCATTCTTCTTTTAGAAGGTGTGTTTCTTGTAACATTATTACCTCACTATCCGAGAGTCTTAAATACTCTAGAATTCTTCTCCTTCTGCTTCTAACCCTAAGCCCATTCACATTCCAGGTTTGAACTTTTCATGATCTAACCCTTGCTAATCCTCCAGTTTATTAGGTTATTTCAAAACTGACTGCAGTGAAATGTAACTTTTTGACAAGATCATCCGAGAAGTCACCTCCCGCAATTGAGGACTCAATATATATGTTTGTACCCATATGTTCCCCCACCCAGTGCTTACAAAGTAACTAAACTTAATTTTAGTGCCTACTCTCAACCCACCCCACCCCGGGGAACCCTCCCAGCCGTCTATGGGTACTAACTAAGGCTACCCATTCGAGCTCCCTCCGCTCCGTAACAGACAATTTTTGTTTATTTTTGGTGTACTTTAATCTGTTCCAGTAATATATCTACTTCCTTTGAGTCTGTGATGTTATGCATTTTATTGTTCTACATGACATGAGGGTGGCAGGAAAACGTATATTTGCAGTAACCCCAAACTTCTTGAGTTCGGGAATGTACTTTCCCAATGGCCACTGCCTGTCTTGAGTGGCCCTGACAATATCAGACCTTATACGAAAGGACCAATCATCTTTTGAGTGGTTTCCTGCTTTTAAGGCTGCCGAGAGAAATCTTTCTTTAATAGAGTTGGTTTTAAAATTAACCAGTATTTTTTCAGGCATCTTCCTAGCCAGACCTCTGGAGATAGGATCTCGGTGTACCCTCTGGATGTCATGTTCTAAATTATCTACCTCTATACCAGGGATAAATTCTTTCAGTAAGTTCATTGTAAAAACTTTGATATTGTCTCCCTCGAAGGCCTCTGGTACATTTAAGATCCTGATGTTATTTCTCCTTGCATTATTATTCAGTGTTTCTATTTTCTCATGAAGGTCTCTATCTCCAGCTTTTACATACTGAATCTCCTTTTTGTGGAGTTCTACTTCCTTCGTAAGCTCTTCAATAGATGTTTCCATTAAGCTTACTCTGTCAATTAAGACGTTTAGTTTGACTTCCATCCTCTCACATGCCTCTTGTATCTTTTGCTGGTTCTTCTTGGATATTACAAATTTATCCCTTACCTCCTCTATCAGAGCGACAAGCATTCCCTCTACATTTGTCTGCTTCTCTTTTCCAGGAAACTGTGTAGTGGTAGCTAGCACTGAGCCCTGGGATATGTTTTCCTGGTTGGGCAGCCCTGCTAAAACTTGGAATCTATTTCCTATCTCCACAACTTGATTAGGTGTATGAATTTGCATCCCGTTACCGGTTTCCGTCAGTTTCTACATGCTGCCTAACTCTATGCCCTGTCTTGAAGCGCCCTGCAAGGTTTTCTTTAAGCCGGTGGAAGGAGATCGGGTGTGTTGTTTCTCTTTGGCCTAAACCCTAAAATAAGAGCGCAGGGTGGGGGTAATCTTAACTTGATTTAGAGCTTTAGCCCCTTTCCTTCCTATCCCTTTATTGGTACACTTGATGACTTCTGTGCTTGAGCACAGGTCGCCTGAGGAAGGACACAGCCCTTAGTGATAAGTTGATCTTTGGCAGGAGACACTTGCCTGCTTGACCCTATGCTAACCTCTGAATAGGGGGGAGATTCTCTATCTCCTTGAGCTAGGGTCTCTGAACCACTGTCTGCCCAGATATGCCTATTTCTTAAAGCATATCTGTTAGGTTGGGCTCCAAATTCATTCATTTTCACCAGTGACTATCCCTTTTCTGTCTCAGCTTCCTCCTTACCTCTTATCCTCGTTCTTGGTTTTAATTGCGCAATCGAGGCGGTCCCCCCCAGGCGAATACCTCTAGCAGTTCTCTTTCCTGTCGTGCTCATAGAGACTCTCCCACAGTCATTGCATTTACCGCACTCGTTACTTTCTCCTTCCCTCCGAAGGACAGGGGCCGGTATTCTGCGGCCTCCCCCGCTGACACCTCCTGTTGTGCCCCGGAAGCAGATGCTAGCTGAAGCTCGGCGGCCCCTTCTAAGCCGCGACGCAGCCTCCGCCCAAATGCCTGCTCCACCTCAGGACCCGCTCAAGGGAAGATGAGCCGTCATACGCCCAAAAACACACGCTCTCTCGACCACCTTTCCTGTCTCACAGCCACGGGACGCTGAGTGTAATCAATGGTGGAATGTTGTCGTGAATTTTTTAATGTTGGAGCACCAGCCATATTATGTTAGGTATCCTCCCATAGCAGCACAAGATCACATTTTTGCAACTGGGAGCGGAACATCTTAGAAAGAATAGTCTCTGACTTCTTTGGGTTCGCGGTAAGCAGGTGCATATTAAAATCTCCCGAAATAAGACTGATTGCAGGATATTGATTGGATAAAGTTTTAATTATTTCCCTTTGGATTGTAAGCTGCGTTGTCTTTACTACTCTCTTTACACTCAAATAAGTAGTTATAAAAATAATAGGTAATTCAAAATCAATTTTGATGCATAATAGCCAATCCAATTGAAAATCAATTACATGATGGATGACATCTAGATGGCATCTAGATCCAATGACACATAAATCGAAAGCCCACCTTTTGAACGGCCATAAGCAGATGAACAACTTGCAAAGTTAGCATACTCTTGATAACCAACGATGGGCTCATTGTATATTTTCCAAGATTGGAAAGTGATGAAGTTGTAATTGGACTTGTGCTTTGTGTCCTTGAGTCTCTCTGGCTGTCTTCTACAGGAACAACCTGACTGGGTTCACAGTTTCTTTCAGATGTAACTTCATTTGATTGCGCTGAGTTTTTACCGGACGGTAAAGGAAAAAATGAATATATATTTTTATTTTCCTTTAGGGCTGCTTTAGCATGCTTTGTTTTTGTTCACTGCCGATATCTGAATGACTCCATTTGCTGGTAGAGGCCTTTGCGTAGAGCCTTGTCTGAACTCGCAGCTATTTCAAACTTTTCCGCTATGGGGAAATGTTAGCTTGACCGGGGCATCCTCAAGAGAAGATAACATATCCGGGCTTCCTAAATTTGCTGCAATTCCTTTATCCCCTTCTTTTGCTATACAAGGCATTTGTTCAGATAATTTGAAAATCGGATAATTTTTCTTTGGGATAGGAAATGAGCTTAAGTTGGTTGTTTTTTTTTTTATTATTAATTCTATTGTGAGCTTTTCTTTGTTTTTTCCTTGCTCTTTTAGTAAGACCAAGTGTTTTTGAGTAAGAAAATGATTCTGAATTATTTATTGCTGGATTAACCTCACTGTTTTGCGTTACATTTTGTTGATTAACTTTGTTTTCATTAGGAGCAGTCGGAGAGACTTGGATGCCCTTGGAAATGCTTCCTTGCCCTCTTGTGGTGATGCTACTTCCTTCATACTATTTAATGGGTTGTACTTGTTTGATGAAAGTCATTGTGCTTTCGAGATTCATTGTTATTAACGCCCTCATTTCCATCCCTCACCTTACTTGGTCTTTCATGAGAGGCTTGTTCGTATGTTTGGGCATTAAATGATTTTGATGTCATGGCCATGTCTATGATTAATTACATTTACTAACTGTTTTATTCTGTACTGACATTAGCTTGACTTCATCTACTAGAGAGCCGAGTATATTCGGCAAATTGGATATTTTATCTATGATGTGAGCACAGGTGATCATTTGATTGTCTATCGGATTGAACCCTTGCTACTAAATTTGTTAAGTTGAGTAATTTGGAATCTATCCCCGCTACATAAAGGGCTAGTGTATTCAATAGATCCACCTGAATATTCAATTTATCTGAATTGTAGTTCAGGGCAAAGGTTATGGTGTCCATGATTTTAAGCAAGCTATCCCATATTCCTGATTGGGATTTTGTCGAGTACTCTGCTTGTCTTGTTCCCACAGAAAAATGTGTGTCGTATTTAGTTAATAATGATAAATCAGCGGAATTAAGAGAATTATTCATAAAGCCGGCATTCTCTAGTTTGTATAGCATGTGAGCACATTCAATGTCTGTTACCTCAGGGATCAAAGCCGGTTTCAGGTCAGGGTTTGATCTTCCTGTTGTGGATGTTGGACTAATTTCGCTTTTCAGATTATTTGGACTTGAGCAGGCTTCCGGTCTCATAATTTGGTAGTTTGTGTCCCTAATATAGTTGGGTAAAACTGATTTTCTTGGTGACAATATGAGGGAGGGCAGAAATACATTATCACTTGTTATTAACTCAGTGCCTGATGAAATATTAATTGGCATGTTATTTTCATTCGGGCTAAAATCCAATTCCGCTCTGAGATTGCGCCCTCGTTATCATCATTTGTTGTCCTCTGCACTGATCCCTTACTGTTATTAGTGGTTGCATTTTCCAGTTCCTGGTCCCACTGTTTATATTTCTAGACTTAATTGCTACAGTTGAGGTACAGGGAGCAAGAACTTGGGCTTTTACTACCAGAGAGTGATAGCCCAATACTTGAGTAGATACTGCGTTGCTTACTTCAGATGGCTTTTGTGGGCTTATACCAGCAGCTGTATACTTTTTCGCAAAGACTTCCCCAAAGGGTTGTTTGCAAATAGGTGTTATTGTCACTGATTTTTTATAAGGCTTAATTGTTGGTGTTGTGGCTTTGACCATTTTTATTTGACCTCCGGGGTCCATTTTACTTTCCTTGGTCTTCCCTGAGGATTTAAAATATTCAGTGATGGTTGGCTGCAAGGCCTCATTATGATTTTTTTGGAAGATTCCCTTCACTATTATGTAAGTGACGACCAACTAGAGGGCAGGCCACAATTGTTATTCGTGGATTTATCATCATTTCTCCAGTTGGTATGCCTGCCCCTCCACAAATTATCTCAGAGTCGACTTTCCCCATTCTCTTTTTCCGTTGCTTTGTATGCTGTTGAAGCGCATCCCACGCAGATGGCCTGACCGCATGGTCTCGAAGTTCCACTGCTCTCTAAGCTGAGCACTTACGTGTTTTTACGATTGAACACAACAGTAAAAATTCCAATGTATTATATATTTAATTCTGTTAGCAATGAATCGCAGCCCCCTAGGACCTTACCTTAACTTCGCACTGCTGCTTGTTGCGCGCGGCCCTCCACACCGGTCTGTACCAGCACGCTACTCCTCTTTCCCCGTTGCTTTTGCTGGTGCCAATACTGGTGTGTGGTCGAAAGTAGGGGGAGGAATCAACCAACTCTCCTCCTGACTTCTTCGACTCTGCCCCGCTATGTCGCTGAAAAGCTGGAAAGACCGAGTTCTCAGATCCTAGGGTGGTCCAGTTAGCAATTAGCAAGCCAGTGGATAGACAAAGGTGTGGGGCAGCAGACGACCAGCAGGCAGGTGGGGGTGGGCTTGATTTACTGTTAATTGCCGCCATTGATCTCCTCCACGGAGCCCTCCAACTCAACCACCTTGTGTCCTTGCTTCCTCTCGTGCCCTCTACACGAGTGGGGCACACCAGGTGGGGGCAAACTGCACCCAGACCTAGCCGGGCTCACTCTCTGTAGGAGCCGACTACAGCTCCTGCACTCGTGCACTGCAGAGAGTGGGAGGGGCTGGTGGCTGGCCGATGGCTGGCTGCCGGGGGGTCAATGGGCCGAGCTCAATCCCCCAAGCACACACGGGAATGGAGGGAGCAATCCAGCTGACCTGAACCTCAAGGGTTAGTGCGGTCTGGCTTCAGATGTACACGGGATACATAAGGTACAGCAGTTGCGGATGCGGCTTGCGTTTCTCGTTGGCTGCTCCTCCGCATCAACTCCGGCGTCAGAAGTGGGTGAAGGTGGAATCTAATTCGGAACACAGCTACAATGACCAAGCAGAGTAGAAACAAAAAACACCTGAGTAATTACTGAAGGAACTGCACTGGCTTTCTCTAAAGCAAAGAATCATGTTTAAAGCCAGGTGCACTGTCTTTAAGGCCTTACCACAGAAAGGCCCTGCACCACTGCAACATAGATTTAAAAGATACATTCCTACGAGACATCTCCACTCAATTACAGCAAATCTGGTCTGTATTCAAACTTACAGGACGTCCAGGCATGAGGGCCGGGTCTTCTCAGTCAAGGCAGCCATGGTGTGGAACGAGCTCACTCATGCACGAAGGGCTGCAACTGAGTTGTTGCAATTCAGAAAGGCCTTGAAGACCTGGCTTTTCCTGAAATAACCTGGCCATGGCCAGACACTGTGTTTGTGCATTTTTAACAAGTCAGTTCGCCCTGTTTGCTAGTGCCAGGATACCAGTTTTGGTGACAGTCGAGCTTTCTAAATGTAATAAATAAATAAATGCACACTGGCCCACACAAGCTCTCCCCGAGGTCAAGAGCCACCTGTGTCCCCCTTATCACATGGTTGTACTTGTTGTTTAGAAGTAGACCAAGAATGCCAGATCGGTTTATTGTACCTCACGAACAATATAAATGATTGGCCAAATCTTCTGTACAATGAGAGACTTTCTTCAGACGCTACTCTGTAAATACTCTCCTGACCACTGGGTTTAATTAAACCAATGTGTTTCTGTTTTGCCAAACTCCTCTTGTCTTTTCATTTTTTAAAGGTAAATTCATATCCAAGCAACACCTTCATTGAGCACTTATTTACCGAAGAGAGTCCCAAAGATGGAAAACTACTGTTTGTGCGACATGGAGGCACGGTCACCTAGAAAATCAGATTCAAGCTGGTGCATGTTTGTGGACAGCGAGACCCTCGTCCCTCAGTGCACTTGCTTCTGTTATTTGAGGCCAGGTAAGTGTTAAATCCTACAGACAGCAGGTAACACAAACAAAAAGAAGGAATTATCATTTAGCCCTCATGATACAGGGTTCTAAAGGACACAGGCTGCAATTTGGTAGCAGCTGAGGAACTATTCCCTTGTAGTTTTCGGAAAACCACTTCACCTATCCCCTTTCCACCTACCACTGCTCTCTAAAGAGTTTGCACCGCACTCCCTCTCAGCACTATACACAAACCTAGAACGCACATCGTATTCAAGCCTATCACACCCCGCATTTGAAGATAAAGCATGCAGTGGAATCTCTTGCCCCACTTCTTTTGCTGTACCTGTAACCAATGTTCCCTCAAAAGATTTTCCTTTGCGTGCAGCAGTAAAGGGACTCTTTGCACTGAAGCTAAGGCTGCTTGCACTGAAGGCACACAACAACTCCCTGTGCAAGTAAGTGCTGTGTGTGAACTACCACAGTCAGTAAATGAAATACTAAGAAGGAAGGTCAAACAATTTCCAAACTATACTGTTATCTCTAATGTCATGTAGTTGTTTTGGTCGAAACCTACCACACGGCACAGCTGTCTGGTTGCAAAGACCTCTTGGGGACATGGCATGGGCTGAAAATTAGCTTGGCCCATTGCTTACTACTGGACTTTCTGCTGTGTCACCCTTATTTCCTTACTTTCTGTTCATTGGCTTTATTTGCTTTAGCCTATCCAGCTTGTGTTTGTCCCTCCCACGGAGTTTAACGTGTTTACTACCTCTCAGATTGGCTCCTTCTGTTCCTCCACCAGTATCACTGTGAGAAGTTGGCCTGGTATATGCTGTCCAATAATTAAAGTGGGCACCCTGTACCAGTCCAAACAACCCTTATGGTGATTTAAGAGGTCAAAGATAACCTTAGAAAGCTATCCAAGTGGTAGCTGTGGAGAGCAGCCTTCAGGCTTAGTCCTGAAGGAATTTAAGCAGCTGGTTTTACCAGAATGCAACCTTATAGTATTGGTTATATGAAAGGAGAACCACACAGTAGTTATGAAAATATGTATTTATTATTATAACACCTTAAATACCTCACAGTATCTGCTACACACAGATAAACACAAAGCACTCAATACTGTAGCACAGAAACAATCGTAAGTAGCACTAATGCACAGTGGACTCCAGGGGGAGATCAAACCATATACTAAAATAGTGGCATAAGAACCACGACTCGAGTCAAAACAGTGTCTAGAGGTTGTAGAATTGCTGGGACCCCAAGGAACCACCCAAGGTGAGTAAGCAGGGACCCCACAGAGGACGGGTGCAGTGTGAGAACACGACTGCGTGCTACGTACAATTCAATGGGAGAGTCGCGGTTGCATTTTTAATGTTTAAGGACCCTTCCCAGTGGATTACGAAGAAACTCTTTGGAACTTAGAAGGTTGGAGAGCTACTCCACCTGTGGATACCGAAGTACCAGAGTTACCTATCCCAGGGAAGCCGGGTGCATAGGGTCAAATGGCGTCGGAAACCGCCATCGTTCTCAATGAGAGCCTTCAAGGAAATGCCACTGCTGGAAAGGAGTAAAGTGTCCGGTGGAACCCACAGTTGGATTCTTGATGGAAGGAACCTGAAAGCAGAGGGGACAGAGTCTGGGTCACTCAGGAGTGACCAGGGGCTCGGTAGACGAATGCCCACTGATGTCAGGTGCTTCAGGTGTGAAGATGGAGACCTTGACTCTACATCTGCAGGGACCAGGAGACGTCGAGGATGACCAGGAGCTGGAAACGAGCTGTCCAACGAAGGATGTCCAGTGCTGAGGGGTCGGTGTCCGGCGGGAGCACCAACAAGCCTTGGCAGCGGCAACCCACGAAGGTCAGAGAAGGTTATGGTCTGGCCCAGCAGGGACCAGAGGACTCACCACAACAGCAAGGGGAGTCAGGGCAGGCCTGAAGTAATCAGGGGAGCCCAAGTAAATAAGTGTTGTCCCTCAAATGGACCCACAGGCCGAAAGCACAGAAGTCGCGAGGGGACCTCTTAGCAGTTTCACAAAGTACAGCTTGCAGGGCACAGAGTGCGAGGAGGCCAAAGTCCTTTGTGTAAAATGTGTGCAAAGGTGGGGGCTATCGATAGCCCAATGCACGTAGTTGGGGAACGCCAACAAGTATATGCAATTGCAAGAGTACGCAGTGCACAGGGGTTCGGGTTATGCAGTCCCCACAAGGGATACTGGCCTCAAACTTGGTGAGAGGGCAGCTCGACCTCAAGGAATGTAGGAACCCACCTCCTGTGTTGCTGGAGCCTTCAGAGTCCGCAGGAGCTCAGGATCAGCAGACCAGTCAGTTGCATTACCGTGCCTGCGTTTGCAGGGGGGTGACTCCTTCACCCCAAGGGAGATAACTACAGTTGTCCTTGATGCTCCACAGATCCTGCGCGGAGCCTGTATGGTGCACGGGCACAGACGATGCTTTGGACGGAGAGGGAGACTAAGTCGGGCCCAGTCGAAGTCCAGCGAAGTACAGAGTGCCCAGACGGTCGAAGGCCAGTGGTTTCTTGATCAGAATCTTCTCCACGTCGAATCTAGGGTCCTACAGCCAGGTCAGCCCTTAAGCACCTACGGGAGAGGGTTGGACAGATTCAGGGGACCCTCCCAGGGGAGGATCAGGACAGGGGGGAGGTTACTCCCATGTCCTTTGTCCAGTTTCGCGCCACAGCAGGAGCCAACGGCTCCCAGGACTGGTTTGAACTAGACTATGCACAGGGGCACCAAATGTGCCCCTCGTGCAGACTTTCAGGCACTTTGGAAGTGCACCCACCCAGGCCCAATACACTAATTACTGTCTGGGAGGTGGTCACACCTCCCTGTGACAGTATGCCTATTGTGCTGCCTTCCTCTGCTCGAGCTTGGCTCAACAGCAGGAGGGTAGAAATGTGTCTCTGGACGGCAGCAACCATTTTGTGCTGTCCGGGTCGAGAAGGCTGGTACCGGGAAGACCCGGGACCCACGAAGCCTACTTCTGAGGGGTGGAATCATACCGGTGTGGAGGTATGATTCCAAGGTGTTTAATACCAAACACGACATGTTTTATTGCAGCCGTTTTTCAAGACAGCATTTACGCGAGCATATAATGCACCTCTACCTATATGTCGGGCTGCGTTACTGACAACCCGGGAGAATGGTCTCCGAAGGCGGCCCAGGGTGCTCTGCTCATGCAGGGGCACCCTCTCACGTAAAACCTAGCACCCTGCCTTCAGGATTGTTAAGGCCTGCTAGAGGGGTGATGTTGTAATCTTAGATGTATGGAACCCTGCCCATGTCATGGAATGTAGTGATGCAAGGCATCTCATGAATCACTCATTCCAGAGCTGGGCATCCTGCTGTACAGTTGGTGCTGTGCTGTTATGCTGTGTTCCTGAATAAACCCTTTAACTTCAAACCAGCTTCAGGACTTCATTAATTCAACACTGGCAACGAGGAGCTTTTGCCTGATTGGGGACAGGCACCTTCAGCACCGACTCCCATGCTTGCAGACTTCACCCTAAAGACTGCGCCATCATTGTTGGTCTGCGCCGATCACTATTATTCTTCAAAAACGGGGCCGTGACTTTGACCACTGGTTCACCTACAAGAACTGGAAGTTTAACATTTATTTTTCCATAATTAAAGCCTCTTGGATGAGCGCGAGGCTGCTGCATGGGACACGCGAGGCTCACCTGCTCAACTGTCACATCGTGAGCTCTTTCTGAAGCGGTGTTCTCTCACGCTTAGCCTCCATCTCTCCCACGCGCACCGCAACCTCCTGCTGGAACGCATCCTGAAACGCACGCCGCACTCCAGCACGTAATCACGCTGTGACTACGTGGCGTGCGGCCATTTTGGGTCAAGCTTTTGTTCAAGATTGGAACGCATGCTAGAACGCACGCCGCACTTCAGCGTTCAAGACTCACCTCATCAGAACGGACAACGTTTTTCTTTACTTATCATCGATCGCCACGCAAGTTTCTCAGTACACAGTGAGAGTTGGCAATGTTGGAATGACTCTTATTAAATTTGCCCCAACTACAGCAGTGACATTGTTTTTTTTTTATTACTGAAATCACCCAGTACACCAGTGGCTTTGTTTTGCTTCCTTGTTAAAATCGCCAACAATTACTCTGCAGTGGAAGAAACTGTCAAGTTTGAATTTTGACGGTTGGCACTTCAATTGGTTGAATTTTCAGTCTGCTTACATTTTAGCTGTCTCAAATTGACTTGTTGTATCTCCACATCCGAATTGTACTTCAAATATTACCATGGCTGCCACAACAAGCATGTCCCAGCCCCCGGCTTTCTTATCAGAGAAGGGTGATCCGATCCACCCTTGGAAGAGATGGAGACATTTATTCGACTCTTACATTGTAGCGATTGGTGGAGAGACGTTTTCAGCATTTAGGAAGCAAGCTATTATTCTCCACAATTTAGGTGTAGAAGGAAGGAATATTTACGATAGTATGAATCTCATTCCAGTTGGTAATGGTGATGGAGAACCAGCTGATGTTTACGAGATGTCTATGACTATGTTGGAGAAATATTTTGGTCCCCGCATTAATGTTGTCCTAGAAAGGCACAAGTTCTTTACCAAGGTCCGGCTGAGCGGGTGGGAAGTTATGTTGCCTCTCTTAAGACTCTGGCACGGACTTGTGAATTTGGTGAACTCTCTGACTCCCTAGTCAGAGATCAGTTGGTGAGGTGCACCAACAGTAGCCGAGTTCAGGAAAAACTTTTATCAAAGAACCCGTCCTTGGCCGAGGCTGTTGCCATTGTAGAAGGTATGGAGAATACTTCTACTTGGGTGAAGGACATGAGGAAAAACCGTGAGGATAAAAAGGAGGAGCAAGGAGATGTCCATGCTCTAGTGGATTTTGACACCTTGGAGGCTTGTGACAATATAGCCAAAGTTTCACCTAGTGACAAGTGTAAGGCCTCGGAGAAGGACACACGTATACGTGGTCCTCTCAAGGGATTTCCGGCGAGAACAGAACGTGAAGTTCGCTTTCCTAATGCTAGTAGTAATGCTAATGACAAAGCCACGGAGGAATTTCCTAAACCTAAGTGTTTTAGGTGTGGGAGTTTCTCACACTTCTCCAACTATCCCCATTGCTATGCCAGAGAGTCAGTGTGCAACAAATGTGGTGTCAAGGGACATTATGCTCGGGTTTGCAAGTCCTCTGCAAAAGTTCATAACCCAGAGAAAGGGGTTGAGACTGTGCGCACTGTTGTTCCAAGTATCAGTGATAATGATGGTGAGGTTGATGCAGGGAAAATAACAATGCCTGAGTGCAGCATCTTGGTAGATGGTCATAACTTTGTTGTATTGGCTGACTCTGGTTCGCCTATCACCATGATCGGCAACAAACAATGGGATGAGAGGGTGGGGTTGGACAGCATGACACTGTCACCACCTGATATAAATCCTGTCAGTTATGGTGGTGCGAAAATTAATGTCCTTGGTTATGTTGAGGCTTGTATCCAGTTCAAAAATAGACATACTGTTGCTAAGGTCTACGTGGCTGAAAGGGGGGACAATCTGTTGGGATGGAGACACCAGCGTGATTTAGGTATCATGCTCAATCCGAGCGCAAGAGATCTTAGGGATCAAGTCATGTTGGTGGACTATGAAGATCAAGGTAGTGGGTACTTTGATAAGTTTCCTGAAGTCTTCGCAGATGCCTTGGGGTGTCTTAAAGGGTTCGAACACCGAATTGTCCTCAAGGAGAGGGCTGTACCCTGTGTGCATAAAGTGAGGAGGGTACCCAATATGATGATGGGACCCTTGAAGGCTGAGCTCGAGAGACTGTTAAACTAGGGAGTCATTGAGGAGATAGAAGCCTCAGAATGGCTGGCCCCCATTGTTTTGGTCCCTAAAGATGGGGGTGCCAGCGTCAGGATGTGTGTGGACTTGAGGGGTTTGAACAAATGGATTTGGGTGGATCGCCAACCCCTGCCCAATATCTCGGAGTCCCTTAGCATGCTCAAAGGAGCCCGGATTTTCAGTGTGTTAGACCTATCATCAGCCTGTCACCAAATTCTCCTACACAAAGACTCGAGGCATCTTACATCTTTCGTGACACCTCTGGGAGCTTATCGCTTCCTAAGAATGCCCTTCGGCTTGGCATCAGCTGCGGCATGTTTCCAGAGGGTCATGAAGATGGTCCTGGAAGGGATACCTAACATCATGTTCTTCCAGGAAGACATCTTGGTCTATGGCAAGAATGAGACAGAACATGGTGCAACACTAACCTGTGTATTGGAGAAGTTGAAGGAGAGGGGGCTCACTGTAAAGAAACAGAAGTGTCGCATTGGCTTGAGATCAGTTACATATCTAGGACATGTGATCTCAGGAGAAGGGATCCAACCCAAGTTAGAGCTTGCCGAGAGTGTCGTGAAGGCTCCCACCCCTAAAGATAAGGAACAAGTGAGGTCATTCTTGGGACTCGCTGAGTTCTATTCCAAGTTTGTGCAGGGGTTTGCTAGTGTGACTGAACCCATCAGGGCTCTACTTAAGAAAGGTACGCATTTCCTGTGGTCTGATGACTGCCAAAGAGCGTTTGACAGCATCAAGTGTGAAATTGGGAGGATGCCCACCCTGGGGCATTTTGATGTCAACCGAAAGACCATCTTAACCACCGATGCCAGCCTCAAGGGGTTGGGGGCAGTACTCTCCCAAGTTGTGGATGGGGAGGAGAGGACAGTCGCTTTTGCCTCCAGGGCTCTCAGGGATGCGGAAGCCAATTACTCATGTATTGAGAGAGAGGCCTTGAGTGTGTTTTGGGCGGTGCAGCATTTTAAGTTTTATCTCTGGGGTATCCCATTTTTGGTTAGGACAGATCATTGCCCCTTAGTCCAGATCTTTTCGTGCCACCACAGTGAACACATCACGCCCAGACTCAGGCGCTGGAGTGAAGGTCTCCAGGAATATAACTTTCGTGTACAATATATACCTGGCCCAAGCAACAAGTCTGCCAATTGTCTCTCTTGTTTGCCTGTTGAGTGCGATCAGAATGATGGTGAAATCGAGTGTGTGTGTTGGGTTGCTGAACCAGCCCTGTCCAGTGGAGAATGGTTGGATGGTGTAAAGAAGGACAAAATTCTTTCTTCTCTCAAGATGTGGACGAGCCAGGGGTGGCCTGACTACAAGGCTTTGGATCAGGAAATGAAGGCATATTGGTCTGTGAGAGATGATTTGTCGTTTTATTGCGGCAATCTCATGAGGGGAGACAGAGTGATTCCTCCCGTTGAATTCAGGGACAGGATAATTAATCTAGCTCATGAGGGTCACTTGGGGAGAAGTCTCACAAAAGCTCTCGTGAGGGAAAGCTACTGGTGGCCCGGTATGGACCACATGACTGAAAATGTTGTTAAGGACTGTGTGTCTTGTGCCCCCAGTGACAAGTCTCGTATTCCTAGGCATGCGCCCCTATCTCCTGTAGAGGTCCCAGATGTTGTGTGGTCAAAATTGGGCCTGGATATTATTGGTCCTTTTGAACTCTTGCCCTCCTACGAACGGTTTGTCCTCTTGCTGGTGGATTACACCTCCAAGTGGGTAGTCATGAAGTATGTGTCCACTGTGAACACCAAAACTGTTATCGACTTCCTTGGAGATGTATTCGTGTCTGAGGGTGTGCCTAAATTTTTGGTCACGGACAATGGGGTACAATTTGTGTCTCAAGAAATGTGCAAGTTCCTAAAGGACCTCAACATAATTCACCAGAAAACGGCCCTGTATGCACCGCAGGCCAATGGTTTGACCGAGAGGATGAACCGGGTTGTCAAAGATTGTGCTCAGCGTGCTCTTGAATCAAGGTTGTCTTTCAGTAGTGTCTTGAGAGATACATGGTGGGCACACCGCACTACCCCTAATATGGTCACGCAGAGGTCTCCTTTCGAGGCCTTGAGGGGAAGGAAGGCTTTTTCGAAGTTAAACCAGTCTTGGTGGCCTGCATGTGGTGATGTGGGTTTTTCTGTTGAAATGAGGCGTTCCAGAATTGCTGATTATCAGCAAAAATACAAGTTGAGTTATGACTCCAAGATGCGTGTGAGAAGCAAGAAGTGGTGTCTTGGTGACCAGGTTATGGTAAAAAAAATCCAAGACATACTTCTAAAGGGAATTCTAGCTTCATGGGTCCCATCACCATTGTTGCCATCAGAAAAAATGTTTTGAAGGTTGACACGGGTTGCATGTGGAGCATGTCTAGGCTGGTAAGATATACTGGGAAATCTCCTAATATGCATGCACCACATGAGAGTAACTTCTCTGATGGTTATGACCCCTTGGGTGAGGATACTTGCAACAGGAAAGCTGACACTTCCTCTGGAAGGTATAGAAATCTGCCCGTGAAGTTGAGGGATTATGTCTTATATTGATGCAATGTTTCTCTAATACGATGTTTTCCTTTCGCAGGATTTTTCAACTTTTGTCTTGTTTTTCTTTACTGCATTTTGATATGTTGGTTTTCTTTGTTCTCTTGTTTATTTACTTTTTTCCCCCCTTATTGGAAGGGGGATGTGTTGTAATCTTAGATGTATGGAACCCTGCCCATGTCATGGAATGTAGTAATGCAAGGCATCTCATGAATCACTCATTCCAGAGCTGGGCATCCTGCTGTACAGTTGGTGCTGTGCTGTTATGCTGTGTTCCTGAATAAACCCTTTAACTTCAAACCAGCTTCAGGACTTCATTAATTTAACAGGTGACTTATAGGTTTTAAGTGTAGTGACCTATAGACATAGTAAACCTATATCTTTCGTAATTGGTGCAAGCACCAGCTTACACAGGCTGCAGTGGCAGGCCAGTAGTTCCATTTTGCATGGCCTCTCATGCTTCTGCCCATGGGAGGCCTCTGGGGTACCCATCTCCTGGGTACATGTGTACCATATACTAGGGACTGACCAGGGTACCCCAGTATCAACTCTGGAGTGTACCTAAGTACATGGCATAACATTTTAGGGAGAAAGCAGATAGACTGGGGTCCTGATTTGCAGGATCCCAGTCAGACTAGTGAAAAACAGTGTAACATCAAGCAAAAAGTGGGGGTAACCATAAGAAGCAGATCCTACTTTCCTACAATCACCTTCTCCAGAACTATTGTTTTCTTTCTTGTGAATCGTTCTATGAGAGTGCATGTACTTTCCAACTGTCCCCCTTGTCTGCTTCCCTGCCCACCCCCATCGTTCTCTCCTGTGTTCTACTCTCCCATCCATACTCCAGACTCTCACCCCTGTGCTTCTCCCCTCGCATTCCTCCTTCCATGTTGCTTCATCCCCAACTGTATGGTTCTATCTTTGCCACTTTCTGTCCCCCCCATGCTTCTCCCCATCCTTCGTGCCCATTGCTTTTCCAGCCCACCCTCTATTCCTGTTGCTTTTGCCAGCCAACCTTCTGTTCTCTTTCCTTTTCCACCCACCCTCTGTTCACATTGTTTTTCCAACTCACCCTCCTTTCCTGTTGCTTTTCCCCACCCATCCTTGTTCCAATTACTTTTCATCCTCTCACCCACAATTCCAGTTGCTTCCTTCAGTCCGGAGGCTTTTGCTCTGCCCACCCTCTGTTCCTGTTGCTTTTCCCCCATCCACCCTCACATCCCATTGCACCTTCCCACCACAACCCAATCCTCACTCCTGTTTTTTAAGCGATTTTGAGCTATTGGCTTTGGCAATAGACCTCATAGGCAAGGCCTATTGTCTTTGCCAATGCTTGTTTCTATCAGTATCTGAGAGTGGGGAGCTGAATATAAGGTTTTGTTGTGAGCAATGGTATTTTGTTATTGTATTCCACCTACCACTTTAATCAATTTCCAGGTTGCATATCCAAATTTGTTTTGTTACAGACGCTGCTTTATAATAAATGAAAAAGGGAAAGTAGTGAACAGGTAATCTAAAATCCTGTCCTTGAATTTAGTTCCCCGAGTTTCCATTTTTGTGTCCAGATATATTATACAACTAGCATTGGCAATTCCCATAAGTCTGGCTTTAAAGGAATATTGTATGGTAATGTGAAGCATTACAAGTAAATAGCATGGGAACAGATATGTACTTGTTTGGAAGCAAAGAGCTGTAGAATAAATCTTGCTGTAGGTTAAAAGGTCAGGTGACATTTACACTGTCAACCCAGAACTATAAACCATGTAGGTTAATGAACTGCCATCCTCCTATCTGTGCTGCTGCCAGAGAAAAACAACATTAATTATCTAGTTATTGAAGACATTTTAACAGCAATCCAATGTTCTGTGTGTGTTCCTGAAAGTTCAAGCTTAAGCGGCTGGATAAATAAGCAAAATGATCACAACTGTGTGGAGGGCAAGCGCTTTTTTGTGAAAGCGCACTACTTCTGCCTAATCAAAACATGTACCCCTGGCTCCCAATATGTGGGCAGAGCCAAAGCCCTCTCTAGTGATGCTTACATAATTGTCTGGCGACAGCTGTGCTGTCAGACCAGACCATAGAAAGGCGCCTAGTCAGACTTATTAGCTTTGCCAATCCTTGTTAGCAGTATCAAATAAATGATTAACAAAAAATAATTTGTTGTGAATAACTAGAATTGAAAATGCTCTAATTCTGAAAATATGAGACTTTAGGGTAGTGGTGTTTGGAGGTTCTTCCTGTTCTCCCATTCACACCACTTTCCTCTGCAGTCTTTCACTGATGTACATTTACATTTTTTCTCTCCCCACACGTATCTGAAATCCTGAATCTGTATACCTCTCCAGTCATCTCTTTCCTAGTAAGCACATGGGCGTTGATTCACAGTGGAAATGGCATCACATACCCCTTGACCTTAATGACAACACAGGACGTGACATTTGACCTTGATTTTTCCAGGAAGGCATGACACATGACCCTACATCACAATCACACTTTTTTACACCCCCTTTCACTCATTCTTCTACATTCTCACTCACTTGCATTCGCTCTTAATCTCACTCACACTGCCAGGACCAGGTTTACTAATGCTTGGCACTGGGTTTTGTGTCACTTTTGTGATGCAAACAGGTGCAAAGTGTTAAGGTGGGATTTACTATCCAACGCAAATCCTGACCTGTGTTCTATAGTATCCCAAAGTATTGCAAAATTGTGCTATTAGCTGCTTTGCATTATTTTGCTTCAAGGGGGCACTCCATGGGTGGAGTCCAAGGCAGGCGTTTGTGCTGCATTGTACAGCACACATAGAAAGTGGAAAAAGCCGTAAGCCATAGCTTATATTTTGGAAGGAACCCCGTCCAGTACAAATCCAATGCATCATAGAAAGCACACACCTTTGCACTATGGCGCAAGGGTGTGTGTGTTGTCGTGTGATTGCCAAAAGTGCACCAGCACACAGGGAGAGAAAACAACGCACCATATCTTAGCAGATACAGTGCATTTTTTTTCTCTCCCTTTGATGCAAGGCAGAGCAGAAACTTTGGTGTAGCATTGCCTTGCGTCAAAGAATAGTAAAACTGGGCCTCACTCTCAACCACTCTTCCTCACTATCTGTCACTCACTTTTACTCAAAAACTCATGCTTACACATAGGCACACATGCTCACACACACACACACACACACACACACACGCTCTCTCTCACACAAACACTTTCACCTGCAAGGATGCATACAACATACATTTAACACCATTTTTACCTACCACAGCTGTCAAAGTTCTTGCTTCAACTAAGTATGCCCCATTTTTTATTATGCTAAGAGTGAATAATAAAATATAATTGCCATTAGTAGAATGAAAAACAGGCAGAAAATAAGGAATGCATAGCCACCCCTGTGTTCTTGACATTGATTATGCCACCTCTGAGGCCAGGGGTCTGTATTAATATCCCTCACTTTAAAGGCAAAAGCAGTGATTGATTTATTTACAATGACTGTCAAAAACACATATATACATATACATATATATATATATATTTTTTTTTTTTTTTTTATAATAACCCTTAATCTATGCAGTCCTTGTTTACATTTCAGATGTTTTAGTTCATCTTGCATTCCTCAGGAGTATTTCAGGTTTTCAGATGTTTTTCTGTTATTTGATTCAAGCCACATATGCCTCTTGTATAGTGCACGCTGTGAACTGAGTGCCCTTTAGGTGTCACAGCTGGCAAATATGGACACCACCAAATGAAAATAAAATGTGGCACTAACAGGGGAGTGGAAAGGTTGTTTGTGTGGAGGAAGTTGTAGAGGAGATGAAGGGAAGTACGCACAGAAAGAGAAAAGAGGGTGCTTAAGCATGGATGTCATTTAGGCGTCGCGAGGGTTCGTAGCTGCGACCACTGACCCCCCTCTTGCGACCCCTGGCCTCAGAGGTGGCATAATCAATTGACAGTCATTGTAAATAAATCAATCACTGCTTTTGCCTTTAAAGTGAGGGACATTAATACAGACCTATTTCAATGGCAGTTTATAACTTCTGCCTGCCAGGAGACACTCCACTTTAAGAATTGGGAACTTTTCCTGTCTAGACCTTAAATGGCAAAAGTTTGGGATACGAGTATAGTTTCAGTGGTGTGAATTGAAGTGACCAGGATATGCTGCTCTGTAGGCAGCAGAGCAACGTCTGTGCTGGGCAAGTAGTGTGTGAGCTTTATTATTCACTGAACACTTCAGCTCTCACACTTCCCTCCAATCAGGTGCAAGCCACAGAGCAGGCAGGCGGCGTTTACGTACGAGTTACCTACTGTGAAAAGCCATTGAAGCCTCCCAGACAAATTATGCCGAAGGGACAGCCTTCTGCTATGAAATGGCCCCGGGTGCCCCACCTTTCTTTCTTTCGAGGTCACTGTAGAACAAGCAGTGATAGCGCTGACATACACACTAAGGCAAGTACTCTGGGCGCTGATGAAAGGAGGAGCGGAGCCTGCATGTAACCCATGAAACTGGAACACGACAAAGCGTTACTTACATGCGCAGCTGAGTGAGACAGTCAGCAGAAGGGAGACCAGCGCTGCAATCTCCATTACGAGAGTCTCCCCAGCTCGAAGAGTCGCGCGGCCACGCAGTGGAAGTCTCAGATACTCTTCCCTGCAAGCCTATCTCCAGCAAACAGATCAGTATGACATAGCTACCTGAAGGCGTCACCAGACTGAGAATACACCTGAGGTACAAGTCACGTGACCCAGCTCTTTAAGGAAATGCACGTTTGAAGTCGTAAAGTATAAGAGGGCGTTTCCACGTTAAGGGATGATGGAAAGGGGAATTTGAAGAGTTAGGAGATGAAATCAATAATTAGGGGGTGGGCAAAGATGCGAAGCTTTTCGAATTGCAAATTCGTGATTTTTAAAATCATCCTAAGGCTAGGGAAGACAAATCTTCTAGCTGTTTTGTAGTGCGACAGGTTGACTGTTGCAGGTAGGCATTCAACTGTTGGTTTTCAACCCAGGTCACGTGCCTCCCTGGAAAGTCCTATCAGACTGCATAACCCTACTGCCCGCCCGATATACTGTCCCATTCTCCTCACTCTCGAACCCCGTGCCCTGAAATTCACTGAGGTGTCCAATACCTTCATTTAAGACAGCAAATTCCCATTAATCAAAGTTTACAGGCAGTTTCGCATCCTGGAAACAGGCCAAGATTTGCTCATGTCAAGGGCAGGAACAAACTAGTTGTATGGGTAGGACTGAGGTTTTGAGCAGTGATTTTTCCCGGGAAGAAAATAAAATAAATAAAGTTAACGTGCAAGTGCATCTTAGCATGAAATTGCTTTATGCGTAAATGTAGCTATGGCCTCATTGAGACATGGAAAACCAGTCACTTCAACTGGAAGTAGGCATTTAATGTGCTTCTGTTCACAGTAAATGTAAATGACTGAGAATTACCACCGACGGGGAGGCGCAGCCGGCCCTAGAGAGGGGGCGGCTAACCCCCCCCCCCTGCGGATGGCAGACAAAGGGCACGGCAGCAGCAGGGCACACGAGCGCACCAAAGGAAAAGGCCAGCGAGTGATCAAGTGAGTTTGGGTTCAAAGGGCCCAATCAAGAAAGAGGGGCGTCATTACAAGTGCGCCTAAAAGGCGACCCGGACAAGCAGTCCCCAGCTTTGTCGCTGGAGGAAATTGATTGTTCGCACCACCCTACGAGGGGCTGCGCAAGAAGAGCCAAGGAGCAAAACGATCAACGAACCGAGCAGTACAGCGTGAATCGCAGAAGAAACACACTGGTCCCACCATACTGACACCTGCAGCCAGGATGGTGGTGCCCAGGAAAAGGCGACGGGTGCCTGATACCTTTAGTGGCAACCAGGCCAGAAGTGAATTTTTCCCATAGGCGCCCGGCACTGGCGTAACGAAACTTGATGGGGCCTCCCTGCAAGGCACGTGGGGGGCCCCCCTCCGGACTCTATCAGGAGATCTCCAACCAGAGTAATGTGATAAGGGGGCCCCTCAGAGTTTGGGGGCCCCCCGCACCGCGGGGACAGCGTGGGCCTATGTTACGCCACTGGCGCCTGGAGCCAGCACGGCTGTGCCTACGGGAAGCAGCACAGCCAAGCTGGGGTTATGTGGCCCTGGGGCTGCTGGCTCTCACTGGGTTGGCTGGTTTCAGGTCTTGCATCACACAGAGGGTCGGCACGAGTGGCGGTGCCCCCAAAGCAGTTGAACAGCACGAAACAGAAGCGTTGAGTAGATACATCGAATAAAGTTGAGGTGAGCAACGTTGTGGCTTAAGAGCATATCTGCAGTGGCGGCTCCTCTATAGGGGTGTGGGGGCGTCGCCCCACTGCTTTCTCGCAGTGCGAGAAGCAGAAACATAAAATGGTAAAACTACCATTTTATGTTTCTGCTTCTCGCACTGCGAGAAAGCAGAAGTGCCTGGAGTGCCTGGTTGTGGGCGGGCGGGTGGGCGGTTCTGCTCAAGGGCAGGGGGGGGAGTGGCTTGCCCACTGTTGTGGGTACTGACTGTTTGGTCGGCTCTCTGGGGCCGACCAAACCAGTCATGCGCACTCTCCCTTTTTTTCTCTATGTAGGCATGCAGCCTACATAGAGAAAATGGCCCGGCTGGGGCGCTCTTCGCTGCGCCTCACCAATCACAATGCTGCCATTGCAGCGTTGTGATTGGCTTAGGGCCGGCCGGGGAAGGAGGCTGCCTGCTGGCTGCCTCCTGTTCCGGACCCGGCTGCACCATCACACCGGCCAGGAGCGGAGGCGGCGCCGGCGGTAAGGTAGGTTTTATTTTTTTTATTGTTAACTTATTCCCCACCCGCGAACACCCACGCGCCCCCCCTCCCGTGAGCATGCCGGCCGCGGCTGCATCGTTAGTTGAATGCAATTTGCTTGTTTCTGCAGCTTTTATAGTAGTATGCCCACAGTTTCACAGAGGACTCACCATTTAAATATGGCATTTTCATAGTAGTCCTCTTTTACACCACAAAGCATGGAAACCGGAAGGATCCGTGTAGCAAAGCCGATGACGCGTTGTATATAAAACACCAAGCGGCAGTGGCGCGGCATTATATTACACGCAAAGGAATACCGTCAACCCTGCCGCCCGACGAGAGATGTGAGTGTCATTTCATCATATTTTAGATTCCTACGAAAGTATTGCTCGTTTCCCTCTCGTGTAGGTGGGTTAGTTAGCCGCTGTGTTAGGCTAATCGTTATCCACCTGACCTCGGGCGCGCATTACATATACAGCTATACGGTAAACTGAGTGTATATGTCACACTCTAGACCGTTGCGAACATGTTATTTGTTTCCCTCTCGTGTTTGAGGGTTAGTCAGCGGCTGTGTCAGGATATCTGTAAACCTCTGAGCCCTGGCTTTTACAATACTAGTATTTACATGGCAAATTGAGCACACATGCAATACTCTTCACGGGGCCTTCCAGGATTGGCTAATATCACGAGATTTTAGCAATCCCGTGTAGCATAAATAAATAAGTCAGCATGGTTATTCTATTGCCACTTTGGTTATGAAGTATTCATCCTATGACAGTGCATTGATATGGGGGCACTTAATAAGAACAATCTGTGACCCAGACAGGTACAAGTTAAGGCATCGCGCAAGTCTCAGCATGTGAGGCTGCACTGTTAGGACCATTTTATGTCCCTTAGTTAGACCTTGCAATTATCCAACATTTTCCATTGCTTTTCAGTAACCACAGCATTGGGCGGCGCTGACAGCAGGCTCTGAAGGAACACATTGGGTGGGCCTCGACAGTTATTAGGTCTCGCCTGAGCCAGCGCTTAGCGCTGCCTTGGCCGAGACATTTAGTAAGTGGGTTTTTGAAGTGCTACCAGAGAGGCTTTTGCTGGCCTCCAGCTTGCGTTCACGATGGCGTGCACGCGCGCAGCTGCCATCTGGGTGTTCTCTAATGGCTCCTCTGCGCACACTACCCCCTCCCTTCTCAGAGGCGCCATCTGGCTTTCCTCTCGCTCGGACAAGCGCTTTAATACCCTCTCCCCCACCACAGATCACGTCACCATTGCATCTGCATTTGCCTGTGTTTTGTCAGCAGACGAGGAGTTTTTACATTGCTCATTTTCTTTCTTTGCATCAGAGAAGCGCAATGGTGCAAAAGGCAATGTATCTTTTGAATTAAAGGAACAGATCACGTCACCACTGCATCTGCATTTGCCTGTGTTTTGTCAGCAGACGAGGAGTTTTTAAATTGCTCATTTTCTTTCTTTGCATTAGAGAAGCGCAATGGTGCAAAAGGGAATGTATCTTTTGAATTAAAGGATGCCGAAGCAGAGTCTACACATGTTCCTGTTTTACAGACACTGCGCGCACTACCCCTTCCCTTCTCAGAGGCGCCATCTGGCTTTCCTCTCGCTCGGACAAGCGCTTTAATGCCCCCTCCCCCACCACACATCACGTCAATACTGCATCTGCATTTGCCTGTGTTTTGTCAGCAGACGAGGAGTTTTTACATTGCTCATTTTCTTTGTTTGCATTATAGAAGCGCAATGGTGCAAAAGGCAATGTATCTTTTGAATTAAAGGAACAGATCACGTCACCACTGCTTCTGCATTTGCCTGTGTTTTGTCAGCAGACGAGGAGTTTTTACATTGCTCATTTTCTTTCTTTGCATCAGAGAAGCGCAATGGTGCAAAAGGCAATGTATCTTTTGAATTAAAGGAACAGATCACGTCACCATTGCATCTGCCTGTGTTTTGTCAGCAGACGAGGAGTTTTTACATTGCTCATTTTCTTTGTTTGCATTATAGAAGCGCAATGGTACAAAAGGCAATGTATCTTTTGAATTAAAGGAAGCCGAAGCAGAGTCTACACATGTTCCTGTTTTACAGATATTCATTAACAGGCGGCCCTTATCTGCCTATAGGATTTGAGACATCCTACCTGCCCCCTATTTAGTCTGCATACTCTTGTCTCTGTTATCGGCATCATAACAGGCTGCATTCTTGTCAGCCCCAAGGCCACCACGGACGCTTACAGCAAAGAGTTAAACAGTCAACAAGCCAATACAATGGGCTAGGTTTGTCTCTGCTTAAATGCATTCATTTTAAAGTCTCGCTAAGTACATAGTCTGTCAAACATCTTTCCCTTCTCGCTCAGCCTTGCACATGCTTGTCGCTGTGCAGAAGGCAGCATAATGCATATCTATCTGTGCCTAGAGTGTAATTATCTACACAGCGGGATGTACAGATTAAATTCAAAACTTCGTCTAAGCATCACTCAGCACCACCACAGCATCACTCAGCACCACCACAGCATCACTCTGCACCACCACAGCATCACTCAGCACCACCACAGCATCACTCAGCACCACCACAAAATCACTAAGCACCACCTCAACACCACTAAACACCCCCTCAGCATCACCAAGCACCACCACAACACAACCCAACACCACCTCACCATCAATAAGCACCACCACCACAGCATCACTAAGTACCACAACAGCATCACTAAGCACCACCACAACACCACTCAGCACCACCACAGCATCACTAAGCACAACCTCAACACCACTAAACACCACCTCAGCATCACTAAGCACCACAACATCACTAAAGCACCACCACAGCATCACTCAGCACCACCTCAACACAACTCAACACAGCCTCAGCATCACTAAGCACCACAACACAACTCAGCACCACCACAGCATCACTCAGCACCACCACAGAATCACTCAGCACCACCACAGAATCACTCAGCACCACCACAGCACCACTAAACACCACCTCAGCATCACCAAGCACCACCACAACACAACTCAACACCACCTCACCATCAATAAGCACCACCACCACAGCATCACTAAGTACCACAACAGCATCACTAAGCACCACCACAGCACCACTCAGCACCACCACACCACCACCACAGCATCACTCAGCACCACTAAACACGACCTCAGCATCACTAAGCACCACCACCACAGCACCACTAAGTACCACAACAGCATCACTAAGCACCACCACAACACCACTCAGCACCACCACAGCATCACTAAGCACCACCTCAACACCACTCAACACCACCTCAAGCATTAGCATAGCCAATAGGTCTCACCTTTGGGGCCTTATAAGTGTTTAACCATGCAACAGTTAATGTTGTTGCACCAAGGATATTATGCTGCATAACTAAATACTTATAAGGTCCCAAAAGCGAGACCTATTGGCTATGCCAATGCTTGTTTTTATTCATGTATTTATTTCATAAATCAAGCAGTGGGCACCGCACCTCCCTCTGGGGCTGTTTACTGTGCACACGGTCATTGATCAACACTGTGGGCGTCAGTCGGGCCCAAATGTCGCAGCCGGATGTAAAGGAGACTCTCCCCGCATGGCAATCACTGCTGGGAAGCAGAGCGCACCCCTGCACTCCCATCCCGATTGGAAGCTGAACTAGGGATCAGTTTCCAGACTTGAAACGACACAACTGCTTCATTACCGCTTTAGTAAACTTTGCAGATTTTATTTTATACAGCTTGAGAATTTGGCACTTTAACAAACATTTCACCATTTATCATGCACTGTAGAAAAACGCGTTGCTTGAAAGGAATGACTTCAGCTCTTTCTATATTAAATGTTACAACTTGTGCCTGCTTTATTATAAATGTCAAACAACCCGACAGCACGTGTTTGAATCGTTACATTATAATGTTATTGGCATTTGTATAGTGCAAGATCTGCAAGATCTGCCACTACCGTGGAATCCCTGTTACAGTGTTGCAATAGCATGTTATGGTAAGAGAATGTGTAGATTGATAACGCACATCTTTTTGATCTACTGCATAAAAATATTGAGTGGGCATGCAGACCAGCCTCACTCACTGCACTGACTGCATGCAATGATTTAAGCATGCTTGATTTGGCTGTATCCCTCCAAGGCTTTTTAATTGTTTTCATTACTTTTTGCCATTTTTAAAAACTTTTTACCCCATTTAATAGGACAGCATAATTAAAACGAAGAAGCAAGATAAACGGCTAGGCAAGATGAAATATCAGAATCAGCTGTAGTAGATGATGGTCAATGGAATTTTAATATAAGCAAGGGGAGAGCTCTGGAAGCACTGCCCCTGCTGGGGTAGACGGCGGTTCAACCTTAGAGGAGAAATGTGCATGACTCAATAGATCACATGCTCCCAGGTATTCTCAACAAGCACCAACCATACTGCACTGGCATTCGATTCAGATTCAGAATGTAAACATTTACCAGACCATGCAGTGCTCTGCTACCTTCTACTTAATACCTTGATCAGACTGAGAATATCCCTCATAGATGGTGGAGGTGGCACAACCTTTAAGTGCTTCCATCAACTACCACGTAACATCGGCGCTGGAGTAGTGCCCTAGTGACACATACTTTTCAAAATATCAACTTTGCAGTCTTTAATAACAGCATATTGGGGAAAATGACTGGGGAAGTGTGCATTATCAGTCATACTGGTCTGGAAGCATTGGTGAAAACTGTGAAGGATCTAACATAAACTTCACAAAAAAAAAGTGAGGCATTGCAGCAGTAGCGCAAACTTCAATAACCCTCACAGAAGAGGGCTAGCACAGAAGTGAACTACACAAACGCCTCACATTTTCATGTGCTCATCTCTACTTTTAATATTCTTCGGTCAGAAAGCTCTCTT
This sequence comes from Calotriton arnoldi, assembly GCA_963921515.1. Classification (NCBI taxonomy): domain Eukaryota; kingdom Metazoa; phylum Chordata; class Amphibia; order Caudata; family Salamandridae; genus Calotriton; species Calotriton arnoldi. The sequence continues at coordinate 891,857 of CAWUFW010006012.1, forward strand.
GCATTGCACCTTTTTCACCAGTACAAGATCCCCTAAACTTTTCCCCTTGAAGTCCTCAGTCTTTCACAATTTAATACCCGGTTAACACTATTGGTGGAGGAGCACAGCCATAGCTCACATGAGGCACAAAGAGGCCTCATTTGCCAGTTCACAGCATTCTGAATTACAACAAGCAAGCAGTGGTGAGCACTGTAAGGTGCTTGAGGACAGTGTGAAGCTGGCACTGGTGGGCAGAGATGAGCTGGCTCTCATGGGCAACGTGTGAAGGTGACATTGGTGGATAGTGTGAGGTGCCAGAAACAGTGGACACTGTAAAAGTTAGCACAGGTGAGCTCTCTCTTCCACACTCTATCTTGCTGTCTGTTACCATACTTTTTTTCTGCCACACTCTCAACATCTCTGTGTGGTCCTCTGTGTAATAACCTCCCAAAAAAATCCAACACCCAGCAATTTCTTAAATGATAATTAATTCAATCGTATTGCTTTATTAACCTCCTGCTTCCTCAAGTTTGCTTGAAAATGCATCATTTGTCCACTCTTTTTTCAAACTTTTCTCGGGGGGAGTACCCCCCGAACCCTCCATAGGTTGTTCGGGCTCGCTCGCTACGCTCGCTCGCCATAGGGCAGTACGACAATAATTTTACACCTCACCACTTTCAAAAGTCACCAGCCGCCACTGCATATCTGATAGTGTCAGAGATTTGGGTATTGCGTTTGCTTCGAGGGACAGCGTGGAAAATGAGGGGGCTGCCTTGTCTCCAGCATGAAGTGGACCGTAGAGGAACAGTCTCAGGTGCTAAATATCGAAATCTGAGTCCCAACTGGTGGGAAGTAGCTTAGCGTTCTGCAAATCTCTCCCCCGTTACCACCATTTCCCTCATGTTGGGACAGGGCGTTCTAGGCTTCACATCGCATGAGGGCGTGCAGGGAACAATAACTCTGATATTGCTTAGTCAGGGATCAGGGGCACCCAAGGTGAAGAACCCAGGCTCCAAGCGCCGCTGGGCACAGCCATTCACAAGGTTGTGACAGCAGGGAAACGGAGGCTCTGCACAACTGTCAACGAGGGCTGTTGACCCTGTCAGTTGTGCGTTCTTGTTCACGCTGGGTACTGCTAGCGTTTACCTGGATCAACAAAGGCTGCACTCCTGTCCACCTCCCCAGGACTTCTGTTGTGTACCTATTTGGAACCAGCTTACCAGTAGATTTGCTGACTAGGAGAGTGTTGCATCCTAAGGGAGGGCTTTACCAGACTGTTACCGATGTGAATGTAGTTGACAAAAGGTACTAGATCCAGTCATGCGGACCTGTGGGGCGGCCATCCTGCAGACGCTAGGAGCCAGAACGTTATTGGATCACAGTACAGCACAAGGTTTATGGAATAGGCAATGGGGCACTTTGAAACTAGCCATGAACTCGCAGCTCCTCTGCCCAACTGTGCCACTGGAGTGAGGAATGGAGCCGGTAACAATTAGGGTGCAGTCATAGTTAGCGGTGCATCCGTAGTTTCAATGGCTCATGATAAGTGGTTGGGCAATCGGAAGTGTTTTAGCAATAAGGCAAAGAAATATGGTAATCTGGTGGTGTCGCACGAGTCCTCTACAGGTTGTCAAAATGTTTTTTATTCTGCTTTACTTCGCGGTCTCATTATGATGTGATTAGCACCTGTGATTTAGTGGCACAAAAAACACAAATATCGATGTCAAAATATGGTAACAAAAACATCAAAATACCTAATATCAGACACACAAATATCGGAAACAAAAATATCGTAAATATTCAATAAACACAGAGCATAACAAAAATATCAAAACTAAAACTATCGAGTACATAAATATCATTCAAACACAAAAAATAAACCTTACAACATATTAAAATTAATAACTATAAAATACCAATATAAAAACGATCCCACATACAAACAAAATTGTTATCTCTATATGAACTCTCTATTTCCACTTGGATAAAACACCACTCCACACCTTTTTAAAATTACTTTCATCACCCAAAAATAAATATCATACATAAACACCACAAAAAATATATATTATACATGGAATAATTTAATTTTTAAATAAAATTATTATTATATTTTACTTACTTAACATTTAAAACTGAATACACCTTTGAATAGAAATAATTCACGTTTTCCAAATAAGGACATAACTGTCAAAACAATTAAAACAGACACTTTAAAAACCAATTAAATAAAACTACAAAAAACAACAACCAATAAAAATATACAAACAATTAAATAAACACTATAAAAGACAGCAAAAATTATACACAATCTAGCACAACAACTACAAATCCTGGAGAAGGCCGAATTTCTGCCAGATTTCTACCAGAACACCAGACCTTTAGATATGCACTTTAAAAATCAATTTTTCAAAGTAAGTATCCTATCTAGTTTATCTAAAAACTAACTAAATTACAATTAAATACAATACCAAATAAATAACATAAATAATATTTTGTTTCTATGCATTCTCTCCTCTACAGATTTTGCCAACTGAAATCAAACTAACTACAAACAAAATCAAAGAAAACCCACTAAATAACGTAAGTATACTTTAAATAAAAACAAATCCCCTAGTTTAAAATCCAAACCAATCCCACCCACGCCCTATCCCCACCCTAAACAAAATAGTACTATTAAACAAAAGAATTAATTTTTTTTCCTTCAACAGGAAAAATCCAACCACTGAAACCAAAGAAGAACAGAATATTTGTGAAAACCCAAAAATATCAATGAATCCAAATATGTAAGTGTATTCACAAATGTTATGTTTTTAAGTATAAAAATCATAACCAATACATACTTAACATGTTCTACATGTATATTCAATTACAGTACAATTAAGGAAATGACAGAAGGTACAAAATGTATCACTTCACAGAAAGGGAAACTTTTGCTGTGCTATATGGTGTACACATATAGCCAAGAAAAATCAAGTGCTAACCATAATAATTGGAAATGCACCAAATACTATTCCAATGCATGTTATGGGTGTCGAGGTGCGGCAAGCTCGCGCGGAGGCGAAGCAACAAGGGAATAAAACGGCCCGTGTGGAGGGAAGGAGCGCTTTGCGTTCTAGTCTGCGAACGTCTCCGTTCTCGTCCGGGTCAATTACTCACCACTTCTGATTCCCTGCGGCTTTCCTGAAGACGCACGTCTCGGCGGGCGTCAGCTCCTGCGTCCTACGGTTCTCCTGTAGTTTCAATGGAGTCGGGGAAACCATTCCTCTGGAGGTAGTTGGAGCTGCCTCACGTCCTGCAATTCCTCAATTCCGCTCGTCCTGTGCTACAAGGAAGAAGAAAAACAAACAGAATTACAGTTGCATCAGGATCTCCCTGTATGGTAAAGCGCTTGTGCTGCTCTGTATTGCTAAGCAAAGACACTTATCTGACGTATGTTCCCCTTGGCAGTTCTCAAGGCCATCTGTATTCATTTTTTGATTCTTGAGAAGATTTCACTTTGGAAATAGCAGTTTGGGGTTAGCTTCCTGAAAAATAAGGAAGCCACATTTAGCCTGCATATGTTTTGCATTTTTGTTTTGGTTCAAACGCACAAATTGGATATATACATGTATTGTTCTGGCTATTGAACAAATGTATAGAGATACAATTTTTGGGCTATATTTTTCTTTTCTCCTTTTCTACATAATGGGTAAGGATGCCGCACAACACTCTTAATTAAATAGAGGAAGGTAATTCCCTGCTTATCTTTACCTGTGTATTTATTTTATTGTTTATAGAATTACTCTGGGTCCTGAGAGATTGCCTTTTGGATATTAGTGGAAGAGGGTAGTAATCAGGTAGTTAATGGAGTTACTTACCTTAGTGACATAAAACGTTGTTATTCACTAATGCCATTGCAGGGCCTCATTCTTGCTCTCTATTACAGGGATACACACAGTCTCCACTGACGATTCCTTGCTGCCCTGGTCACCCCGTGGGATCCTCTTCAATTCTCTTTCCCTTGCTTCCCCTCTTCCTGCTGCACACTGATCTTGCTTTGACCACGTTGGGCATCATCAGTGTTGAGGGGACGTGGGGATCTGTTCTTCAAGTTCCTGCATCTCGCTCCCGCGGAAACATCAGGTGAGCCCTGATAATGGGAGCGCAACTACAAGGGAAACAACTGTACTAAATGTTAAAGAGCATAACCACCCCCCTAATGTAACAGAAATAGAAGTCAGGGATGTTTCAGAAAATATATATATTTTTCTTTTTTTTCTTTTTATTTTGACTGCATAATACAAACAGCAGCGAGTAACACATCCATGCTATATATCATTGAGGATTATACATCGAAACAGCACTTAGCTTTCATTTTCTATAAATGAACTCCCGCACCCGCCCACCCCAACCCTACAGAGAAAACAAAGGCAGGCAGGTAGATCATAGTAGCACATTTGAGATGCAAACTTAAAGCAGTGTAACATCTAGTTCTTGCAAATCTCACATAGTATATAGGTCCGATTATTCCCTATTCACTTAGGTGAAGTCCAGATTCTCCATGAGGTACGCAGATAGTGGAGCCCAAAAACCCTTTTGTCTAGACGCCTCTGGAATCTCTTCAGCATATGTTTCGAGTTGCTCTTTACAATATACAAGATCACAAACCCACTTCCCCAATGTAGGCACCACCTTTGTACACCAACGCATTGCAATAGCACGCTTTGCAAACAAGGTGGACACAGCCACAATTCGTCGATGACATGGTTTTATCGTTTTCAATAGTGCCAACAAACATATTTCCGGAGTGCATTCAATCATATCCTGTGTAATGTCTGTAAGTGTTTTTACCACCCGCTGCCAAAAATTGAATATAGCTACACACCCCCATGCCAAATGGATAAAATCAGCATTATCCTGCCCACAACAGGGACACCTTGCATCTCCCCGCAAGCCAAATTTGAACAGTTGAGCAGGCGTGTAATATAGTTGAAGCAAATACTTGAAATGTATAATGCGGAGATTGGCAGTCAAACGCCCAGTCAAGGTACAACAGGACTCCCAGTTTTCTTGGGTCAGAGGCACCACAAGTGCATTGTTCCATTTATCAAACGAGGGGGAATCTGACCTGTCATTTTCCCGTTGGGAGGCCCTGTACAAACTGGTGATCAGTCCTCTGCTCTCCCCCCCTGCTAGAACTACCTGTAATGTCCTCAACACCCGCAGCTCCTGAGGGAAGTCCGGGTGTAATGAACGCACTGCGAAACGAAGTCTGATATAAGTAAAACCATGCATTGCTTTGTATGTTTGTCCCAACTGGAAATCTATCAAAGAGAGGAATACCCCATTCTTATACATGTCCCCAAGTTTAGTGATACCAGCATTCTGCAAAACATTCAAAGCCCCAAGTTCCTGCGCCGCCGAAATGCCCGGGTGCGCAGCGATGGGCATGTCTGGTGCATATATGTAGTCCCGTCACGCACGTGTGGCGAGGGTGCGCCACGCCTAGGCAGTGTAGCTAACTGAGCTTATCTCCTTTCTGGAGCTACCCTCACGGCCATGTAATATCCTAGCAGTCAGCGGCACAGGGTGCGCGGCATCTGCCTCCACCGCTAGATGCAGTAAATACTTCTGAGGAAAATACCAATAGTGTGCAAATTGCGCCAGTGCACATAAGTAATACAGCCTTAAATCAGGCGCTTCAAATCCACTACGCTCAAACGGCAGCGTCAAAGTGCTCCAACTACATCTAGGCTGTTTACCAGCCCACACCAGCACCAGCAGGCAGGACTGTAATGTTTTAAAGAGTGTGACATTCAATTTTATAGGGATATTCACAAATAAGTAAAGTAATTTAGGTAGGATAGTCATCTTAACCACAGTGATTCTGTCTGCCAATGATAACGGTAAACAGGACCATCGAGATATCTGATCTGTGATTTTAGTGATAGTGCAACCATAATTTATACTTAACACAGTCTCCGGGTCTCTATGTATCCAGACCCCAAGGTACTTCACGGGGTCCGTGGACCATGAGAGTGGATACTCCATTTCAATCTCCTGGGTACAGTCCGTCAAGGGGAATACCGTGGACTTTTCCCAATTTATTCCTAGCCCAGAATGCCTTTCAAACAGCACATATTCCCGCAACAGGGACTCCAAATGCCTGGCTGGCTCCCGGACATATAGCATCATATCATACGCATAGAGCGAGACAACCAGCGGGCGTTGTCGGAACCTCAGCGCCGCCTCCGCATGCTTTTGTCGTAACTTACAGGCCAGCGGCTCAAGCACCAATGAAAATAACATGGGTGCGAGCGGTCAGCCCTGTCGAGTTCCCCTACATATCGGGAAAGTGTCCGAAACCCACCCGTTCACTCGCAGCCTAGCGACCGGGCCAGCATATAATAGGCCCACCCACTTCAGGAAAAATGGTGGCATTTCCATTCTTTGCAGTACTACAAACATGTATCCCCATTGTAGGGAATCGAAGGCTTTCGCCGCATCCAGTAGTACCGCCACAGCCGGCAGTGTGGGCTCCAAGAGGTGTGACATGGCAAAAATGGTACGCAAGTTGTGTGTAGTCGATCTTTTGGGGGCGAAACCTGACTGGTCAGGGATAATTAGATTTGAAATCAGGGGCTGCAGTCGGGTGGCAATAATCTTCACCAGGATTTTTGTGTCAATATTTATAAGGGATAGTGGTCTATAAGATTCGCATTTGTTTGCAGCTTTATCAGGATTTAAAAGCGTGACGATCAGGGCCTCCCTAAGTGTGGGGGGTAATGCGCCAGTCTCGTAGGCCTCGGCGAAAACCTTTAGCAATTTTGGGGCTAAAACCTCACAGTATGTCTTATAAAATTCACTAGGTAAGCCGTCGAGCCCCGACGCCTTACAAGTCGGTAGTGCCATAATGGCCTCTTTGACATCTTCCGCGTCAAAAGGCTGGGTCAGATACTCACGCTGACCCTGCGAGAGCCATCCCAGGGCGATATCCTCCAAATACCCATTAACCTCTTCATCACTAGCGGTCTGTCTAGTTCCATATAGTTTGGTGAAAAAATCAATTAGCACCTTGCTAATTTCTGAGGTGGAGTGTCGAGCAATAGACTCTTCATCCAACAGTTCATCTATGTGCTCCTGCCCTTTAGGTAACAACAGCTTATGTGCCAACGAGCGACTCGGTCTGCCACCCTCCCCATAATAACGCGCTTTGCATCTCCTGGATCTATGCAGTATCTCCTGGTCCGCTGTGTTATTATATTCGGAGACCAATTCCCTAATTTGGGCTAAGATTGCAGATGAGGGATTTAACTCATATTTGCGCTCCTGCATACTAATTTTATCTGCAAGGCCACTTATCCTGTTCCTAATATCTCTCAATACTCCTGCCTGAGCTCCAATACATTCCCCCCTTATTGTAACTTTAAAAGCTTCCCATAGTGTGACTGCGCTTTCAACTGAGCCCTCGTTTTCCATGAAGAAGTTTGTAATTGCCACACCTATTTTAACCCGAAATACTTGGTCAGTTAGGGGGGACTGCTGCAGCGGCCATTGAAAAGGTGGCCTTGCACAGGCCGGTACATTAAGCTCCAGCAGTACAGGAGAGTGGTCCGATAATGTTTTTGCAAGGTGTTTAATGTCAGGGACTGTCCAGGACTATGTCAGGAACACAGTCAGGGACTTGGACAAGGACTAGGAACTGGATAGAAAACGTACAAAGAAAGAGGAGTACAGCGCTGCCCAGGATCACACAGGGAGTCAGAGGAGAAAAAGGGATCCAAAGGGGAAGCCAGTACAAGTGAGCACAATGGCTAAGACTCAAAGGATGGGCACTCAAGAGGCAATTTGGCATTCAGAATAACTACACCCAGGATGGACGTGCAAGACATATATATAAAACAACATTAACAATAAAGAAAATGTGGGGTAAAGCACTCGGGAGCTCCACACGGTAAGACTGAAGCTCAGTAAGTTCCTCACCCACAATTGCTGTTACAGATACTGACTGCAAATACCCACATATAGGATATGCATGCAAAGGCAGGGTCTGTGGAGCTTATACCTATGGTGATGTTATAAATCTAACTCAAAGACAATACTCACAGTGAAGAAACACCACCTAGGTAGTCAGCTGTGCCCAAGGATCCTGGAAATAAAACAGGAACATGCAAGGAAGTAACAGCAAGGGGGTAAAACTAAACACAAGCACAATAAACAAGGACCTAGCAAGGAGGAGTGCTTAACAGGAAAGGAAGGAAATCACAGGGCACACTTGGCAGAAAGCAGGTAACAAACATACAAGGTAACAGAAGCAAGACAGCAGAATAGAAAGACAGCAAACTAGGAACTGGAACCAAGGAAATGGGAAGAAAGGCAGGGACTGGAAAAGGATATACAGAAGGGGAGGCTACAAGGGTACACTAGATTAGGGCTGGATCAGGAGTCAAGAAAATAAAGTGGCACTGAAGGCTGTGCTGGAGCAAGACAAGAATTTAGCAAAACCTCAAAAGCCAAGGTAGCACTGCAGGCAGTGCTAGTTCAGGAACAAGGGAAACTGCTGTAGCTCAGGAACAAGGAATGCTTAGGCTCAGGAGCAGGAACTAGAATTGAGATAAAGCTCAGGAGTCAATGTAGCACTGCAGGCAGTGCTAATTCAGGATCAAGGGAAACTGCTGCAGCTCAGGAACAAGGAATACTAAGGCTCAGGAGTCAAGGCAGCACTGCAGGCAGTGCTAATTCAGGAGAAGGGAAACTGCTGCAGTTCAGGAACAAGGATTGCTAAGTCTCAGAAGTCAAGGTAGCACTGCAGGCAGTGCTAGTTCAGGAACAAGGGAAACTGATGCAGGTCAGGAACAAGGAACAACTATAGCTCAGGAAACAAGGTAGCACTGCAGGCAGTGCTAATCCAAGCACAAGGAATAGCTATAGCTCAGGAATTAATGAACAAGGATTAACTATAGCTCAGGAATCAGGGAATATCAAACAGCTCAGGAAACAAGGATCGGTCTCACCGGAATACAGTTACAATGACCAACACTGGACTGAGAGGAGCTGGGGCTTAAAAGAGCTCAAAGTAATCACATGCATCAGGTGTGAGCAGGCTAGCAGCAGCCAGCCACAGGTGAGCTGAATTCCTCCACCCATCCTTGGCCTGCAGGGGTGGAGACAAAGCAGTGAGCAGGGAATTCTAGGTAATGGAGTGGCAAACATGAGCAGTCTGGCTTCAAGCATGAGCAGGCTGGCTTTCACAAAACCCGGCATGGATTGGGAATGGATGACAATTTGCAAGTAGAATCCAAATGACTGGAAGTCAGTATATGCATGAAGGGGAGGGTGTGGAAGCTTATTAGAACACTGGAGAGCCCCACAATTCAGCCCCCTGATGGTGGGCACGAGAATGCAGGGAGCGAATCGTGACATTTAATAGATACCGCCCAGGAGCCCACCTCCCTAGAGACCAACCAGTAGTCCAGTTTGGACTAAGAGCTGTGCCCCGTAGACACAAATGTGCCCTCTCTTCCAGTTGGGTTCCTGACTCGCCACACATCAACAATAGCTTCAGATTCTATCAATTCCGTCACTACCTGCACAGCCTGTTTTCCATGTTCCACCGCATCAGAAGAGCGGTCAAGGCGAGAGTCTTGGCTTATGTTTAAATCTCTGCCCAAATCCCCACAGAGGGAGGAAAAGAGGAAATGCGCCTCCAAACATCATTAAAAAAGGCAGGATCATCAATGTTTGGCCCATATGTATTCACAAACAAAACCATTGTTTCACCTAATTTGCCAATCACTAGCAGCACTCTTCCCTGATCATCTATTTCAGACTTAGTCAATGTGATGGAGTACCTTTCTTTACCAAGATCATGACCCCTCTAGAGTAAGAGGACAACAACGCCTCCACATGCACCTCAGCCCATCTAGCCCCCACATTTACTTCCGTTTGTTTGGTAAGATGCGTCTCTTGTTGAAACACAATCTGCACATCCTGTCTATCAAGGAAGGCTAGTCCATTACGGATTTTCCTGGGGTTGTTTAACCCTCTCACATTCCAGGTGATTAATTTTACAGTACCACCCATACCTGCGTAACACAATACACTTGCAAGATTACATTACTCGAGCTACCATCACCAAGTTTAACTGTGTAAGAGTACACTGCATCTGTATCAAACCATGCCTGCCAACTCCCCTCCCTTCCCCCAATCAACCACCCACTTCAGCACCCCCAACTTGCTAAAGACATCCCGATCTAACATATCCCCCCACCCCAAACTCCAAGTAACCCACAAAATTAGACGGGGTACACCCATTGGAGGGCACAAGAGTGCAGATCAACCTCCCATCTGTGTGGGGAGGTGGCTGAACTCATCCATAGTTGTGACAAAACCTATCGGATAATGTTCACTGTTCTAAAAACACATCCAACTCGGAGCCACACAGACCCCCCAAGTACCTGTATATCAGGAGACAAGGGCAAGGGCTCTCCCATGCAGCATATGTTCCATGGCAATAGTAATGTTCCCATGAGTGCCCCTCCCTAACACCAATGGCCATACAAGTATAGAGCAACAGTTAGTCCCCAGTTCCGAACTTACAGCTTACAAAGACAATTGGAGCTTTATTGTTCATCTTCTTCCAGGTCAGTTGCGGATTCTCGACAATGCTTTTTCAAAAGTTTCACGTGATCCATGGCAGCTTTTGGATTATTAAAGATCTTGGCAGCCCCTTCCGAGCCAATCCTCAGGCGTGCGGGGTAAAGCATAGCGTAGGGTATATCCTCTGCCTGCAGTAACTTTTTAGCCGGCATGAACTCCCTCCTGGCCGCCCGCCTGGACTGCAGCAGTGAAGTCCGGGAAGAAAGCTAGCATATTCCCCTGGTATGTAATGGAGCCTTGGCCACGAGCCAGACGGAGAATTGTGTCCCGATCCCTATAATTTAACAACCTTGCGATGATAGGACGCGGCGGGGCACCAGGCGTGCTGCCAACGAGCGGTGGGCCCTCTCAACTATCAGCATGGGGGACAGATTATCAGCGCCAAAAATTTCTCTGAGCATCCCTTCTATGTATACCTCCAATTTCCCAACATTGGTGACTCCGGCAGCCCAATAATCCTCAGATTGTTTCTCCTGGACCTCGCTTCCAGGTCCTCGTTCTTCGCCTGGATGACCGCGAGGACTTTTTCCATATTCAGGGTCTTGTCAGCAACATTTTGTAGGTTGTCCTCCACCGTGGAGGCCCGCTGCTCCACCTCGCCCAGCCTGGCGCCATGTTTGTCGAGTTTTGCTGCCATATTGTCCATGCGAATATTTAGTGCGTTGATTTTCCCATCAATAGACTGCAAACTATGTTGCATCGCCACAAGAGTCGACTCTAGTGCTGCAATCTTCCCGTCTTGCGCATATCAAATGTGAGGCGAGACTGCGTCTTATCAGGTTTCCCCATTTTACCCAGCATTTCGGTGTTCTGGCGGTCGCCACTCACCTCCGAATGCACCTGCGCACCGTGCCCCTGCTATGCGATGGTTCACGTGCCCCGAACCAGACTGTGCAGAGTGTAGGTCTGCGTGGCGCCCCAGCACCAGGCCGCTGTTATTTCGCAATCACATTCCAATTAGATATTTCGCACTTCTTTATGTCCCACAGCCTAGCCTCAATGCACCACAATCTCAGTGTACAGCAGGGTGCTGTAAAATGTTACAGCCCACACTAAGGCCCATGGCAGACCAACTCACTCCAGCTTCAGCAGTCCCCTGTTTATCTTAAGAGTACTACATGTAAGTGCTCCTGCTCACCTCCTCACGCCGCTATTCGAGTCCTCTCTCCCTGCTGGCCGCAGTGAGTTTTATAAATCCAGGGACTAAAGGCTCTCTGCCTCAGAGTGTCACTTCGGGAGATCAGCGGGGGCGAACGCGGCCGCAGCGTAGGCCGCAAACACAGTCCAGCCGTACCAGGGGGCCTCCTGCCTCCAATCAACACCTTGGTGCAGGCAGGCCCAGCCACGGGGCCCGCATAACCGGAATTGCCGCTATTCCACCACTCACTGTGTCCACAGAGGGGAATCCGGCGAGGCCCAGCCTCTCAAGCCCCAATTGCCACAGGCTAGGCTTTCCGGCAGGCATCCGCCACATGGCCCAGTGCAACCCCAGACCAGCGGCAGTCTCGCAGCCCGTCACGTCTCAGGAGGCAGTGGTCTCACCTTCTCTGCTATTCGTCACCGCAACCGCAGCCTGCAATCCACCCAGCAGCTAGGTCCTCTGTGCACCGGGGTCACGCCTCCTCATCCGGCGGTACTGCAATTCCGACGATCAGCGAAGGCAAGCGGGGCCCTCAGCAGTAGGCCCCGCCCACCATGTTGCTTTCGCATCCGCTCCTCTTGACGCCAAGTTACTTGCTGCCACTGCTGCCAAACGATCCCCAGACCGTTTCAAATCTTCCCCGGGGTGTCGTCGGCGCAGCTCCTCGCCAGATGTGCAAATCTGTCACGTCTTAATGCCGGATATTGTAAGGATTATAGAGCGGCCGGCGGAGCTGCACTAAAGCACAGCCATCTTGCCGTGCGCCATCTAGTGCCCCCCGTTTTAGAAAATATTAGGGAAGCTAGTACTAGCTCGCAGAAACCAACAAGTGAAATTCTAAAATACATTCTAACCCATGTTCCTCGGCATGTAACTAGCCAGTTACCTGCCATCCCAACTTTTAAAAGACTAATTAACAGAACCAAAAAAGCTACAACTCATACCCCACCTGCCCCCAAAACATTCAGTGACGTCAAATACCACCCAAACTAGCAATCACTCACTAAGAAGAACAATTCTTTCTTAATGACAATAAATGTAATGAAAAAAGAATTATTATTTTTGCAACACTCACAAATGTATTAAAAATACAGTAATGTGAAACATGGATGATGGAAGGGACATTTAAAATATGTCCCAACCCATTTTACCAATTATATACAATCCATGGACAATACCACAACAGTAACATCCCTTTCATTTATGCACTTTTACCCAACAAACAAACAGCTACCTATGTAGACCTCCTTACAAAAATGAAAGAGGCAACCAACAATTACTACTCCCAGAAAATCATCATTGACTTTGGTCAATAAATGATACTAGCAATCCTCAAAACGTTCGCCCGCATCCATACAAGGGTGTTATTACCATTTTAACCAGAGCATATGGCAATACCTTCAAAAATCTGGTACACTAACAAAATATAGACACTCAAAAAATCCCCATACAAAAATATTGCGACCAAAATATCGATGTCAAAAATATCGACATCCTATACTTATAATGGTAAGTACAGAAATATCGAAAAAAATATCAATATCATTAATATAGTTGTATAAAATATATATATTTAAATATATATAAAATAATAAATATTAGATATATTAAATAGTAAAATTAATTAAAAAAATAAATAAAAAATATTTAATAAATATCTTAACAAATATAACAAATAAACTTAATTAAAAAAAGTTAAACACGCATATATAATAATGAAAATATATTTACATATATCTACTTACAAAAAAGTTATTAAATTATTAATTTCAATTTATATTATAATTAAAAAATAATATTACAAAAAAACTATATATATGGGATTTGAAGTGCAGTAGTTAATTTAACCCTCCGTGGGTGTGTTCCATTTGTCTTCATTAATTTAATTTAATTTTTTAGCCCTCCGGTAAGATGATCCTGGCATGAATGCATAGTCGTATGCTCCTGCAAGTAATAAAGCTTTTGTTGAAGTTATCCGCTGTTGGAGTGCGCGTTTCATTTTTGGACACTTTTTGTAAGATGTGATAACGGCTGTCCCGCCGTGAAAATGCGCACCACCTGAGAAATGTAATCTGGAGCCGCCGGGGCACTGAACTGTTCACCGCCCCAATGCGGCCACAGTGGACAAGACATTGGACTGTGCTCTCTTGCCTGGAGGCCCACGGGAGGGCTAAAAAATGTAATTAAATTAATGAAGACAAACGGAACACACCCAATGGAGGGTTAAATTAACTACTGCACTTCAAATCCCATAGTGCATGGCGGTATATGGAATTCACCTGTGATCCCACTGAAGGGAATAAATTGCCGGAAATTACTCTGCTCCGCTTTTGTCCAAGCCTGTGAGCAAGAGCCAGGAGGCTCGAAACGCGTCAGGCAGTAAGATGATCCTGGCATGAATGCATAGTCGTATGCTCCTGCAAGTAATAAAGATTTGGTTGAAGTTATCTGCTGTTGGAGTGCGCGTTTCGTTTTTGGACACTTTTTGTAAGATATGATAACGGCTGTCCCGCCGTGAAATGCGCACCGCCTGATAAATTTAATCTGGAGACGCTGGGCACTGAACTGTTCACCGCCCCAATGCAGCCACAGTGGACAAGACATTGGACTGTGCTCTCATGCCTGGAGGCCCACCGGAGGGCTCAAAAATTAAATTAAATTAATGAAGACACACGGAACACACCCACTGGAGGGTTAAATTAACTACTGCACTTCAAATCCCATAGTGCATGGCGGTATATGGAAGTCACCTGTGATCCCACTGAAGGGAATAAATTGCCGGAAATTACTCTGCTCCGCTTTTGTCCAAGCCTGTGAACAAGAGCCAGGAGGCTCGAAACGCATCAGGCAGTAAGATGATCCTGGCATGAATGCATAGTCGTATGCTCCTGCAAGTAATAAAGCTTTTGTTGAAGTTATCCGCTGTTGGAGTGCGCGTTTCGTTTTTGGACACTTTTTGTAGGATATGATAACGGCTGTCCCGTCATGAAATGCGCACCCCCTGAGAATTATAATCTGGAGCCGCCGGGGCACTGAACTGTTCACCACCCCAATGCAGCCACAGTGGACAAGACATTGGACTGTGCTCTCATGCCTGGAGGCCCACCGGAGGGCTCAAAAATTAAATTAAATTAATGAAGACAAACGGAACACACCCACTGGAGGGTTAAATTAACTACTGCACTTCAAATCCCATAGTGCATGGCGGTATATGGAATTCACCTGTTGTCGTGTAGTTCCTATGGTACCCCTGCAGGACCTGCGTGTTTGGATAACATAAACTGTGGGCTTGGTGACTGACTGGCTCTGTGCACCCCCACCACGTATGTTAGCCGGATTTGCATTAGCTAGCTTACAGTGCCACTAGAATCTCCTCTTATCGGGGAGAGATTCGTTTCTGGCAACCTTAGATCATGACAACCCTGATCCCTCAGAATCGTGGAAACAATGTACTACTTTTCGCTCAGTCACTCGTGCTTACTTGTTCGGTTTGTCTCAGAGAGTTACACAGAATAAACAGTCTGGGCGTTTCAATAAGTATTTATTGAACAGTTGTTATTCTGGTGTAGAATATATGTGCTGCAGCAACCAGCAGACAATAGCAGAGATATATTATCAGCAGTACGATCAAAGTGAAAGGATAGCACAGTTCTACCATATTGCAATAATAATGGTTACATACATGAATATATAAAATGCATTATAAAAGTGCACGTACTCCTACGATGCCTAACTAGATGTACCTAAGTGTACTTAGCATGAGTGTAGGTCTAAAAGCCTAAGAGCCAAGAATCCTTCTAGGATTTAGTCGAACCCCATTACCTGAATAGAGAGAGTGTGGGACCCCGTCCTGGTCTCGAGTTGGACACCCTGCAAGGGCTGTGTTAGACCACTGTCAGCTGGAGCGACTGCATGCAGGAGCCTCAGCGTCTCTGGTCAGTGTATCAGCATGGAAGTCTCGGTTCCCTCTATCTTACCGTGGCAAGATGTGGTGTATTTATACCCTAAAGTGTCTTGTCCCTCAGTATGGTTTGTATTGGTCTTTGTTAGACATGAGGAAGACGTCAGGGGTGAACTTTGTACATACATATTATGCGGGAGATGTAGCTGGTGAATGCTCATGCATAATTTATGAGTACATTGTAAGCCTGTGTTCGGGAAAAACCCTGCAGTGTTCTAACCACAGACTAGATAACGTTCAACCCTCAGAGCTCGTTGTGTACTGTAGGGAACTAATGTAGGTGAAAGATCATGCCTATATTAGGGCATAGGAGATCATGACCAAAATAGGGCATAGACGATTATGACCAAAATAGGGCATATACGATTATAACCATAATAGGGCATATGCGAATATGACCATATACGGCATATATGAATGCGTATATAATAGGGCCTCTATATGAAACATAACACCCACTCCACTTTCGAATTGGATGAAAATGACCATACTTCAAATCTGGACAATTTAAATTTTTTCTTAAAAACAGCTATAAACATGGACTTAAAAAGACATTTAAAAATGATTAAAATGTTAAAAGTCAGCTATTCTTTTATTGCCACTTGAAAAAGTCAATTCTGTCTCACTGAAAAGAAGAAGCGGTTTCCCAGGTAAGTTCAATCTCTTTATTAGCAAGAAAAGAGATGTCTGGAGTAAGCGACCGGCCAGAGCAACAGCAAAGTACAACTGCTGTTCTGACCATTCCACATGCCACCGTTCTAGTCTGGAACGATGTTAATGGTGGCATGTGCACACACTCAAAGGACAACCATCACTTAAAGGTACAGAGCTTCCTATGCTCAGAACCCAACACATCTTCCCCCTTAACCAAAACAAATGAAAACACAAAAATGCAATATCACAGAAACAAAATATATCAGAACATTAAACAGTAAGGATGAAAGCAAAAAACATAGTCAAGATATTACGATTTGACATAATCTTTTAACCAAACGGAAGGTTTCCGTTCTCTTTCTGGAACTTGGTTCACCATGATCGGAACCAGGAACATTGTGAGAAAATAGATCCTCACAAGTATTTCCAGGTGAACTTTGTTTAGATAATTTTTCCATATTCCACCATTTACCATTACTTAATTTGACTGCTCTATTCCTCATGCAAGTAATTTGCATTGCACGTGAAAACTTAGAATGACCCTTGGTTATGTGACCAGGAAGTCTCATCTTGACCCAATCACCTACTTTAAAAGCAAATTGTTTCCTTCCTTTAGTAGGTTCCTTGGTAACATACTTACTTTGAGCTTCGAGACAATCAGCCTTCACCAAATCGCGATTAACCTTGGAAGTAGTCAGATCTAGCATCCACGGTCTAACCAACTTGGACGAAGCCGTTCTGCCTTTCAATAACATAAAGGGAAACCTTAGTCACAGCATTGGGTGTGGTACGCAAAGCCCACAATAGATTCGAAAGCTCTGTCCTCCAGTCTAAACCATTCACCACGGACAGTTGAATGCTATCCTTAATAACCCTATTGCAGCGTTCCACTAAACCATTACTGCGGGGGTGATATAAGGACGTGGTAATGTGTTTGATACCCCAATGCGACAAAAAGTCCTGGAACTCCTTGGACACAAATTGTACCCCATTGTCCGTGACAAGTTCCACTGGAGCACCTTCCTTTAAAAACAGAGATTGAAGAAAATTAACAACCTCCATAGTAGATGCTGACTTCACAAATTTTACCTCAGGCCATCTTGTACCATAGTCTACCAACACCAGACCGTACCTGCTCCTTTCATCCAACACATACATGGGGCCAATAATATCTAGAGCTAATTTAACCCAAGGTTTGTCAGGAATAGGAATGGCTTCAATGGGACTAGGAAAAGTGATTTGCGATTTATCACTGGTGGCACATGAAATACAATCTCTTACAAAATGTTCAACAGAACGATCCATGCCAGGCCACCAAAAGACCTCTCTAAGTCTTCTCTTCATCGCTCTCATGCCTATATGACCCTCATGTGCAAGTAACAAAATCTTACTCTGAAGAGATACCGGTGCAACCAACAAATCCATTCTCCTGAGAATGCCAGATTGAAGATTCAACTCAGAGAAAACATGTTTGAATGACGCTACATCTTCTTGCTTAGGCAACCACCCATTACCTAACATAGAAATTACCTCTTGTAATAAGACATCTTGCTGAACAGCATTTTTCCACTCTTCTTCTGATATGCATGAAAAACTAGAATCCACTAATGAGGCTACTACACAATATTCCTCCTCAGTTTGTTCACCATGTTGTTCATTTACTAGAGGCAGTCTGGACAAACAGTCCGCAAAAATATTCTTTACACCAGGAATGTATTCTAAATGAAAATGAAATTCCATCAATCTGTAATGCCACTTAGCAATACGGGAGTGGCATTACCCGCCCCTTTGGTGGTGAATAAATTAAGCAAAGGCTTGTGATCCATGCGAATGGTAAATTCAGAACCCCATAAGTACTGTCTGAAATGATCAACACCCCACCAACACGCTAAGGCTTCACGTTCTATAGCTGAATAAGTGGACTCTGCACCTCTCAATGTGCGCGAGGCGAAAGCCACGACCTCCTCTTTTCCCTCTCTGACTTGTAGAAGAACAGCACCTAAACCATATTGGCTGGCATCAGAGACCACAATGGATCTATCATGTGTGTCAAATGGTTGTAAAGGAATGGCCTTACTTAATTCTAATTTGATATCTTGAAATTCTTTCTCCAAATCAGTTGACCACAAAAATTGTTGGTTTTTTTCATTAGTAATCTTAAATTGTGAGTTTTGCTACTACAATTGGGAATGAATCTGGCATAGAATTCCAACATGCCAAAAAACGATCTAAGTTGATCTTTGTTCTGTGGAGAAGGAAAAGATTTGATAGCCATGACTAAATCTTCCTTAGGTTCCACACCTTTGGCTGAAAGCTTATAACCAAGGTAATTTACTTCTTTGACAGCAAATTTACATTTTTCAGCCTTTAAGGTTGCACCACGATCAGTTAAAATGGATAATACAATAGCTAATGTTTTGTCATGAGCCTCTAAGTCCTTACCATAAACCAAAATGTCATCCTGGAAACACTTTACATTAGGTACCTCAGCAAACATGGATTCCATTACCCTTTGGAATACGGCCGAGGCTGATGGCAATCCGAAGGGCATTCTTTTGAACCTATACGCACCAGCAGGAGTGACAAAAGAAGTGAGGTGACGACAGTTTTTTTTTAGCGAAATTTGGTGATAAGCTGATGACATGTCTAAGGTGGTGAACACTCTGGCATCCTTGAGAGAAGTCAACATTTCTGTGATATTTGGCAGAGGATGTCTATCCACCCATATTTTGTCGTTTAAGTCCCTCAAATCAATGCACATCCTAAGAGTCCCATTGGGTTTCCTGGCTAAAACTATCGGAGAAAGCCATTCTGAGCTTTCTATGGGTTCAATGATGTCTTGATTGCAAAGAGATTCAAGTTCATTGGATAATTCCTTCCTCATTGCCAAGGGAACCCGTCTGAATTTGTGCACAATGGGTTGGACATCTTGTTTAAGAATGATTTGATGAGAAAAACCTTTAATTTTCCCCAAAGTATTCTTGAACACTGATGGAAAGGAAGCTTTCCAATCATGCTCATCTACGGAACACACAGAAGTAAATTGATCTCTAAGCAGAACCTGTTCAGGACTATTAGGATCCAAAATAATTCCCACATTTTTTTGTTCCAACCAACCAAGGAGAGAAGATCTATCTTCTGCTACATAGACGGTAGCAGTAGTGGCGTGATCTTTAAACGTTAAGGTACAATCAAATTCACCCAAAACTTGAACAGGTTTGCCACCATATGCTACAGGTTTAATAAGGGACTTCCTTAAGGGAATATCAGTTAATTTACACCATTCTTCGGGACCTATTAAGGTGAAAAAGGAACCTGAGTCAGCCATCATGGAAACATGTTTACCATTAACCCCAATTTGACAGTAGGGCCGTTTTATACTTGGGGGTTGAAGTTTTAGTATTTGAGACACATTTTCAGGAATGCTAGTGTTGGAAAGAATACTACAACTGTTTTGAGGTGCTTTATCAACAACAGTAGTGGATATTGGAGGCACACTTACAGAATTATGTGTTGCACTCACTATGTTATGGGAAACTTGGACAATATCTTCATCAGTACTGGACATCATCATGATTTCATTACCATCTTCACTATCGGAATCAGGATCCGCTTCAGATTTGGTTTCAATGGAAAGTACTTTTTTTGTGTTATATTTGAAATTAGAATTGATGGGTTTAGACTTACAAACCTTAGAGAAATGACCTTTCTTTTTGCATTTAACGCAAACTTTATCTAAGGCAGGACAAAAGGGCGCATTTCCTAAATGACTTCTGCTACCACATCTATAACATTCAAATGGTTTACGTTTGTCATACTTAGTTTCCTTTTTGACCATTACTTTGTCAACAGCAAAAGCATGTACCTTAGTGTCTAAAGCCATTTGATCCATATACATTGCAGTGGATTCAACATTTTTAGCTATCTCTAGAGCTTTATCCAAGGTTAAGTCTTGTGTAGTAAGTAATTTCTCTTGGATCTTTTTGCTATTAGTCTTTTCAACTAACTGATCTCTCAACATTTCATCGTGAAACGTTTTGTAGTCGCACGTGGAGGCTAATACTCTTAGATCACTCATAAACGTATCAACAGGTTCACCTGGTAACTGTTTCCTCATATAAAACTTGTGCCTCTCCATAATGATGTTACGCTTTTTTTTAAATCTGGAATCTAACATTTTTAAAGCTGAAGCATACTCATCAATAGCGTCACCATCACCCATGACTACAGTAGGAGGCAGATGTTTCAATACTTTTCTTCCCTCAGTGCCTAAAGAGTGACGCAGTAACGCAAACTTTTTTTTTTGTGTGAAAACTTCGGCTTCAATGGCTTCTAGGTAAGCCTCAAAACCTTCAAGCCATAATTCCCATTCTATAGGAGGATTACCAGGTGTAGAGAGGAAAGGGGAAGGTGCAAGTACAGATTGTTGCATGTTGTTGGCTAAGCAAATATGTAAGAAATAAGAATAACAACACTAAAATAGTTAATTGTACAGTAACGCACCCCCAAAATACCTTAACTGTAAGCAATTGTAAAAGTTGTGCACTTTTGAAATAAAACTGCAATGACTTCACAGCTGTGTGCATCTGCAATTTCTTAGAATCAATGTGCACGCAAGTTAATATAATTAGCAGTGATACCAAGATGCTGAGAAGCTTGGATAGAGCTTATGAGAAGATGTGGCTTCAAGTTGAAATTGTACGCATGGGCAATCTTTTACCAAACTGCCGAAATAACAGATCGAAATCACCCAAAAGGGTTAATGAAGTTATGAGCAATCGATGTAGATGCGTTGTATAAAAGAGGTTTCCTACGTCTTGAAAACGATATATTTAAAGCTGTGCGCATCAGCGATGGATGAATCAGCTGAGAGCATGAAGAGGTTGGCTCGTTGCTAGGCGACAGGAAAATGCTCTTGAAAGTGGCCAGAATACATGACCAAGTACAGGGAAGAGCGTCGAAACAAGCGTTGCCAGGAAACGAATGCAGCAACTGAACGCTGCGTGGTTGTACGGCGTTGCCAGGAAACGAATGTAGCAACTGAACGCTGCGTCGTTGTACGTAGTATTACGTAAGCGGGAGTCAGCAGGAAGCGATCCTCACACAATGGATGCCACTCGCGCGTGGACCAAGAGCAAAGCAGTGCGCGAGGCTATACTGAAGCTTCGTGCTGCGCTCGAGCTCTTGGGGGAAAAGGAGCGAGGGAGAAAGAAGGTAGAGGTTCCTGCCTGTAACGATGTAGGAGACGTCCTACCAGAATCCGTCCGTGATCAGTGCTGGGGTCTTTGCCAAGTCCGTTCGTCAACACGCAAGCGGAAGGTCCGAAGAAAGGAAGACGCTGTCAGCACACTCGGAAACGTTCCCTTGGGCATCAGATGCTTCCGGCCGGTCCAGGGTCCAAAACCAGTCGTCGCCAGTGAAAAGAAGAAGCGGTTTCCCAGGTAAGTTCAATCTCTTTATTAGCAAGAAAAGAGATGTCTGGAGTAAGCGACCGGCCAGAGCAACAGCAAAGTACAACTGCTGTTCTGACCATTCCACATGCCACCGTTCTAGTCTGGAACGATGTTAATGGTGGCATGTGCACACACTCAAAGGACAACAATCACTTAAAGGTACAGAGCTTCCTATGCTCAGAACCCAACACTCACTCATAAAAGTTGCATTACCATAAGCAGAAGAAGGCCATTCTTTCTCAAGTGAAAGTGTCAATTTAGGAAATGTTCCAAATTTAGTTCGTTTATTTATGAAACGAAGTGGAGAAGCCGAATTCTTTCCCAGGACGCGATGAGCCATTTCCAGATTAAGTGTCCTGGCTGGGAGATGCAGCATTATCAGTGTTAGCTACTGCAGACGACAAATCCAATGCCTCGCAGAGAACGTCAATCGCACATAGATGGAATTCAGCACTGCCAACAGTCGGTGCTACGGCAGCTTGTGCGGCAGTTGTTACCTGAGTGCCTGTGGAGGAGCCACCTAACCCAGCAGGAGCAAACGGCACCTGTGGATTCTCAAGGAATGCGTTCATCAGAATTCGAAGACGCTGGGGACAACGCAGAGCATGGGCCTTTAGGGGGTCCAGAGGCGTATCTGATGGAAACGTTAGACAGAGATCCAACGTGCATTCTTCTCCGCAAAACAGGCATCGAAGAACAGGTAAGATGCAGTCCACCCAGACTGGTCTAAACGATAGAAACCAAGAGGCGTTCAGTTCTCTTAGGCAAGGTATTCCCAGAAGCTGTACCATGCGTTCACGGTATTTCCGCTCCATGAGTATGTTCGCCATTTCCTCGGAAATTGGGCCGTCCATTGCGTAGCAGTAAGATTACAATCAGGACTCCTGCAATTAGGAACAGGATAAGCGGGAGACCTCCAAACACGCTTCCCAATACGGAGTGTATAAAATTTGGGATTACGCCGAGGACTGTCTGAAAGGTGCTTAATAGTCCTGACCCTGTGGTCTTAAATAGGTGTACAATACCGCTCGTATCAGACATGTTAAAGATACAACCCACCATTTCTATGAAATGAAAGGGGCAGTTCGTACGTATAAGCGCCTGTATCTCAGTCGAGGTCCTTGCAACTTGAAGTTCAAAGGTTTCTCGAGCGGAGGATAAGGGCACGGGTTGCTGTAAAAGCATGGCCTTCAGTCTGCTCAAAGGATCAAATTGTATGAAGGAAACATTCAACGAAGGCCATAACGGCGCCTCCCTGACTGTGTTCAGTGGCGGAAACAATACTTGCATACAGCAAGTAACCCTGGAGTTAACAGTGACCAGCTAGGCGACGCCCGGAAGCATCCCGCAGCAACCTTGATCATTTAGCATCAAGTAACTCCCATTCAAGAGCAGCTGGAAAACCGGCGTGATTATGGCCGCTGGGGTCCCTGACATGTGGCAAGACAGATTCGCTACCGAACCACTACATGCTCCGTGCAGAGAAATATCCTGACACATGAGAGAACCGCTTAAAGCGTTCTTGCAGTTTGTACCACTCAGATACACTTCTCGATCCCCATTCCGGCATCGATATCTATATGGTAACTCCCAAGTTTCCTTAATGTAACCCTTACCCATTTTTTTATATTTGCCTGCCTGCCTTTGCTCAAGGCAATATTGAAACTGAAACGTAGTGACCGGCAGAGTGATTTGGCCATGAATTAGCCATTCAGTTGATGGTAATTTGGCTACAGTGAATGGTAACCTTTCCAGTTTCTCAATATGCAGCATTGTATATTTGTCTCCCCTTTGTGCCATTTCTTTCTGTTTATCAGTTAGATTGTATTCTGAAAACAGAGACGTGGTGTTTATAAAACGCCAGGGCACATAGCCTGCACGCAAATATTGCAGCGTCCAGCTTAACATCACAATAGAACGTAACTGTGATTGCCCGTGTTGTAACAAGGCCAGATCTTGTTCTAATATGTCGATTGGCGAAGATACAATGTTGCCTAAGGAGTAAATCCTGGAGGTCAAAGTTGTTAACCCATTATCCACTATAGCTAATGCCTTCTCTAGGTTAATACGGTCTATTTCCCGTATTCTTTCGGCGGCCTCCTGTTGGGATATTTTCCAGTTTTCATTATAATAGGCATAAATGCCAGCATATATGAAACGTTTCTGACGTGTTTTCCTTGGGCCTAGCAAGAAATCCCTAAGGTCTACATCAGGTGTGAGTAAGGTCAAGTGATGTTTTACTTCTGTGAGTGTTGAGGTTTCTAGCCAATCAAGGCACAACTTCTTAACACTATACAATGTCACTACCCCTGGGTGTTGTCTCTGTACATAGCGTGTATCTGGCCTACTGATACTAAACCCCTCGGTTACACCTAGGAATCTTTGTTGACATGTGTTCGTGTCAATGGGCCAAATCAGCCATTCTGTCCAATTGGGATCTGACCTGTTGTACTGGAGAATGTCATCTCCTACCCCCTGTGTGGTAGAATTCTGCCCCCCACCCATCTGTGATGGTGCTGGAAACCCCGGTGTGTTCATTTCCTTGTTCTTGGCTAGTCCAAGACAGGATGTCTGTTGCACAGTGTCATTTAGAAATATCATCTGCTGTGGAATGAGGCATGCTCTAAAAAGCGCTTCTGTTCCCTGGACTTGCCAGTTCCTCGAACCCCAGATTAATTTTAAATCTATAGTGTCCTTCCATAGGTTGAAACCCTGTGTAGACAACTGGGCCATAAAGGAAGCAGAGTAAATCTGTTTGGTGTTAGTCAACATAATTTTCTGTGCTGATGTTTTTGCCACTTTGTAATAAAATGACTTCGGGTCAGATGTATTAAACCCTGAAAAGTATGTGAATTTCTGTGCAAAAGTTTGCGAACTACCTTTTGGAGGTGTTGGGCAGTGTTCCCACTGGTGGTATTCAAATACATTTCTAGGTGTTATAGATTTGTGCAAGAAATGATGACCATAATGTTGGTAACAGTACAATGTATCATAGTCTGATGTACCTTCTAACATTTCATTGTTTGGAAATGCTGCAGTTTTTTCTAAATCAGACATTATATTATTCACAGTTTCAGCGTCCCAATCATCAGAAAATGTACTGGTGGTAATGATATCACTTAAAGAAATTTTAAATACATGTTTAAGCTTTAAACGTTCTGTCAGACTGAATATATCGAAATCAATCTTGTCCCATACTATACCGTCCGGTATAGGAACTGCTGTGATGTTCACTGAAGACAAGTCTCTTGGTTCACGATGTGAAGACTGGTGTGGTTTTAAAATCAAATTGGCTCTCTGGGCTGTAGAGCTCTGCTGAAGATATCGTCCATTAATAAGCATACTGAAAGTTAAAATTAAACCTAGCCAGAAAATAAAAAATAAAATCCCAGTGATATACCATAGTTCTATCCAAGGTGACACAAAGTAAGTCTTTCTAAAAAAGTGCAAAAAGTCAATGAGTTTCTGTTTGTGTGATTTTTTTGACTGGCGTCGTTTCCGGCTCGCTTGGATCCAGTGAAAACGTATCAAAGTTCATGAAATAGCCAGAAGCAGTTCGATCAATTGTTGGAATTGCATCGGGATTTGTTGACATTGGATTTTGCTCTTGACGAGGCATGTTGACGTAGACGTCTGTAGTTGGTCTTAATGCAACTTGGTTGTTAAGTTGATTTTCATTTTGAAGTCGAACTTCTTGTTTAAGTGGAACGAGTTCCATAGCATTGTTGCTCAGTCCTTCATTCCGTACAGGTGGCTCTTCAAACGTGATGAATCTTTCTGTTTGAACTTCTTGGATTGTAGCGAGAGGAGGGCGTCTGCTATTGTGGAGTCCACGAGGCCTACTGTTTAGTATCGGCCACATAGTGTGGTTTGATTAAGTCGATTGAGACAAATCTTTTCTTTTTTTTCCCGGCAAGAGGCGGCAGAAGTACAGTTGTTGTGCCTTGGATTGCTAGGATCGGTACAGCTGTTCTGTAGGATGGTTCGAATTCTTTCTTGTCTGCAATCTTTTCTCTGACCAGATCCCCGACTTTTGGGATCCAGACAGGTCTTGCTGTTACTGCCTTGACTTCCTCAGTGGCGGTCTGTTTTAAGTGGACGTTGCTTTGTTGTGTCCTGGATTCATTTAGATCCTGCAAAACACCCAAACGATCATGGATATCAAATGGTTTTTCATCCGCCACTGTGCCTCCACAATCAAGATCAGGTACCCACATTCTTGTCCCAAAGAGGACCTCGTAAGGAGTGACACCCCCTAGAGAGCTTCTTGGCTGATTGTTTAGGGCTCTTTGTACGCCATATAAGTGATCGACCCATCTACCGCCCTTGCCTAATACCCTAGCTGTTAAAGATTGCTTTAAGTCACGGTTTTTCCTCTCCACAACAGAATTTCCCTCAGGATGGTACGGAGAGGAGTACCGCAATGCTACGCCCATTCCTTCCATGGCCTCTTTGTAAGCCTGAGAGCTAAACACCGGGCCACGGTCAGAATGTAACGTGCCAATTGCGTATGTGCCGATAAAGACTCGCAAATCTCTTATAACAGTTTGAGCGTCAGCACAGTGCTGAGGCCAAACCCATAGGAATCTAGAGGAGGAATCCACTGCAACCATGATATATTTCTTGGCCCCATCCGATTGTAGGGGTCCGCAGTGGTCCAAATTCACACATGCAAGAGGTTTGTCTGATTTTAACAATGGTGTCTGCGCTGGGCGTGCTACGGTGGAGCCTTTCATCTGCTGGCAGATGTCACACTTTAAGACATAGTCTTTGGTCTGCTTCGTTAACCCTGGCCACCAGTAGCGCTGTTTCAGTAAAGAAATAGTCGCTGTAACGCCTGTATGCGCAGAGCCCAAACCCTCGTGTGCTGCTAAAATTAAGCCTTGCCTACGATCCATATTTGGTATTACTCTATCCCCCACTCCAGGAATCTGAGCATATGGAATATTTTGTGCATCTAACTTGTAGGAGTATTTGAGTGGAAATCTTTTAGGTACTGCTGTGCTGCCTTTGCGTAAAGCATTGACAGCTACCAAAATCTCGCCGTCTATTCTCGTTTTTGAACAAGTGATTGCAGCTACGGATGCTGTGCGTACAGCCCCCTTTGCGGCTTCATCAGCCAATGAATTCCCTTCAACGTGAACGCCATCACGCTGATGACTCAGTGTATGTATCACGTGAGCCCTTGGTAGTTTGTTTCTCAACTCCACTACCTGTTCCCATAGCATTTTATGCTTAATTGTGCCACCTTTTGCGTCTTTAAACCCGTTTTGTTCCCAATGATGTAAATATTCATTGTACGACTGTACACAGTAAAAGGAATCACACACAATTAGTGTGGGGAATTCGTGTTCCGTATTTACCAGTGCCAGTATAAGTGTTTTTAATTCTGCCAACTGAGCCGTGCAGTCTCCTAGAGATTGCGTTTTAGTGCAACGTGGATGGAACTTTCCATCGCGTATGCGACCTTTAACGATTGCACACGCTGCACTGTAAGCTTGCTTACTCCCTATGGCCGGTTGAGCAGATCCGTCAGAGTAAATAATATATTCATACTGATCTAGAGGCAAAATCTCATTAGGTAGAGGATATTCTTGTTCGTATTGCAGAAATGCTTGTGTTTTTAAACTTGGATCAAATCTGTATTCAACATCTGTTGCAGTAAGAGAATTATCCCATTGTATCCATCTGGGATGTAAGGCTTTTGCATTTGGAATGCTAGCCTTTGTACAGCCTCTAAGGCTGGTACTGGGGTCATGACTATTATGCGTTTTCCCTGAGCCAGAGCTCTTTCTCTTGCTACAGCGGTCTGCACTGCTGTCAGGATTTTTTCTGTTAAAGTGAAACGCATCTCTGCGTTTGTGTAGAGGTGTGATTTGTATGTGATTGGTACTGTGTCTCCTTCATTGAAGGTCAAGTAAGTGTACCCGCATTGACCCGCTATTACTCGGATCACTAAGTTGCGTACGTTTACGCCTGTCTGTAAGTGTTTTGAAGCTATCAAGTCTTCCTGTAGTGAGCGTAGGATATTTGTATGTTCCTGTGTCCATTGTCTGACTGAAAAATCAGGTTTTACTAAGTCGTAGAAAGGTCTTACTCTTTCTGCGTAATCCAAAATGTATGTTCGACCAAAATTTAGCAATCCCAGAATCGATTGTAAATTCTTTAATGTTTTTGGAGGTTGGAGCAGCGCACACTTTTCTAAAAAGTTAGCAGCTAGGCTTTTTCCTTCACTTGACAGCTCATAACCTAAGAACAGGACATTGAGATGGGCAATTTTTGATTTCTTGAAATTAAATTTATAGCCCTCAGAGGCAAATCCCATAATAATGGTGTTGTATTCCGCTTTTGGTGTCCGTATATAGGTTTTCCTGAAACATGTCCTTATATAGGCACAATTCGCATTGCCCTTATATAGGCATAGAATCCCAGTCCTTATTTAGGCATTAGCCATGCACTCCAAATACAGGCATGGTCACCGACATCCGTCCACCCTAACGTCACAACGAGTTCTTAGAAACCAAACCCTAAGCCCAGCACAGGATTATTGATTTCTCCAAGAACTCATCTATTATGCATGAACCACTATTCCTTAAGGGTTCATTCCTGACGTCTTCCTCTGTCCAACTTCACGTCAATGCTAACATTCCAAGGCACCTACCAGGTATAAATATACCTTCCCTTGCCCAAGCAAGTTAGAGTAGACCTCGACTTCAGAGGAGCCCGTATCCCGGCCTGACGCACTGAGAGAAGACGCTGTCATCCCTGCTTGCAGAGAATCCAGCTTCCAGTTTTCTGACTCCCTTCACGGGGTGTTAGAGTTTGAGATCCGGCAGGAGATTCCCACCTCTCTCATTCTCAAGGTATGGAGCTGACTAGAACCTAGAGGGACTCTTGGCATACTAGACTTAACATACTCTTAGTATACCATACTAGAGAATACTTCACCTACTTCTTACCTTGCCCTACACCTAGACTAGGTTAGGTAGATTGGGGTAGAACTAGCTTAGAGAAGCATCGTATGAGTACTCGCATTTTTAGCTCATGTTATTTATGTATGTGAATATATGCTAAAAGATAATGCTAGCGCAGTATTATTTCTTTCTACTGCTTACGCTGTACATTATATATCTGGCATACTGTCTTGTGATCATAACAGCTCATATCTCTTACACGAGAAACAAGACTGTTCAATAAAACCTTTTTATTGAAACGCCCGTCTATTCTTTCTGTGTAACTCTGAGGAAACTAAGCATGCACGCCTAGCTGAGTGAAACTGTTATCTATTGTTTCCACGATTCTGAGAGTGTTCCGATTCTAAAGGGAAACAAAGTTGTCATGTTTATGCGGTTGCCAGAAACTACTCCCTTCTTGTTTACAAGGAGTTTCTAGTGGCCTCTGAGTTAGCTGGCACAAAAGTAATTAAGTTTAATATACTCGATAGGGACATACCGACCTCAGTCCTATGTCAAACCTATAGGGTATATTATTCCAATGCGCAGAGCCTATTAGGGAAATAGGAACTACACTACAATGGTGCTCACCCTGGTCAAGTGCCTCGGTAAGTCATCGTCCATCAGATAAATATCATCCACATAGGACAATGCTTCTTCATCCAAATTTTGGAGTAACTCTGTTACCCTTGCTGAAAACAACCCCGGGCTATTCTTATACCCTTGGGCGAGTCGACAAAATTGCCGTTGGGACCAAAGCGCTGAGAATGCGGTCAAATACCTGCTTTCAGGCGCTATATTTTGGCAGAAAAATCCATTTGAGATATCAAGTGTTGTTTTGTATTTTTCCGCACAATGTTATTCATTAATGCGGCACTGTGTGCATTTTGAACTGCAAATGTCTTTGTGCAAGTGTTTAAATGTCTGTAATCCAAAACTAAACGATATGTGTTGTCAGGTTTCATTATGGGAAACAAAGGATTGTTCATAGGTGAAGTGCAATTTTCAATCACCCCCTGGTATTCTAGTTGATCTAGGATCTCCCTGACTTGTTTTTTAGTCTCCTGCTTTATAGGGTATTGCCTTTGAGCATTTGGGGAAACTTTTAACGGGATCACGTGGTGGGTTGAATCCTCATCCCAACCAACATGATTTTTGTACAGTGCTGGAGCTAGGGCAACCGCCCACTCCTGCGCATATGCATGTTTTAAATGTATGGGAACGAGGTTGGAAAATACTGGAAAAATTACTGTTTCTCCCCTAGGGCACTCCATGACGAATGCTGGCGGCCAGTCTTGCTCTGCTAATAGGATGTCATATCCAGATGACAGATTTTTCCAAAAGAGACCTTTAATTTTTCTGGGTTTGTCCCCCTCCATTCGGAGTGTTATCTCATGTAACTTATGTGGGACGCTTACCCGAGTATCAGGTGTTTCCACCGTGATATACTCACTCAACTCCTCTGTCACCAGAAATTCCTTCAGGTTCTGGCGAGCTATTGTTACTTCTGCCGTGCCGTCTAGCATCGTCAGAGCCCATTCCCCATTCAGAAGCTGTGTCCTCAGAATTCTGGACATGTCTGATCTTGAGACCTGCTACCTTCTTCTTTTTGAACTGAGGTTTTGATTTTTGTTTATCTTCTTTCTTAGGTGCGTAGTCCGCAGCGCGTTGCGTGTCTCTGGACTTTGTACGCTTCTTTTGTCTGTGTTCTGACCGTCCTTCCCTCTCAGAGTTTTTTGATGAACCCTGAAAGGAACAAGAGGAACGTGTATCAGTATCCTGATACCTGTCAGGTTTTTAAATATTATCCCTATTCCTGAGGTTATACCTCCTTTCAGAGGGCTCCTGTTGAGGAGACCTACCTCTGGATTGGGATCTGCTGTCTGTAGACTTTTGTTGTTTTTTATTTTCCCACTTCTTTTTAGAAGAAGTAGGTGTCTGCTTTGTAGTGTCCGTTTCAGGACTGCCCACCAGTTGTGGTTTTAATGCTTTCCCACCTAGACTGTCTCTGCCTAGTTCTGCATATGCAGTTTAAATTATTTTGGATAGTTTGTGTTGTTGATCCACTGGACTGAACTCCCTTAGGCGTTGGCGGATCGCCACTGAAGCTGCTTCCCCCTTAATGTTAGCTAGTATTATGGCTGATACCTGGTCAAAGTTATTTAGTAACTTCATCCCTAAGGTTAGGGCAGGTTCTGCTCCGTACTCATTTTGTATCTGTCTCAATACATCAGGTACTACTGCTAAGGACGGGATACCATGTGTTCTGGTATATTTGGCAGCAAAGACTGAACCCCAAGAGGTGCAGTCCTCTATTTGTGGTGTGATCCCCATGGGCAAGCAGATTGTTAGTATTCTGTGTTTATCATAGGTGGTAGTATTCTGGAATACTGCCTCAAGCTGAGTTATTTTCTGAGCTATCCAGAATGGTATTTGTTTGCGTTTTGCTGGCATTTTGCCCATTACCGCGTGTAATGTTTGAGGAGTGATTTTAGTTGCTGTACCCTGGAATTGGGTCCCGTTTGTTGCAACTGTTGTTGGTTGAACTGTGAGAGTCCTCATGACGAATTGTGTCAAGTTTCTGTAGATTTTGATTAAATCTCTGTGTTGTATGAGTAATTCTGTCTGTGGCATTGTGCCAATGTCAGGTTGCGGTGTATAAGCCGTTAGTATCGGCCATGTGGCTCCGTCTCCTCCGAGCGGGCCTAATCTTACTCTTGCTCTTAAGTGGGGTAGGGCGCCTTTAAACCAGTATAAGTGTTCCTGGTAAGTGAGTGGAATCTCTATGTCATCGAATGGACAGTATTCCTCTGATGCATCTCCTTCTATGTAGTAGTGAAATGTCTTTGGTACGGGATCTGCTGCTGGGAATGTAACCGATGAATAGTATACCTCTGTTTTATTTGATTCGTGTGCCTCAATCACGAGAGCTACTATGCCACCCCTTGGTGGAAAACCATTTTTCAATAGTTTAATGGTGAGCGTATGTCTGAATTTGGGTGCAATTTCAATTGCATTTTCGGGTTGTTCTCCGGCTGAGAGATGCAGATCTACTCTTTATTCATCGCTCTGAGTCATTTTGAAAAGAAAAGCTTTTCCAAGAGAACTAAGATAAAAGTTTTATGCACAATTTGGGAACTAAATGTCCTTCAAGCTTGATTAACCAACAGCCAATAAATAGTATTTTCGTACTACTCAGCTGCGGCAGATTTTGTGCCCACCCACTCCAGACGTCTCTGGGGTTTTGTGAGTAGGTTCTCTGAGAATAGCACGACTGAACTACTCAGATTCTACTGTTAAATAAGTACCCAACCAACGTTGGTGGCGCCATGTCGTGTAGTTCCTATAGTACCCCTGCAGGACCTGCGCATTTCGAGAACATAAACTGTGGGCTTGGTGACTGACTGGCTCTGTGCACCCCCACCGCATATGTTAGCCGGATTTGCATTAGCTAGCTCACAGTGCCACTAGAATCTCCTCTTATCAGGGAGAGGTTAGTTTCTGGCAACCTTAGATCATGACAACCCTGATCCCTCAGAATCGTGGAAACAATGTACTACTTTTCGCTCAGTCACTCGTGCTTACTTATTCGGTTTGTCTCAGAGAGTTACACAGAATAAACAGTCTGGGCGTTTCAATAAGTATTTATTGAACAGTTGTTATTCTGGTGTAGAATATATGTGCTGCAGCAACCAGCAGACAATAGCAGAGATATATTATCAGCAATACGATCAAAGTGAAAGGATAGTACAGGCCTACCATATTGCAATAATAATGGTTACATACATGAATATATAAAATGCATTATAAAAGTGCACGTACTCCTACGATGCCTAACTAGATGTACCTAAGTGTACCTAGCATGAGTGTAGGTCTAAAAGCCTAAGAGCCAAGAATCCTTCTAGGATTTAGTCGAACCCCATTACCTGAATAGAGAGAGTGTGGGACCCCGTCCTGGTCTCGAGTTGGACACCCCGCAAGGGTTGTGTTAGACTGCTGTCAGCTGGAGCGACTGCATGCAGGAGCCTCAGCGTCTCTGGTCAGTGTGTCAGCATGGAAGTCTCGGTTCCCTCTATCTTACCGTGGCAAGATGTGGTGTATTTATACCCTAAAGTGTCTTGTCCCTCAGTATGGTTTGTATTGGTCTTTGTTAGACATGAGGAAGACGTCAGGGGTGAACTTTGTACATACATATTATGCGGGAGATGTAGCTGGTGAATGCTCATGCATAATTTATGAGTACATTGTAGGCCTGTGTTCTGGAAAACCCCTGCAGTGTTCTAACCACAGACTAGATAACGTTCAACCCTCAGAGCTCGTTGTGTACTGCAGGGAACTAATGTAGGTGAAAGATCATGCCTATATTAGGGCATAGGAGATCATGACCAAAATAGGGCATAGACGATTATGACCAAAATAGGGCATATACGATTATGACCATAATATTGCATATGCGAATATGACCATATACGGCATATATGAACGCGTCTATATTATGGCCTCTATATGAAACATAACACTGTGATCCCACCGAAGGGAATAAATTGCCGGAAATTACTCTGCTCTGCTTTTGTCCAAGCCTGTGAACAAGAGCCAGGAGGCTCGAAACGCGTCAGGCAGTAAGATGATCCTGGCATGAATGCATAGTCGTATGCTCCTGCAAGTAATAAAGCTTTTGTTGAAGTTATCCGCCGTTGGAGTGCGCGTTTCGTTTTTGGACACTTTTTGTAAGATATGATAACGGCTGTCCCACCGTGAAATGCGCACCGCCTGAGAAATGTAATCTGGAGCCGCCGGGGCACTGAACTGTTCACCGCCCCAATGCGGCCACAGTGGACAAGACATTGGACTGTGCTCTCATGCCTGGAGGCCCAGCGGAGGGCTCAAAAATTAAATTAAATTAATGAAGACAAACGGAACACACCCACTGGAGGGTTAAATTAACTACTGCACTTCAAATCCCATAGTGCATGGCGGTATATGGAATTCACCTGTGATCCCACTGAAGGGAATAAATTGCCGGAAATTACTCTGCTCCGCTTTTGTCCAAGCCTGTGAACAAGAGCCAGGAGGCTCGAAACGCGTCAGGCAGTAAGATGATCCTGGCATGAATGCATAGTCGTATGTTCCTGCAAGTAATAAAGCTTTTGTTGAAGTTATCCGCTGTTGGAGTGCGCGTTTCGTTTTTGGACACTTTTTGTAAGATATATATATATATAAACAGTTCCACTTTACTCTTAGACAGCCGGAACACTTACAACGCGGTGCTCGCCAGGGTCCGAGATTCCCCTTATATTCCTCCATTTCACTATGCAACAAAAAATTGCCAGGCGCACTCTCCTTCTGTGAAAATAAAGCGATCAACCATAAATGCCTGGGGTAGGATTTATTACAGGTTCCAAAGCCGAAAACCCAACGCGTTTCAGCGCAAACGCCTTGAGAAAGGTGCCGCTGCCTGTGGTAACTGTTACTGCCGCTTTGTTTTAAAATACTATTGAATTCTGTGTCACATACTAAAATAATTGATGCACTGTTTTTAAAAATTGAATCTGAAACTCACCGCTCTATAATTCGCCGTAATACCGGCTCGACTCCCTTCCTGGTAGTAACGCCTACCTGCACGCCAATCAGAGAAGAGGGGGAGGAGCTAAGGCTGACTACGGCTACTAATGCCGGTAGCAGCGCGGGAGCGATTACTCTGAGAAAGGTGCCGCTGCCTGTGGTAACTGTTACTGTCGCTTTGTTTTAAAATACTATTGAATTCTGTGTCACATACTGAAATAATTGATGCACTGTTTTTAAAAATTGAATCTGAAACTCACCGCGCTATAATTCGCCGTAATATCGGCTCGACTCCCTTCCTGGTAGAAACGCCTACCTGCGCGCCAATCTGAGAAGAGGGGGAGGAGCTAAGGCTGACTACGGCTACTAATGCCGGTAGCAGCGTGGGAGCGATCACTCTGAGAAAAGTGCCGCTGCCTGTGGTAACTGTTACTGCCGCTTTGTTTTAAAATATTATTGAATTCTGTGTCACATACTGAAATAATTGATGCACTGTTTTTAAAAATTGAATCTGAAACTCACCGCGCTATAATTCGTCGTAAAACCGGCTCGACTCCCTTCCTGGTAGAAACGCCTACCTGCGGCCCAATCAGAGAAGAGGGGGAAGAGCTAAGGCTGACTACGGCTACTAATGCCGGTAGCAGCGCGGGAGCGATCACTCTGAGAAAGGTGCCGCTGCCTGTGGTAACTGTTACTGCCGCTTTGTTTTAAAATACTATTGAATTCTGTGTCACATACTGAAATAATTGATGCACTGTTTTTAAAAATTGAATCTGAAACTCACCGCGCTATAATTCGCCGTAATACCGGCTCGACTCCCTTCCTGGTAGAAACGCCTACCTGCGCGCCAATCAGAGAAGAGGGGAGGAGCTAAGGCTGACTACGGCTACTAATGCCGGTAGCAGCGCGGAGCGATCACTCTGAGAAAGGTGCCGCTGCGTGTGGTAACTGTTACTGCCGCTTTGTTTTAAAATACTATTGAATTCTGTGTCACATACTGAAATAATTGATGCACTGTTTTTAAAAATTGAATCTGAAACTCACCGCGCTATAATTCGCCGTAATACCGGCTCGACTCCCTTCCTGGTAGAAACGCCTACCTGCGCGCCAATCAGAGAAGAGGGGGAGGAGCTAAGGCTGACTACGGCTACTAATGCCGGTAGCAGCGCGGGAGCGATCACTCTGAGAAAGGTGCCGCTGCCTGTGGTAACTGTTACTGCCGCTTTGTTTTAAAATACTATTGAATTCTGTGTCACATACTGAAATAATTGATGCACTGTTTTTAAAAATTGAATCTGAAACTCACCGCGCTATAATTCGCCGTAATACCGGCTCGACTCCCTTCCTGGTAGAAACGCCTACCTGCGCGCCAATCAGAGAAGAGGGGGAGGAGCTAAGGCTGACTACGGCTACTAATGCCGGTAGCAGCGCGGGAGCGATCACTCTGAGAAAGGTGCCGCTGCCTGTGGTAACTGTTACTGCCGCTTTGTTTTAAAATACTATTGAATTCTGTGTCACATACTGAAATAATTGATGCACTGTTTTTAAAAATTGAATCTAAAACTCACCGCGCTATAATTCCCCGTAATACCGGCTCGACTCCCTTCCTGGTAGAAATGCCTACCTGCGCGCCAATCAGAGAAGAGGGGGAGGAGCTAAGGCTGACTACGGCTACTAATGCCGGTAGCAGCGCGGGAGCGCAGCGGACGCGTGTAGCGGGCGCGCCGGCGGCGCGCTGAAGGCGCACCAAAGGCAAGCCCGTCTGCGCCCGTCCGCGGCCGACCGGGGCAAGGGGCAAGTCTCTATGCCCAAATCACAAACTATTCTGCGAGCGAACTAAAAATGCTTCACTCAACCGAGCTAGCAGTCAACCGTCTCACTCATGCTAGTATAGCCAGGAACGGGATAATGGAAAAAAGATCCTCCTTTCCCGAAATTTGTCACCCTACACACCCTATAGAAGGCACTGATCTCCAGGCTATAAACAAGAAAAAGGCCCTATCGGTTATCTATCTAAACACCCGCTCTATGGTTAAACACCAACTAGATATACACAACCTGTTGGTGACCGAGAAACCAGATATCCTACTGCTAACAGAAACCTGGCTAACACAGGATTCCTCCCCTGATATCCTAGCAGCGCTACCTAGCGACTTCTACATCCTACAAGCCAAACGCCCGCGGGGAAAAATGGGGGGGGGGGTGGCAGCTATAATACACCAAGAATTTAAATTCACAGCACTTACTTCCCTCGACTTACCACAAGTAGACAACCTAGTGATTAAACTAGAGTCTGACTTTGCCCCTTTGGTCTGCATTCTACTCTACAGACCACCACAGAGCATGCCACAGTTCCCACAGTCTCTGAGTGAACAGATGACACATCTAATAACAAATCATGTAAAAGTACTGCTGATCAGTGATTTTAATTACTGGTCCAACGATTCATCAGGTGGACCTCACTCAGCTGAATTAGCAGACTTACTCATGGGGCTTAACTTCAGTCAGCATATCACCACCGCCACACACATTAAAGGGCACACACTAGACCAGGCATGGTCAACCAACCTGGTTATGACCAATCCAGCTGTCACTCCCTGTATATGGTCTGACCCTCATCTCATCAAATTCTCCAAAAACAATCTCACCAGACCTAAAACACCATCACCTGATCCTGGATCATTTAGGAGCTGGAACACTATTGACAAATGTCAATTCTTAGAGACATTGACTAACACAATTCCCACTACCCAATCCTCCATCAATCAGAGTGAGAAAAACCTATCAGACTGGCTCCTGACAGCCAGCAATAAACACGCCCCACTTAGAAAAGTACATTGAGCACGTCACCATGAAGCCCAGAGATGGTTCTCCTATGAGTTAAAGAAATTAAAACTTGCTCTGCGTCAAGCGGAAAGGAAGTGGAGAAGTAAATACTTGCCTGATGACAAAAGCACCTATCTAGCAGCACTTAGAACTTACAAAAAAACTATACTGGATACAAAAGCCGAATATTTCTCATCAAAAATCATCACTTCCACAAACCGATCAAAAGAAATCTTCTCAATAATTAACGAACTATCCAACCCCGACAGAGTGACACTAAAATCAACACCGTCTCAATCCTTATGCGACTCCTTGAACAACTTCTTCATTGACAAAATTAGAAGCCATTAAAGCAAGTATCCCCATATGCTCGAGTCCTGCATGCCCAACAAAACCCAAGAACTCATACAGGTTAGAACAGATTCCAGCGATAAGTCAAGAAATATTCACAGACCTACTGACAAAAGTAAAATCTGGTTCTCCTAGGGACTGCTGCCCCCCTTGGAGCCTTTACTGCCTGCCCGAGTCCAGCCATGACCCTTTTAAACGAGTCATTGTCCCAGGGTTTTGTACCTGACACCTTTAAGGAGGCGTTTGTTATCCCCCTCCTAAAGAAGGCAGGAGCAGACCCTAAAATCCTAACCAACTACCGACCTATATCACTGCTTCCTTACTTGGCCAAACTACTTGAAGCCCATGTAGCCAAGAGCCTATCTGCCTTTCTGGAGCAGTCTGATTATCTGGACGCACATCAAGCAGGTTTCCGCCCAGCTCACTCTACAGAGTCAGTTATACTGTCAGTATTGGATACCCTGCGAGAGAAGGCAGACAGAGGCTACCCGCAAGCCCTGGTGCTGCTGGACCTTTCCGCTGCTTTTGACACGGTTGACCATAACATCCTGGTCGACCGTGTCAAGGATGCAGGAATCCAAGGAACAGCCCTCAAATGGATTGGCTCCTTCTTAACAAACCGATTTCAGGCGGTCCGCCTAGGCCAATTCACAACCCCCAAGATTAGAACTACATGTGGTGTTCCCCAGGGATCCTCTCTTTCCCCTCATCTATTCAATGTATACCTTCTCCCTCTGATCCATGCCCTGAAAGAAAGGAAAGTTCAAACTTTCAACTACGCGGACGACTTCCAACTAGTGTTCCCCATCAATAACTCCCCTACCACCGTTCATGAATTCCAGACTACGATGCTGTTCATCCGTGACTGGATGAACAGCAACCATCTGAAGTTAAATCCAGACAAGACAGAAGTGATTCTTACGGGAGGCTCCTTAAACCCCTGGAGCTCTTGCTTCTGGCCTAAAGAGCTGGGACAGCCTCCCACTCCTTCCATATCTGCCAAAACCCTGGGAGTCATAATTAATAATGATCTTACTATGAAAACTCAAATAGGATCCGTAATCTCAACATGCTTTTTCCAACTAAGAAAAATAAAGAAAATCAGCAGGTTCCTTACACAGGAAGCAAAAACACAGGCAGTACTTGCTATGGTGATATCCCACATAGATTATGCCAATTCACTATACTTTGGCATCCCGGCCTATCTCACCCATCGTCTTCAACTAGTACAGAACCAGGCGGCCAGACTGATTCTTCAGGAAAACAGGCGCCAACATGTCACTCCTCTTCTAAAGAAGCTACACTGGCTCCCTATAACCCAGAGATGCGCCTTCAATGTGGGATGCATCATCTTTAAATCTCTGAATGGCAGAAACCCTAAATTCATCAACAGTTTGATCAACAGGTACACTCCGACCCGCAACCTGCGATCTGCCCATAAGCATCTCCTGACTATACCTCCCTTTAAACTGAAACGCTTTGGTGGAACAAGGTTCTCCACACTAGGTCCCAGATACTGGAACTCCCTACTAGGGCTGGGCGCAGTTGGCGTAGCGCCACTACGCAGAATTTTGGAAAAAATGTGTGGAAAACGAGCGCACGTCCTGAGGGTCCGTGTGCCCGGGACAGGGGTCCCTTGTGCCTGGGCAGGCTCCCCGATCTCCCCGGCCTGGCTGGGTTGAGAAGCACGGACCGGCCCCGGGGACTGCGTTTCGGTCAGGGCCTGGGGTTTGGGAGCCCCCGTCCTGCCGCCTGCCAAGTGTCCATCTGCCCGGGACAAGGGTCCCTGGTGCAGAGCCCCGGAGACCTGCAAGGGCATGCAGGAGCCCTACCGCTATGGCTCGGCTCGGGGCGGGCAGATGGCAGTCCTTTCGGTCCCGGCCATCTGGTCGCACCTCTCCCCTCAGCCATCTGGTCGCACGCAATTCTTTCCAATGGGGTGACCAGATGGCCGGGCCACCCTGGAAGTCCCGATGAGGGCTCATTTGCCTCCCGGATCCCAGCCAGGGCTCCAGGAGGTCGGGCACGTTCGCGCCCAGGATCCCCTGAGCCTCGCGGTGCGCACGGATTCCCAGAAAGCGGGGTAGCCTTCCTCCAGATTACTAGGGGCAGGGTATGCCGGGACACCCCTCCCGGGCTGGCGGTTCTCTGCCAGGGACCAGATGGGCTATGCCCGGACAACACCTCCCGAGGCATCCGGGGCTCCCTCCTCCGGCCCACGGTGTGGCAAGGTGCCCGGGACGGGCTCCATGGGTCCCGGGCAGTCCTCCCCGGGCACCCAGGCCCGAGAGCTCCGGTGGTCCTCCCCGTGCCTGAGGCCCAGCCGGGGTCCCCGAGCCCCCCGGGACGCGGAGCCCCCGAGCCCTGCGTGGGCAGGCGGGAGCCCTACCGCGAAGGCTCTGCTCGGGGCGGGCAGATGGGAGTCCTTTCGACCCCGGCCATCTGGTCGCACGCAATGCTTTCCAATGGGGCGACCAGATGGCCGGGCTGCCCTGGAAGTCCCGATGAGGGCTCATTTGCCTCCCGGATCCCAGCCAGGGCTCCAAGGGGTCGGGCACGTTCGCGCCCAGGGTCCCCTGAGCCTTGCGGTGCGCATGGATTCCCAGAAAGCGGGGTAGCCTTCCTCCGGATTACTAGGGGCAGGGTATGCCGGGACACCCCTCCAGGGCTGGCGGTTCTCTGCCGGGGACCAGATGGGCTATGCCCGGACAACACCTCCCTAGGCATCCGGGGCTCCCTCCTCTGGCCCACGGCATGGCAAAGTGCCCGGGACGGGCTCCACGGTTCCTGGGCAGTCCTCCCCCGGGTGTCCGGGCCCGAGAGCTCCGGCTGTCCTCCCCGTGCCTAAGGCCCGGCCGGGGTCCCCGAGCACCCGGGAAGCTGAGCCCCCGAGCCCTGCAAGGGCAGGCGGGAGCCCTACCGTGAAGGCTCGCGGGTGGGCAGATGGGCGTCCTTTCAGTCCCGGCCATCTGGTCGCTCCTATACCCTCGGCCATCTGGTCGCATGCAATGCTTTCCAATGGGGCGACCAGATGGCCGGCCTGGAAGTCTCGATGAGGGCTCATTTGCCTCCCCGATCCCAGCCAGTGCTCCAGGAGGTTGGGCGCATCTGTGCCTAGGGTCCCCTCAGTCTCGCGATGCACACGGGTTACCAGAAAGGGGGGTAGCCTTCCTCCGGATTACTAGGGACAGGGCACGCCGGAACCCCTCTCGGCCTAGCGGTCCTCAGCCGTCAGCTGGACGGGCCAGGATGCTGCCCCAGCCTGGGGTCCGTCCCCGGGCCAGCCGTGTAGCAGGATGCCCGGGACGGGGTCCCGTGGGCCCGGGGAGCCTCCCCCTGCTCGGCTGGGTTCAGGGGCTCCCAGGGGCCCTGGGGAGGGCGGCCTCCCCACCCTGGGCTCCATCCTCAGTCCTGCCGCATGGCAGGGTGACCGGGACGGGGTCTTGCGGGCCTGGGGAGGCTGCCCCTTTGCTCCGGGAGCCCCGGCTGGGTCCAGGGGCCCCACCGGGCCCCGGGTCAGGTGCTCCAGCTCTGGGCCCCGTCCCCCGGCCTGCTGCCCTGCCAAAGGCCCGGGACGGGGTTCCTTCGTGCCCGGGGAGCCTCCCCCTGCTCGGCTGGGTTCAGGGGCTCCCAGGGGCCCCGGGGAGGGCGGCCTCCCCACCCCGGGCTCCATCCTTGGTCCTTCCATGTGGCAGGGTGCCCAGGACGCGGTCCCGCGGGCCCGGTGAGGCTTCCCCTGCGCCTTTGGGCCCGGGAGCCTCCGGGCCCCGGGTCGGGTGCTCCAGCCCTGGGCCCCGTCCCCCGGCCTGCCACTATGCCAAAGGTCCGAGATGGGCTTCCGTCGTGCCCGGGGAGCCCCCCCTCACTTGGCTGGGTTCAGGAGCTCCGTCCGGGGCCCCTGAGGGCCCGGAGGAGGGCGGTCTCCCCACCCCGGGCTCCGTCCTCGGTCCTGCCGCGTGGCAGGGTGCCCGGGACGGGGTCCCGTGGTCCCGGGGAGGCTTCCCCTGCGCCTCTGGGCCCAGGAGCCCCGGCTGGGTCCAGGGGCCCCTCCGGGCCCAGGGTCAGGCGCTCCAGCCCTGGGCCCTGTCCCCCGGCCTGATGCTATGCCAAAGGTCCGAGACGGGGTTCCGTCGTGCCCGGGGAGACCCTTCGCTTGGCTGGGTTCAGGAGCTCCGGCCGGGGCCCCTGATGGCCTTGGGGAGGGCGACCTCCCCACCCCGGGCTCCGTCCTTGGTCCTGCCACGTGGCAGGGTGCCCGGGACGGGGTCCCGTGGTCCCGGGGAGGCTTCCCCTGCGCCTCTGGGCCCGGGAGCCCCGGCTGGGTCCAGGGGCCTCTCCGGGCCCCGGGTCGGGTGCTCCAGCCCTGGGCCCTGTCCCCCGGCCTGCCGCTATGCCAAAGGTCCAAGACAGGGTTCGCCTGCTTGTCGAGGTATCTGCGGGCCCCGGGTCGGAGGGCCCGTTGGCGCCCCCCCTCGCAGCCCCCATGGCTGAGGCCCAGCTGGGGCCTCCGGTCCCTCATGCCCCGGCGCCCACTCACTCTTTCGTTGGGGCACAGAGCGACCAGATGGCTTCCCTTTCGTGCCCGGCCATCTGGTCGCACCTTTCCCCTCGGCCATCTGGTCGCACCTATCCCCTCGGCCATCTGGTCGCACCCAATGCTTTCCTATGGGGTGACCAGATGGCCGGGCTTCCCTGGAAGTCCCGATGAGCAGCTCGGAAGGTTCTGGGCCACATCATAATGGGCTCCTCGGTTTACTTTCTGACCACCTAATTAAGACATAAGTGGTCAGAAAGTAAAGTAAACCGGCTGGTCATTCCCGTTGGCTTTCGATGGGCTCGGAGAGCTTGTCCACCAGTCGGAATCTGGCCAGTAATCTCAAGGGCACGCCTTTCCGCCCTTGAGATTACTGGTTTTGAAACTGTTGCATTCGGCGAAAGCGGCTGACATTCTTACTGCTGCTCCAGATGCGGCCATGGCGGAGATATTACTGTAGGCAGTACAGCATGGGTTCAGGGGCCGCCTCATGGAGACTTGGTCAGCTGTGAAGAACAGCCACCTCCTCTTACAAAAATGGCTGCAGTATACCTGGAGGGATCGCTTTCCACTGGCACATCGGCTCCTGCAGCATACCTGACACAGCAGCAACTATCAGCTCTGCAGGTATCCCAGACAGAGGTAAGTGCTGCCATTGCTGTTGCCGCTACTTGCTTGCATACCGCTGACTCACCACTGCCTCCGCCTCTGCCAGGGCAAACACAGACATCTACACAGTCACTGGCTCTGGTTGATTTGGATTTAGTTGGCAACAAGAAAGCCAGCTTGGTGCCTGAAAATGACCCGGGCTCTGCAAAAACAACAGGACAGGCAGATACATCCCTCTTAGATTCGCCGCGGCCCTTATATACCGCTGATACACCAGACTCTGGGGGTGATAAGCACTCTAATGAGCTTCCTCCTGAGCAATCTGTTGAAGTCAACATTTCATCCTCCTCATCTCTACCTCTGCCGAACATGGATGATTCACCAGGCCATCTCTTAGAGAACTCTGTCGCTTCAAACCTACTAAATCTGCTAGATGTTCTAAAAGGTCTGCTGAACTTTTTAGTAGTACACAATCTCAGGGTACTGCTCCAGCACATTCAAAAGTGAAGATTCAGGGCAGCCCTCTACGTAAATGGGTCACTTCAAAGGGAGAGGTTAAAGCTATCCTCTCGAACTTTCTTACCCCGGACAGGCCCCTGGGCTCATTAACAGTCAAAGCCCTTCTCCCTCTCAAATCGCAACTAATATGATTGCACATTCATCAAAAACGGACCTGCTCACAGCGGGCTCTCCTCCTCTTCTTCTGGCTAATTTTATGCAATCAGTAAAGGAAGCTATCTCATCCACAGGCAAGGGGCCAGTGACACCTGCAGCTACAGCTACGCCAGGGATGGTAGCACCATCTGAACCATCGCTAAGCTCAATCCTGCAGGCACTATCGGCACAAAGAGCTGAGGCGCAGGAGCACTATATACAGCTCAGAGCAGACAACGCCATCATTCAGCAATCATTAGTTGCAGTAACCAATAAGGTGGCCACACTTACCAATGACATGATGGAATTACAACAACGGCTGTCAGACAACGAGGATGCAGTAACACACTCCACTAGACTTGTTAGAGTCCACGACAGTCAACTCGCGGCCTTACAGGGGAAAATCAAAGACCTGGAAATTCGGCAACGCCGGAATACTTTAAGAGTGTTTGGAGTCCCGGAAGGCAAGGAGAGCTCTGATCTATGGGCCTTTATTGTTCAGTTGTTCCAGAAGGCCTTTCCTGATCTTGCTGACTTGGACTGGGACTCCCAAATCCAATGGGCTCACAGGCTGCCAATCTTCCTGAGCCAAGCAGATCAGCCCAATTTACGACGGCTACGTCCGATCCTTATCTATGTAGGCAACTTTCTATTACGCCAAGCTATTGCCATCAAAGCCCGACCTACCACACCTGTGGTTGTCGAATCAGTTTTCTTCATTGTAAGATCAGATCTTTGTAAGATCATGATGGATAAAAGATGGAGGATGCGGCAGCTTATTGATCCTTGGAAAGCACTTGGGGCCCAGGTCTATCTGCAGGAACTGGCTCGACTGAAGGTCATTAAGGATGGCCATTCACAGATATCTCATTCGGACCAGGAGGCAAAACTGGCACTTTCTAGTTGGCAGCAGCATCCTAAAGAATGAACTGAACGGACTGACTAAAAGCTTCCTTTGCAAAAGGGATTCGCAGATATATACCACAACTACTTGCTTTCTCTGCCGTCAAAAAGACATTTCGCACCTGCTAAATATAGCTATCACTTCTGTATTCTCTCTTGCCTCTGCTTTGACTTCTGACATTAGCGGTTCTTCTTTTCGCTTCTTTCAGGGTTTAATACTGCATCACTTGTTATTTCAGGGGGGCTCTCGGGGGCCATGCTCCTTTTAGGCTGTCAGTGATTGACAGTCGGGTTAGTGGGGGGGAATCCTTTTCCAGAACACTGGGAGGGTGGGTGGTGGGTGGTATCTGGGATTAGGGTTGGGCCGGGCTCTCAGGTGGTTTACAGGCAGAACACAGGGTGGTATTGTTGGTTTAAAATACAGGGGGTACTGATCGAATTAACTGCAAAACAATCTGACATCTTACAAATGCTAAATGTTTTTATGTACTTGTCTACCTTTTCTCAAATGTTCTCTCTCAAAGTTTTCTGTTCTCAAACGTTTCTTATGGGACAAA
The DNA here is from genome assembly GCA_963921515.1 of Calotriton arnoldi. Taxonomy (NCBI): domain Eukaryota; kingdom Metazoa; phylum Chordata; class Amphibia; order Caudata; family Salamandridae; genus Calotriton; species Calotriton arnoldi. The sequence continues at coordinate 936,635 of CAWUFW010006012.1, forward strand.
GTTTGTGGAACGGTAAGAAGCCCAGCAAGGGTTTTTATTCTCCTTTTTTCTTTTTAGCACAGTCTGAATTCTCATGTGCTCCACAATGGGGATAATTAGATGTATATGCTGGAACGTAGCCGGGTTAAATGCGGCATCCAAGCGCCAGCGGGTCAGGGAGGAGCTTAAGCTCTATAAACCTCATGTGGTAATTCTTGTACAAACACACTTGGCTTACAAAGATAGAGGCCTGCTGAAACAGCTAGGTTTTGAAACTGTTGAATCTACATCACAAGATGTAGCAATTAGAGGAGTAGCGATACTCAAGGACAAGCGGTTAATCTGCAAAAGACTCAAAACCTCTTCTGACCAATGTGGTAGATGGGTCATTGCACAACTGGAAATCTATGATAAAAATGTTGTCTTTTGTTCGGTGTATGGTCCAAACACGGACGATCCCACTCTCTTCAATAAATTAATGCTCGAACTGCTTGACTGGCATGGGGAACTGATTATTATGGGGGACTTCAATTGCACATTAAACTAGGATATCGATTCTACTAATAGGCCCTCTTATCCGAGAATGCGGAGGGTTCGAGAATCGATTTATGAACTGGCTCGGCTTTATGGCTTATCTGAGGTATGGCAGATGCTACATCCCAACTCAGCGGGATTTACATATTATTCTGCCCCTCATCGGCACTACTCTAGAATAGATCTGGCCATGGCTAACAATAGTATCTTAGCAACAGCCCAAATCGAGGTCTGCCCTCGGATAACTTCTGATCATAATCCTCTCCTGGTCAGTTTTCAGCTAACAGCCACAGATAAGATCCAGCGGCCTTTCTCATTTCCCAGATATTTGCTGACGGACCCGGAATTTATAACATATACCCAAGCAGCTCTTACTGAGTTTTTACAGCCTAACACTGACACCGCATCTCCTATCATAGTTTGGGATACAATGAAAGCTTATATACGTGGCACTACTCAACAATACATCTACCACCTAAATAAAACTAATCAGAACAATGTAAGGTCATCCTGTAACGCATTAATACAATTAGAGATTCTGCATGCGGAGGAACTCAGGTTGGGAGGGCCAAATACAGACCAACTATATGCCTCTTTAATAGATTTGCGTCTACTTTTGAGCAGGATGTTAAAAGAAAAGATAGCAGCTGCTTACAACAAGAATCGCTCTCAGCAATATGAATATGGGGATCAGGACGGGAGAAGCTTGGCTTTCAGGTTGCGGACAAAAAATCTAATGCGCGGATAGACGAGATAAGGGGTAGAGATGGTCGACTACATAGTTCCCTTAACTCAATCTTAGAGCAATTTACTCAATTTTACAAGGGACTCTACACCTCATCTTATAATATTGACAAAACAGGACTTGAAGACTACTTAAAGCTTTGCGACCTTCCATCCCTGAGTCAGGACGCAGCCGACCTTCTTCCTCAAGATATCACTACTGAAGAAATTGCATTCGCTCTAGCAGCACTGCCATATGGCAAGGCTGCCGGGGATGATACCTTGCCAATCAAATTTGATAAAACTTTCAAAAACTCAATTTGTCCGCTATTCCATGTTGTTATACATCAGATAGGGGAACGAATGGAAGTCCCCAAATCTTGGGACATGACTAACATTGTCATTTTCCTTAAAAAGGGGAAACCAGTGGATGATTGCGGGTCTTATCGACCAATATCTCTCATCAACTCTGACGCTAAAATCTTTGCCAAGTTACTAGCTAACCGGTTAGCGGATTTTATGCCAGATTTAGTATCCGATCAACAGCATGGGTTCATAATGGGCAGAGATACTACGGCTCATGTTAATACAGCCATAACAGCATTCGATATTACTAATAGGACATCTTGCAATTTGGGGATGGTCCTATTAGATGCTGAAAAAGCATTTGGCTGAGTTGTCTGCGACGCACTATGGGCAACATTAACTGTTATCGGACTACAAGGCCGTTTTCTTAAATGGACTTGCGCACTATACATCAACCCACAGGCTAAATTTATATATACCAACCTACACTCTGTTCCCTTTCAGATACGTTGTGGTACCCAGCAGGGGTGCCCACTCTCCCCTATGCTGTTTGCACTATACATCGAGCCGTTCATTAAAGCATTAAATCGGAATATCCACACTGCTCCATTCAGCAACGGGACACGCAAATTGAAAGTTATCAGCTATGCTGATGATATCGCGTTTTTTTCATCTGACCCAGTAACAGCATTGATCTCAATTCACAAAGAGGCGGAAACCTTTGGCCGTCTCTCAGGGTATAAACTGAATTCTTCTCCACAATTTCGACCCGATCCCACCTATAACCAGGGGCTGTACTGTCACAACTTACTTAGGCATCCGGATTTCTCCTCTTGTCGAACAACTATGGAAACTTAATTATGAGCCACTGTTACACTCGGTCACACAAAATCTGAAGAAATGGAACAAACTTCTGATAACCATTATTGGCAGATGCAATATAATTAAAATGACTATTCTGCCCAAGTTTCTATACCTGTTCCGAGCTATCCCTATCCGTGTCCCCAACTATTTTTTCAAAAAATTGGAAGGTTATATGGGGCTATAAGCAAACACGCCATGTGATACGTCTCCTTAAACTTCCCTTTAAGTTGGGCGGACTTCAACTCCCCGATTTCAAACGTTATTTTTGGGCGGCATTCACTGGGTGCTTGCAAAGCCTACTAACTGACAAGAAACCATACTTTGGCCTCTCTCTCGCACTGGTTACAGACAGCAATATGTTTCTCTGCAGGATCAATGACCCTAATTATTATGGTTCGATACAAGACTATAATGGACATGGTCCATATAAGGCATGAAATTCTTGATTATTGTTCACTCTCTCCTGAGGATCTCACACAACATATCCATTTCCAACTATGGAATAATCCAATTCTCCCAAATCTATTCCACGACTCTACTGCTTGCAGGTGGGAAAACCGTGGAATCGAACGGCTTGGCCAGCTTTACGACCTCGATGGCTTTCGCACCTTTGCATCTTTACAATCTACCTTTGATCTTCCACAATAATCTTTTTTCAAATACTTACAAATTAGGGATTACTTCTTAAAATGACAACGGTTGCAACTACCACACTCTCACGAATTACTGACATGCTTCCTAAATCTCATTCTTAAATCAAGAATTAGTACAATATATTTACAACTTTGCCAATTCAGGAGTGATGATACCCATCATCTAGCTTTTAAATGGAGTCAGGCTTTAGGCATAACTACGGCTGCTTCAGAAATTGTCTCTGCTTTGGATACCTTAGATAACTCTATCCATTCTATTAATCTAAAGCTGCAACAATTTCGAACCGTCTGTATGTTGTATTACACACCTGAAAGGATTGGGAAATGGCAACAGAAGGCACAGGGGGCCCCAGGGGGGTCGAAGGAGATAGGACACGCTGCCCTAAGTGCTGACTTATTGCGGCTAACATTCTCCATATGCTTTGTACCTGTCTCACATTAGGTGCCTTTTGGGGGAAAGTTACACAATTTATAGGTCATCGTTTGGGTTATGATTTTCTCCCTACTAACAAGGAGATCATGCTAGGTCTCAAAGAGAGTGCTGACCGAGGCATGAGATCTTTTTTTCTATTGCATTAGTTGCTGCCCGTCTCTGCATTGCAAGAGCATGGATTTCGCCTAACCCTCCTGTTTTTTTTTAATGGTTTGCTCTTATGAAAGACATATATGAGAGGGAACGTGCACTGGCAAAAACTAGAGGCATACGGTCACTGCAAAAATTAGACCGCATATGGGACTGTTTTGTCTGATTCTCTAGACATTTACACTTATTTTTCTTTCCTCTTTCTCTTTTCTTCAGGTTGATGCGATTGTAAGCTATGTGTATGTAATCAAAGGTCATCTTTTTTTTATGTACCCTCTGCGAAAAAAAAAAATATTAAAAAAAGAGATTACAATGCACGGTTTCCAACATGGTTTCCATGCCGGTATGTCCGACATGGAAACCATGGCGGAAAGTGTGTTCGGGGCCCCCTTTGGTGCACGGCCTCCGATTGGAGGCTGAGGGGTCACCTATGGTGCCCCCCTATTGATCCCTGCACCTTATGGCAGGCACCTTGAGGTGCCTGCCACAGGGTACAGGGATGAACTGCACCTCCCATTTCACTATGGGAGCATGCATCACGGCTGGTTTACTGGCGTAATGCATGCTCCCATAGTCAAATGTAGGAATGCGACCGAACAGTGTCGGTCGCATCCTAAGGAGGCGGTCGGGACCACGACCGGGTGTCGGTCCGTCCCAGGACCGAGTCTGTGTCGGGTGGAAGGAATTCTGCCCAACATCAAAATCAGGCCCTAAATCTTGAAAAAACATATATATATATTATATATTTAAATAAAAAATTAAATGACTTAAAATTCTTTAAATGTAGCAAAAATGATTTTACACATTAAAAATATGAATAATGGAAAATAGTATAATTTTAAATAAACACAAACACAATAATATAAATTCCAACAGCATAAAATACATTATAAAATAAAAAATTGAATACATATACTTTTCCCACTACAATTTATACCAAACTACGCAAACTATTAAAATTAATATATTAAAAAATTACTACTGCCACATCACACAACGCAAAAATAATAAAACTGGTTGAAATTTACAAATCTCCCTCCAATAAATGTAACATTAGTAAAAGCATTGGATTGCGGATAAGTAATATTTACCGTACCCATTTCAGCCAGTACAACAGTAGCAAAACTGTTGGAGTGCCAAGGGATAAATTTACTATTCCCACTCTAATCACTACAACAGTAGGGAAAGTGTTAGATTGTAGAGGGGTCAAATTTACTCTTACCACCCCAATGAGTATAACAGTAGGTAAAGTGTTGGATAGCGGAGGGGTAACATTTACTATTCCCACTCCAGTCAGTACAACAGTAGGGAAAGTGTTGGATTGTAGAGGGGTAAAATTTACTATTCCCACTCCAGTAAGTGCAACAGTAGGGAAAGTGTTAGATAGCAGAGGGGTAAAATTTACTATTCCCACTCCAGTCAGTACAACAGTAAGGAAAGTGTTGCATTGTGAAGGGGCAAAATGGATTGCCGACGGGTAAAATTTACTATTCCCACTCCAATAAGTGCAACAGTGGGGAAAGTGTTGGATAGCGGAGGGGTAAAACGTACTATTCCCACTCCAGTCAGGACAACAGTAGGGAAAGTGTTGGATTACGGAGGGGTAAAATGTACTATTCCCACCCCAGTCAGTACAACAGTAGGGAAAGGGTTAGATTGCGGAGGGGTAAAATGTACTATTCCCACCCCAATGAGTGCAACAGCAGGGAAAGTGTTGGAAAGAGGAGGGGTAACATTTACTATTCCCACTCCAGTCAGTACAACAGTAGGGAAAGTGTTGCATTGTGGAGGGGTAAAATGGAAGAGTAAAATTTACTGTTCTTACTCCAATAAGTGCAACAGTAGGGAAAGTGTTGGATAGCAGAGGGGTAAAATGTACTATTTCCAATCCAGTCAGTACAACAGTAGGGACTGCTGGATTGCGGACGGGTAAAATTTACTATTTCCACTCCAGTAAGTGCAACAGTAGGAAAAGTGTTGGATAGCGGAGGGGTACAATTTACTATTCCCACTCCAGTCAGTACAACAGTAGGGAAAGTGTTGGATTACGGAGGGGAAAAATTTACTATTCCCACTCCAATAAGTGCAACAGTAGGGAAAGTGTTGAATAGCGGAAGGGTAAAATGTACTATTCCCACTCCAGTCTGTTCAACATTAAAAACAAAACAAAATAACTTCAACAAAATAAAATATTTCTAAAACAAAGTTAATAAAAAAATAGATAAAATGTTGAAAAATAAAATAAAAATATATTTATTATTTAAAAACACAAATACCTACAAATATTATTATAAGTAAAATACAAAAATAATTTCCATACAAATAAATATTTTTATTTGGAAATTATTAATTAACAAAAGCATTAATTATTACATACATTTACTTTAGTTACTTTCCATGCTATAACACTCAAAACTCACATCCTGCACCTAAAAAATTCTTTACACTACTAATATAAAAATGTATCTACAAACTAATTTTCATTAATTAAATATTAATTATTAATTAATTATAATTCATATACTTACCACAATAAATCCCCATAAAGCACACAACACACTTACACAATTAACATAGTTAATTATTAAGGGGCCCATTACGATGGCGGGCGGAAGCACCACCGCCGTGCTGGCGGATGCAAAAACCACCAGTTACCGCCGGCACGCAGCAGTCCACACGCCCGCCCAATTACGATGCGAAAAGTAGGCCAAACACCGCCGGCAGGCCAGCAACACCGTCCGCCATCAAAGTGCGCCCGTTCACGTAGCGGCGCAGCACAACTGACACACACCGTCCGGCGAAACACGTCCCGCCCGGCGCATAAATTACGATGCCGCAAACAAACGGCTCCCACGGCCAAGAGATACCGTACGACAAACCGAAGCGGTAACACGGACGCCGAGCACGGATAACGAAGAAGCGGCTCCCCGAGCATGAATCCAGCACTGCAGGCCCTCCCCATGCTCCTGCTGATGCACCACCAAGGACGCAACGTACCGCGGAGACGCAGGTAGGCACACACACAACAAGTGCACGCAAACAGCGCACACAGTGCAAGGGCGGAAAAAGCGGACAACCCCCACCAGCGCGTGTACACTACACATCCACCATTGCATCCACATATGACACACAGGCCAAATCGTAACATCGCGGGACACATGTGTACACACCACCTGGGACTAGGAACCAACCACCCCGTCACGGCCCCAAAGCGCCGATGACGCCGCCACACATGCGCACAACGCAGAGGCCAACCGCAGCGCCATGCATGCGTCGCACACAGACACAGGGACACAACCAAGCAGCACACACATCAGCCCCACCCCGAACGCACATGACACGTGACAGGCCTGCCACAGACATGTCCCCAACGCCCAATTCACGGACAACACCCAACGCCACACAACCGACGCACACATGTCAGTGAAGACACGCAACAGCAGGACACACCCCAGTGTAACAAACATGGCGTAGCACACAGCGGCGGCAACACCAACTAGGAGAAGCAGGGCCCCTTCGGGAAGAGGAACGCCAGTACCACACTGAAACACCCATACCACCCTGCACATATGAACAAGACATATAAAACGGAACACCAAAGAGCCCGGGGACCGACAACAGGTGGCCCAAGAATAACATTCACACACAAGGCCCAACGCAGAGCGGAAAGGCAGCCTGCCGCCCACACAAGGGAGAGCAGACAGCACTGAATGACCTTCCATTCCAACTCCGAAACCACAGCCCTACGACAGAAGCCGGTGAATACAGCCATTGTCCAAGAATAGACCAACACAGGCATGCCGAGGAGACCGACCACAGGGCAGATAGCGCATATCACAGAAGCACACAACGGACGGGGAAGAAAGAAGAAAACACTCCCCCATGTCGGCCACATGCAAGTTAATTGGAAGGAGTCACACATCACTGACCTTGAACTGTCTGAGAAGCATGTGGGAAGAGGGCCCGTGTCCTCCAAACAAGCCAACAGAACACAAGTCCTGTCTCCCTACGACTACACAGAGCTCACAGCAACCTCGGAGCGTGCACATTGCAGACTGCACACACAGCCGGAGCACGCCACCACAACGCACCGCTGCGAAATGGCAACCGCAACACACCTACCCAACTACGCCGAACAGCTCAAGCTGTACAAAACCAACCTGTTTCATACATTGGGATGCGATCTCCTGTCCCTGCTGAACGTAAGTTACCGACTGACTTACCGCATCACATTGTTCAGCTGCGTCATGCCCGTCTTCTACTGTCGGAGGTGTCCCTACCAGCATCCCGTGGAGATATGCCTCTCCAACCCGGCATGTCTGAAGGCGGACCTGCTACCACTACTCCTCCCTCTGGACGCACACGACAGGGCCTGCTCTGCCTATGGGGGCATGGCGTATGTGGCCAACATCGCACCCGCACTGAAATGGGACCACTGTGCCTCCACACGACGGATCATCGAGAACAGCTACATCGAATGTCACCCAGCATGCCCCATCATGGTCCTCCAAGGGACAACTTACGAACAACACCTTGACAGCCACCATCCGCTACATTGGCTGGCAAACATGTACACCACCAATGACATGGAAGCCCTGCTGGACGGCATCGCATACCTGACAACCTGTCAATTCGTCGGACCACAACGCAGGTTCCCCGAGTGACCTATGATGTCCAACCCCGCACCCATGCTTAGCTTCCGCACGGACTGGCCAGTCACCACCACAACAGCCATACCAAACGACCGGCAACTGTAACCACACCATCAACGACATCGCCATGACATCGGATATGACCGGGACATGCACACTGTTCCCCATCACATCCAGGAACACCGCATGCATCGTGGGAGGCAGTGGCATGGGCTCTGTGTATCGCACCCACATGGACGGAACTGCACGAACAACCAGGACACGACATGGATCCAGCGCACATGGACACACACACCGCTCAGTGGACATGAATAGGTCGCCTGGAGTCTGTGGGTGCTGCACCCCTCCCACCCCGCCCCGGGAATCCCATACCAGGACCTTTGCATGGACGACAAGTGCATACAACAACAACACGACCCCAGTGACTGTGACATGTCCAGTAACCACCACAGTGCAACAACAAGTGGCATGCCGCTGCATGCACGCAAGCACATGCCCTGATGTCATCTCACATGCACGCGTGCATGAGGAACAACCGCAGCAAACCTGTCACATGGAACTGAGATGGACTGTGCCCATGATGCCAAGCGGTCTGGTAGGCTACATGTATACCGTCTGTGTCAAAGTCCGCAGCTCCGCAGCAATACGTAAATGTACATTAGCACAGCCTTGGCCAAGCAGATGTCACTCTGAAGCCCACATCCCACATGCAACAGCCAATCACATGTAACCCCACACCCTATCCCATTTGCAATCATGCTCAGTATATCCTCAACATGTATTCCGCTGCCAGTAGTGTCCACTATACTGCATCACAGAGGACAGAAGACTCAATATAATGTTTGAAACCAAAACTGTCTCCGCTGACTCATTTCACAAGTACGAATGAGAGAGGATGAGAGTATGTGAAGTACACGGCAGTCGTGACATGACCATGTAGTCCACTGGTATTGGATGTCAACGCAAATGAGTAGCACTACTGTGGAAGACACACATGTGTCGTGTGAAGTCGTATGGACGCAGTGCTCAGGTGGGTGGGTGCGACGGGTAGATGCGCACATGCCAAGTTGGAGCACGCCGTGTTGGGAGGGGTCATGAACAGTACACCACCGCTTCCCTGGGCATTGTGAGAGGACACCTGTCGGGGGGAGTGAACACGTGTGTGCACAGCAGCCGGGCACACGTACAAAGCGGTACCAGGCGCACCTCAGCCCACCCTCTGTGGACAAGCTGGATCCTGTTGTGTGCCCGCCATGCCCCTTGACAAGGCACACACAGCCCCAGTCGACCAGGTGTAACCCCAACATAGTCAATACGCACAGGCGATACAGGGCACGGGATGGCAGTGGAGCATGGTGTGTGAGAGGTCTCCTCGCGCTCCTCCTGGTCATATCACGCAGGCAATAGAACCTCAACGTCTAGCATGGCACAAGTCAAATGGAAGTGTAGGGGACGCACCACAGCACGAGCAGCACTGACGTCACGGGAGGTGGCTCGCACCATCCCATCCATTGCCCATCATACCAACCACGCCACATGCCATTGCGACTAAGTGCAAGCGCGTGCGCCACCACCCCCGAGCCCTCCCCAGAGAGGCCAAAGAGTGAATGTGTGGGCCATCAGTCACAGACGGACGCGGCATGGCCGCAAGGGCAGCCACAGCCACTGGGTGTCGCAGGTGGCGGATCCGGAAGGCGAAGACTGTGATGCATAGTCCATGCAGGCCGGGTCTCCATTTGGGGCACCACGCAGGTGGACGGCGTCCCGCAACACATCATACCCTGAGACAGCCCACTCGTGCAACTGGACCCACATATACACTCCTTGCCCTCTCTGGTGCGAGCTTGGGGCTGCCTGTGCAAGCGCTAGCCTCGCAGGTGAGCATGCATATTGGGGGAGCGAGGGGAGGACATGAGGGCTGGGGCGAAGATGACTGTATCACTGTCAGTTAGTACAAGGGATGACCCAGATGTGGAAAGGAAGAGACGTGTCCCGTGTGTACTGCAACTAGTCGCCAATCCAACTACCCCCCATGTCCGGAATGTAAGCCCGCACCTAGGCCCGCCCATCCGCCACATCGAACATACCACCAGCACGACAACCTTCCCATTCGAAACACTGACTGGGGGTGGCGACCAGTGTACAATCATGTGTAGCCTACCCACGCGTACATGTGGGCCCTCCATGATCCATGTCACCTGCGGCAAAGTCATGACATGCGCAATGAGGGAAGTGAGGAGAGCTGTCCGCCCCACGCGCAGAAGGTGCATCAGCTCCACAGACCCAGCAGCGAGTCCAGCAGGGGTCACATGTGCAGGGGCAGCTGTGCCTGGTGTGAAGGCACATGCATATAGACAGCACATCGACCAATGTGTAGTCTGCCCACATCTACAGTCCATCATCATGCGGACATAGGAATTGAACACAGGGCAACACATCCTAGTTGGTGCACCCACCGTGACCAACAATGCGCAATCATCGACGTACCCGCCCTGTGCATGGCCCCCACCCAACGGAGGCACATCCAGTGCCACCATCCCACACACACAAGCCTTCCACGGAACATGCTGTGTCCAATGGTCAGTACAGAGTCAGCGCCCATCTGGTGGATCCTGAACAGGAGACACATGCACACACATGCCAGCTCCCACTATGTACGTCTGCCACCTGGCACGTGCAATGTAACCTCTCACCTGTGACGTGTGACTGCAAGCACACAGCCGTCTTGGCATGGGGCTGTCAATGTGGACACCTGTCAATGTTTCGGGAGGTGTGATCCGTACAGTGCTGTACATAGGGTGCAGTGCTGACACCTACTACTGTCTCATGTCCCCTCGTGCCACAGGTCCCACTTGTTTTGGCCGCTCAGCCTGTGCCCACATCGTCGGTCGTCGTGTGCCATACTCATCCAGCCGCGGAAGCAGTTCCATGCTCAGCAGACATTCATGTTGCCGTGGCGTTGCCGCTTGACGGATATGCAGTCAGTCCCCATCAGCACGCCCCGCAAGTCATTGGGGCCTAGATCCCCATGTGCATGCACATGGCAGTGGTTTGTATCACTAGCCATTGCCATTGTTGGGAGACCTGTGTAAGTGTATTGTGGCCGTGCCGTCCCAGCTTGACAGCTGGGCTGTGGCTCATGTGCTTGCTCAGTCATGTCAGTGATGTGTATGCGAAATTGCTATGTGTCGTGTTGCTTTGACATGTGTCCTCTGCCATTGTCCCTAGGCGGAGACCGAACATTGACCGCCCATACCAATTGCTGGCGGACATGGACGATACAGAGGTTATTAGGAAGTTTCGGCTGGACAGGCCAACCCTGCATCGACTGTGTGCCATGTTAGAACCCCATCTCCGTCCCCGCAGGGTGTATCCGACTGCTGTCACCCCCACGGCTAAGGTGATGGCCGCCATGCATTTCTTCGCCACTGGGTCATTCCAGCACACAGTGGGCATTGGAGGAGGGATGTCCCAGCCCATGTTCAGCAAGGTGCTGAGGGATGTACTGGCAGCCATGATGCTGTACCGAAACAGGTACATCCGCTTCCCCAGGGCTCGTGAATTGGCGGCAGTGAAGGGTGCATTCTATGCCCTTGGCAGAATCCCACACGTCGTTGGAGCCATTGACTGCACACATGTCGGCCTTGTTCCACCACAGGCCACTGAGCACCTGTACCGCAACAGGAAGCACACGCACTCCCTGAATGTGCAAGTGGTGTGCCTTGCGGACATGGTGATCACCCACGTGTGTGCAAAGTTCCCAGGCTCGGCCCATGACGCACACATAATGCGCAACAGCATCTTGCCACGACTGATGTCCAATATGCAACAGGATCGTGCCTGTATTGTCGGTGAGTATGTGGAGTGGTGTAGCGTGCTGGTTGTGCGATGCTGTCCCCTGTCCAGTTGGAATTGCAACGGTTCTCTGTGTCCCTCACACCCAGGTGACTCTGCGTACCCGAATGGGGCATGGCTGCTCAGTCCATTGAGGAATCCTCGCACCCCAGCAGACGATCGCTACAATGAGGCACATGGGAGGACCAGACGTGTGGTCGAGCGTACCTTTGGCCTCCTCAAGTCCAGGTTCAGGTGCCTGGACCGCACCGAGGGTGCGCTGGCGTACTCCCCACAGAAGGTGTGCCGGATAGTGGTGGCGTGCTGCATGCTGCACAATCTGGCCATTCGGAAGCAGATCCCCCTCATCGTGGATGACGGAGATCAACCAGGGCCCCAGCCCGCAGACCAGGACAGCTCGAGTGAGGAGGACAGCGGAGAGGAGGAAGCTGGTAATGTGCGGCAGCAGCTCATCGCCCGCTACTTCACTTGACGGTGAGTGTCCATGTACGACGGCTGATGTGGCTGTATCTGTGCAGGTGTGTGTGTGCTGTGTCAGGGTGGCCGTTTGTTCACTGCGTGCTGTGTGTCAACGCTCCATGGCCAGGGTAGTATGCCACTGTTGGTGGCTGTGGCATTGTGCCCTATTGCTCTGTGCGATGTGTGTACATTGCTTGTAGTTGTTGACATGTACTGTGTGATGGGTGTGTGACACACTCATTGAATGTGCTCCTGTTCTGTCTCCCACCCCTAGGTCCCTACAGGCCCTCCGGATTCAATTGCCATGCCACGCATCAGGTGCCTTTCCGCCCAAGGTGGCCGTTGTATTCCGTACAAATAAAACACAGGGCACAAACAGCAGTTAGTGAAAAAGGTGCATTTATTACAAACTGTGACATGTGATTGTGTGTAAGGTGATGACAAAAGTGGTGCGTGCAGTGACAATGAGCTGTCGGTCATGGCTGCGTGATGCTCAGGGTGTACCCACTGGTTCTATGTCCATAGTCCAACACACACATGCCATCCAGATGGCTGTGTGGAGTGGGATCGTAGTCCAAGTCAATGCAGTGGCTGGTCAAGGAAGGCTGGCGGAGGCTGGCTGGCTGCCTCACTTGCGTTTGGAGCGTGCGAAGTCCTCCCGGGAGATCTGTTTCCACTTCGGACGGCCCCTTCCACGTTTGCGAGGGGGTGCCTGCTTGCGACATGCTGGTGGTTGAGGTGTGCTCACTGGCTGTGGACGCAGGGGAACTGGACACTGCTGCTCCACCCTGCACCCCGGCAGGTGGTGGCGGAGGGGGAGCTGCTGTCCCTGGCAGTGACCTCACCGCCACCACCAGCTGGCCCATGAGGTCCACGAGTTGGCCCATACGGGCGTCCATGGACCTCAGCACCCCCAGCACCTCACGCGTGTCTGAAGCAGACCGGACCCATTGTCCTTGGGCCTCTTCATAGGCCCCAAGGACTCTGGCCATTTGAGGCAGGGCATGGCTCCCAGGGAGGCTGGCGTTTCCCTGACCCTGCTCCTCCTACCAGTCCTGCTGCCACCGGCCTGCCCACTAGCCACATTGCTCACCACGGTCCTCGCTGTGGCTCCCAGGGTGGATCCAGTCGGCCGGGCCACCACCTGCGCTGGGGCTGGTGCCAGCGAAGACGTGGTGGTGGTGGCGGCGGTGGTGGTCGGTGCGGCGATGGTGGCGGTTGCGGCAGTGGTAGTGGCCACAATGACCGTGGGTGTGGCCGCAACGACAGTGGCAGCAGGGGGCTGGGAATGTTCAGCAGGCCTGGATGATGGGTTGGTGGGTAGGAGGGGTCCTGGGGAGCGGCTGGGCCCTGCCACACCAGATGGGCCTGCTTGGTGGTCCGTGTCCGAAGAGGAGGACAGATCCTCCAGATCCGTGTGTCCTCGTTGGGGGCTTGTAGGCTGGCTGTGCTGGCTGCTGGCTCCATCCCCAGCATCCAGCAGTTCGTCACCTGTGGAGAGAATGAGATTTGTTATTGTGTTGCACCTGGCGAAGTATGTATTTGTCGTCTGACATTAACAGTTCGTGCAATCTCGTACATGGGTTTCCCGGAGGCGTGTGTGTGGCTGTAGCATTTGTAGTTGTGTGTGCTTGGCAATGGGACTGTGTGCTGTGCACATGTGGCATGGGACGGATTGGCCATGCCGATGGGTGTGTTGCTGTGCCCCTACTTATTGTGACTCTGGTGTATGCGGGCTCCTGGCCCATCCTGGGTCTGGTTTGTACTTTGCTTTTGGTGTTCAAATGGAACGCTTAGGAACGCATATGGCAACATGGGGGCCATGCCCCAGATTCGCATTTGGGAGAGGATATGCTTTTGGGGTTCAAATGGAACGCTTAGGAACGCATATGGCAACATGGGGGCCATGCCCCAGATTCGCATTTGGGAGGGAATATGCTTTTGGGGTACATGCTGTGAGCCATGGGTGCCGAACGTGACATGTGTTGTGGCAGCATGACAGTGCATGGTTTGAGGTGTGTGCATGCTTGACATGGCCTGCATATTTGCTGCCTGTTGTGATTACTGGACATGGCATTGGACGCATCGTTATGAGTGAGTGATGGTTGTGTGCCAGCAAACGTATTGCAGTTGTCCCATCTCCTTGGTGTGCGTGCTGCCCTGTGCCATGTGCATCACTGCAGTGCTCGGGGGGGTGTGGCCCATGTTGTGTGTTGTTGCTCACAGTGTGTCGTGCGCTTCATTGACTTCTGGCACATGGTTGGTCATGGGCATGTATCTTAGCGTGACTGCTGTATGTGTGGCAGCTGTGCGGATGACATGCCTTTCATGAGACTGGGGCTGACGGATGGGATGGATGGTATGTTGTATGTGCATGGTGTGTCTGTGTGTTTGATGGGTTCAGTGGTGTTCGTGTGCATTTATGTTGTTCCGCTCTGTTGCGTCTAGTGTTGTTTGTCTTACATAGGCGTAGTTGTGGGGTGTGTGGTTGACAGGCAGTAGGGGCTACATGGACAGGACTTCAATGGTGTTTCGGTTGTGTGTGATGAGTTGCACAGTGGCTGCCGTGTGGTGCTATATTCAGTGTGGCTTGTGCATGCAGACGTGGCTCCTTGGGTGTTGCTATGTATGTGATGGGTCATGTGGGGTGTGAGTCTGTTGTTCATGTCCGTGTGCACATTGTTCACTTGTTCGTGACGGTGGGCGGTGCTGCGTGTTCGTCTGCTACGTGACATGTCCCATGTGTTGGTCGTGTTATGGTCCTCATGCCTCCAGTAATCCAGCCCTGTCCAGTTTCCCACCTGCAAGTTGTTCGTGCGTGCACTGTACTGGATGCCACATGGCTCTAAGCGGGGGTGCTCCATGTTGCAGGTCTGTGGGGGTGGGGGGTGTTGTGGGTCGTGGGGGTGGCTGGACACCCACTGACACCGATTGCTGTGGACCGTGATGTCTGCCTTTCGGCTGTCGTTGTGCACTGCGGTGGCTGACACGTGGCTGTGGGGTGTGGGGGATGCTCCTCCTTGCTGTGCTGTGGGACTAGGGGCCTGGTGTGTGTTGTACTTGAGCTGTCCACCCTCCCACCCACTGCACTTTGTGTTCCTGCCACTTACCTGTTACTTGTCGGTTAGTGCAGCTATGGCGGACACATGGGTGTGGTGGGTGCTCGTTGTGGCGCTTTTGGCATATTTGGGGACCTGTTGGTGGTTACGTGGCTGGCTGAGTGTACACATGTCCCCACGTATGTTACAGTTGTTCTGTTTGGGCTGTGTGTGGTGGTGTCTGTTGCATGTGTGTGTGATGTGTTGTGTATTGTGTGCTGGACATGGGGGTGTTTGTCCCTGGGAGCTGTGGCATGGTGGTAGTGCATGTGAGTACATAGCGGTGTGCTGGTATACATTAGTTTGTACTTACCAGCCTCCACTCCCCCTGCTAATCCGGCGAGGATCTCCGGATGTATTATGACTCGCACCTTCTCCTCCCACGCTTTGAAGGTCTTAAAGAGCGCGGGATTCCCTCCGCCAGTGACGGCAGCCAGCTCTCTGTTTTTGCCCTCCTTCTTCTTGACCAGGCTCTTTACGTCATTCCAACGTTTGTTTATTTCACCTCTGTTCCTGGGCAGGGTCCCGACTGCATTGACCTGGTCTACGATCCGGTTCCACATTCTGTTTCTGGTGGCTAGTGGTGTGTGCTGGACCATGTTCCCATAGATTTGTGGGTACACCTTGATGATCTCGTCGACCATGACCGTCAGCTCAATGGGCGTGTACTTGGGCATTCTTTGTGGTGCCATGGTGTTTGTGGTGCTGGTGCGGTGTGTGTTGTGTAATGTGCAGGGGGTTTGTGGTGCCGGTGTTTGGTGGTGGTGGTGGTGGTGGTGGTAGTGATGTGTGCGTTTCTGTGGTGTGCTGCTGTCCTTGCTGTGTCACTGTGTCCTCTCCTCTCCTCTCTGGTTTGCAATGTAGCAAGGGGTTGTGGTCTGTGGGAGTGCTGCTTTTGTACTCACCTATGTGGGTGTGTCCTCATGGTCTGTTGTTTTCAGGTGTGTTGTGTCTGGTGTTCTGGCCTTTGTATTTTTTGTTTGTCCGGGGGTGTTTTCGGGATGTGTACTGTGCTTGTGTATTTGTGCGTGCCTTGCTGTGTGGACTTGTTGGCCATGTTGTGTGCTATTGGTTTTGTGAGCGGATGGTTTCTGTGCAGGTACGTGGGCGCCATGGCTTCTGCCGTGTCGATTCTCATCGGCGTTCTTTGCGCTGGCGGGCGGTATATTTGTGGTTTTCCGCGCTCATGGCGGTGCGATCGTAATTTCACGTGCGGTGTGTCGGCCGTGAGGGCGGGCGGTTTTGTGTTGTCGTGCGTGTTTCCGTCCGTGGCGGGCGGTTTTACTCCGACTCGGACGTTGGCGGGCGGTATTTTGTGTGTTTTTTCCGCCGATGGCGGTTTTCGGTTTGTGTAATCGTAATGGCGTGGTCGGTGTTCAGACGGTGTGTGCGGGCGGATTTTTGCCGCTTCCATGCCTGGCGGATTTTTTTACGCCGGGTATCGTAATGTGCCCCTAAATTAATAATTAATATTAATTAAAAAAAAGTATTAATTGCTTAAAATTAATTTAGTTTCCCACCCCATACCCCTACAAATCCCACAAACCACATCTAAAATCTAAAATAAATACATGTATTTGCACAATTAACATAATTAATTGTCAATTAAACAAATATTAATTAGAAAACAAATTACAATTATTAAATGTAATTAACTTCCCACCCTTTCCCCCTATAATCCCCACAACCTGCACCTAAAATGAAACCTAAAAAAATTAATTACACATTTAAAATTTATTTCCAGTTAAATGCCTAATTGTATTTACCAAATAATGATAAAGTAATTAAAAAAAATTTACTCCCCACCCTTTAGCGCTATAAACCCAAAACCTGCAACTAAAAAATGTAATTAAACAATTAACAATTAATTATCAATTAATTAAATATTAATTATCAACTAATTATTAATTAATTAGAAATAAATTACTTCCCACCCATTACCCCATAACCCGCACCTAAAATAAATTACACAATTAACCTAATTAATTATCAATTAATTAAGTAATATTAATTAATAACTAATTATTAATTAATTCAAAATAAATTACTTCCCACCCTTTACATCCTTAACCCCTACAACCGGCACCTAAAAGAATTACACAATTAACATAATTAATTATCGATTAATTAATTAATATTAATTAACAACAAATTATTAATTAATTAAAATATATTACTTCCCATCCTATACCCTTATAAACCTCACAACCCACACATAAAATGGAGCCCCCAAAAATTAAAAGCACAATTAACACAAATATCAATTAAATAAATATTGTTAAATAATAAATAATCATTAATTTATTATAATTAAATTACTTCCCACCCTATTCCCTCATAAACCCACAACCTACTACGGAACTAAAAAACACAAACTTTAAGGCCCATTACGATACCCGGCGTAAAAAAATCCGCCACGCATGAAAGCGGCAAAAATCCGCCCGCACACACCCTCTGAACACCGACCACGCCATTACGATGACACAAACCGAAAACCGCCATCGGCGGAAAAATCACACAAGATACCGCCCGCCCTCGTCCGAGTCGGAGTCAAACCGCCCGCCACGGACGGAAACACGCACGACAACACAAAACCGCCCGCCCTCACGGCCAACACACCGCACGTGAAATTACGATCGCACCGCCATGAGCGCGGGAAAACTACAAATATACCGCCCGCCAGCGCAAACAACGCCGATGAAAATTGACACGGCAGAAGCCATGGCGGCCACGTCCCTGCACAGAAACCATCCGCTGACAAAAACAATCGCACACAACATGGCCAACAAGTCCACACAGCAAGGCACGCACAAATACACAAGCACAGTACACATCCCGAAAACACCCCCCTGGACAAACAAAAACTACAAAGGCCAGAACACCAGACACAACACACCTGAAAACAACAGACCATGAGGACACACCCACATAGGTAAGCACAAAAGCAGCACTCCCACAGACCACAACCCCTTGCAACATTGCAAACCAGAGAGGAGAGGAGAGGACACAGTGACACAGCAAGGACAGCAGCACACCACAGAAACGCACACATCACAACCACCACCACCACCACCACCACCAAACACCGGCACCACAAACCCCCTGCACATTACACAACACACACCGCACCAGCACCACAAACACCATGGCACCACAAAGAATGCCCAAGTTCACGCCCATTGAGCTGACGGTCATGGTCGACGAGATCATCAAGGTGCACCCACAAATCTATGGAAACCTGGTCCAGCACACACCACTAGCCACCAGAAACAGAATGTGGAACCGGATCGTAGACCAGGTCAATGCAGTCGGGACCCTGCCCAGGAACAGAGGAGAAATAAACAAACGGTGGAACGACGTCAAAAGCCTGGTCAAGAAGAAGGAGGGCAAAAACAGAGAACTGGCTGCCCTGACTGGCGGAGGGAATCCCGCGCTTTACAAGACCTTCAAAGCGTGGGAGGAGAAGGTGCGAGTCATCATCCATCCGGAGATCCTCACCGGATTAGCAGGGGAGTGGAGGCTGGTAAGTACAAACTAATGTATACCAGCACACCGCTATGTACTCACATGCACTACCACCATGCCACAGCTCCCAGGGACAAACACCCCCATGTCCAGTACATTATACACAACACATCACACACATGCAACAGACACCACCACACACAGCCCAAACCTAACAACTGAAAAATACGTGGGAGCATGTGTACACTCAGCCAGCCACGTAACCACCAACAGGTCCCCAAGTACGCCAGAAGCGCCACAACGAGCACCCCCACACCCATGTGTCCGCCATAGCTGCACTAACCGACAAGTAACAGGTAAGTAGCAGGAACACAAAGTGCAGTGGGTGGGAGGGTGGACAGCTCAAGTACAACACACACCAGGCCCCTTGTCCCACAGCACAGCAAGGAGGAGCATCCCCCACACCCCACACCCACGTGGCAGCCATAGCTGCACTAACCGACAAGTAACAGGTAAGTAGCAGGAACACAAAGTGCAGTGGGTGGGAGAGTGGACAGCTCAAGTACAACACACACCAGGCCCCCAGTCCCACAGCGCAGCAAGGAGGGGCACACCCCACACCCCACACCCACGTGTCAGCCACCGCAGTGCACACCGACAGCCGAAAGGCAGACATCACGGTCCACAACAATCGGTGTCAGTGGGTGTCCAGCCATCACCACGACCCACAACACCGCCCCCACCCCCACAGACCTGCAACATGGAGCACCCCCCCGCTTAGAACCATGTGGCATCCAGTACTGTGCACGCTAGAACAACCTGCAGGTGGGAAACTGGACAGGGCTGGATTACTGGAGGCATGAGGACCGGAACACGACCAACACATGGGACATGTCACGTAGCAGACGAACACGCAGCACCGCTCACTGTCACGAACAAGTGAACAATGTGCACACGGACATGAACCACAGACTCACACCCCACATGACCCATCACACACACAGCAACACCCAAGGAGCCACGTCTGCATGCACAAGCCACACTGAATACAGTACCACACGGCAGCCACTGTGCAACCCATCACACACAACAGAAACACCATTGAAGTCCTGTCCATGTAGCCCCTACTGCCTGTCAACCACACACCCCACAACTACGCCTATGTAAGACAAACAACACTAGACGCAACAGAGCGGAACAACATAAATGCACACGAACACCACTGAACCCATCCAACACACAGACACACCATGCACATACAACATACCATCCATCCCATCCGTCAGCCACAGTCTCATGAAAGGCATGTCATCCGAACAGCTGTCACACATACAGCAGTCACGCTAAGATACATGCCCATCACCAACCATGTGCCAGAAGTCCATGAAGCGCACGTCACACTGTGAGCAACAACACACAACATGGGCCACACCCCCCCGAGCACTGCATTGATGCACATGGCACAGGGCAGCACGCACACCAAGGAGATGGGACAACTGCAATACGTCGGGTGGCACACAACCATCACTCACTCATAACGATGCGTCCAATGCCATGTCCAGTAATCACAACAGACAGCAAATATGCAGGCCATGTCAGGCATGCACACACCTCAGACCATGCACTGTCATGCTGCCACAACACATGTCACGTTCGGCACCCATGGCTCACAGCATGTACCCCAAAAGCATATTCCATCCCAAATGCGTTTCTGGGGCATGACCCCCATGTTGCCATATGCGTTCCTAAGCGTTCCATTTGAACCCCAAAAGCATATTCCATCCCAAATGCGTTTCTGGGGCATGACCCCCATGTTGCCATATGCGTTCCTAAGCGTTCCATTTGAACCCCAAAAGCATATTCCATCCCAAATGCGTTTCTGGGGCATGACCCCCATGTTGCCATATGCGTTCCAAAGCGTTCCATATGCACCCCAAAAGCAAAGTACAAACCAGACCCAGGATGGGCCTGGAGCCCGCATACACCAGAGTCACAATAAGTAGGAGCACAGCAACACACCCATCGGCACAGCCAATCCGTCCCATGCCACATGTGCACAGCCCACAGTCCCATTGCCAAGCACACACAACAACAGATTGTACAGCCACACACCCGCCTCCGGGACACATGTGCACGAGAGTGCACGAACGGAGGATGTCAGACAACCAATACAGACTTCGCCAGGTGCAACACAATAACAAATCTCATTCTCTCCACAGGTGACGAACTGCTGGATGCTGGGGATGGAGACAGCAGCCAGCACAGCCAGCCTACAAGCCCCCAACGAGGACACACGGATGTGGAGGATCTGTCCTCCTCTTCGGACACGGACCACCAAGCAGGCCCATCTAGTGTGGCAGGGCCCAGCCGCTCCCCAGGACCCCTCCTACCCACCAACCCATCATCCAGGGCTGCTGAACATTCCCAGCCCCCTGCTGCCACTGTCGTTGCGGCCACTCCCACAGTCGTTGCGGCCACACCCACGGTCATTGCGGCCACACCCACGGTCATTGCGGCCACTCCCACTGCCGCAACCGCCACCATCGCCGCACCGGCCACCACCGCCGCCACCACCACCACGTCTTCGCTGGCACCAGCCCCAGCGCAGGTGGTGGCCCGGCCGACTGGATCCACCCTGGGAGCCAGGGCGAGGACCGTGGTGGGCAATGTGGCAAGTGGGCAGGCCGGTGGCAGCAGGACTGGTAGGAGGAGCAGGGTCAGGGAAACGCCAGTCCCCCCTGGGAGCCATGCCCTGCCTCAAATGGCCAGAGTCCTTGGGGCCTATGAAGAGGCCCAAGGACAAGTCTGCTTCAGACACGCGTGAGGTGCTGGGGGTGCTGAGGTCCATGGACGCCCGTATGGGCCAACTCGTGGACCTCATGGGCCAGCTGGTGGTGGCGGTGAGGTCACAGCCAGGGACAGCAGCTCCACCTCCGCCACCACCTGCCGGGGCGCAGGGTAGAGCAGCAGTGTCCAGTTCCCCTGCGTCCACAGCCAGTGAGCACACCTCACCCCCCACCAGCAGGTCGCCACCACACACCCCCCCTCCCAAACGTGGAAGGGGCCGTCCGAAGTACAAACAGATCTCCCGGGAGGACTTTGCACGCTCCAGACGCAAGTGAGGCAGCCAGCCAGCCTTCCTTGACCACCCACTGCATTGACTTGGACTACGATCCCACTCCACACAGCCATCTGGATGGCATGTGTCTGTTGGACCATGGACATGGAACAAGTGGGTACACCCTGAGCATCACGCAGCCGTGACCGACAGCTCATTGTCACTGCACGCACCACTTTTGTCATCACCTCGCACACAATCACATGTCACAGTTTGAAATAAATGCACCTCTTACACAAACTGCTGTTTGTGCCCTGTGTTTTAATTGTACGGAATACAACGGCCACCTTGGGCGGAAAGGCACCTGATGCGTGGCATGGCAATGGAACCGGAGGGGCTGTAGGGACCTAGGGGTGGGAGACAGAACAGGAGCACATTCAATGAGTGTGTCACACACCCATCACACAGTACATGTCAGCAACTACAAGCAATGTACACACATCGCACAGAGCAATAGGGCACAATGCCACAGCCACCATCAGTGGCATACTAACCTGGGCATGGAGCGTTGACACACAGCACGCAGTGAACCAAAGGCCACCCTGACACAGCACACACACACCAGCACGAATACAGCCACATCAGCCGTCGTACATGGACACTCACCGTCAAGTGAAGTAGCGGGCGATGAGCTGCTGGCGCACATTCCCAGCTTCCTCCTCTCCGCTGTCCTCCTCACTCGAGCTGTCCTGGTCTGCGGGCTGGGGCCCTGGTTGATCTCCGTCATCCACAATGAGGGGGATCTGCTTCCGAATGGCCAGATTGTGCAGCATGCAGCACGCCACCACTATCTGGCACACCTTCTGTGGGGAGTACGCCAGCGCACCCCGGTGCGGTCCAGGCACCTGAACCTGGACTTGAGGAGGCCAAAGGTACGCTCGACCACACGTCTGGTCCTCCCATGTGCCTCATTGTAGCGATCGTCTGCTGGGGTGTGAGGATTCCTCAATGGACTGAGCAGCCATGCCCCATTCGGGTACGCAGAGTCACCTGGGTGTGAGGGACACAGAGAACCGTTGCTATTCCAACTGGACAGGGGACAGCATCGCACAGCCAGCACGCTACACCACTCCACATACTCACCGACAATACAGCCACGATCCTGTTGCAGATTGGTCATCAGTCGTGGCAAGATGCTGTTGCGCATGACGTGCGCGTCATGGGCAGAGCCTGGGAACTTTGCACACACGTGGGTTATCACCATGTCCGCAAGGCACACCACTTGCACATTCAGGGAGTGCGTGTGCTTCCTGTTGCGGTACAGGTGCTCAGTGGCCTGTGGTGGAACAAGGCCAACATGTGTGCAATCAATGGCACCAACGACGTGTGGGATCCTGCCAAGGGCATAGAATGCACCCTTCACTGCCGCCAATTCACGAGCCCTGGGGAATCTGATGTACCTGTTTCGGTACAGCATCATGGCTGCCAGTACATCCCTCAGCACCTTGCTGAACATGGGCTGGGACATCCCTCCTCCACTGCCCACTGTGTGCTGGAATGACCCAGTGGCGAAGAAATGCATGGCAGCCATCACCTTAGCCGTGGGGGTGAATGCTGTCGGATACACCCTGCGGGGACGGAGATGGGGTTCCAACATGGCACACAGTCGATGCAGGGTTGGCCTGTCCAGCCGAAACTTCCTTATGACCTCAGTATCGTCCATGTCCGCCAGCAATTGGTATGGGCGGTCAATGTTCGGTCTCCGCCTAGGGAAGATGGCAGTGGACACATGTCAAAGCAACACAACACATAGCAATTTCGCATACACATCACTGACATGACTGAGCAAGCACATGAGTCACAGCCCAGCTGTCAAGCAGGGACGGCACGGCCACAATACACTTACACAGGTCTCCCACCAATGGCAATGGCTAGTGATACAAACCACTGCCATGAGCATGCACATGGGGATCTAGGCCCCAATGACTTGCGGGGCGTGCTGATGGGGACTGACTGCATATTCGTCAAGCGGCAACGCCATGGCAACATGAATGTCTGCTGAGCATGGCACTGCTTCCGAGGCTGGATGAGTATGGCACACGACGACGACGATGTGGGCACAGGCTGAGCGGCCAAAACAAGTGGGACCTGTGGCACGAGGGGATATGAGACAGTAGTAGGTGTCAGCACTGCACCCTATGTACAGCACTGTACGGATCACACCTCCCGAAACATTGACAGGTGTCCACATTGACAGCCCCATGCCAAAACGGCTGTGTGCTTGCAGACACACGTCACAGGTGAGAGGTTACATTGCACGTGCCAGGTGGCAGACGTACATAGTGGGAGCTGGCATGTGTGTGCATGTGTCTCCTGTTCAGGATCCACCAGATGGGCGCTGACTCTGTACTGACCATTGGACACAGCATGTTTCGTGGAAGGCTTGTGTGTGTGGGATGGTGGCACTGGATGTGCCTCCGTTGGGTGGGGGGCCATGCACAGGGCGGGTACGTCGATAATTGCGCATTGTTGGTCACGGTGGGTGCACCCACTCAGATGTGTTGCCCTGTGTTCAATTCCTATGTCCGCATGATGATGGACTGTAGATGTGGGCAGACTACACATTGGTCGATGTGCTGTCTATATGCATGTGCCTTCACACCAGGCACAGCTGCCCCTGCACATGTGACCCCTGCTGGACTCGCTGCTGGGTCTGTGGAACTGATGCACCTTCTGTGCGTGGGGCGGACAGCTCTCCTCACTTCCCTCATTGCGCATGTCATGACTTTGCCGCAGGTGACATGGATCATGGAGGGCCCACATGTACGCGTGGGTAGGCTACACATGATTGTTCACTGGTCGCCACCCCCAGTCAGTGTTTCGAATGGGAAGGTTGTTGTGCTGGTGGTATATTCGATGTGGCGGATGGGCGGGCCTAGGTGCGGGCTTACATTCCGGACATGGGGGGTAGTTGGATTGGCGACTAGTTGCAGTACACACGGGACACGTCTCTTCCTGTCCACATCTGGGTCATCCCTTGTACTCACTGACAGTGATACAGTCATCTTCGCCCCAGCCCTCATGTCCTCCCCTCGCTCCCCCAATATGCATGTGCACCTGCGAGGCTAGCGCTTGCACAGGCAGCCCCAAGCTCGCACCAGAGAGGGCAAGGAGTGTATGTGTGGGTCCAGTTGCACGAGTGGGCTGTCTCAGGGTATGATGTGTGGCGGGACGCCGTCCACCTGCGTGGTGCCCCAAATGGAGACCCGGCCTGCATGGACTATGCATCACAGTCTTCGCCTTCCGGATCCGCCACCTGCGACACCCAGTGGCTGTGGCTGCCCTTGCGGCCATGCCGCGTCCGTCTGTGACTGATGGCCCACACATTCACTCTTTGGCCTCTCTGGGGAGGGCTCGGGGTGGTGGCGCACGCGCTTGCACTTTGTCGCAATGGCATGTGGCGTGGTTGGAATAATGGGCAATGGATGTGATGGTGCGAGCCACCTCCCGTGACGTCAGTGCTGCTCGTGCTGTGGTGCGTCCCCCTACACTTCCATTTGACTTGTGCCATGCTACACGTTGAGGTTCTATTGCCTGCGTGATATGACCAGGAGGAGCGCGAGGAGACCTCTCACACACCATGCTCCACTGCCATCCCGTGCCCTGTATCGCCTGTGCGGATTGACTATGTTGGGGTTACACCTGGTCGACTGGGGCTGTGTGTGCCTTGTCAAGGGGCATGGCTGGCGCACAACAGGATCCAGCTTGTCCACAGAGGGTGGGCTGACGTGTGCGCCTGGTACCGCATTGTTCGTGTGCCCGGCTGCTGTGCACACACGTGTTTACTTCCCCCCCGACAGGTGTCCTCTCACAATGCCCAGGGAAGCGGTGGTGTACTGTTCATGACCCCTCCCAACACGGCGTGCTCCAAATTGGCATGTGCGCATTTACCCGTCACACCCACCCACCTGAGCACTGCGTCCATACGACTTCACACGACACATGTGTGTCTTCCACAGTTGTGCTACTCATTTGCGTTGACATCCAATGCCAGTGGACTACATGGTCATGTCACGACTGCCGTGTACTTCACATACTCTCATCCTCTCTCATTCGTACTTGTGAATTGAATCAGCGGAGACAGTTTTGGTTTCAAACATTATATTGAGTCTTCTGTCCTCTGTGATGCAGTATAGTGGACACTACTGGCAGCGGAATACATGTTGAGGATATACTGAGCATGGTTACAAATGGGATAGGGTGTAGGGTTACATGTGATTAGCTGTTGCATGTGGGATGTGGGCTTCAGAGTTACATCTGCTTGGCCAAGGCTGTGCTAATGTACATTTAGGTATAGCTGCGGAGCTGCGGACTTTGACACAGACGGTATACAAGTAGCCTACCAGACCGCTTGGCATCATGGGCACAGTCCATCTCAGTTCCATGTGACAGGTTTGCTGCGGTTGTTCCTCATGCACGCGTGCATGTGAGATGACATCAGGGCATGGGCTTGCGTGCATGCAGCGGCGTGCCACTTGTTGTTGCAATGTGGTGGTTACTGGACATGTCACAGTCACTGGGGTCGTGTTGTTATTGTATGCACTTGTCGTCCATGCAAAGGTCCTGGTATGGGATTCCCGGGGCGGGGTGGGAGGGGTGCAGCACCCACAGACTCCAGGCGACCTATTCATGTCCACTGAGCGGTGTGTGTGTCCATGGGCGCTGGATCCATGTCGTGTCCTGGTTGTTCGTGCAGTTCCGTCCATGTGGGTGCGATACACAGACCCCATGCCACTGCCTCCCACGATGCATGCGGTGTTCCTGGATGTGATGGGGAACAGTGTGCATGTCCCGGTCATATCCGATGTCATGGCGATGTCGTTGATGGTGTGGTGACAGTTGCCGGTCGTTTGGTATGGCTGTTGTGGTGGTGACTGGCCAGTCCGTGCGGAAGCTAAGCATGGGTGCGGGGTTGGACATCATAGGTCAATTGGGGGACTTGCGTCGGGGTCCGACGAATTGACAGGTTGTCAGGTATGCGATGCCGTCCAGCAGGGCTTCCATGTCATTGGTGGTATACATGTTTGCCAGCCAATGTAGCGGATGGTGGCTGTCAAGGTGTTGTTCGTAAGTTGTCCCTTGGAGGAGCATGATGGGGCATGCTGGGTGACATTCGATGTAGCTGTGCTCGATGATCCGTCGTGTGGAGGCACAGTGGTCCCATTTTAGTGCGGGTGCGATGTTGGCCACATACGCCATGCCCCCATAGGCAGAGCAGGCCCTGTCGTGTGCGTCCAGAGGGAGGAATAGTTGTAGCAGGTCCGCCTTTAGACATGCCGGGTTGGAGAGACACAACTCCACAGGATGCTGGTAGGGACACCTCCGACAGTAGAAGACGGGTATGACGCAGCTGAACAATGTGATGCGGTAAGTCAGTCGGTAACTTACGTTCAGCAGGGACAGGGGTTCGCATCCCAATATCTGTATCAGGTTGTGTTTGTACAGCTTGACCTGTCCGGCGTAGTTGGGTAGGTGTGTTGAGAGTGCCATTTTGCAGCGGTGCGTTGTGGTGGCGTGCTCCGGCTGTGTGTGCAGTCTGCAATGTGCACGCTCCGAGGTTGCTGTGAGCTCTGTGTAGTCGTAGGGAGACAGGACTTGTGTTTTGTTGGCTTGTGCGGAGGACACGGGCCCTCATCCCACATGCTTCTCAGACTGTTCAAGGTCAGTGATGTGTGACTCCTTCCAGATAACTTGCATGGGACCGACATGGGGAGTGTTTTCTTTTTCTTTCCCGTCCGTAGTGTTCTTCGGTGATATGCGCTATCTGCCCTGTGGTCGGTCTCCTCTGCATGCCTGTGTTGGTCTTTTTTTGGACAATGGCTGTATTCACCGGCTTCTTTCGTAGGGCTGTGGTTTCGGAGTTGGAATGGAAGGTCATTCAGTGCTGTCTGCTCTCCCTTGTGTGGGCGGCAGGCTGCCTTTCCGCTCTGCGTTGGGCCTTGTGTGTGGATGTTATTCTTGGGCCACCTGTTGTCGGTCCCCGGGCTCTTTGGTGTTCCGTTTTGTATGTCTTGTTCATGTGTGCAGGGTGGTATGGGTGTTTCAGTGTGGTACTGGCGTTCCTCTTCCCGAAGGGGCCCTGCTTCTCCTGGTTGGTGTTGCCGCCGCTGTGTGCTTCGCCATGTTTGTTACACTGGGGTGTGTCCTGCTGTTGCGTGACTTCACTGACATGTGTGCGTCGGTTGTGTGACGTTGGGTGTTGACCGTGAATTGGGCGTTGGGGACATGTCTGTGGCAGGCCTGTCACGTGTCATGTGCGTTCGGGGTGGGGCTGGTGTGTGTGCTGCTTGGTTGTGTCCCTGTGTCTGTGTGCGACGCATGCATGGCGCTGCGGTTGGCCTCTGCGTTGTGCGCATGTGTGGCAGCGTCATCGCCGCTTTGGGGCCGTGACGGGGTCGTTGGTTCCTAGTCCCAGGTGGTGTGTACACATGTGTTACGAGATGTTACAATTTGGCCTGTGTGTCATATGTGGATGCAATGGTGGATGTGTCGTGTACACGCGGGGTGGGGGTTGTCCGCTTTTTCCGCCCTTGCACTGTGTGCGCTGTTTGCGTGCACTTGTTGTGTGTGTGCCTACCTGCGTCTTCGAGGTACGTTGCATCCTTGGTGGTGCATCAGATAGAGCATAGGGAGGGCCTGAAGTGCTGGATTCATGCTCGGGGGAGCCGCTTCTTCGGTGTCCGTGCTCGGCGTTCGTGTTACCGCTTCGGTTTGACGTACGGTGTCTCTTAGCCGTGGGAGCCGTTTGTTTGCGGCATCGTAATTTGTACGCCGGGCGGAACGTGATTTCGTCGGACGGTGTGTGTCAATTGGGCTGCGCCGCTACGTGTACGGGCGCACTTTGATGGCGGACGGTGTCGCTGGCTTGCCGGCGGTGTTTGGCTGACTTTTCGCATCGTAATCGGGCGGGCGTGTGGACTGCTGCGTGCGGACGGTAACTGGTGGTTTTTGCATCCGCCAGCACGGCGGTAGTGCTTCCGCCCGACATCGTAATGGGCCCCTTTATTTATATGAAATGTAATAACTATTAAAAATTTAACACACAAATATTAGGAAACATAAACAACACTTATACAAAAAAACTACATCACATACATTTAAAATAAATACTAAAATACATAACACTAATTAAAAAACGATATTTTAAACAACTATATATTTGCAAACGATATTGATGACCTCTATATTTTGGAAATCAATATTACTTACCTTCAAATCGATATTCTTGACATCGATATTTCCAACTCGATATTTTGTCTGGACACCCAAAGATCTACTCTAAGGGCCCTATTATGAGCCTGATGGTCCGAGGAGTGCCAGATTCACGATGGTGCCGCGGGGGCAGATCCAGCCACCGCCGCACTAGCGGTCCAACGGCCCCATTAGGAGTTGGACGGTCGGACCACCCTGGGACTGCCGGCTCCACCAGGGTACCGCCATTCCCTGGTGTTAGAGCGGTGGTCAGAGGCTGCAATATGCTTGGCGGGACCGCCAGGGTCCTGCAAAGCATATTATGAGTTTCCTCTACTTCAGGGTTTACATTTAGATTCTTCCTTTATGTAAACCTTGGAGGAGAGGAAACAAAGGGGACCCTACAGGCCCCCCTGTGCCTCAACCGCATGTGGATACACACAGGGGGCATAACTAGTGCCCCCTGTGTGCATGCACATAGGTTCCTGAACTGCATTGACTTTCAAGTCTATGCCGTGCAGGAACCTTGTAGAGCGGTCCCATTGCGGTGCCTTTTTTAAAGGCACCGTGGCATTTGAAGAGGCACCGCCATGGGACCGCCATGCTGCCCGCCTGCCAGACTACTGAAAAGTTGTAATCTAGCAGCCAGGCGGTGGTGACCTTCGGCAGAGCGGTGGCGCGCACCACTCTGCTAAAAGTTGTAATCGGGCCCCAAGTGTTAAATATGCAACAAACAGCCACTTTGCATATGAAGTAAAAAAATTAATAGCTCTAGCCTACGTCTCCATAACCGAAGCTGCTAATCACCATAACCTTCTAATTAAAAGCCCCTATTATCAAGACAACGAAAATAAACTAAATCCCCTACTTGACTATTTTGAGGATACCTCGGTAGGAAGACTACACCGATCTGGGCACAGACACCAACCAAAATTCCACATTCCATTGTGGAATGTATACAACAGTACCCTAGACCAACAAGCAAAAACCAACAGTGCAGTGGAAGGATGGCATAATGCCTTCCAATCCACAATGGAAAGAAGTCAACCCATCCTACATAAATTACTAGAATCTATTAAAAAAGAACAAAGGGGGTCATTACGATGGCGGGCGAAGGCACAACCGCGGTGCTGGCGGTGGCGGAAAATGACCTTTTCCGCACTCCAGCAGCGGTCCTTGCGCCCGCCATATTACAATGGGCAAACATAGCCCATTTACCGCCCGCCGCGGACGACGTGAACCGCCAGAATTTTGCACACGCCACCCCGGCGGTGGGAGCCAATAGAGACCCACCGCCGTGCGGAATGACGTCCCGACCGCCGTACAAATTACGATGCCACAAACAACCCAGCACACCGCAGCGGAGAAACCACCAATCCAGAGACGGCGGAAGCACTACTGCGGAGCGTGAAACCAGACTCCCGGTCCCCTCCACCTGGTCCGGACCGCAATGGATCCAGCTCTCCGAGCCATTCCGGTGCTGTACCTCATATACTACCAGCAAATAATGGGCCGTCACGGACAACGCCGCAGGTACGCAATGACACAACTCCGCACACAACCACAACACACAACTCCTGTGCTGATATACGGTTCCTGTCCACATCAGACACTCTGGTGGGGACAGGAACACATCCCCAAGTGTACCCACACATGTCCCACCTGTCAGGAAATCACCCCTCCGCATCCGGGTCACCCATCAACCGCGAAATCACTGCAATGTCCCGGTCACGTCACCGCAGCGGTGAAGAGGCGGGAAAACATGCGCAAAATGAAGTAGGCAGGGCCGGCGCCAGGCATGGGCAGTCCACAAAGATTCACAGGGCTCCACCTCCACCCTTCCCACACTACGCTTCCCACACCCATTTGGGGCACATGATGTGTGCTCCTCCTGTGCCCCCCCTGCACAATTCATCTCCCAGGTGTAGCCAGACCTTGCACCTCACACACCAAAGGACCAGGGCGCCTGTCTTGGAAGGTGGGGGTGAAGAGGAACCCCCTGCACAGAAGCTCAGGGGCTGGACAACCCTCCTCCTCACACCTACCTCCCACTCATGTGAAGCAAACTGAGTATAATTATAAAATGAAGACTCACACTGCAGAAGAACATCCACTGAACTGTCCACACTGCCTGTCAAGTCACTCACAAACACCCCACACTGACACACAGCCACATACACACACCATAGGTCAGCAGCAATGGAGGACAATCAATGGGCCAGCCAAAAGTGAAGTGGACAGTGCTGGAAAAGCATGGAGCAAGCCACATAGCATCTGTACATCACATGCAAGAGAAGGAACATATCACAACACCCTTAGGCCATCAAATCAGACATGTGTGGTACAGTGAGTGAAATTAAACCAAACTGACCTCTGTGCAAAAACTCAGGGACACATCAAGGCAAGCCATGCATAGTCACAGGAATGATAGGAAGTGTCTGAAGTCATACAGTGAGCAGCCACACATCTGACTCAACCGACTTGACATGTGTACATCATCAGTACAACACACATGGCCCATTGTCACACTCCTTGACTGTCAAACACAACTAGGACCTTCACACATACCCATTCTCTACCCACCTCATACCTGCAGCACTCAACACCTGTGAGAAGCACACATAAAGGCCAAAATGGTGTCCTGTGAGTTCAATGAAAACCAATCACACTCCCTGTGGTGCACCCACAAACATCACACTAACACACAGGGATGCCTGAACCAATGCAGACACCAAAACAATAGCCAAACACAAAGCTCTCAAACAACATACACAGAAGTACAACAAGCCCACACATGGGCAGCAAAACAGTGGAAAGGCAATGTGACCCTAGACAGAACAGGAATACACAACATTGTCACTCAGGACCAATGCACAGACACCATACCTCAACACAAACAAGAGGTGCATCATCAAAAATCTACCATGAACACTAACTGGGATCAATGGGACAATCAGCTAACACAGACACAGACACCTCACCACCCATGAAGTGGTCAAGGTGCCATATTGTGCCAAAAGCATGCACATGCACAACCCTGAAAAGTGACAGGTCAAAAATAGGAGGACTAACCACCAATGTGCACTGAAAACAAGCCCAGCAACAAGAATCCTCCTTGCTGCATGTGACAGACACACAAGTAATGCACACCACACCTGCAACACACATCTGAATGTATCACACAGCAACAACCACTCACACACAACGTCATGCAAATAGAACATCACACACACATAGCATCAGTCAGTACAAAGAGCCAACACAGGCCAAACACTGCATACATCCACAACAAAACCATAACAGATGCACAGACCAATCCATCACAATGCAAACTCAGCTGCACATAAGGGGGATGCACAACAAGCAAGTACAAGGCACCATACACTGACAACACTGCATGCACACCAAGCAGTGTGTGCACAACAACCAAATCAGTAGCACACACATCTGAGTGCCACACCATGAACTCCCACAACACAAATCATCACAGCACAAACATAACATCACACTTGGGAAGTGTAGCACTACCTCAGCAAACACACATACAGCTTAGCCATCACCCACAGATGCACAACTCAGGGACATCCAGGTGCAAACAACATGACCAGAGGACTGTGCAGCCCAAACATCTGCACTGCACATGAGCAACCATGGCAGCAAACAAGTACAAGGAAAGAACACATAACTAATTTGCAAACTGTCCTGAGTAGCACATTGGTCTTGGACACAGATCAGCCTCACACAGCATAGTGTCACACTATGAAGTGGTGGGGAGGCTCACACACTGGCAAGCCATGGGGTGGAAGACATGAGACTGCAGTGGTGTGTATTTCAGTAGTGGACAGGTGAGCAGTGTACAGTACACAAACACATAGAGGAGTCACTCACAATGTGTAGGCATCAGAAGCACATATGGGGGATGGCATGACTCCACATACCACATACCATACTGGAGCCAAAAATGGGTCAAGTGACAGCAATGCATGAGAAAACTCACAAATATTGTCAGTGTGGCTGAGCAGTTCTGTACAGTGTGCACAAACAGTAACAAGACACATGGCGGATCAACAAAACACAACACAGACTTGCCTGTCACACACTCTGCATACTCACAACTGGCAGCAACAACAAGTAGGTGTCCCCCAGGAGTGCAAGGACACACCCACACACTGCACAGTGCACAACCCACAACTCCCACATGTGCCCACAATCTGAAACACATGGCAGACAATTGAAACAAACAGGCACTCAGCTTCTGTGTCATACATGTGTGCAGTTGGCATTGCAGGGGCACACACACATCAACACTAACAACAAAATCACCCCTTCACACTTCATGACCACACAAGTGCACACATCCAAATGTACCCATGTGACTAGGAAGACAGGCCATCACAAGATGACCATACATCAACACTGCTGTTCACACATCAAGAAAGATCACACAGATATGATGGACCCTGGCCAGCCCGCAAGTAATCCTGTGGATAGAATACACCCCTGTTCTGGTATTGCATCATAACATGACATGTGGACAATTTAGCAAACCTGACCATATGATGAGTATGATAATCGTAGATCATCACAAACACCCATTATTGCACCCTCAAGCCTCAGAACAAAGAAGAACTAAAGTGCCCCTCACCACAGCCAAACCCAGAAAAAGTAAAAGAAGCAATTGGCAATGTGAAGGTGGCATACAGAGCATTTGTCACATGCAACCACACACATACCGAAAACACTTTTATTTAGCAAGGACCCTGACAAAGCAGACAACAGGAGTAACTGTCTTTATTACATATCACCAAGATAGGCATCAAAAGTAGACAACAGCAAGGCCAGTGACCAGTCCATAGTGCAAAGTAGGTACATGTGTGCATGAGAACCTGCACAGGGAATGGGCATCCAAAGTTAAAAACAGCAAGGCCAGTGGCCAGTCCATAGTTCAAAGGAGGGACATGTGTGCATGAGAACCTGCACAGGGAATGGGCATCCAAAGTTGCAAACAGCAAGGCCAGTGGCCACTCCATAGTGCAAAGGAGGGACATGTGAACATGAGAACCTGCACAGGGAATGGTCCCCCAAAGTGACAAACAGCAAGGCCAGTGGCCAGTCCATAGTTCAAAGTAGGTACATGTGTGCATGAGAATCTGCACAGGGAATGGGCATTCAAAGTTACAAACAGCAAGGCCAGTGGCCAGTCCATAGTTCAAAGGAGGAACATGTGTGCATGAGAACCTGCACAGGGAATGGGCATCCAAAGTTACAAACAACAAGGCCATTGGCCAGTCCATAATGCAAAGGAGGGACATGTGAACATGAGAACCTGGACAGGGAATGGTCCCCCAAAGTGACACACAGCAAGGCCAGTGGCCAGTCCATAGTTCAAAGTAGGTACATGTGTGCATGAGAACCTGCACAGGGAATGGGCATCCAAAGTTACAAACAGCAAGGCCAGTGGCCAGTCCATAGTTCAAAGGAGGGACATGTGTGCATGAGAACCTGCACAGGGAATGGGCATCCAAAGTTACAAACAGCAAGGCCAGTAGCCAGTCCATAGTGCAAAGGAGGGACATGTGTGCATCTGAACCTGCACAGGGAATGGGTGACACCGTACACTGCCATGGGAATCACCACAGCTCTGAGGATACAGATGGGCAGTCCAGGCACCGCTGTGGGAGAGATGGCTTTGGGAGGGGGACTTTGCCTCAGACTTGGCTGTCAGTTGAACTGGGAGGTGGCTGATTGTCGGGGACTGTTGGCAGACCAGACCTGGGAGAGGGAGGAGCAGCTGAGGTAGAGGCATCAGTGGCTTTGTGAGCCGGAGGGCTGCTTGGACCGGGTGGCATGGTGGCACGGGGAGGCGGAGACATGCTGCCATGAGACACAGTGTGTGAGGGAGAATGTGGTGGGCTGCCTTTCCACTCCTTGGGGATTCGATACTGAAGAATTGTCTTGGTAGGAGTGTGAAGTGGGGCGGACACATCAGCCTCACTCGCCACCAAAGGTGCTTCAGGTGCAGGTGGTGGACCTCCCTCTGGTGATCTGCTGGGTCTGGTGGTACGCTTGGCCTGGCCTTGCCTTTTCCCCTCCATCTCCTGTTGACCAGGTGAACCCCCCACAGTGCCCTCCTGTCCCAGCTTCACAGGGGTGTGGGTGGGTGTTGAGGTTGTGGGTGAACCTGCCTTAGAGAGCCATTTCTGCGGACTCTTTGCAGACACCAGCTTCACAGCAGGCACAGCAACATTTTGCCTGTCTTTGGGTGCAGGTTTTGGGACAGAAGTGTCTTTGGATTGGACTGATTTGGATGCATGTGAGCCTGAGGCCTGCTTCTTGGCTTGATGCCCCTGAGTGTCACCCGAAGGGCTTTTGGCTTTGCGTTCCTGTGTGGCTTCTTTTGGTTTTGGGGATGGTGTCTGTGCTCTGGCCCGCTTGGAGTGCTGCTGTGTTGTGCTTCGTGTGGAGTACTTTGAGCCTGAGGGCTGTGGTGTGTGGTCACTCTCGTCAGATGTGGCCACTGGCAGGGTGGTTGCCGAAGGGACTGGAGCTGGACCCTGAGCCTGTGCCAGCTGAATGGCTGCTGTCACTGTGGAGGACAAAGACTGGACAGTCCTGTGTAGCCCACCCACATCAGAATGCATGCCCTCCATGAAGGCAACTACCTGTGCCAACTTCTTGTCATGATCAAGGAAGGCATTCAGTAGAGTAGTCTGACCCACACACAGCTGGCGCAAAAGCTCCACCGCCTCAACACTGAGGGCAGCAGGGGAGACAGGGGCAGGGGCAGTGGTGCCTGGGGAGAAGGACACTCTACCCCTCTTACTGCTGCGGGCACGGGCAGCACTAGTGGAACTAGCCGGGAGGGTGGGCACTAGACGATGTGTGGTGGAAGAAGAGGCAGATTTCCCACTCCATGTGTCCGCCAACATCGAGGAGTCACCTCTGGCGTCAGATGACGTTGAGGTTGGTGTTTCCGGGCGTGATTCTTCAAGGGCACTCCGGTCCCCCTCCGAGGCGCTGGTCACATCAGTGTCAGTGAGCTCATGTGTTGCCGTCGAGCAAGATGCCTCATCCCCGGTGTCCGTACCCTGTCCTTCTGTGCCCTCTGTAGATGCTGCAAGAGACAGAGACGTAGTTTCAGTTTAGTGCCATACTCACAAACATCATATGCAAACAAAGCACAAAACAAGATGATGATAGCCCCATGTTGAACACACCCCTGTGCAGTCTGCATGTGCAGCCACAATGCAAAAATATGAAGATGCATGGGAACATGCATACTTGGCATTGATGACCCATGAGATGTTCACACAGCCAAATAGCTTGCCCGTGCCTCCATGTAACCTGACATACAGATCCCTGTAAGCATACCCACATGCCTGTAGGTGAAAAAGATGTACTTCTCAACCTGTTGTCACAGTCACATATGGAGTCACTTTAAGGGGACAACACAGATACAGACTCCAAAATGTCCACTTGCAATGGCCATGAGCTCCTGCCATCCACCATGTTGTGCTTTGAAGCACAACTACTGTTGCACATTGGTGTCAGATGTGTAGTTCCCACAAGTTCGAGGTCAGGCACTGCACACATCGACGAAAGCACACTAAGATGAGGCACACTGCCGTTCACTGCCCAGTGATGTCCATGACTTCCCTAATGCAGCAGATGCCATAAGGCCACATCTCAGCATGCAATGTCAAGGGCCATTACATGAAACACATGAGAAAGTACATGTACCGCAAATGCATGACAGCTGCACTCAACACAGAGGCCACTTACAAGCCATTGCATCACACTAGGAACATCACAGAGCTCTGCACTGGCTCAGGGTTGGGACACATGCAGTCACATCCCAAAAGTCACCCTTCGCAGAATACTCACCCCCAACTTGCTGCTGATGGGCCCTCAAGTGTCCATCCAGCTCTGGCTGTGTCACTGCCAAGATGCGTGCCATTAGTGGTGTCATGCTCCTGCGCGCCAACCTGCCAGTCCGAGGGAGCAACCCCAGCGTCATCTCTGCCACGTTCTTGCTCAGCCGGCAGATGTCATCCCACCCCTTGTGACAGTGTGTGCCGTCGGTTGGAGACACCCAGAGCCCGCACCTTGCGTGTAATGTCCCTCCATATGGCCTTACGCTGGTGGACTTTGAGCTGCAGGCATGGGAGACAAGAGGAGGAAATATCAGTAACAATGGGTTATGTACCATTGTGTCTCAGTACAGGAGCATGCACAAAATTAGCACAGCTATTCAGACATGCTTAGCAGGGGCCATACAGCATGACACGTAGTTCATTAGCATAAGACAATCGTACCCAAATGCATGCAGGTATGAGAATGGGCACAGTACCTGGACATCTCATGCACATGCAGAATGCCAGCACAGAAAGCAATGTGAAGGAGGCCCACATCTGCAATGCAGTTTGTGAGGGAGCAAGACAGACATCACATTGTAAATGATGTTCCGTGGCATAATCATTGTGTCCAACAATGCACACCCCTCAATGTCCTTGGGCTGTGAATGGCTCACTGTGTCATGGCGTTCACATTTAGGGACATGATCTGACATTCTCACACCCTTCTCACAAGGCCTGTCTTGTGCAATCCACAGGCCTAAGATAGCTCATTGAGGAATAGGGTGGCAGACGACACATATGTCTCACTCTGACCATTCAGTGATGGGTCCCTGTCAATTTGGGCAGTGACTGTGCAGGCCAGAGTGGCTCACACTGAGGTTTAACGTGGGCCATCATAACAGTCACATGCATGTATAATATGAGAGTGCAAACAGTGCCTACACATGCGAGTCAGTACACATAGAATAAGGGAAGGGGGATGTTTCTGAAGTACAACAATCTGCTGTGACATATGGGAATTTCCAACAAGATTAACACCCTCCGGCAGTTCTCTCTTGTGCATACTGCTCACAGATCCATGGTGGCAATAGAAATTCAAACACACTTCCATCAGTACCCTCTGGACGGAAAGTCTTTGTAATGTCACAAATGAGCATGTGAAAACCTCCTGGACTCAAACATCCATTCGCACAGGCAATGTCTGTCCTGACTTC
The DNA here is from genome assembly GCA_963921515.1 of Calotriton arnoldi. Classification (NCBI taxonomy): domain Eukaryota; kingdom Metazoa; phylum Chordata; class Amphibia; order Caudata; family Salamandridae; genus Calotriton; species Calotriton arnoldi. Next base: position 975,185 of record CAWUFW010006012.1, read on the forward strand.
CACTTTCCAAACTTGCAGTGTCACTGTATGGCTGCAATAACACTGCATGTCCCTCCCATCCTGAAATGCAGCCCTGGAAATGTGTTACATAGGCGACAAACCCCATTTTCCTTAAGTCAGCATGCTAGGCAGTGTATCACACAAACCCACACTCTCAGGCACATACTGCAGCAGATCAACTTCATGTGTGCACTCCCTGCACTCTCACTTCCACTCTGAGACACTTACCATGACATCTGGAGCACCATAGAGCCTCCCATACTGTGAGAGCACCTCGTCCACAAGGACCTCCAGCTCCTCTGTGGTGAAGGGACAGGCCCTGATGTTCTCAGTTCTCGCCATCACTGGGTCCAGGAGACAGGAACAGCAGCAGTTGGTGGTGAAGAGTGTCAGGCAGCAGTGTCTAGAAGCAGTGGAAATGTGTGGCTCTCTCCCTGGGGTTGTTTCAGTGGTACTCAGATGCTGCAATTGGTGTTCCAGGTCAGCTTTTTTCAAATGCATCGAATGACCGGCCCCGCGGTGGTGGAGCACGCCTATTGCGATTTTCAAAAGTGCGTTTGTCTACCGCAATTGCGGCTCCCATTGGCTGTAAGGGCATGGGCATTGGCGATGACACACCAGGGGGCCCAGGCGGTCGCTACCGCAATCGTGCATCTTTCAATTGCATCCAATGACCAGCCCCGCGGTAGCGGAGCACGCCTACCGCGATTTTCAAATGTGTATATCACTACCGCGATTGCGGTTCCCATTGGCTGTAAGGGCATGGGCATTGGCGGTGACACACCGCGGGGCCCAGGCGGTCGCTACCGCGATCTGGCCGCTTGGCATTGGTGCCTATGGACATGATTGTGGTGGCGGTGCACGCTTATGGCACCTATGGACACATCAATGCTGTAGCAATGGCAATGGGCAGTTCCCAACATTGAACAGTAGACACTTACTATGAGTCATGCCACCAGTTAGTGCAAACCAATGCTAGTGTTACATTTGACTCGCTGATGACTACACATGCCATGTCAGTGCATAGGATTACATGCATTGGCATGTACTCCCTCACATGTCACTTATGATATTGTTGTGCATGTACACAGATCTGTGGTGTGATGGACTCTCAAAGATGTACACATGTCAATGTGTGAGATGGCAAAGCAACACACAGTAATGAAGGTCTGGCTACATGATGTGCCTATTTCACTGTGCACATTGCTGAGCTCCTGTACATACTTGATCATTGTGCGCACACTGTGCTCATTGTGTTGTTATTATGTGCTCTGTCGGACTTACGCAAGAGGGTGCAGCAGGTACAGCAGCTACGTCAAAGCCAGCAGTGTTGCTGTTTCACACATGTGCTGTGTCAACTACTCTCAGGGCTGGTGACACAAGATGTTGAAATGTACCTTTTGGCATTCACATAGTCTGAATCTGTTTGGGGAGTACTCACTGTGTGAATACTGGACAAGTGTACGACTAGTTTAGATCAAGGTGTCCCTACATGTAACTTGTGGTGTAAGCTGTAGTTTCATGCCAGTCATTGTTGGCGCTGTGTCAGCCAAAACCTAAGATGTTGTGCCCATCTCAGAGGGGAATTGAATTGACATGTGTCCCCTTCCCTTCACCTAGGAGGCAACCAAATCTTTTTCGTCCATTCACGGTGCTTGCGGACATGGAGGATGAGGACGTCATACGTAAATTCCGTTTGGATCGACCTACCCTTCTGGACCTATGTGCTCAGTTGGAGCCCCATCTGAGGCCTCGCCAAACCTATCCAACTGCTCTGACACCAACATGTAAGGTGATGGCGGCCCTGCATTTTTTTGCAACTGGTTCATTCCAGTACACGGTGGCCAGCGCAGGTGGGATGTCTCAACTAATGTTCAGCATGGTGCTACGTGATGTCCTGTCCGCTATGATGAACTACAAGGACAGCTACATCCATTTCCCCAGGAGACATGAGTTGGCAGCTGTGAAGGGAGATTTTTATGACCTTGCCCACATACCTAATGTTGTTGGTGCCATTGACTGCACACATGTTGGCCTGGTTCCACCACAGGCATGTGAGCACATCTACAGGAACAGGAAGCATACACATTCCATCAATGTGCAAGTGGTATGCCAGGCGGATATGATAATCTCCCATGTCTGTGCCAAATTTCCAGGATCAGCCCATGACTCCTACATCCTGGGTAACAGCATCGTACCACAGCTGATGGCAAATCTGCATCCAGAGCATGCGTGGATTGTGGGTGAGTACGCAGAGTCAAGTAGTGTGCTGTATGTGTGACATGCTGTCCTCTGCCACAGTTTTATTACAAAGTTGGTCTGTGTATCTGACACCTAGGTGACTCAGCATATCCCAACCGGCCTTGGTTGCTGAGCCCACTGCAGAATCCCAGGACCCCTAGTGAAGTCCGCAACAATGAGGCCCATGGGAGGACACGTCGTATGGTGGAGCGTAGTTTTGGTCTTCTTAAGTCTCGATTTCGGTGCCTGGACAGGACCGGAGTACACTGATGTACTCTCGCCAAAAGGTGTGTCAGATCGTAGTTGCATGCTGCATGCTCCACAACCTTGCCCTGCGCAAAGAGATCCCCCTGATCCTGGACGATGATGAGCAGCAGATGCCCCCGCCTGCAAACCCACACATGTCCAGTGAGGAGGATAGTGGAGAGGAGGAAGGTGTCGACCTGCGTCAACAGCTCATCAACCGCTACTTCCCTTGAAGGTGAGTGACATTGTACAACCGTGCCATTGTATGCTGTTTTTGTTGTTGGAGGAAATGCCATGGGGAGCTTTGTGACAGCTGCCTGTTGTTGGCTCTGTGCTGAGGGCTGATGTTTCTGGGACAGGGTAGTTATGCACAGCTACATGATGTCTATGTCGATGTTGTTGCTCATTGTGATGTGTGCAGGTTTGAGTACCTTGATGACAAGTGTTGTGTAATGGGTGTGATGCCATTGCCTGACAAGTGAATGTTGTTCTCTTGTGTTTTCCTAGGTTCCTTCAGCCTCTCAATGCCTCACAACAATCAGTGCACCTGGTACATTGTAATCTGAGTCAAGATTGTACATCCTGTGATAAACATGGAGTTGACATGAAAACATAGGTGTGTAAAGAGTGTTTATTTACAATAAGTATATGAGACCGGGAAGTGATTATTTAAAAATAGGTGGGAAGTGAATCAATGAGTTGCCAGTGATGGTAGACAAGACAATAGAGTAGTCGACACAGTCCAACAGACGCCTGCCATCAACATGGCAGTGTGGGTAAGGATAGTCAACAAAGTCAATGGCAAGGTGAAGAGAGGTGAAGAGAGGTGCCATCATGGCTGTCTCTTTGACTGGCGTTTGGCTGGCGCTTTGCCACGTGATCCTCCCTTGTTTTTCCACGGACGGCCCCTTGAGCGTTTGGCAGGGGGGCCTCTGCTGCGGGCTCAGAGGTGTCTGAGGACTCATCCTGTTCCAGCTCACCCGTCTCTGTGGCCGCAGGTGAGGTGGTGGGACTGTCATCCTGCGGGCCACTGGAGGCAGGTTGAACTGTCCTTTGGGCCGCAGGCATGTCCCTCAGAACACCCACAAGCTGGCCCAAGAGGTCCACGATGTGGCCCATACGCATGTCTATGGACCTCAGCAGCAGGCGGAGCTCCCGCGATTCTTCCAGAGCCTGGCCCGTGTGTCCCTGGGCTTGTTCGTATGCCCCAAGGACTCTGGCGATGTTGGCCGGGGCTTCGGTCCCAGTGTCCTGTTGATTTTGTCGCCCAGTTGCCCTCCCACCTGCCCTGCTGTCCCAGACCTGTGGCGTCACCACTCGACGCACCCGCTGACTCTCCCTGCCCTCCTCAGATTGTGGGGTGGTGTGGGTATCCTCTGAGGCAGGGACAGTGTTGCAGGCAGCACTGGTGGTGGTGGTGGTGGTGGAGGCCGCACAGGTCGTTACAGCAGGGGTCAGCGCAGTTGTTGTTGCTGAGGTGGTGGTGGTGAGGACAGTGGGGGCCTGGGACCTGCTGCGCCCTGGCAGGCCTGATGGGCCAGGTTCTGTGTCCACATCTGAGGAATTTAGGGAGTCTGCATCCGAGAGTCCATGTTCCGGGGGGGAGACTGGCTCTGCAGGTTGGTGTTGTCATCTGCAGCAGTCAATTCTTGGTCACCTGTAGAGCAGAGAAGAAATGGTCATTGAAGTGCAGCCAACAAGCTTGGTGTTAGATGTTTGGATGTTACATGTTATACACCACACAGTTTACATTGAGATCACTTTGTATGGCTGCATGGTACTGGGCATCATGACATGATGTGTAGGTACCTATATTACTTGTCCATGGTGTGACATGTCAATAGATACCATGCTCCACGTACAGATTGTGTGATCACAAGGACATGTCGTCATCTAACGACTAGCAGCACAACAACTTTATGTGAAGCATCTTTGTTTTTTACTCTGCATGGAAGACCTTCATTCTGAGCATGTACTAGCCATTGTTATCTCATGCATCCCTCTGTCATATCATGTTCTTTGCTTTATTTTTAACCCCTTCGGTGCTCACGACGGCTGGGAGCCGTCATGACACATAGTGGGCGTGTGCTCATGACGGCTCCCAGCCTGGGGCGCGATCGTGCAGCAGGGATGCTCTTTTTTTTTTTTTTTTAAATGCCCAAATTGTGTCGGGGAGCAGCCCCTTGGGCAAGGGTCGCTCCCCTTGGGGGTGATTTATGTAGAGTTGGGTCTGCCCCCCTTTGGGGGGCGCAGATCGGATATATTTTTTAAAAAAAAGGTTTGTGGCGCCCACTGGGCCACCAGGGTTATTTATTTATTTTAAATGCCCTTTGTGTTTTGGGGAGCGGCCCCTTGGGCAAGGGTCACTCCCTTGGGGGAGAAATATGTGTAGTTGGTTCTGCTCCCCTTTGGGAGGCAGATCGAATTATTATTTTAAAAGGTGTGTGTGCCCCCACTGGGCCACCAGGGATTTTTTAAATGCCCTTTGTGTTTTGGGTGAGCGGCCCTTGGGCAAGGGTCGCTCCCTTGGAGGAGAAATATGTGTAGTTGGTTCTGCCCCCCTTTGGGGGGGGGCAGATCGGATATATTTTTTTTTTTAAAAGGTTTGTGGCGCCCACTGGGCCACCAGGGTTTTTTTATTTTTTTTAAATGCCCTTTGTGTTTTGGGGAGCAGCCCCTTGGGCAAGGGTCACTCCCCTTGGTGAGAAATATGTGTAGTTGGTTCTGCCTCCCTTTGGGGGGGGGCAGATTGGATATATTTAAAAAAAAAAAAAGGTTTGTGGCGCCCACTGGGCCACGAGGGTTTTTTTTTGTTTTGTAAAAGCCCTTTGTGTGTCGGGGAGCGGCCCCTTGGGCAAGGGTCGCTCCCCTTGGGGGAGCAATTTGTTTAGTTGGGTCTGCCCCCTGTGCCCACTAGGCCATCAGGGATTTTTTTTAAATTAAATTATGTTTTTGGGGAGCGGCCCCTTAGGCAAGGGTCACTCCCCTTTGGGGATAATTTATTTTGGCTGTTTCTGCCCCCCCTTGGGGGCAGATTGGCCTTGTGAGTGTAGGCCCATCTGCCCCCAAGATGCCATTAGACACCAGGCATTGTTTTAGTGTTGTTGGGGAGCGGCCCCTTGGGCAAGGGTCGCTCCCCTTGGAGGAGCAATATGTTTTTGGGGAGCGGCCCCTTCGGCAAGGGTCGCTCCCCTTTGGGTAGGATTTATTTGGGCCGTTTCTGACCCCTTGGAAGGGCAGATCAACCCAAATAAACAATTAATTTTATTGTATACCCACTAGGCCACCAGGGATTGTTTTTGTGTTGTTGGGAGCGGCCCCTTGGGCAAGGGTCGCTCCCCTTTATGGGGTATTTATTGTGGTTGTTTCTGCCCCTTTGGGGGCAGATTGGCCATATGTTTTCAGGCCCATCTGTCCCCCAGGGGGAGGGGCAGAAGCCAGTAGACACCAGGGCTTTTTAAATGTTGGTGTTGGGGAGTGACCCCTTGGGCAAGGGTCGCTCCCCGTTTATGAGGGTGAATTGTTTGGCTGTTTCTGCGCCCTGTGGGGGCAGATCGGCCTTATTCTTTTAGGCCCACCTATCACTTTTGCTTGGCTGGTGGATAGTAGGTGGACTAGTGCATTATTTGCATATGTGATTGTAATGTTTTATTTCTCCTTTTTATTCTAGTGTAAAGCTTTTGATTCCTGTTTGCGGTTTCGACAGGGGTTGTTCTGCAGTTTTGCGTAGTTGCATTTTTTTGGTAAGAAAAACATTTTTGTTGTATTTACTCCAAATTAGTATTATTGTCATGCATGAATGAATTTTTTTGTAAGTGGTGTCATAATGGCAGCATATTTAGTTAGTGTTTTGAGATTGAAATTCTTTGCGATGTGTTTTGCATTGTCTTATGTGTAATTTTCTTTTCTTTTTCTTTTTTAGTGGGATATTGTTGATCCTTACTGTGTCTGTGCAGAGTAGGTGGTGGTGAGTCTAGCTGCTTCTGGCAAGTGAGTGGTATCGTTTTGGAGTATATAGGTCTTTCTGATAAAGATGCATTTTGTCTATTACTTATTTTACAAAGTGTTTGTTGTTGTTGACTTGTTTGACAAGTTACCTTTATTAGTAAGGATTATGGCTAGCCGTAGAATGACTGCTCAGCAGGTGGTTGGTATGCTTCTTGAATCTTCCTCTGAGCAGGATTATGAGACTGACAGTGCGTCTGAGGGAGAGGAGGAAGGGGAAGATTCAGGCAGTGATTTTTCTCTCCACATGGAATCATCGGATGATGAAGATACTCTCAGTGCGGATGAAGGTACTCTCAGTGCGGATGAAGTGCCTGTTTTAGAGGGGGCCACTGATGTGCTGATGGTGCAGCAAGAGACATTGGTATTGCAGCCTGAGGCTGCAAGGCTTCCTACTGGAAGTGCTGGACTCTGGGTTGATCCAAACATGGTGCAGCCGGTGTTGCCTGCCTTTAGTGTGGATGCAGGGTGTAGAGTGGATTGCGAAAATGTTTTGCCTATACAGTTTTTTCAGTTGTTTATGGATGATGTATTTTTGGCTGAGATTGTTGAGCAGACTAATTTGTATGCTGAACAGTTTTTGAGGGGCCACACTTAAGCCCCACTCTAGAGCTACCCGGTGGACTCCCACAAATCTGGATGAGATGAAGAAGTTTTTGGGTTTGACTTTTTTGATGGGCTTGATAAGGAAGCCATCCATGGCTTCATATTGGTCTACCAGTCCCTTGATGGCAACGGCCATATTTCCTGCGATTATGACCCGTGATTGGTATTTACTTTTGCTTCGGATGCTGCATTTTGTTGATAATACTTTGGCGTTGGCCCGAGATCACCCTGACTGTGACCGTCTTTTTAAGATTCGGCCTGTTCTTGATCACTTTGTAGATCGATTTTCAGAGATCTATACTCCAGGGAAAGAAATATCTATTGATGAGTCTTTGGTCCTGTTCAAGGGCCGTTCGGTTTTTAGGCAGTACATCCCTAGCAAGAGGGCACGTTATGGAATTAAGCTGTATATGTTGTCTGAGAGTAGGACAGGATATGTTTTTAATTTCCATGTGTACACTGGTAGGGATTCCACTATTGACCCCCCTGGTTGTCCGTCCACTTTTGGAGTTTCAAGAAAATTGTGTGGGATCTTGCTAGAGGACTGTTTAACAGAGGCCACCATTTGTACCTTGATAACTTCTACACTGCTGTGCAATTGTTTAAGGAATTGTTCAAAGTGGACACTTTTGCTTGTGGCACAATCCGCTCTAACCGTAAGGTTATCCAAAAGAGCTTGTTTCCAAAAAACTTCAGAGGGGACAGTGCAGTTCCTTGCGTAGTGATGAACTACTAGCTGTGACATTTGTGGACAGGAGGGATGTGTACATGCTGACTACCATCCATGATGAGAGTACTTCACCTGTGGCTGTTTGGGGTCAGTTTGCTGAAGTACGCAAACCTGTGTGCATTTTAGACTACAATAAGCACATGGGTTGTGTTGATAGAGTAGATCAGAGGTTGGAACCTTACACTGCTATTCGTAAGGCTTACATTTGGTATAAAAAGTTGGCCATCCATCTCTTCAATTTAGCAACTTTCAATGCTTTTGTTGTGTACAAGGAGTGTTCTCCTGAGTCAAAGTTGACTTTTGTTCAGTTTCAGCAGTCTGTGATAGGCAGCTTTGTTGTTGTGGAACAGGCAAGTGTTCCTAGAGTTGGAGTGGTGGAGGATGTGGCTAGATTGAAAGATTGCCGCTTTCCTGATTTAATTCCTCCCACGCCCAAAAAAAACAATCCCTGTAAGAGATGTAGAGTCTGCTTCGCGAAGAGGTGTGCGGAAGGAGAGTTGTATGCACTGTGCCGATTGTCCTTCTAATCCTGGGATGTGTGTGCCCTCATGTTTCAGATTGTATCACACTAAAAAGAGTTTTTGGGAGCAACCGTGAGTCTAATAGTGTACTGCCTGGTCTGTATGGTTTTATATAGTTGTTCAGTTTCACGTTTGGCAATAGAATGATGTCTTTAGTTACTGCTATTGTTTTTGTAGTTATAGTTTGGTATCTAGTTGCAATTGGTTTGTGTTTTCTTTCTTGTTTAAAAAAAATTTATGACGGTGTGCGTGGACTGGCGGTTGGCTGGCGGTGTGTGTGGACTGGCGCTTGACTGGCGGTGAGTGGACTGGCGCTTGGCTGGCAGGGTGCGTGGATGGGCACTTGGCTGGCGGTGTACATGGACTGGTGCTTGGCTGGCAGTGTGCGTGGACTGGTGCTTGGCTGGCGGTGAGTGGGCTGGCGCTTGGCTGGCGGTGTGCAGGGATTGGCGCTTGGCTGGTGGTGTGTTTGGACTGGCGCTTGGCTGGCGGTGTGTTTGGACTGGCGCTTGGCTGGCGGTGTGTTTGGACTGGCGCTTGGCTGGCGGTGTGTTTGGACTGGTTCTTGGCTGGTGGTGTGTTTGGACTGGTGCTCGGCTGGCGGTGTACGTGGACTGCCGCTGGCTGGCGGTGTGTAGTAGTGGCTAGCTGCTGGTCACTACACACACAGTGCTAGCTAAACGCCACTCCACGCAATCCGTGAGCTGGTGTGGTTGCTGTGTCAGGAATGTGGGCGTGTGAAAGTGATGGGCCCTTGAATGGCGCTGTCTGCTGGTGTGAGTGTTGTAATGTGCTGGGCCCGCGGCTGGCGGTGTGAATGGTTTTGTATGTGTCACACGTATGAAAGGTGTATGAATGGCCTGTAAAGAGGTTGGTGCCTTGTCGTGGCTTTACAGCTCACGAGCTGTGAGTCAATGGTTCAGTTTCTCGTCCTTTCAATTATTAACAGTGCATTTCTTTTTTGTGAAATCTCTGGTTAAAACAACTATATATACTGAACCATCGCTCACACTCGTGCCAAATCCAACCAGTATGTATGTGTGCTTGAGGAATAGGTGGTTGTGTAGACATTTTTATTTCTTTTCTGTTTTTGTCAAGCAGGGTGTACCTTGTCCCTTTTTGTGAATGTTGTAATGTGTTGGTTTTGTGCCTGGTGGTGTGAATGGTCTTGTGTGTATCATGTATGAAAGGTGTGTGAATGGCCTGTAAAGCGGTTGGTGCCTTGACGTGGCTTTACAGCTCACGAGCTGCGAGTCATTGGTTCAGTTTTTTGTCCTTTCAATTATTGACAGTGCATTTCATTTTTGTGAAATCTCTTGTTAATAAAATTTTATATACAGAACCATCACTCGCCCTCGTGCCAAATCCAACCAGTATGTGGGTGTGCTTGAGGAATAGATGGCTGTGCAGTAGTCTTTGTCTTTTTAGTCTCTCTGCCAAGGTGTACATTTCATCCAAGAATAACCTACCAACTGTACATTTTGTCGTGAACTAAACACCCAGGGAGTACATGGTGATATCTCTCTGTGGATCCCAACAAGTTATCTTACCCACAATGTCCTGCAAACCTCAAAATGTGACTGTGACATTTTCCTTGCATTATTGTGCTCAAATTTTCACGCTGCAGAAAGTAACACCAAATTTCTAACCCCCCAGCATTTCTCAAAGTATCCCAATAGAAATGGTACCTCACTTGTTTGGGTGGGCCAAGTACCCGCAGCAGGGAAGGGCCCAAAACCTATTGATGCAACATCAAAATTACCTATCCCAAACCAACCTGGTTTTGCAAGGGGGGTCCCATGAGTTTTTGGCCCGGTGCTCGGCGGCCATCTTGGGAAACCTACCAAACCCACACATTTCTGGAAACTAGACACCTGGGGGAGTCCAGCGAGGTATGGCTTGCATGGGTCCCCCAACATTCTCCTACTCAGAATCCCCTGCAAACCTCAAATTTTGCTGACAAAATCACTTTTTTCTCAAATTTCTGTGTGGGAAAGTTCTGGAATCTGCGTGGATCCACAAATTTCCTCCCACCCAGCATTCCCCCAGGTCTCCCGATAAAAATGGTACCTCACTTGAGTGGGTGGGTCAAGGACCCGCGACAGGCAAGGGCCCAAAACTTATTGAGGCGACTTCAAAATTACCCATCACAAACCAACCTGGTTTTGCAAGGGGGGTCCCATGAGTTTTTGGCCCTGGACTCGGCGGCCATCTAGGGAAACCTACCAAACTCACACATTTCTGAAAACTAGAGACCGGGGAGTCCAGCGAGGTATGGCTTGCGTGGGTCCCCCAACATTTTCCTACCCAGAATCCCTGCAAACCTCAAATTTCGCTCAAAAATCTCTTTTTCTCACATTTCTGTGTGGAAAGTTCTGGAATCTGCGTGGATCCACAAATTTCCTCCCACCCAGCGTTCCCCCAGGTCTTCCGATAAAAATGGTACCTCACGTGCGTGGGTGGGTCAAGACCCGCGACAGGCAAGGGCCTAAACCTATTGAGGCGACATCAAAATTACCTATCACAAACCAACCTGGTTTTGCAAGGGGGTCCCATGAGTTTTGGCCCTGGGCTCGGCGGCCATCTAGGGAAACCTACCAAACCCACACATTTCTGAAAACTAGACACCTGGGGGAGTCCAGCGAGGTATGGCTTGCGTGGGTCCCACAACATTCGCCTCCCCAGAATCCCCTGCAAACCTCAAATTTTTCTCAGATTTCTGTGTGGGGAAGTTCTGGAATCTGCGTGGATCCACAAATTTCCTCCCACCCAGCATTCCCCCAGGTCTCCCGATAAAAATGGTATCTCACTTGTGTGGGTAAGCATAGTGGCTGCAACAGGAAATGGCCCAAATCGTACTGTGGAGACTTCAAAATTACCTATAAGAAAACTACCTGGTTTTGTGGGGGGGCACCTGAGATTTTGGCCCCGGGATTGGCGGTCATCTTGGGAAAGTAACAAACCCAAACACTTCTGAAAACTAGACACCCGGGGGAGTCCAATGAGGTATGGCTTGCGTGGATCCCCCAACGTTTCCCTACCCAGAATGCCATGCAAACCTCAAATTTAGCTGGAAAAAACACATTTTCCACATATTTTTGTGTGGAATCACCGTGCCTGCAAAAATGTCCTACCCCACTGTGTTCTCCTTAATGTCCCGAGTAAAATGGTACCTCACTTGTGTGGCTGTCCAATGCAGAATTGGCTAAAAACGTATTTTTAAAAAAATATAGCGCTTAGAATTCTCGGTGTTATACCCTTATTCCCTATATTTTGGGCTCTTCCCAGTCACAGGCCCTTGCCCCAACCACACAAGTGAGGTATCATTTTACTTGGGAGACTCAGGGGAACGCTGTGGGGTAAGACATTTGTGCCGGCACGGTGATTCCACGCAAACATATGTGGAAAATGTGTTTTTTTCAGCTAAATTTGAGGTTTGCATGGCATTCTGGGTAGGAAACTGTTGGGGGATCCACGCAGGCCATACCTCATTGGACTCCCCTGGGTGTCTAGTTTTCAGAAATGTTTGGGTTTGGTACTTTCCCAAGATGACCGCCAATCCCAGGGCCAAAATCTCAGGTGGCCCCCCCCAAAACCAGGTAGTTTTCCTATAGGTAATTTTGAAGTCTCCACAGTACGATTTGGGCCATTTACTTTTGCAGCCACTATGCCGACCCACACAAGTGAGGTACCATTTTTATCGGGAGACCTGGGGGAACGCTGGGTGGGAGGAAATTTGTGGATCCACGCAGATTCCAGAACTTCCCCACACAGAAATTTGAGAAAAAAGTGATTTTTTCAGCGAAATTTCAGGTTTGCAGGGGATTCTGGGGAGGAGAATGTTGGGGGACCCACGCAATCCATACCTCGCTGGACTCCCCCGGGTGTCTAGTTTTCAGAAATGTGTGGGTTTGGTACGTTTCCCTAGATGGCCGCCGAGCCCAGGGCCAAAAACTCATGGGACCCCCCTTGCAAAACCAGGTTGGTTTGTGATAGGTAATTTTGATGTCGCCTCAATAGGTTTTGGGCCCTTGCCTGTCGCGGGTCCTTGACCCACCCACACAAGTGAGGTACCATTTTTATCGGGAGCCCTGGGGGAACGCTGGGTGGGAGGAAATTTGTGGATCCACGTAGATTCCAGAGCTTTCCCACACAGAAATTTGAGAAAAAGTGATTTTTCTCTGCGAAATTTGAGGTTTGCAGGGGATTCTGGGTAGGAGAATGTTGGGGGACCCACGCAATCCATACCTCGCTGGACTCCCCCGGGTGTCTAGTTTTCAGAAATGTGTGGGTTTGGTACGTTTCCCTAGATGGCCGCCGAGCCCAGGGCCAAAAACTCATGGGACCCCCCTTGCAAAACCAGGTTGGTTTGTGATAGGTAATTTTGATGTCCCCTCAATAGGTTTTGGGCCCTTGCCTGTCGCGGGTCCTTGACCCACCCACGCAAGTGAGGTACCATTTTTATCGGGAGACCTGTGGGAACGCTAGGTGGGAGGATATTTGTGGATCCACGCAGATTCCAGAGGTTTCCCACACAGAAATTTGAGAAAAAAGTGTTTTTTTCTGCGAAATTTGAGGTTTGCAGGGGATTCTGGGTAGGAGAATGTTGGGGGACCCACGCAAGCTATACCTCGCTGGACTCCCCGGGTGTCTAGTTTCCAGAAATGTGTGGGTTTGGTAGGTTTCCTAGATGGCCGCCGAGCCCAGGGCCAAAAACTCATGGGACCCCCCTTGCAAAACCAGGTTGGTTTGTGATAGGTAATTTTGATGTCCCCTCAATAGGTTTTGGGCCCTTGCCTGTCGCGGGTCCTTGACCCACCCACGCAAGTAAGGTACCATTTTTGTCGGGAGACCTGGGGCAACACTGGGTGGGAGGAAATTTGTGGATGCACGCAGATTCCAGAGCTTTCCCACACAAAAATTTGAGAAAAAAGTGTTTTTTTCTGCGAAATTTGAGGTTTGCAGGGGATTCTGGGTAGGAGAATGTTGGGGGACCCACGCAAGCTATACCTCGCTGGACTCCCCCGGGTGTCTAGTTTCCAGAAATGTGTGGGTTTGGTAGGTTTCCCTAGATGGCCGCCGAGCCCAGGGCCAAAAACTCATGGGACCCCCCTTGCAAAACCAGGTTGGTTTGTGATAGGTAATTTTGATGTCCCCTCAATAGGTTTTGGGCCCTTGCCTGTCGCGGGTCCTTGACCCACCCACGCAAGTAAGGTACCATTTTTGTCGGGAGACCTGGGGGAACACTGGGTGGGAGGAAATGTGTGGATCCATGCAGATTCCAGAACTTTCCCACACAGAAATTTGAGAAAAAAGTGTTTTTGTCAGCGACATCTGAGGTTTGCAGGGGATTCTGGGTAGGAGAATGTTGGGGGACCCACGCAAGCCATACCTCGCTGGACTCCCCCGGGTGTCTAGTTTCCAGAAATGTGTGGGTTTGGTAGGTTTCCCTAGATGGCCGCCGAGCCCAGGGCCAAAAACTCATGGGACCCCCCTTGCAAAACCAGGTTGGTTTGTGATAGGTAATTTTGATGTCGCCTCAATAGGTTTTGGGCCCTTGCCTGTCGCAGGTCCTTGACCCACCCACGCAAGTGAGGTACCATTTGTATCGGGAGACCTGGGGGGACGCTGGGTGGGAGAAAATTTGTGGATCCACGCAGATTCCAGAACTTTCCCACACAGAAATGTAAGAAAAAGGTGATTTTGTCATCAAAATTTGATATTTGCAGGGGATTCTGGGTAGGAGAATTTTGGGGGACCCACGCAAGCCATACCTCGCTGGACTCCCCCGGGTGTCTAGTTTCCAGAAATGGGTGGGTTTGGTAGGTTTCCCTAGATGGCCACTGAGCCCAGGGCCAAAACTCATGGGACCCCCTTGCAAAACCAGGTTGGTTTGTGATAGGTAATTTTGATGTCCCCTCAATAGGTTTTGGGCCCTTGCCTGTCGCGGGTCCTTGACCCACCCACGCAAGTGAGGTACCATTTTTATCGGGAGACCTGGGGGAACGCTGGGTGGGAGGACATTTTTGGATCCACGCAGATTCCAGAACTTTCCACCACAGAAATGTGGGGAAAATGTGTTTTTGGACAATTTTTAGGTTTGCAAGGGATTCTGGGTAACAGAACCTGGTGAGAGGCAGTCAAGTCACCCCATCCTGGATTCCCCTGGGTGTCTAGTTTTCAAAAATGTATAGGTTTGCTAGGTTTCCCTAGGTGCCGGCAGAGCTATGGTTAAAAAACTACAGCTAGGCACTTTGCCAAAAAAGGGTCATTTTTCACTGCGAAATTGAGGTGTGTCCACGTTGCGTTTTGCGCCGTTTCCTGTCGCGGGCACTAGGCTGACCCACACAAGTGAAGTACCATTTTTCTCGGAAGACTTTGGGAAACGCGGGGTGGGTGGAAATTTGTGGATCCACGCAGATTCCAGAACTTTCCACCACAGAAATGTGGGGAAAATGTGTTTTTTTTGACAATTGTTTAGGTTTGGAAGGGATTCTGGGTAACAGAATCTGGTGAGAGGCAGTCAAGTCACCCCATCCTGGATTCCTCTGGGTGTCTAGTTTTCAAAAATGTATAGGTTTGCTAGGTTTCCCTAGGTGCCGGCAGAGCTACGGTTCAAAAACTACAGCTAGGCACTTTGCCAAAAAAGGGTCATTTTTCACTGCGAAATTGAGGTGTGTCCACGTTGCGTTTTGTGCCGTTTCCTGTCGCGGGCACTAGGCCGACCCACACAAGTGAGGTACCATTTTTCTCAGAAGACTTTGGGGAACGCGGGGTGGGTGGAAATTTGTGGATCCACGCAGATTCCAGAACTTTCCACCACAGAAATGTGGGCAAAATGTGTTTTTTTTGGACACTTTTTTAGGTTTGCAAGGGATTCTGGGTAACAGAACCTGGTGAGAGGCAGTCAAGTCACCCTATCCTGGATTCCCCTTGGTGTCTAGTTTTCAAAAATTTATAGGTTTGCTAGGTTTCCTAAGGTGCCGGCAGAGCTATGGTTCAAAAACTTCAGCTAGGCACTTTGCCAAAAAAGGGTCATTTTTCACTGCGAAATTGAGGTCTGTCCACGTTGCGTTTTGCGCCGTTTCCTGTCGCGGGCACTAGGCTGACCCACACAAGTGAGGTACCATTTTTCTCGGAAGACTTTGGGAAACGCGGGGTGGGTGGAAATTTGTGGATCCACGCAGATTCCAGAACTTTCCACCACAGAAATGTGGGGAAAATGTGTTTTTTTTGACAATTGTTTAAGTTTGGAAGGGATTCTGGGTAACAGAACCTGGTGAGAGGCAGTCAAGTCAACCCATCCTGGATTCCCCTGGGTGTCTAGTTTTCAAAAATGTATAGGTTTGCTAGGTTTCCCTAGGTGCCGGCAGAGCTACGGTTCAAAAACTACAGCTAGGCACTTTGCCAAAAAGGGGTAATTTTTCACTGCGAAATTGAGGTGTATCCACGTTGCGTTTTGCGCCGTTTCCTGTCGCGGGCACTAGGCTGACTCATACAAGTGAGGTACCATTTTTCTCGGAAGACTTTGGGGAACTCGGGGTGGGTGGAAATTTGTGGATCCACGCAGATTCCAGAACTTTCCACCACAGAAATGTGGGGGAAATGTGTTTTTTTTGACAATTTTTTAGGTTTGCAAGGGATTCTGGATAACAGAACCTGGTGAGAGGCAGTCAAGTCACCCCATCCTGGATTCCCCTGGGTGTCTAGTTTTCAAAAATGTATAGGTTTGCTAGGTTTCCCTAGGTGCCGGCAGAGCTATCGTTCAAAAACTACAGCTAGGCACTTTGGCAAAAAAGGGTCATTTTTTACTGCGAAATTGAGGTGTGTCCACGTTGCGTTTTGCGCCGTTTCCTGTCGCGGGCACTAGGCCGACCCACACAAGTGAGGTACCATTTTTCTCTGAAGACTTTGAGGAACGCGGGGTGGGTGGAAATTTGTGGATCCACGCAGATTCCAGAACTTTCCACCACAGAAATGTGGGGGAAATGTGGTTTTTTTGACAATTTTTTAGGTTTGCAAGGGATTCTGGGTAACAGAACCTGGTGAAAGGCAGTCAAGTCACCCCATCCTGGATTCCCCTGGGTGTCTAGTTTTCAAAAATGTATAGGTTTGCTAGGTTTCCCTAGGTGCCGGCGGAGCTAGGGTTCAAAAACTACAGCTAGGCACTTTGCAAAACAAGGGTCATTTTTCACTGTGAAAATGTGGTGTGTCCACGTTGCGTTTTGCGCTGTTTCCTGTTGCGGGCACTAGGTTTACCCACACAAGTGAGGTACCATTTTTCTCGGAAGACTTTGGGGAACGCGGGGTGGGTAGAATTTTGTAGATCCACGCAGATTCCAGAACTTTCCACCACAGAAAAGTGAGGAAAATGTGTTTTTTTTGACAATTTGTTAGGTTTGCAAGGGATTCTGGGTACCAGAACCTGGTGAGAGGCAGTCAAGTCACCCCATCCTGAATTTCCCTCGGTGTCTAGTTTTTAAAAATGTATAGGTTTACTAGGTTTCCCTAGGTGCTGGCAGAGCTATGGTTCAAAAACTACAGCTAGGCACTTTGCCAAAAAAGGGTCATTTTTCACTGCGAAATTGAGGTGTGTCCACGTTGCGTTTTGCGCCGTTTTCTGTCGCGGGAACTAGGCCGACCCACACAAGTGAGGTACCATTTTTCTCGGAAGACTTTGGGGAACGCGGGGTGAGTGGAAATTTGTGGATCCATGCAGATTCCAGAACTTTCCACCACAGAAATGTGAGGAAAATGTGTTTTGTTTGACAATTTTTTAGGTTTGTAAGGGATTCTGGGTAACAGAACCTGGTGGGAACCAGTCAAGTCACCCCATCCTGGATTCCCCTGGGTGTCTAGTTTTCAAAAATGTATAGGTTTGCTAGGTTTCCCTAGGTGCCGGCAGAGCTAGGGTTCAAAAACTACAGCTAGGCACTTTGCAAAAAAAGGGTAATTTTTCATTGTGAAAATGTGGTGTGCTCACGTTGGGTTTTGAGCCGTTTCCTGTCGTGGGCACTATGCCTACCCACACAAGTGAGGTACCATTTTTATCGGGAGACTTAGGGTAATTCATATTTGTAAAGAAACTGTTATTACCTATTGACTTTCGATGCATTTCTGCCTTCCAAATTAAAAACATTGTGTAAAAAAGAAGTCATTTTGAAAAATGACCGATAATTCTCATGCTAGTATGAGTATTCCCAATTTTGGAAATGTGCAAATATCTACTGTTTCTAAACTCTATATTTTGTTCCCATTTCAGAAATACATAGGTGTCTTTCATACCGATTTTTCCATGTATACATTTTCCACAATAATTGCTATATACCCGGTACATAATAAAAAGCCATTGCAAATTGCTGCTCAGTTTTTGGCTCTGGGTTCGTCGGGTTCTTGGTGAACCTACAAGTCCTATATATCCCCACAACCAGTAAGGTCCAGCGGATGTAACGATATATTGCTTTCAAACAGCTGTCATAATTAGAAGAAGTTACAGGTGAAAACGTTGACACAAAAAGCTGTTTTTTTCAACTAATTTTCAATTTTTCCTATATTTAACTGTTAGTTTCTATAAAGAAACCTTGATGGATCTACACAAATGACCCCTTGCTGAATTCAGAATTTTGTCTACTTTTCTAAACTGGATAGTTTTTTAGCATCCATTATTGCTTTCATACCCATTTCTACCATTAACTGGAAGGAGGTTGAAAGCACAAAAATTGCAAAAATAGGTCATGTCCCAGAAAAATGCCAAAACTGTGTAAAAAACGTTGGTTTTCTTA
Organism: Calotriton arnoldi; assembly: GCA_963921515.1. Lineage (NCBI taxonomy): Eukaryota > Metazoa > Chordata > Amphibia > Caudata > Salamandridae > Calotriton > Calotriton arnoldi. The sequence continues at coordinate 993,316 of CAWUFW010006012.1, forward strand.
CAAAAGTCTGTCATTCCCTAAAAGCTGGGAAAATGGCGATTTCAGCCCCACAAACCCTTTTTTGATACCCTTTGCAGGGAAAAACCCAGACGCTTTCATTTGCAGCACTTTTTTCCCATTTTTCCCCAAAAACCCAAAATTTAGCTGTATTTTGGTTAATTTCTGGGACCCCTCCAGGGGATTCCACAAACCCTGGATACCTTTAGAATCCCCATGATGTTGGAAGAAAAGGACGCAAATTTGGCGTGGATACCTTATGTGGTCAAAAAGTTACAGGGGCCTAAGCGCGCACTACCCCAAATAGCCAAAAAAAGGCTTAGCACAGGGGGGGAAAAGGCCTAGCAGCGAAGGGGTTAAAAATGACCATGCTTGTTTTGTTTTCATATGGGACTTGATGCTCTGCCACCATGGCACTTACACATAGCATTCACTGCTGTGCATGATTGTGCCCTGAATTTCTTCAACATGTGATTTGGTGAGTCAAACTTTAATTTCTGTGACAGTTGCATACGCTAAGCTGTCTGCACACTGGAAGTGGCTATTGGATCTATGCCAAGTTGGGTGGGATGTGAGGGCTGGTGTGGTCATATGGCTCCATGCTTTTTGATAGGAATGGCAGGGTGCATACACTGTCTACCTCCCTGTTCTGTGACACAGTTGAGGGGAATTGCTGACACATGCTTCTGGGTGTGGGGGAGTGCTCCATCTTGCTCAGCTGTGGGACAAGGGTGCCTGGTGGGAGTTGTAGTGCTGGCTTTCCACCCACAAACACCCCTCCCTGTTAAGATGGCTACCTACCTGTTAGGTGGAGGTGATCAATGCAATGGCTGCCACATGCTTCTGGGTGTGGGGGAGTGTTCCATCTTGCTCAGCTGTGGGACAAGGGTGCCTGGTGGGATTTGTAGTGCTGGCTTTCCACCCACAAACACCCCTCCCTGTTAAGATGGCTACCTACCTGTTATGTGGAGGTGATCAATTCAATGGCTGCCACATGCTTCTGGGTGTGGGGGAGTGCTCCATCTTGCTCAGCTGTGGGACAAGGGTGCCTGTTGGGAGTTGTAGTGCTGGCTTTCCACCCACAAACGCCCCTCCCTGTTAAGATGGCTACCTACCTGTTAGGTGGAGGTGATCAATGCAATGGCTGCCACATGCTTCTGGGTGTGGGGGAGTGCTCCATCTTGCTCAGCTGTGGGACAAGGGTGCCTGGTGGGATTTGTAGTTCTGGCTTTCCACCCACAAACACCCCTCCCTGTTAAGATGGCTACCTACCTGTTAGGTGGAGGTGATCAATTCAATGGCTGCCACTTGCTTCTGGGTGTGGGGGAGTGCTCCATCTTGCTCAGCTGTGGGACAAGGGTGCCTGGTGGGAGTTGTAGTGCTGGCTTTCCACCCCCAAACACCCCTCCCTGTTAAGATGGCTACCTACCTGTTAGGTGGAGGTGATCAATGCAAGGGCTGCCACATGCTTCTGGGTGTGGGGGAGTGCTCCATCTTGATCAGCTGTGGGACAAGGGGGCCTGGTGGGAGTTGTAGTGCTGGCTGCCTGTACACATGTAACCCTGGGAATGCTGCTAGCTACCTTTGGGGTGATTCAGAGGGAGTGAATGTTAGATCTGTGAGACATGTGTTGGGGAGTCTGTGGTGCACATGAATGCATTTGGGCCTAGGAGGTGTAGCTTTGTAGTTGTGCAAGACAGTACATAGAAGAGTGATGGTAGACATTTGTTGTTACTTACCAGCCTCCACTCCCCCCGGTATTCCTGTGAGACTCTCTGGATGGAGTATGGCAAGCACCTTCTCCTCCCATGCGATGAATGTTCTTGGTGTAATGGGAGGGCCACCGCCAGTCCTCTGAGCCAGCTCACGGTTCTTGTTGTTCCTCTCTTTCACCTTTTTCTTGAGGTCATGCCACCGCTTCACGATCTCCCTCTTGGTGCGTGGGACAGTCCCTACTGCATTGACCTTGCGGCTATCCTTTCCCACATTAGTGTTTTGGTGGCTAATGGTGTCTGTTGGACCATGCTTCCAAACAATGGTGGTTCTACTCTGATTACCTCATCTACCATGACTGACAACTCATTGTCATTGAATTTGGGCATTTTCTTCTGTGCCATGGTGTGTGATGTGCAAAGGGGTTGGAAGTGCAGGTGTGAGAGTGGTGGTGGTGATGTAAGTGGTGTGTGTGTTGTTGTGCTGGTGAGTTGTGTGGTGGTTTGCCTCTCCTTTGTGCTGTAGGCTTGGTTCCTTCAGTGGTGGAGTATTGCAAAGGATTGTGGTCAGGGAAGGGGCTTGTTTTATACTCAGCTATGTGGGTGTGTCAAAATGGAGTATTGATGTCAGGTGTGTTGTGTGGGTTGACCTGGGATTTGTAGTTTTTTTACTTGCCATGGGGATGTGTCATTGTGGTGTATTAGGTGTTTTTTGAGGCTGAGCCAGGTTGCTGTGTACACTTGGTGGGCATGTTGTGTGTTTTTTTTGGTCGGCCGCCATGATTTTTCCCGGAGCGGCCGTAGCGGTGGATATACGACCGCCCTTCCGCTGGCTCTCCCATTCATCACTGGTTGCGATCGCGGCGGTCAGAAACAGCGGATCGTTCCGCTGTCACCTCAATGGTATCCTAATTTCACGTGCTGTCAATCCGTTGGCCCTGCGGCGGTTTGGGCTTTTTCCGCCGCTAATCCGACCGCCGTGGACGGATTTTCACCTGCTCCGCGCGCTAACGGCGATCTTTCTTGGAATCGTTCCGCCGCGGTTGGATTTTTCTGGCGGTTGATCCTAATCGGACCGCCGGTTTTCCCGCGGTACATGCGGACGGCTGATTCCCGCTACCATGGCGCTCCAGATGCTTTTCCGCCCACCATAATAATCAGCCCCAAAGCTACCAAGAACTAAGACTAGACCAATCTGTAACACAACTGTGCCCTAAACTAACCAAACAAACTAAAATAATGTATGAGCATTTACAATTCAAAGTTATACTGCACCCAAATACTAAAGGTCTAGTATTCTTAGAAACCATAGCAAAATCTATACTCTGAATCTAACCCTTTGCCTCAAAAAAACATAGCAAAAATAAAACAAAACAGCAACCTAACTCCTAAACATTTTTTTATATTTAAAATATTATGTCAAAAATATTTTTATATAACACTTTATTATTATTTGACATAATAAAAATATTTTTAATAAAAAAAAATATTACTTAATAAGGGCCTCATTATGATGGCAGTCAGACTTTTGTCCGACCGCCATCCTTTCAGGAACGGGACCACACAACTAGCTGCCGGCGGAAACGCTATCGGTATTATGATGCGAATGCCTTCAAGGCGGTCACAATGTGTATGTTTTGCATTGCGGCATGTGCTGCGGGCTGCAGCACACGCCGCAGTACAAAATAAACACATCTTGCGTATCCCTGCACTATGTGGCAGGCACCATGTGGTGTCTGCCACATGGTGCAGGGATATGTAGGGGCACCATAGGTGCCCCCCAGGGTCTATGGGGGAGGGCCAGGAGGAAAGGGGGCCAGCTATGGGCCCCTAAGTGACTTTCCACCTGCCTTTTCATGGTGGGTTAACCCCCATGAAATGGCTGGCGGAAACTGACATTGTAATCCCTACGGCGGTGCCTGAGCAGGGACCGCCACCATTGTAGGGATTGTAGTCCGTCCAACGGTTTGACGGCTCCTTGAGCCCGTCGGATTAGTGTTGGATGGTCTCTCCGACCACCCACCATCCGCCCGCAATTGAAATGCAGCAGGCGGACCTCCATGGTTCGATGGCGGTGGGACCACCACCGACAGCCTGACGTGGTGGTCCCACCGCCATCGAAATGAGGCCCAGAATATCCTCCCAAAAATACAAATTTACCAAACAAATCCATCACAATCCTCTATCATCGGAAAAAAACACAATGCATCTCAATTCTAAACAACAAACCATAAATAAATAAATAACATTTCCCACCCAATTTAACCCCTTCGGTGCTTATGACGAGCTGGACTCGTCATGGCACACAGTGCTCGTGTGCTCATGACGAGTCCAACTCGTCATAAGACCACCCACGAGGGAAGCGCTGGCGCTCCCCGTGGGAATCCGATCGTTAGTTTTTGTTTTGGGAGGCAGGGGAAGGGCTTCCCCTGCCTCACCCCGCCCCTCGCCCTCCCATCAATGAGCGTCAGCGCGCGGCGCGCTGACATCATTGAGGGTTTCCCTTTCTTCCCGACGCGCTGGAAGCCATTTGCTTCCAGCGCGTCGGGGAAATCAGGTGAGGTTTGGCTCGGGAGGGGGGGTTGTATCAAAAGAGGGATCGAGGAAAGGAAAGGGTTTTCCTTTCCCCGATGCCTCTTTTGTGCATTCCTGCTGCACGATCATGTGATCGTGCAGCAGGAATGCCCACTAGGCACGAGGGAGGGAGGGAGGGAGGGCAAGAGGCATGTGAAGCAGGCCTAGAAGCCCCGTGGCAGATGTGCCTTCTCTCCATTTCCAACTTGAAAAGTTAGCTGTAATCCTTGATGGAGGTCTTTGCATCCTTCATTTTCTCGAGCGCAATTCTCGTGTAGAATTCGTGAGCGTGGTTAAGCAGATGTGGCTTCTCTCCATTTACACCCTGAAAAGTTAGCTGTAATCCTTGATGGAGGTCTTTGCATCCTTGAATTTCTCGAGCGCAATGCTCGTGTAGTTCCTGTGACCAGGAGGTTCCTTCTCCTCGTCTGCCGCTGAGATCGTGCTCTGACCCTTTATAAACAAGAGGCATGTGAACGGGCCTAGAAGCCCTGCCCGTTTGGCCCCGCCACACATACACTAGCGGTATGCAACGTCTGCCCGCCCTTTCCCCACTATGATGGACAGCTTAATCAAAGGTTCCCGGCGCTTTCGGCGCGGTGGCAAAATTACAGACACACAGGTCACTGGAGACAATTCTTCTGGTCCTTTACGCAGCTGTAGTGTAGGAAAGGCACTATACATTTACCCAACGAGGTAACACTTACTGATTAGCCAGTAGACAGTACTACAGTTGAGTAGAGGTATTGCACAAAACGGTGGCATCTTCTTGGATAAATATGCAGGGCAGGTGTGCAGAATTCGTGAGCGTGGTTAAGCAGATGTGCCTTCTCTCCATTTCCAACGTGAAAAGTTAGCTGTAATCCTTGATGGAGGTCTTTGCATCCTTCATTTTCTCGAGCGCAATTCTCGTGTAGAATTCGTGAGCGTGGTTAAGCAGATGTGGCTTCTCTCCATTTACACCCTGAAAAGTTAGCTGTAATCCTTGATGGAGGTCTTTGCATCCTTGAATTTCTCGAGCGCAATGCTCGTGTAGTTCCTGTGACCAGGAGGTTCCTTCTCCTCGTCTGCCGCTGAGATCGTGCTCTGACCCTTTATAAACAAGAGGCATGTGAACGGGCCTAGAAGCCCCGCCCGTTTGGCCCCGCCACACATACACTAGCGGTATGCAACATCTGCCCGCCCTTTCCCCACTATGATGGACAGCTTAATCAAAGGTTCCCGGCGCTTTCGGCGCGGTGGCAAAATTACAGACACACAGGTCACTGGAGACAATTCTTCTGGTCCTTTACGCAGCTGTAGTGTAGGAAAGGCACTATACATTTACCCAACGAGGTAACACTTACTGATTAGCCAGTAGACAGTACTACAGTTGAGTAGAGGTATTGCACAAAACGGTGGCATCTTCTTGGATAAATATGCAGGGCAGGTGTGCAGAATTCGTGGCGTGGTTAAGCAGATGTGCCTTCTCTCCATTTCCAACGTGAAAAGTTAGCTGTAATCCTTGATGGAGGTCTTTGCATCCTTCATTTTCTCGAGCGCAATTCTCGTGTAGAATTCGTGAGCGTGGTTAAGCAGATGTGGCTTCTCTCCATTTACACCCTGAAAAGTTAGCTGTAATCCTTGATGGAGGTCTTTGCATCCTTGAATTTCTCGAGCGCAATGCTCGTGTAGTTCCTGTGACCAGGAGGTTCCTTCTCCTCGTCTGCCGCTGAGATCGTGCTCTGACCCTTTATAAACAAGAGGCATGTGAACGGGCCTAGAAGCCCGCCCGTTTGGCCCCGCCACACATACACTAGCGGTATGCAACGTCTGCCCGTCCTTTCCCCACTATGATGGACAGCTTAATCAAAGGTTCCTGGCGCTTTCGGCGCGGTGGCAAAATTACAGACACACAGGTCACTGGAGACAATTCTTCTGGTCCTTTACGCAGCTGTAGTGTAGGAAAGGCACTATACATTTACCCAACGAGGTAACACTTACTGATTAGCCAGTAGACAGTACTACAGTTGAGTAGAGGTATTGCACAAAACGGTGGCATCTTCTTGGATAAATATGCAGGGCAGGTGTGCAGAATTCGTGAGCGTGGTTAAGCAGATGTGCCTTCTCTCCATTTCCAACGTGAAAAGTTAGCTGTAATCCTTGATGGAGGTCTTTGCATCCTTCATTTTCTCGAGCGCAATTCTCGTGTAGAATTCGTGAGCGTGGTTAAGCAGATGTGGCTTCTCTCCATTTACACCCTGAAAAGTTAGCTGTAATCCTTGATGGAGGTCTTTGCATCCTTGAATTTCTCGAGCGCAATGCTCGTGTAGTTCCTGTGACCAGGAGGTTCCTTCTCCTCGTCTGCCGCTGAGATCCTGCTCTGACCCTTTATCCCCTTCGGTGCTTATGGATCGAGCTGGACTCGTCATGGCACACAGTGCTCGTGTGCTCATGACGAGTCCAGCTCGTCATAAGACCACCCACGGGGAAGCGCTGGCGCTCCCCCGTGGGAATCCGATCGTTAGGTTCTTTTTTGGGGAGGCAGGGGAAGGGCTTCCCCTGCCTCCCCCCGCCCCATCAATGACGTCAGCGCGCGAGGGAAGCGAGTTCCAGATTCTCACCGCATTTCCTGAGAAGGATTGCGCCATCGATCTTTCCCTTTTTGAAGACGGGGGGGGTGGGCTCAAGCAGAAGCTTTTCCGCATTGCGAGAAGGGCGAGAGCCACCGGACAATTTCAATTTATTTGCCAGGTAACGAGGGGAGGAGGTGTGTAAGGCTTTGTGTGTGATGCAGGCAGTTTTGTAAATCGATCTTGCCTCGATCGGAAGCCATCAAGAGAGAGGATAGGAGTGACGTGGTCGCTCCGTTTAGACCCTGAAATGAGGCGAGCTGCTGAATGGAGGATGGATTTGAGAGGGGAGAGGTGGGATTTGGGTAGGCCCGTCAGAAGAGAATTGCAATAATCCAGTCTTGAGAGAACCAGAGATTGTACCAAGGTTTTTAAGTCTTTCTCCGGGAAGAACCGACGGATCCCCCGTAGAAGGCGCAACTGGTAGCGTGCGTTCTTAGCAATAGAGTTGATGTGGGAGATTAGGTTGAGTCTTTTGTCAAGAATGACACCTAGGGATTTAGCGCTGTCAACAATGATGGGTTTGTTGTTGAGTAGGTTCAGCTGATCCATCCAAGATTGAACAGGAGGAGGTGAGAGAGAGGTAGAGAGGAGGAGGAATTCAGTTTTGGCGGGATTCAGAATGAGTTGGTGAGCTAACATCCAGTTGTGAATAGAGTTGAGAGTAGAGTTGAGTAGTGAGAGATCGTGTGCGGAAGATAAAGGTATCTTCCCACTAGTCCACCAGGCTTTTATTTGTGGAGAGTGACCCCTTGGGTGGCAGAATAGCAGTATGTTTTTAGGCCCATCTGCCCCCAAGGAGGGCAGAAGCCACTAGACACCAGGGTTTTTTAATTTTTGTGTTGGGGAGTGGCCAAAAGGGCAAGGGTTGCTCCCTTTTACGGGGGTGAATATTTTATTTATACTGTTAGGCCCACCTACCCCTTAGCTTGGCTGGTGGATTGTGTGTGGACTGGTGCATTATTTGCATATGTGATTGTAATGTTTTTTTCTCCTTTTTATTCTAGTGTAAAGCTTTTGATTCCTGTTTGCGGTTTCGGCAGTGGTGGTTCTGCAGTTTTGCGTAATTGCATTTATTTGGTAAGAAAAATATTTTTGTTGTGTGTACTCCAAATGAGTATTATTGTCATGCATGAATGAATTTTTTGTAAGTGGTGCCATAATGGCAGCATATTTGTTAGTGTTCAGAGCATGAAATTCTTTGCGATGTTTTGCATTGTCTTATGTGTAATTTTCTTTCTTCTTCTTTTTTAGTGGGATATTGTTGATCCTTACTGTGTCTGTGCAGAGTAGGTGGTGGTGAGTCTAGCTGCTTCTGTCACGTGAGTGGTATAGTGTTGGAGTATATAGGTCTTTGTGATAAAGCTACATTTTGTTTATTTCTTTTTTTTACAAAGGGTTTGTTGTTGTTGACTTGTTTGACAAGTAACCTTTATTAGTAAGCATTATGGCTAGCCGTAGAATTACTGCTCAGCAGGTGGTTGGTTTGCTTCTTGAATCTTCCTCTGAGCAGGATTATGAGACTGACAGTGCGTCTGAGGGAGAGGAGGGAGGGGAAGATTCAGGCAGTGAGTTTTCTCTCCACATGGAATCATCGGATGATGAAGGTACTCTCAGTGCAGATGAAGTGCCTGATTTAGAGGAGGATACTACTGTGCCGATGGTGCAAGAGGCATCTGGATTGCAGCCTGGGGCTGCTAGGCTTCCTACTGGAAGTGCTGGACTCTGGGTTGATCCAAACATGGTGCAGCCGGTGTTGCCTGCCTTTAGTGGTTATGCAGGGTGTAGAGTGGATTGTGAACATTATTTGCCTATACAGTATTTTCAGTTGTTTATGGATGATGTATTTTTGGGTGAGATTGTTGAGCAGACTAATTTGTATGCTGAACAGTTTTTGAGGGACAACAGTGCCAGACTTAGGCCCCATTCTAGAGCTACCCGGTGGAGTCCCACAAATCTGGAAGAGATGAAGAAGTTTTTGGGTTTGACTTTTTGATGGGTTTGATAAGGAAGCCGTCCATGGGTTCATATTGGTCTACCAGTCCCTTGATGGCAACGGCCATATTTCCTGCAGTTATGACTCGTGATCGGTATTTACTTTTGCTTCGGATGCTGCATTTTGTTGATAATGGTTTGGCGTTGCCACGAGATCACCCTGAATGTGACCGTCTTTTTAAGATTCGGCCTGTTCTTGATCACTTTGTAGATCGATTTTCAGAGATCTATACTCCAGGGAAAGAAATATCTATTGATGAGTCTTTGGTCCTGTTCAAGGGCCGTTTGGTTTTTAGGCAGTACATTCCTAGCAAGAGGGCACGCTATGGAATTAAGCTGTATATGTTGTCTGAGAGTAGGACAGGATATGTTTTTAATTTGCGTGTGTACACTGGTAGGGATTCCACTATTGACCCCCTGGTTGTCCGTCCACTTTTGGAGTTTCAGAGAAAATTGTGTGGGATCTTGCTAGAGGACTGTTTAACAGAGGCCACCATTTGTACCTTGATAACTTCTACACTGCTGTGCAATTGTTTAAGGAATTGTTCAAAGTGGACACTTTTGCTTGTGGCACAATCCGCTCTAACCGTAAAGGTTATCCAAAAGAGCTTGTTTGCAAAAACTTCAGAGGGGACAGTGCAGTGCCTTGCGTAGTGAGGATCTGCTAGCTGTGAAATTTGTGGACAGGAGGGATGTGTACATGCTGACTACCATCCATGATGAGAGTACTTCACCTGTGGCGGTTTGGGGTCAGATTGCTGAAGTGCGCAAACCTGTGTGCATTTTAGACTACAATAAGCACATGGGTGGTGTTGATAGAGTAGATCAGAGGTTGGAACCTTACACTGCTATTCGTAAGTCTTACATTTGGTATAAGAAGTTGGCCATCCATCTCTTCAATTTAGCAACTTTCAATGCTTTTGTTGTGTTCAAGGAGTGTTCTCCTGCGTCAAAGTTGACTTTTGTTCAGTTTCAGGAGTCTGTCATAGGCAGCCTTGTTGTTGTGGAACAGGCAAGTGTTCCTAGAGTTGGAGTGGTGGAGGATGTGGCTCGATTGAAAGATCGCCACTTTCCTGATCACATTCCTCCTACACCCTCAAAAGACTTTCCCACTAGGAGATGTAGAGTCTGTTGGCGAAGAGGTACGCGGAAGGAGACTCGTATGTACTGCCCTGAGTGTCCTTCTAACCCTGGGCTGTGTGTGCCTGCTTGTTATAGAGCGTACCACAAGCAAAAGAATTATTGGGAGCAACCATGAGTGGTAAAGTGAACTGCCTGGTCTGTAATGTTTAAGAATTGTTGTTCTGTTTCAAGGTTGGCATTAGTGCAATGTATTTAGTTTCTGATTTTGTGTTAGTAGATTTGTATCTATTTGCAATTTGTTTGTGTTTTCTTTTTTGTATAAAAAATCCTAAATGTGATGGTGGTGTGTGTAGGCTGGTGCTTGGCTGGCGGTGTGCGTGGAGTGGCGCTTGGCTGGCGGTGTGCGGGGAGTGGCTCTTGGCTGGCGGTGTGCGTAGAGTGGTGCTTGGCTGGCGGTGTGCGTGGAGTGGCTCTAGGCTGGCGGTGTGCGTGGAGTGGCGCTAGGCTGGCGGTGTGCGTGGAGTGGCGCTAGGCTGGCGGTGTGCGTGGAGTGGTGCTAGGCTGGCGGTGTGCGTGGAGTGGCGCTTGGCTGGCGGTGTGCGTGGAGTGGCGCTTGGCTGGCGGTGTGCGTGGAGTGGCGCTTGGCTGGCGGTGTGCGTGGACTGGCGCTCGGCTGGCAGTGTGTGAGTAGTGACTTGCTGCTGGTCACTACACACACTGCTAGCCGAGCGACACTCCACGCAATCCATCAGCTTGTGTGGTTGCTGTGTTAGGAATGTGGGCGTGTGAAAGTGATGGGCCCTTGAATGGCGCTGTCTGCTGGTGTGAGTGTTGTAATGTGATGGGCCCGCGGCTGGTGGTGTGAATGGTTTTGTATTTGTCACACGTATGAAAGGTGTATGAATGGCCTGTAAAGAGGTTGGTGCCTTGTCGTGGCTTTACAGCTCACGAGCTGTGAGTCAATGGTTCAGTTTCTCGTCCTTTCAATTATTAACAGTGCATTTCATTTTTGTGAAATCACTTGTTAATACAATTGTATATACTGAACCATCACTCACCCTCGTGCCAAATCCAACCAGTATGTGTGTGTGTGCTTGAGGATTAGATGGCTGTGCAGTAATATTTTTTTTGTCTTTCTCAAGCAGGGTGTACCTTGTCCCTTTTTGTGAATGTTGTAATGTGTTTGTTTCGTGCCTGGGGGTGTGAATGGTCTTGTGTGTATCACGTATGAAAGGTGTGTGAATGGCCTGTAAAGCGGTTGGGGCCTTGACGTGGCTTTACAGCTCACGAGCTGCGAAGTCACTGGTTCCGTTTTTGTCCTTTCAATTATTGACAGTGCATTTCATTTTTGTGAAATCTCTTGTTAATAAAATTGTATATACTGAACCATCACTTGCCCTCGTGCCAAATCCAACCAGTATGTGTGTGTGCTTGAGGAATAGTTGGCTGTGCAGTAATCTTTGTCTTTTTAGTCTGTCTGCCAAGGTGTACATTCCGTCTAAGAATAACCTACCAACTGTAGATATTATCGTAAACGAAACACCCATGGGAGTACATGGCGATATCTCTCTTGTGGATCCCAACAAGTTATGGTACCCACAATGTCCTGCAAACCTCAAAATGTCTGTCACATTTTCCTTGCAATATTGTGCCAAAATTTTCACGCTGCAGAAATAAACAACACATTATCTCAAAATGACCTGGTTTTGCAAGGGGGTCACCTGGGTTTTGGCCCGGGGCTCGGTGGCCACATAGGGAAACCTACCAAACCACACATTTCTGAAAAGTAGACACCCGGGGCTTCCAGGGAGGTATGGCTTGCGTGGATCCCCCAACGTTTCCTTACCCAGAATCCCCTGCAAACCTCAATTTTAGCTGAAATAATCACTTTTTTCACACATTTTTGTGTGGGAAAGTGTGGCATCACTGGCCTCACACAAATTTCCTACCACCCAGCGTTCCCCCAGGTCTCCCGATAAAAATGGTGCCTCACTTGTGTGGGAGGCCCAAGTACCCGCGACAGGCAAGGGCCCACAACGTATTGAGGCGACCTCAAAATGGCCTTTCACAAAACCACCTGGTTTTGCAAGGAGTCACCTGGGTTTTTGGCCCCGTGCTCGGCGGCCATCTAGGAAACCTACCAAACCCACACATTTCTGAAAAGTAGACACCCGGGGCTTCCAGGGAGGTATGGCTTGCGTGGATCCCCCAACGTTTCCTACCCAGAATCCCCTGCAAACCTCAATTTTAGCTGAAAAAATCACTTTTTCACACATTTTTGTGTGGGAAAGTGTGGCATCACTGGCCTCACACAAATTTCCTACCACCCAGCGTTCCCCCAGGTCTCCCGATAAAAATGGTGCCTCACTTGTGTGGGAGGCCCAAGTACCCGCGACAGGCAAGGGCCCACAACGTATTGAGGCGACCTCAAAATGGCCTTTCACAAAACCACCTGGTTTTGCAATGGGAGTCACCTGGGTTTTGGCCCCGTGCTCAGCGGCCATCTAGGAAACCTACCAAACCCACACATTTCTGAAAAGTAGACACCCAGGGGCTTCCAGGGAGGTATGGCTTGCGTGGATCCCCCAACGTTTCCTTACCAGAATCCCTGCAAACCTCAATTTTAGCTGAAAAAATCACTTTTTCACACATTTTAGTGTGGGAAAGTGTGGCATCACTGGCCTCACACAAATTTCCTACCACCCAGCGTTCCCCAGGTCTCCCGATAAAAATGGTGCCTCACTTGTGTGGGAGGCCCAAGTACCCGCGACAGGCAAGGGCCCACAACGTATTGAGGCGACCTCAAAATGGCCTTTCACAAAACCACCTGGTTTTGCAAGGGAGTCACCTGGGTTTTTGGCCCTGTGCTCGGCGGCCATCTAGGGAAACCTACCAAACCCACACATTTCTGAAAAGTAGACACCCGGGGGCTTCCAGGGAGGTATGGCTTGCGTGGATCCCCAACGTTTCCTTGCCAGAATCCCCTGCAAACCTCAATTTTAGCTGAAAAAATCACTTTTTCACACATTTTTGTGTGGGAAAGTGTGGCATCACTGGCCTCACACAAATTTCCTACCACCCAGCGTTCCCCAGGTCTCCCGATAAAAATGGTGCCTCACTTGTGTGGGAGGCCCAAGTACCAGCGACAGGCAAGGGCCCACAACGTATTGAGGCGACCTCAAAATGGCCTATCACAAAACCACCTGGTTTGCAGGGAGTCACCTGGGTTTTTGGCCCTGTGCTCGGCGGCCATCTAGGAAACCTACCAAACCCACACATTTCTGAAAAGTAGACACCCGGGGGCTTCCAGGGAGGTATGGCTTGCGTGGATCCCCAACGTTTCCTTACCCAGAATCCCCTGCAAACCTCAATTGTAGCTGAAAAATCACTTTTTCACACATTTTCGTATGGGAAAGTGTGGCATCACTGGCCTCACACAGATTTCCTACTACCAGCGTTCCCCAGGTCTCCCGATAAAAATGGTGCCTCACTTGTGTGGGAGGCCCAAGTACCGTGACAGGCAGGGCCCACAACGTAGTGAGGCGACCTCAAAATTGCCTATCTCAAAACCACCTGGTTTTGCAAGAAGTCACCTGGGTTTTGGCCCTGTGCTCGAGCGGCCATCTAGGACAACCTACCAAACCACACATTTCTGAAAAGTAGACATCGAGGGCTTCAGGGAGGTATGGCTTGCGTGGATCCCCAACGTTTCCTTCACGCAGAATCCTGCAAGCCTCAATTTTAGCTTGAAAATCACTTTTTCACACATTTTGTGTGGGAAGTGTGAGCATCATGGCCTCACACAGATTCCTGCCACCCAGCGTTCTCCCAGGTCTCCGATAAAGATGGTGCCTCACTTGGTGGGAGGCCCAAGTACCGCGACATGCAAGGACACAAAACGTTTTGAGGCAACATCAACATTGCCTATCAAAAATGTTTGGGCCCTTGCCTGTCATGGCACTTGGCCTCCCACATAAGTGAGGCACCATTTTTCGGAGACCTGAGGAACTCTGGTGGTAGGAAATTGTGTGAGCCAGTGATGCCAACTTTCCACACAAAATGTGTGAAAAAGTGATTTTTCAGCTAAAATTGAGGTTTGCAGGGATTCTGGGTGAAACGTTGGGATCACGCCAGCCATCCCTCCTGGAAGCCCCGGTGTCTACTTTTCAGAAATGTGTGGGTTTGGTAGGTTTCCTAGATGGCCGCCGAGCACGGAGCCAAAACCCAGGTGACTTCTGCAAAACCAGGTGGTTTGTGAAAGGCCATTTTGAGGTCGCCTCACTACGTTGTGGGCCCTTGCCTGTCGTAGGTACTGGGCCTCCCACACAAGTGAGGCACCATTTTTATCGGGAGACCTGGGGAACGCTGGGTGGTGGAAATTTGTGAGGCCAGTGATGCCACACTTTCCCACACAAAATGTGTGAAAAAGTGATTTTTCAGCTAAAATTGAGGTTTGCAGGGATTCTGGGTAAGAAACGTTGAGGGATCCACGCAAGCCATACCTCCTGGAAGCCCCAGGTGTCTACTTTCAGAAATGTGTGGGTTTGGCAGGTTTCCTAGATGGCCGCCAGCATGGGGCCAAAACCCCAGGTGACCCCATTGCAAAACCAGGTGGTTTTGTGAAAGGCCATTTTGAGGTCGCTCACTACGTTGTGGGCCCTTGCCTGTCGCGGGTACTTGGGCCTCCCACACAAGTGAGGCACCATTTTTATCGGGAGACCTGGGGGAACGCTGGGTGGTAGGAAATCTGTGTGAGGCCAGTGATGCCACACTTTCCCACACAAAATGTGTGAAAAAGTGATTTTTCAGCTAAAATTGAGGTTTGCAGGGGATTCTGGGTAAGGAAACGTTGGGGGATCCACGCAGCCATACCTCCTGGAAGCCCCGGGTGTCTACTTTTCAGAAATGTGTGGGTTTGGTAGGTTTCCCTAGATGGCCGCCGAGCACAGGGCCAAAACCCAGGTGACCCCTTGCAAAACCAGGTGGTTTTGTGAAGGCCATTTTGAGGTCGCCTCACTACGTTGTGGGCCCTTGCCTGTCGCGGGTACTTGGGCCTCCCACACAAGTGAGGCACCATTTTTCATCGGGAGACCTGGAGGAACGCTGGGTGGTAGGAAATTTGTGGAGCCAGTGATGCCACACTTTCCCACACAGAAATGTGTGAAAAAGTGATTTTTTCAGCTAAAATTGAGGTTTGCAGGGGATTCTGGGTAAGGAAACGTTGGGGGATCCACGCAAGCCATACCTCCCTGGAAGCCCCGGGTGTCTACTTTTCAGAAATGTGTGGGTTTGGTAGGTTTCCCTAGGTGCCGGCAGAGCTAGGGTTCACAAACTACAGCTAGGCACTTTGCCAAAAAGGTCATTTTTCACTGCGAAATTGAGGTGTGACCACGTTGCGTTTTGCGCCGTTGCCTGTCGCAGGCACTAGGCCGACCCACACAAGTGAGGTACCATTTTTCTCGTAAGACGTTGGGGGAACGCGGGTGGGTGGAAATTTGTGGATCCACGCAGATTCCAGAACTTTCCAACACAGAAATGTGGGGAAAATGTGTTTTTTTGACAATTTTTATGTTTGCAAGGGATTCTGGGTAACAGAACCTGGTGGGAGGCAGTCCAGTCACCCCATCCTGGATTCCCCTGGGTGTCTAGTTTTCAAAAATGTATAGGTTTGCTAGGTTTCCTAGGTGCCGGCAGAGCTAGGGTTCAAAAACTACAGCTAGGCACTTTGCCAAAAGGGTCATTTTTCACTGCGAAATTGAGGTGTGACCACGTTGCGTTTGCGCCGTTTCCTGTCGCAGGCACTAGGCCGACCCACACAAGTGAGGTACCATTTTTCTCGTAAGACTTTGGGGAACGCTGGGTGGGTGGAAATTTGTGGATCCACGCAGATTCCAGAACTTTCCACCACAGAAATGTGGGGAAAATGTGTTTTTTGGACAATTTTTAGGTTTGCAAGGGATTCTGGGTAACAGAACCTGGTGGGAGGTAGTCCAGTCACCCCATCCTGGATTCCCCTGGGTGTCTAGTTTTCAAAAATGTATAGGTTTGCTAGGATTTCCTAGGTGCCGGCAGAGCTAGGGTTCAAAAACTACAGCTAGGCACTTTGCCAAAAAGGGTCATTTTTCACTGCGAAATTGAGGTGTGACCACGTTGCGTTTTGCGCCGTTTCCTGTCGCAGGCACTAGGCCGACCCACACAAGTGAGGTACCATTTTTCTCGTAAGACTTTGGGGAACGCGGGGTGGGTGGAAATTTGTGGATCCACGCAGATTCCAGAACTTTCCACCACAGAAATGTGGGGAAAATGTGGTTTTTTGACAATTTTGTATGTTTGCAAGGGATTCTGGGTAACAGAACCTGGTGGGAGGCAGTCAAGTCACCCCATCCTGGATTCCCCTGGGTGTCTAGTTTTCAAAAATGTATAGGTTTGCTAGGTTTCCCTAGGTGCCGGCAGAGGTAGGGTTCAAAAACTACAGCTAGGCACTTTGCCAAAAAGGGTCATTTTTCACTGCGAAATTGAGGTGTGACCACGTTGCGTTTTGCGCCGTTTCCTGTCGCAGGCACTAGGCCGACCCACACAAGTGAGGTACCATTTTTCTCGTAAGACTTTGGGGGAACGCGGGGTGGGTGGAAATTTGTGGATCCACGCAGATTCCAGAACTTTCCACCACAGAAATGTGGGGAAAATGTGGTTTTTTGACAATTTTTATGTTTGCAAGGGATTCTGGGTAACAGAACCTGGTGGGAGGCAGTCAAGTCACCCCATCCTGGATTCCCCTGGGTGTCTAGTTTTCAAAAATGTATAGGTTTGCTAGGTTTCCCTAGGTGCCGGCAGAGGTAGGGTTCAAAAACTACAGCTAGGCACTTTGCAAAAAAGGGTCATTTTTCACTGCGAAATTGAGGTGTGACCACGTTGCGTTTTGCGCCGTTTCCTGTCGCAGGCACTAGGCCGACCCACACAAGTGAGGTACCATTTTTCTCGTAAGACTTTGGGGAATGCGGGGTGGGTGGAAATTTGTGGATCCACGCAGATTCCAGAACTTTCCACCACAGAAATGTGGGGAAAATGTGTTTTTGGACAATTTTTTATGTTTGCAAGGGATTCTGGGTAACAGAACCTGGTGGGAGGCAGTCCAGTCACCCCATCCTGGATTCCCCTGGGTGTCTAGTTTTCAAAAATGTATAGGTTTGCTAGGTTTCCTAGGTGCCGGCAGAGCTAGGGTTCAAAAACTACAGCTAGGCACTTTGCCAAAAAAGGGTCATTTTTCACTGCGAAATTGAGGTGTGACCACGTTGCGTTTTGCGCCGTTTCCTGTCGCAGGCACTAGGCCGACCCACACAAGTGAGGTACCATTTTTCTCGTAAGACTTTGGGGAACGCAGGGTGGGTGGAAATTTGTGGATCCACGCAGATTCCAGAACTTTCCACCACAGAAATGTGGGGAAAATGTGTTTTTTGGACAATTTTTATGTTTGCAAGGGATTCTGGGTAACAGAACCTGGTGGGAGGCAGTCCAGTCACCCCATCCTGGATTCCCCTGGGTGTCTAGTTTTCAAAAATGTATAGGTTTGCTAGGTTTCCCTAGGTGCCGGCAGAGTTAGGGTTCAAAAACTACAGCTAGGCACTTTGCCAAAAAAGGGTCATTTTTCACTGCGAAATTGAGGTGTGACCACGTTGCGTTTTGCGCCGTTTCCTGTCGCAGGCACTAGGCCGACCCACACAAGTGAGGTACCATTTTTCTCGTAAGACTTTGGGGAACGCGGGGTGGGTGGAAATTTGTGGATCCACGCAGATTCCAGAACTTTCCACCACAGAAATGTGGGGAAAATGTGTTTTTTTGACAATTTTTATGTTTGCAAGGGATTCTGGGTAACAGAACCTGGTGGGAGGCAGTCAAGTCACCCCATCCTGGATTCCCCTGGGTGTCTAGTTTTCAAAAATGTATAGGTTTGCTAGGTTTCCTAGGTGCCGGCAGAGGTAGGGTTCAAAAACTACAGCTAGGCACTTTGCCAAAAAAGGGTCATTTTTCACTGCGAAATTGAGGTGTGACCACGTTGCGTTTTGCGCCGTTTCCTGTCGCAGGCACTAGGCCGACCCACACAAGTGAGGTACCATTTTTCTCAGTAAGACTTTGGGGAACGCGGGGTGGATGGAAATTTGTGGATCCACGCAGATTCCAGAACTTTCCACCACAGAAATGTGGGGAAAATGTGGTTTTTTGACAACTTTTTATGTTTGCAAGGGATTCTGGGTAACAGAACCTGGTGGGAGGCAGTCCAGTCACCCCATCCTGGATTCCCCTGGGTGTCTAGTTTTCAAAAATGTATAGGTTTGCTAGGTTTCCCTAGGTGCCGGCAGAGCTAGGGTTCAAAAACTACAGCTAGGCACTTTGCCAAAAAGGGTCATTTTTCACTGCGAAATTGAGGTGTGACCACGTTGCGTTTTGCACCGTTTCCTGTCGCAGGCACTAGGCCGACCCACACAAGTGAGGTACCATTTTTCTCGTAAGACTTTGGGGAACGCGGGGTGGGTGGAAATTTGTGGATCCACGCAGATTCCAGAACTTTCCACCACAGAAATGTGGGGAAAATGTGGTTTTTTGACAATTTTGTTATGTTTGCAAGGGATTCTGGGTAACAGAACCTGGTGGGAGGCAGTCAAGTCACCCCATCCTGGATTCCTCTGGGTGTCTAGTTTTCAAAAATGTATAGGTTTGCTAGGTTTCCCTAGGTGCCGGCAGAGCTAGGGTTCAAAAACTACTGCTAGGCACTTTGCCAAAAAAGGGTCATTTTTCACTGCGAAATTGAGGTGTGACCACGTTGCGTTTTGCGCCGTTTCCTGTCGCAGGCACTAGGCCGACCCACACAAGTGAGGTACCATTTTTCTCGTAAGACTTTGGGGAACGCGGGGTGGGTGGAAATTTGTGGATCCACGCAGATTCCAGAACTTTCCACCACAGAAATGTGGGGAAAATGTGTTTTTTGGACAATTTTTTATGTTTGCAAGGGATTCTGGGTAACAGAACCTGGTGGGAGGCAGTCAAGTCACCCCATCCTGGATTCCCCTGGTTGTCTAGTTTTCACAAATGTATAGGTTTGCTAGATTTCCCTAGGTGCCGGTAGAGGTAGGGTTCAAAAACTACAGCTAGGCACTTTGCAAAAAAAGGGTCATTTTTCACTGCAAAATTGAGGTGTGACCATGTTGCGTTTTGCGCAGTTTCCTGTCGCGGGCACTAGGCCGACCCACACAAGTGAGGTACCATTTTTCTCAGAAGACTTTGGGGAACGCGGGGTGGGTGGAAATTTGTGGATCCACGCAGATTCCAGAACTTTCCACCACAGAAATGTGGGGAAAATGTGGTTTTTTTGATAATTTCTTAGGTTTGCAAGGGATTCTGGGTAACAGAACCTGGTGGGAGGCAGTCCAGTCACCCCATCCTGGATTCCCCTGGGTGTCTAGTTTTCAAAAATGTATAGGTTTGCTAGGTTTCCCTAGGTGCCGGCAGAGCTAGGGTTCAAAAACTACAGCTAGGCACTTTGCCAATAAAGGGTCATTTTTCACTGCGAAATTGAGGAGTGACTACGTTGCGTTTTGCGCAGTTTCCTGTCGCAGGCACTAGGCCGACCCACACCAGTGAGGTACCATTTTTCTCGTAAGACTTTGGGGAACGCGGGGTGGGTGGAAATTTGTGGATCCACGCAGATTCCAGAACTTTCCACCACAGAAATGTGGGGAAAATGTGTTTTTTTTGACAATTGTTTATGTTTGCAAGGGATTCTGGGTAACAGAACCTGGTGGGAGGCAGTCAAGTCACCCCATCCTGGATTCCCCTGGGTGTCTAGTTTTCAAAAATGTATAGGTTTGCTAGGTTTCCCTAGGTGCCGGCAGAGCTAGGGTTAAAAAACTACTGCTAGACACTTTGCCAAAAAGGGTCATTTTTCACTGCGAAATTGAGGTGTGACCACGTTGCGTTTTGCGCCGTTTCCTGTCGCAGGCACTAGGCCGACCCACACAAGTGAGGTACCATTTTTCTCGTAAGACTTTGGGGAACGCGGGGTGGGTGTAAATTTGTGGATCCACACAGATTCCAGAACTTTCCACCACAGAAATGTGGGGAAAATGTGTTTTTTTGACAATTTTTTATGTTTGCAAGGGATTCTGGGTAACAGAACCTGGTGGGAGGCAGTCAAGTCACCCCATCCTGGATTCCCCTGGGTGTCTAGTTTTCAAAAATGTATAGGTTTGCTAGGTTTCCCTAGGTGCCGGCAGAGCTAGGGTTCAAAAACTACAGCTAGGCACTTTGCCAAAAAAGGGTCATTTTTCACTGCAAAATTGAGGTGTGACCACGTTGCGTTTTGCGCCGTTTCCTGTCGCAGGCACTAGGCCGACCCACACAAGTGAGGTACCATTTTTCTTGTAAGACTTTGGGGAACGCGGGGTGTGTGGAAATTTGTGGATCCACGCAGATTCCAAAACTTTCCACCACAGAAATGTGGGGAAAATGTGTTTTTTTGACAATTTTTTAGGTTTGCAAGGGATTCTGGGTAACAGAACCTGGTGGGAGGAAGTCAAGTCACTCCATCCTGGATTCCCCTGGGTGTCTAGTTTTCAAAAATGTATAGGTTTGCTAGGTTTCCCTAGGTGCCGGCAGAGCTAGGGTTCAAAAACTACACCTAGGCACTTTGCAAAAAAAGGGTAATTTTTCATTGTGAAAATGTGGTACGTCCATGTTGCATTTTGAGCCATTTCCTGTTGTGGGCACAAGGGCTACCCACACAAGTGAGGTACCATTTTTATCGGGAGACTTAGGGTAACACAGAATTGTAGAGCAACTGTTATTACCTATTGACTTTCGATGCATTTCTGCCTTCCAAATGAAAGACAATGTGTAAAAAATAAGTCATTTTGAAAAATGACCTATAATTCTCATGCTAGTATGGGTACTCCCAATTTCGGAAATGTGCAAATATCTACTGTTTCTAAAATCTACATTTTGTTCCCATTTCAGAAATACATAGGTGTCTTTCATAACAATTTTTCCATGTATACATTTTCCCAAAATAATTGCTATATACCCGGTACATAATAAAAAACCATTGCAAGATGCTGCTCAATTATTGGCTCTGGGTTCGTCGGGTTCTTGGTGAACCTACAAGTCCTATATATCCCCACAACCAGAAAGCTCCAGCGGATATAACGGTATATTGCCTTCAAATAGCTGTCATAATTAGAAGAAGTTACAGGTGAAAACGTTGACACAAATGGCTGTTTTTTTCAACTAATTTTCAATTTTTCCTTTATTTAACTGTTAGTTTCTATAAGGAAAACTTTAAGGATCTACACAAATGACCCCTTGCTGAATTAAGAATTTTGTCTACTTTTCAGAAATGTATGGCTTTCCAGGATCCATTATTTGTTTCATACCCATTTCTACCATTAACTGGAAGGAGGTTGAAAGCACAAAAAATAGCAAAAATAGGCTATGTCCCAGAAAAATGCCAAAACTGTGTAAAAAAGTTGGTTTTCTGACAAAAGTCTGCTTGTCCCTGAAAGCTGGGAAGATGGTGATTTCAGCACCACAACCCCTTTTTGATGCCATTTGCAGGGAAAAATCAAGACGCTTTCATCTGTAGCCCTTTTTCGCATTTTTCCCAAAAAAACAAAATTTAGCTGTATTTTGACTAATTTCTGGGTCCCCTCCAGGGGAATCCACAAACCCTGGGTACCTTTACAATCCCCATGATGTTAGAAAAAAAGGACGCAAATTTGGCATGGATACCTTATGTGGTCAAAAAGTTACAGGGGCCTAAGCGCGCACTACCCCAAATAGCCAAAAAAGGCTTAGCACAGGAGGGGAAAAGGCCTAGCAGCGAAGGGGTTAAATAAATAAAATTTACTTACAGTTTTGTAGCTGCAGACCTTGATCCAAAGAACAGTTAGAAAACAATAATCCTTCGAAATCTATTTTTATATTTAAAAAAAAAAAAAATGGAAAAATACAACTGTGCAAAACTAAATCCATCAAGCTATACCTCAATAGCGTAGAAAAGTTAAAAAAACCAAAAATAGATTTAAAAAAGAAACGCTCCAGAAAACCTGAAAAATAAAGAAAATGAAATTTAATTATTAGTTTATAATAAACTAATATACATTTCCTTTTAAAAAAAATAGTAGAACGAGACCACCAACAAACTCCAACTCAGGAACAAAACCACCTGTAAAATAAGAAAACACACAAATCCCTCCCGCACATACATATACTTGTCACATTAAAACACCTACAGTTACTCAACAGATACTTAACTACACATAACTAATATTCTACAACACTACATATCACTAAAAATACGATGCATTAACACTACTACACATATTACTACATATGCACTACACCACCTTACAACATACAGAAAACACAATACAAACCCTATACAATACCTAACTACCTCCCCCTAATCTTAAATTACATTTAAAATAACTTAAAATAAACTTACCTTAACTGATGCGACGCAGCTTCCAGCCGCAAGCTTCTCTCTCCAAAGTCATCCAAATAATAACAGCAATAGAATACAAAATCCACTTTGACCCAAAAAAATGGTCGCCTAATTAAACTAGAAAAAAGACTATTTCCTATTGAACTCAATGTAAAACAATATTATTTGTAAAATGTATGTATTCTAAATATTTAACAATATTTAAATGTAAAATAGTGTACAATCTATAGGGCCTGATTACGATGTTGGTCGGAAAGCCTCCGTGGGCTTGTTGGTGTCGGTTGGTCCGCCTGATGTTGCGTCGGAAGCGGTCACAACAAAAGCAGCATTATGATGCACTACAATACATGGCTTACCAACCGATGTGGTTCGTCCAACTCCGACAGAAAATTCTGACCGCAAATGTTTCGGAAAGATCCAATGAAGCAGATCGGAGCGCGGTCAGGCCCTGGAACCTCCCACCCTATTACAATGCGTATTTCCGACGCTCCGTCTGTGTCGATCCAACCACCTCATCAGAGCTGGCGGAAGGGAAGGCTGACAAGGCCGAAACTCACCACAACACGCTCCCACATTTCCTGTGAATTTATGGAGTCCATCACGCACGTCAAACCGCTTCTGTACTTACTGGGTGACCAGCAAAATCAGAACCGTCGCCGCCGGTAAGTGACATGCCTACCCCTACACCAGTGGGCTTCAAAATTCTCAGTGCTGTGCCCTCTCTGTAAAAAAAAAAAACTCAGGCCCCCCTCAATTTTTTAACAATTATTCTGCTACATTGGCAATTTTTCAATATGTCTAAACATATTTAAACATTGCAGTTAAGCTCTGCTACACCATTTTACGCATACTCCCAGTCAGGAAATAAATGTCAAAAGTTGTCAGTGCCAGGCCATTACAAGGTGGCTTACTGCTGCTCATGCTTTTAACACTTAAAAGAAAACATGATGCTTATCTTGGCCAGAGACTGGTGCCCCCCTGTCTCAAGACCTCTGCCCTACACATTGAAGTGACCACCAAGCAAAGGTGCAGTAATGTGAAAGTGTCCTGTAGCATGTTGAGCAGGGGGAATGAGGGAATGTCAGCATTAGGTATCCACAGTTTGAACTGGAAATACAGGGACAGACCCAACATAAAGGTAGGAATAGAAATGTGCATGTTGAGCTTGCCACTGCTCTATGTGCCACATGTCAGGGCAACATAACACTAATGCACACCTAAATGTATGTCCCACAGAAACCCATACACTGGCACACTACATCCTCCCTGAACCCAATACCCTCATCACCACTGCTGGCAGCAAAGACTGGGGGTCCACCTGATCTCCTAAACTGCACCGTGAAGGAGGGTGTTGTAGTGCAGTGTCACACTGAAAAGATATACCTTGAGATGTACCACATGAGGGGGGTTGAAGGTGCATTTGAGGAGCAAGCACTGACAGATGAATATCTGTCATTGAATAGTTTTTGGACTTGATAGTGCCTAGCATTACCATAATGGCATTATATGCAGAGAAAGCTACCATCCAAACTCCATTGAGTGCAGCAACAACTTGAAAAAACAGAAAGCAGACTTTGCAGCTGCATCACCTACCAGTGCCCCAGAACTATTAGCTGAGATACCTGAAACACTGCAAGCACAATCTGCTACTGTCTTTATTGAGCCAACTACAAATCCCAAAACATTGAAGTCACCTGTGTGTCACCAAAGTTAATTGCTAATAACAGCCTTTGCCAATGTCAAACACTCAGGCATCTTAAGTACAATGTAAGGTGTGCATTCACTTATCTAGATCCTGTCATATGCTTGGAGTATTGACATGCACATGTGTAGCAATACGTGAAAAGCACATTCATGCGGCTCATTTGGCTGAAAAAGCTAGCCCCATAGACATAATACACATCCCTATGAGTCCCCACCCCAATTTCCTTGTTAAACTAAGCTACTCAAACTCAAGTTGTGACAAACAAACAGCCATGGTCCGTGCAGGTAACAGCGGTGGGGCCGGGTAAGGGGGGATTTCGAGGGACGATGCCGAGGGAAAATTAAATAAATAATTACTTTTCACTCAGCATCGTCCCTCAAAATCCCCTAACCCCACCCACCGCTGTTACCTGCACGGACTGTGGCTGCAAACAAGATAAAGCAGTCACAATGCAAAGATTACTAGACTGAGCTACTCTACCACAACCCAGAAGCCCTAAGGCTTGCAGCTGTGCCCCTGTTTGCACATGACACATCATACCTGGACATATACACACACTTAACATCACCTGACACTCAAACACTCCTTGACAACCCTGACCCATACTTAACAACAAACATGACCCTCTGATAGCACATACATACCCTATCATGCAGGTAACCATGTTCAAGTATAGTGCATGATATCTCTGGGTGGAAGATCAAATGTGGGGCCATGTGTGTACCAAAACAGAATAGAAAGGCACATCACATCAGCATGATGTGGCCTATGTTCAGTTTACTAATAATGTATATGCACAGACTCACGTACTCTAACTGTGCGTTACGCCCAGAAGCTGGTGTACATTTGTCCACAATGTAGTGCACAACTCAACAATAACACCATATTATAACTAGCTATCAACTCCTGTGACACCCATTCCTGTGCCATAAGCCAGGTCCTCATGCAACTAACACATACATCAGTAGTGAATTAGTAAGCACATAAACACAGTCTAGCTTACTAAGCATTGTTATGGACCCACACACGCCATCCACATGAAATAGGCAACTAATGTGAATGGCATACAACCATCCAAATTCCACTATACAGGAGGCCACAGTGCATAGACACCTTGCATACAATGGATTTGTATTTTAAGGGGAGTCCTGGATTACAACAGGGCCAGGGCACAGATTGATTTGTACCTACCTCACACTCTCCATGTGTACAGAACATTGGAAATCAGTTTCAACTGGGACTAATGGGTATTGGCACAAAATGGCATCCACATGTGGCACATTTGTCATTGGAAGTACTTAACAAGATCCACTGAAGGAACAGCAATTGGCTGATGTCTATTAAGTCACATTTTGCAGTTTACACATTGCTCTGTGTACATGTGTGGCTAAAGTAATTATAATGTATGTAGAGTCACAACACCTCGAAGTGTATATTTACAAGAAGATTAACTTTGTACACATCAAATACATATGCAACATACATCTCATTGAGTTTTGTCCCTTGACACACTTGCACAATGTACTTAGAAATCTGCCTAAACTATGAATGCATGCAATATCCAATGCAAGGTTTGGCCCTTAACCCCACACTCCTACAGAAACCTCATGCGGACATTGACACCCAGCCAATGTAGGTACACAAATCCATACAACTTCCCAATAGACTTACCTACTCTGTGAACCATATGCTATCATTGCAATACTAACAGAACTGTACTCACACAACACAAATTACACATGAATGACAGTTAACAGCAAGAGATATGTTTGGACACAGGAATATCAAAACCAAACCAAAAATGCTTTATTCAGCCTCCATAGTGCAGTGATGAAATCAAAGGTCAATGGCCAGTCAAAATGTCTATGTTGTGGGCCAGCAAAGTGAGGCCCACCCATACTTGCCTTCAGTAATGCTGCTGATTGATACTTCCCCTGGAAGGGGCATCTAGGGGGCAGGGTGGGCTGGGTTGGTCCTTGGGAGGTCTGGGCTTAGAATTGGAGGGGTCAGCTAGGTCAGTTGGAGGGCAGGATGTAGGGGGGAGGGGCTGGGTTTCACCATTTTAGGTATTTTATATCCCTGAAGGGTGGTGAAGGGAATAGGAAGGGGTGACTTTTTCCCTTTACTTTTCTTCCCCGTGGAGGTACTGGGATAAGATGGGAAAGATGATCTTCTGAGTTGAGGAGGGTGTCGGACGGTGGCAGGAGGTGGAGATTTCCTCTTCCGGGTTGCTTGGTGTCCTTTGGGTCTCAGTAGGGGCTGGCTAGGTGTTTTGGGGGTGGGTGTGGAAGGGTATGGCGGGTGGCAGGGTCTTCCTTTTAGGTTTTGGAGGGGGCTGGTCAGTTTGGGAAGGGAAGAGGTCAAGGGAAAGGAGGTGGAGTTTTTGGGCCGAATGGATACGAGGATAAGCAAGGATAGGGGTTGTGGAGGCAGAGGGTTGTGATGTATGTGGCATGTCTGTGTGTGCTGGTGTGGTGTCTGTCATGGCTGTGTCTGATAGTGTGCTGTCTACCTGTTTGTCTGTATGTGAACCATGTGGTGCAGTGGGTGTTGTGTCTGCCTGCATGCCAGTGGATGTAGATGTCAATGTGTCTGGTATCTGCTGAGTGTGTGTGTGTCTGTCTTTGGCCTTGTGTCTGTGTGTTTGTGTGCTGCGTGTGGATGTTGATGTTTCTGCATGGTCAGGTTTACATGTGATTTGATCAGGTATGGCAATAGGGACTGTGGATAGGGAAGAGGCAGGAGGGGGTGGAAAGCTGGATTTGGGTTAAGGCTGCCGTGAGTGTGGAGGCTAGAGCCTGAATGGATCTCTGTGGTAAAGAAATCTCAGAGGGAATGCTCTCCAGGAAAGATATCATCCGGGTCTGCTGATTGGTATGCACCTGGAGGACATTCAGCACTGCTGTCTGACCCACAGAGATCTGCCTCAGGAGGTCAATGGCCTCTACACTCAGGGCAGCAGGGGAGGCAGAGACAAGGGGTGAGGTGCCTTGCGCAAAGGAGATTCCTCCCCTTTTAGGGGAGCAGCCACGGACAGGTGGCTGGGAAGCAGCTGTGAGGGTGGAGATGGTAGGGGGGTGGTGGATCAGATGGAGTAGACACAGGTCCAGTGGGATCCACCACCACCTGGAAGGACTCACTGGAACTGGACTCTGATGAAGTGGCGCTCCTATCACCCTCTGTGCCACTGGTTTCCTCTTGCTCACTGGCAGCACGAGAACCATTGTGGCCAGCTGCTTCCCCAACATTTGTGGCACTGTCTCCTTCGCTTCCCTGATGCTGAAAAACAGATTTGAAAAAACAATTAGTTGAGAAGTTGATATATACTTGGTACATAGGTGTAATAGCAACTCTACCCACATTGGCCAACATTATAAATTGTACTTGGATAACAACATTAGGTTATATACTGAAAGTCATTACTGAAAGTTACAAGACCTGTGCATCTCTCACATAATGGTGTAAGGAACAGTGTTTGAGCCAACGTCATGTTTCTCCTTCTCAATATCTTAACCACATCTATGTACCAGCTGATGTTTTGTCTCTCACTCCTGATACCCTTGTAGTATACCACACTTACCTCATGTGATCCAAGGGAGAATAGACCTTCTATTAAGAAATTGAATAAAACTGCAGCCTTTACATACAGCATATAGTGAGCTATCTCTAATCCAGAGCTTGTGGAACAGCAGGTGCCCTGCATCAGTTAATATACTTTGAAAGTCACCATCAAGATGTAGGAGTCATGGAGTAGCCTATTTCACATGGACCACATTAAAGTTGCACATCTGTCCATTAGCAGATGAAGCGTTCTAAGTGTCACATGTGAAACTTATATATATGTTACACATGGAATATAGGCATAGCAAGCTAAAAATGTATGTCTACAAGTATTGTGTTATGTCAGCATAGTGCAATTATCAAATGTACTGTAGGCAGATTGCAACACTTTTAACAGTTTGGCATGTAAACACAGCTTATCACACTGCCAACGACAACGACTGAATATTACCTCGGGGACATGTGGCTTACTATACCACCAGGCCAGGTAGAGTCATTGTGTGGCCACAATCTCAGTGAAAATCATTTTAAGTTGATACCTTTTGACAACACTATTTCTTCTTGTGTACATCGTGCTGATGCCCACATCTCACAAGGACACATCAGCCTATCCCTCCCTGATAAATATAATCATTCACATACTGTCCAGCTTAGATGCCATTGTGTTCTTCACCCGAATATATAGGCCCTTCTCAGATGTCGGTGAAGCCACATTTCCAGATATCCATTTACAATGCTAAACCATAGTTTTATTTGCCTAAAAACTATTATGCCCCTTGTAACAGCCATCAATACCATTGGGAATGTGTAACTTTCACATCCATGTACATACCCCCCATGTTACCACCTATAACCTACTTTGTTAGGCACTCACAGACATCTGTTGCCATCTACATGTAGTCCAAAACATGCTTAAAATTAGATAGGATGTATTCTGTCACTCACTTTTTTTTTTCCAGGGGCTTTCCTCAGTCTCTATTTTTATTGGCATTTAGTCTTATATACAGAATACATGATTTCACCTTAAATCAATGTACAATACTCATTCTGGGTTCATTCACGTCATAATCAATGCAGGCTGTTTACATTCGTTTGGACACCCTTCCGTATATTATATAAACGGTAGGTTAATACCTCTGAACGGTGTCGTGCGTCTCAAGTTTGTCGCCAATATTTCGTATAACCTCAAAACATTAACATTAACAATACCCCCCCCTTCCTGTCCTGTTCCTTGGATCAGTAGTTTCTTGATTGTGTGATCACCTATAATGTGTTTTATTACGTCTACTAGAACATCGGTCCTTCCTGTTCTGGGCTAGTGCGTGTCCCACCCCTCTGGATAGTACTCCTCTACTCATTCTGTTGAGAAGTCTGCTCTTGCTCCCCCTGGAGATCTGTTATCATAGCTGTCCATGCCATTCTATCTTCTTCGGCCTTTTCATCTTTTCGCACAAATTTCATCCTAACTACCTCAGCCATTGCCCATTCTTTCATGTATCATAGCCAGTCTGCGTGTTTCGGGGGTTGGTGTTGCATCCACACTATAACTACCCATCTTTTAGCTAATACTAGCCCCAGATTGACACATTTTCTACTTAGTGCCTTGTTTTTTGGCTTTGCTAGGAGGACAAGTAACACCTGCCTGGTCTCCCGCGGTATGGCCCAGCCCGCGGCCTCCCCCAGACATGTCAAAACTCTCTCCCAGTAAGGCTGGAGCCTGGGGCATCGCCAGATCATATGATAAAAGTCCGCTCCCTGAGTGGTGCATCTGGGGTAGTTATCCGTACAATGTGGGTAGATTATATGTAGGGTGCGCGGGGTTAGATACACCTGGTGTATTATATTGTAGTGAAGTAATTTAAATCTTGCATTAGCACTGACTTTAGGGACCCCTTCGTGTACCTTTCTCCATTCAGCCTCAGTTAGAGGCTCATTCATTATTGTGTCACATTTGTGCTGCAGTCCCAACGGCTCCTGCGGTACATCGTCATGCAGTGCTCAGTAGAGGTGAGAGACGAGTCCCCTCCCCTGTGCCCTAGGTAATATTGCCGCTAGTATATTAGTGATGGGGGGCTCAGTGGGGAAGTTCGGCCACAGCTCCCGGGCAACATTTGATATTTTCGCATATTGCAGGGACTGCCCTGGTCCCAGTTTAAATTCATTTTGAGCGTCTTCTCGCGTTATGAATTGCCCTTCCCTATAAAGATCTCCCAGAAGTTGGCATCCTCCCTCCTTCAAGCATTGTACCGACATGGAATCCGCAATTGCAGCGAATGGTCGGATCTCCCATATGGGCATGTCCAGTGCGTATGGAGCGTGTCCAACCACCCGTCGAACCACATTCTCCCATACTTTTGCCTACATGGCGTATTATATACAGGTGTTTCTCAGGGACCGCTCCTCCCATCATTAATTGCCCTGCAAGTGTGTTCCTTCCGTATTTCCTGGCCAGAAGGGATTTTTCCCAATTTTCCTCGTCATCAAGCCAGTGAACCACAAACTTAAGCTGGGAGGCCATGTAATAAAGCTCTAGTCTCGGGACCTCAAGTCCCCCCGTCCTCCAAGTCCTTTGCAATGTCAGTAAGCTCACTTGTCTCCGCTTCTTGCCCCATAAAAGGTCTCCCATCAGGGCTTCTAGTGTTTTGAAATAGGATCGTGGTATCGTATAAAACGAATGCTGCAGAGTGTAAACGCAACACGGCAAGACAATCATCTTAATGATCGCTATTCGCCCCATTAGTGATAGTGGCAAATCAACCCAAAAGCGAATTGAGCCTCTCAGCCCGTCTACCACCCGCCCGATATTAATCCTATGGTAGGCGTCGGCGGAACCCGCCAGATAGATCCCAAAATATCGCGTCCCCTCTTCCATCCACGGTATGGCCATGACTGGTCTCGATTCCACGGGGACCGTTGCTAGTCTGCCCATTGGCATCATTCTAGATTTTGTAAGGTATTCTGTCACTCACTTATGGTAAGATCCAGTCTGACATTTGACATCAGTACACATAAGTCTACATTTTGCACGCTGCTATATTGGACAACAGATAGCACCAGTGTGTATGAACATTTTTCACACAGATCAATCTTTACTTACCAAGGCCTGCAATTACACATTGCCTGCTACCTGGAAGTGCTACATGGCATGTCACAGTCAAGTTCACAAGCATCAAATAACACAAAAGTGTTGTTGTCTCAATACAGAGACCAGGGCAAACAATGGTAATGTTTTTTTCTTGCACATTGTGTTGTCGTGTGCCCATTATACAATGGAATAGCACTAGTGGTAACAGCCAGCCTATTTTAGTCTTACATGTCCCAGATTCAAGGGACCTAACCATGCACCAACAACTATCGTTGCATATGCTATATTTTACACATGACATGGGTCTCGATTGTCTCAAAACCTAAAAGTCATAGCACTGGCTGCAATATGTGAACATGCATGGTATTGTACGAAGTTCATCAAGGCACACACTCACCCCCTCCTTGCTGCTGTCTGGCTCTCAACTTCCCATCGATGTTGGGATAGGCCACCGCTAGGATGCGACACATTAGGGGGATCAGGGTGCTGCGCGTGCCTGGAGGTGCCAGGCCCAGCTGGACTTCGGCGATCTTCTTGGCCCAGCCTCTCAGGTCCTGCCACCATTTTCGGCAGTGGCCTCTGTGCCGACATGAGACCCCCAGGGAACACACCTTCCCGGTGATGGTCCTCCACATGAAAACCTTCTGATGGGCATTGGCCTGTAAGGATGACATGGTATCGGACACTTAGTACACATGCAAGATGTAAATATCCAGGTACTTTGTCACATAGGTCATGAATAGCTAGCTTAAACAATATCCAAGTTAGCAGACTAAATTTCTCAACACTGCACCAGTTGTCTAACAAGCGACATTTACATATTTAATAACACATTTTCATTTCCTGTATACACCACACTCTAACCTGACTTTGCCCTAAGTGACTATGCAACACCCCTCACTACAGTATGGATGGCAGAACAACACAGGTGGTATGAAATATATCTGCTAACCTCAGCACACCTATGTCTTATGCGGAAGGGAACAGTTGCATTTTGGCCTTGGACATACACCTGGTTATTTACCAATGATTACGCTGTATCAATAAAACATTGTTCAACATGATCTCCACATGGCCTAAATAAACATTATAACCCATACACCTGGTCGCCTTCCTACATTTGACATGACCATTGTTGAGCACTGTGATTTGCTATGTGAGGGCTTGTGACATAGCTGACATAATGCTGATATTGCATCATGTGTGTGGAGTTGTTGTGACTGTATACATTAACAACTTAACCATATATGCAGATGACATTTCACATTCACCATTAGAGTTTGATTAGCTATGACTCCACAAGCAAATCTATATTGAAATATGGCAGAAAACAAGGCATCATTATGTGAAACTGATCTGTACATGCCTAACAAATACACCATACAAAGTTTGTGGTTGATGATGAGATATTCACATGAGAACAGTGATATAAAGTCCAGAACAGTACTAACACACATACAGCAGTGAACTTGTCCATCACATTTACAAACACACTTTTAAACAATTGGTTAGAGATTCAGATGTGTGTCTCATTGCAACAATCTGCCCTATGTGCATGGTTAGCTGGCATTTAAAATATGTATTCTGTCAGAATTGTTCTCACCTGCTCCTCTGGTGTGCCATACAGCTGCTTGTACAGGGGGAAGGACCGTGTCTACCAGCATCTTCAGCTCCTCAGGGGTGAAGGCAGGGGCCCTGCTCCCTGTACAATGATACATTGTAGCTCCCAGAGGATGTTAACAGCGGCAGAGAGATGGGGAGGTCTGTAGAAGTGCAGGTTCTGAAGGCAAGTGTCATGTATTGCAAAACGCAAGACTTATATCTAGACCGTATAGGCGGTCTTCTGTGCGGGCGATCAAAGGGATAGGTCCGCGTTGGCCGCAAAGTCATCCAATGGCGTCAATTGCTGCCTGACACTCTGCCTCCCTTGCAGTTCAAAATAGTCGGCGGTCTGCGAGTAAGATTTTTACATTAGTAATGGAAGTTTATCGCAACGGTCTTTACTGCAGGCGGACACAACAAATGAGCCGCAACTGTCACCATAACAAGTTGCAGCCTATGGCTGTGTCTGCCTCAGTTCTGAACCGCCTACCACAACTTTTGAATGAAAGTTCGGTTGGGGGAAAAAATCTTGCCAATGTTGTTGTTTTGTACTACACAATGCCTGGATGCACTATATTGTGTGTTGAAGAACCCTGAAACACTTGTTGGCAGGCTAAACCAACATGAAAGTACACAGTACAGATTCAGATTTTCCACTTTTCCTCAGGCAGTATGTGGCCCATGTCCATTAACAGGTGTCAACATACCATATAACACTGTTGGAAGCCACTGTCACCCAGTGTAAGATCTATGTGATGTCCAGGTGGAAAGGGGGGTGTCTGATGATGTACAGAATCCTACCTTCCCAGAGGGCCAATACACTCAAAATTTCAAGCACCCTACTGAGGCATTGAAAATAAATGGGACTTTGTAAGTGGTCTTTGTGGACTATACTTAAGTGTACATCTGCATATTAAGAAAGATGTACATTGTCAATGGGTTGTGTATGTCATTGTATGCGCAATGCAGATATGACAACATGACAGTGTCCACCATGCAAGATCTGTCTGCATGACGTGCTAAGTGAAACTCAAGATGTTTATGGTGTACATGATGCGACAATTAACATGGTCCTACTGTGTTTACGACAAAACTTGCTCAGTCATTTAAAATACCTACGTCATGTGTTCTTGGCTTGTGAGATTAGGACTATGTCCTGCTTGATTTTGCCTAAAAAAATCTGACACTAGTCATATGAGTCTAGTGTACTTTCATTCCTGTGTAACTATTCATTTGAGACATATTCAGAAATGTATGTATGTATAAGCTTTATTTCGACAACTCGTGTCATAAAAGCTATAAAAACACCAGTTAGAATATTCAGAAATTACATGTTTCCTGTGGTATGTTTAGAAACTTTTTGTTATGTGAAATTTGGTTTGCACTGCCATGGACTGTCATGTGTCGTTACTTGGTCTTTGGTGTTTTTCTAAGTACATGTTGCTGGGGACATTGTGATCTAACACCTACTGTGTATACACTCCACATATAGGTATCGCGGGGGAGCCAGAA
Source organism: Calotriton arnoldi (assembly GCA_963921515.1). NCBI lineage: Eukaryota > Metazoa > Chordata > Amphibia > Caudata > Salamandridae > Calotriton > Calotriton arnoldi. The sequence goes on from CAWUFW010006012.1 coordinate 1,027,247, forward strand.
GACAGCCTCCTGTCTACAGGCCCTTTCCTGACCTACAAACCATGGAAGAGAGAGACATGATCAGAAAATACTGTCTCAATAAGGCAACAGTAAATGATTTGTGCCAGCAGTTGGCACCTTCATTGTGTCCACATCGCTACTATCCAATATCACTGACATTCAAAGTTAGGGTGATAGCAGTACTGCATTTGTTGGCCACGGGTTCATTCCAGTACACAGTGGCAACATCTGGCGGAATGCCCCAGCCTATGTTTAGCAATGTACTTCGGGATGTAGTGCAGGCATTGACCAGACACATGGACAGCTACATCAAGTTTCCCAAACCAGGGGAATTGGCCAATATCAAAGCTGATTTTTATGGGTTTGGGCGAATCCCACATGACTTTGGAGCAATCGATGGGACACATATTGCTTTGATTTCACAACTGGCCAATGAGCAAGTATATAGGAACAGGAAGCACTCAATTGATGTACAGGTGGTGTGTTTGCCAGATATGTCTATTTCCCACATCTGTGCCAGGCTTCCCGGATCAGCCCATGACTCATACATTCTATGGAACAGCATCATACCCCATTTGATGACTCAACTACTTCCAGAGCGGGACTGGCTTGTTGGTAAGTAAAGTTTTTAATTGTGTGTCTATTTAGTGAATGTTTGCTTGAACATTGTACTCATGTCTATCTTCCATTTAAGAGACGCAGGATACCCCAACCAGCCATGGTTACTAACACCATTGCGTAATCCAGTCACCCCAAGAGAAGTCTGCTTCAATGAGGCCCATGGGAGGACAAGGCGTATAGTAGAGCGGGCTTTTGATCTCCTGAAGGAAAGATTCTGCTGGCTATTGATAAAACTGGAGGAGCCTTACAATATTCACCTGGAAAAGTGTGCCAGATCACCGTTGCCTGCTGCATGCTCCACAACCTGGCAATAAGGAAAAACATCCCTCTAATTGAAGATGAAGGAGACCAGCAGCTGCCACCAACTGAGGATCCGGTACTGGGCATTGTAGACAGTGGTGAGGAGGAAGGAGTTGACTTGCGACAACAGCTTATCAACAACTTCTTTTCATGACGGTAAGTATGAACTGAGATGTACTTCCAAATCTACAGTGCTTGTTGCGTATCTGTCTGGACTATGTGTATGTACACATCAGAGTGTAGGATTAGTGTGCTAATGTTTGTGCAGGACAGGTTTTGGATATGGTTATAGTTACATGCACACTGTGTCATTCATGCCTAACTAGTGTTAACAGTAACATTGTTCTGACTGAAGTTTCAGTTTGCTCTTACTTGTGAGACATGATTTGTCCTTGCTAATCTTATTTCATTTTGTTGTTTCAGTTTACTTTGCCAGGTCCTCAACTGAGTGCAGTTTCTAAGTTGTGCCATCACCAGGCATATGATGAGTACAACCTGGACATGGAAGGATCCTGGCACAGACTTTGATCCTACATATCTGTTATGACACCTGCTTGCAATAGTAGGAATGGAATGTGCTACAACGCCAATGGACTGTCATCCCTTCGTGTGTAAATGAGAATAATTGGGGTAAATAAACTCTAGGTGAAAATGTGGCACTCAAAATAGACGTAATAGTAAGGTTTTGAAATCAATCTGGGTGCGGTGCTCAAGCGAAGGGGAATCATCCTAACCCCTCCAAAATCAAGACCCTAGGATCTTCCAAATATCACACAAGTCCTAAGCACATGCAAAAGTACACAACATTTCAGTAAGTATTATCAACACGAAAATTTTCTTGGTCTTTGTCTTTCATTTTCATCACTTCATGTGCTCAGCCAATACGTGTTTTGTCGTCAGGGGAGTTCCCCACGGCTTCTTCAGGGCTAAAAATATGTAATGAAACCACTTTCATGTATATTTACAAATCAAACGCTGAATAATGATAAATCAAAGTTTGGTGGAATACATTTTACATCTATGCAGTCCACTCCAAAAAAATGTATAAGGGCGAAGTGTGATAAGTGGAAACCCATGCAATCAGCATTTCAAGTTCTCTAATGATGGATTGTCTATACGGAACTCTCTGTTTATAAACCTTACGATCTATTTGTATATTGGTCTTGTTTGAATTAAATCATACATCCTGGTACCTGAGAGCGTGGTGCCATTCTGAAAACAATTTCATGTGTTTGGAAATACCCTCTACCCTTAAGTGCGCATGATCCAGAAAGGATAGTGCCCCACTGATCCCTAATCCACACACAAAAAAACATACCTTTAAGACTGACAACATTTATTTTCTTGTCACACCTGTATTCAAGGAGATTTAAAACCAAAATATTTAGTAAATTGCCAAAATCTCCATTAGTTAGTATACTAATGTAAATCATGACCCAAATATTATATCATATTATTACCTCTACGCCGGGTCTAATTCCATCCCGGCCGTGGAAACAAGTATCATCTGCCACACACGATATTTAAATGTCAATGAAATCACCTAAAGACAACAAACAGTATATCTCAATCCCCGTCAGCCAGACGCTATTTTCCCCATGATTAAATTCTAATCGCTAATTGATACACATGATGTCTCACCCATTTCTAAGGTCGGTGTTCCACCAGTATCCGAATTCTATACTGTTCAATTCTTTCCTTCCTATATATATTCGGTTCAACCAAGATGCAGCACAACTTGTTGAGATGGAACCTGTTCGCACTGGCCAGTAGTACAGTTCTGTTTTCTTTTCTTTTGTCTACTGTTTGTGCATGGCATTTACGGTGTTTGCGATCTGGTACCAGGTGTAGCAAAAAAATATTTTTTTTGTGTTACATTGAAGTTTGCATTGTCTGATGTAGCTCCTCCTAAATTGTTTGAACATGACAAAATAGGTTAGTGGCATAATTTGTTGAGTGGGATGACAACTTGTTATGATTGTTCATACAATTGACTATCTGTGACTATGTACCGTGGACTAAAGTTTGTATGATACACTGAATCTGTATAACTATATTGTGGTACCACATTTGATTGACTTTGTGGCACCTAAGTTACTATTTACATGTACCTGTTGACCTAGGTTGATTACTCTTTCATCAGAGTGATCACATGATACTTACAACAATTTTAGATAGATGTCAAAGGCACAACATGAGCAGGTATTGATGTGCAAAGTGTTTTTAATTTAATAAACATGGTGAATAGGTAATGACAGACGATATGGATCAGTAAAAAAAAGAAGAAATTAGAGAAGTTGACAGTGTTGGTTAAAATCCCCAAAATCATAGCCACAGTTCTCAGAGTCCAAAGTCCAACAGTGTACTTCCATCTGATGTGGAACATTTGGGATTAATAGTCAACAAAGTGAACGTTTGTCGCACAAAGAAGGATATCAGGTGCACCGTTTTTTACTGGCTGGGGTTTGTGCATTGCCATCCGACCCTCCCTTATCTTTCTTTGGACGACCCACACCATGTTTGGGGGGGACAACAACTGCAGGCTTCTGGGGTACTGAGGATTCTCTACCAGGCTCAGTGTCCCTCCCTGTGGCTTGCGCAGATATTGAGGGCACAGATGGAGAAGTCACACAAGGAGGGGTATTTGTGTGTGAAAATGCATGGTGGAGGGTGGTACTGATCTCCTTCAGCACCCCTATGACCTCGTCATTTGGTCATTGAAACACTCAAGTCTTTGGTCTTGGGATGGCTGCATTTGTTCAATGTTACAAAGTTGTTGAGAAACCTGGCCCATTGCTCCCTGGTACCCCTCATAGGCATCCAGCACCCTGGAGAGGTTGGCCTGGGCATCAGTGGCGCAAGCTGTTTGCCGAGGGGGATCCACATGTTCCCTCCCACCACCCCTACCCCCACACGCTGGCACGGTTTGTGCCTGCACAGTCGAACATGATGCTCCTTCCTCATTGACTGGGTTTATGTCCATCATCTCCAGAGTGGACTGTGCTGCCATCTTGATGTTGTTGCCCGTGGTTGATGGTGTATCTGTTGTGGTAGGGGTCCGCTGTGTGTTGGTAGCTTAGGTGGGAGATGTCGCAGTGGATCCTGCTGGACATGCTGGTGCCGTCTGTCGAGCCAAACCTGATCTGCCAGGTTCCTCCTTCTCGTCCAAGGGTAAAGGAGAATATTCTTCGCTGGGAAGCTCATTCAGGGTCTGAGTCTGATCCTGGCTGATTTCTTCTTTCAACATGGAGGTATTCCCAGATCGCCCTGTTGGTATAGATATGACACAGTCAATTATGTGATTATACATTGTACCTCAACTGGTACACATTAAGTAAATGCCTGGATCCCAAAACTGTTTAGATGGATGATTTGGCACCTATCCCCATGATATTAGTCTTTATTTGGCATTCACAATGCAACTAAATCATGATGTGGATTATGGTCTTGCTCTACCTCTCTGTGCTGATATAGTCATGTTGTCAAATGTAATTGTAACATGTCTACTGACATTGACTTGTACCTGACACTCTGTAGATGACACTTGAGGATTACTGAGCTACACATCTAAATAATTGGCATGACATACATACTCATAAATTAGAAATGTTATTTGTTGTTATTCCTGTGTGCTGTGCATGGTCTATGTATCACCAGGCACATTGAAGTAGCAGCCTAACCCCGAACAGTGTGTGTATTTTCCATTAAAACTTAGTCATGGTGTAAGTGATGTGCTCATTCGTTTCTACTCAAGAGACTTGGGTACATCAGCCTACGTAGGCATACATGTATGTGCATAGCATTGTGTATAAACAGCGTTGTGATTTTTAACTTACATTCCATAGTAAGATGTGAGGTAAATGGTTTAGGAGGTACATTACAGGTGACTGTTTTTGTGAACTTGCGTTACAAGGCCTGATTGGATTTGTGGTCATTTCAAACACTCCTTCCCCCACTTGACCAATGGCTTTCGGCTTCCTACAAGTGAGTGAGAGTGAAAGAGAGAGATGGCTGACCCAGGTGCCTGTAGTTTGGAGTACAAGGCCTGATATGAGTTGTGGTCAGTGCAGCTACCCCTCCTCCCACCCAGCACACCCAGCCCACCTGGGCCTATTGCTTCCTGCCAATGAGGGAGAGTGAAGTAGAAAGATGGCTGACAGAGGTGCCTGTAGTTCAGAGTACAAGGCCTGATGGGAGCTGTGGTCAGTGCAGTAAGTCTTCCTCCTACCCAGCACAGCCAGCCCACCTGGGTCTATTGCTTCCTGCCAGTGAGGGGAATTTGCCAGGAGAGATGGCTGACACAGGAGGTGTAGTTTTGTGAATGCATACTATGGTTGGTGTTGTGTTAGTTGGCGTCAGTTTCTCTGATTTGCACTTTCCATGTGGCAGACAAGCCGCCATGGAACCGCAACCACGTCGAATGCATCATAAACAGCTCGTCAGTACAACCAATGTTTTTTGCAGTTTCAGAATTCCTATAGAGCAGCCTTTCCAACCGACGTGGTTGGATCAGACTCGTTTCCGACCAACGCGGTCGTGTCAGAGTCATCTCTGACCAGCGCGTTCGGAAAATTTCCTGGTATACATCATAATACGGCGGTCGGAGAGTTCATGGCTCAGTCAGTCGGAATCTCACCTCGGCCACGTCGGTCAGGCGGTCATTCCGACCAACATCGTAATAAGCCCCTAAGTAATTAATATTAAAGTATACATAATATTTCTTGCTATATATTAAAAATACTTTTGTAGATGTGATATAAAAAAATATATAAAATTGTTTAAAAAATGTATCAAAATTAACTGAGATTTTTTAAAATATTAATATCATTTATTATTTACTTATATATTAAATAATATTATATAAATATATAATATTATGTTGTAAAAAATTGTAATACATAAAAATAAATATATAGGGCCTGATTACGATGTCGGGCGGGAGGTCTCAGGACTGACGACTTCCGGTCGGCAGTCCCGACACCGCCACTACAATGCGACTGCACATGGTGCTGCAGCCGTAAACTGGCTGTAGCATAAGCTCCCATGGAGAAGTGGGTGCCTGTGTAAATCCCTGCACCACGTGTCAGGCACCTAACGGTGCCTGCCACACGGTGCGGCAATTTACAGGGGGGCACCATAGGTGCCCCCCAACTGGAGCCTGCAGAGATAGCCCCCAAAGTCGCTTTCATATAGGCTTTTCATTTCAGAAAGCCCAACATGAAAAGCCTGTCATAAACCGACATTATAATCCCCACAGCGTAAATTCTGTACATAAGGGATTATGAGTGGCCTCTAACTGGCCTGTGGGCTCCTTGAGCCCGTCATAAGTCAGTAAGCCAATCGGTCCAACTGGCCGGTTTCAAATCCAACAGCCTTTATCATAACAAGGTTGTCAGATTTGAAACCTACGATGTGAGCCGGAAAGCCTCTGACCTGTGGTCCGACTCACATCGTAATGGGCCCCTAAGTAATGCATTGTCATTTTTGTAAAATATGTATTAAATAATAATATATATACTATACACAATTATTTATTGTATATTAAAAATATTATCATAAAAATACTGTAAAAAATGAGCATAAAACATAAAACTTTAAACATAAAACATGTCAAAAATAGAAATTTAATGTATGTAAACATGCAAAATAACATTTTTCTTTGCTACTTTAAAATGTATATGGTTCTAAGCACTATAACAATATATTTAAAAAAATGAAAATTAAATAATATTATGTAATAAATGTTATTTTGAAATATGTTACATTTCAAAAATAATAAATGTATGTTTAAGTTTTTTCTCAAAACTGCACTTAATGTACTTGCTATAAATTAAAAGTATACAAATGTATTTTTGATTTATAATGTAATAATAAATTAAAAATAAATACAAGCAATTAATGTAAAAACATTTCTATGTATTATCTATTTTATTAAATCAATATTTCCTTTGTAGTAAAATGTATTTATAAATTACAAAAACCTGGTTTGAATTCTTATGTGTGTAAAATAAAATGTACTTTATCAAAAAAATGTGTTTGAATTAATTAAAAATGCTAAATACTACACATGCATTATTTACTATTCCCAGTCCAATGTAGCTTAAGTCAGGGAAGGTGCTGGATACTAGGGGCCCGATTACGAGTCTGGTGGTCCGAAGACCACCAGACTTTGGTGGCGGGTTGTTAGAAATGGGATTTTTGGTAGGCTAGGGCGTGGGCCAAAGTCAGGCAAAAACCACCACTCTAGTCAGGATGAGGGAGTTACACGTCTAAAATAACCCCTGCTCTCCCCCTTGGTAGCTTGGCACGAGCAGCCAGGCTTATCTTAGAGGCAGTGTGTAAAGCATTTGCACATAACCAACAGTAATACAGTGTACGCACTACAAAAGGACACCACACCAATTTAGAAAAATATCCAATATTTTTATATAATTAAAACAAGACCAAAAACGATAGAAAACCACAATACTATACTTAAAAGTTCACAGTTCAAAAATACGCTGATTAAAAAGAGTTCCTTGTGTGGATAGCTCCGTCTGGGCTACCACGGCGTCGTGAACACACCAATCCAAAAACAGTTCTGGCTGACCGCTGGGTCGCAGGCCAGCTACGGTGTCGGAAAGACCCGCAAACAGTACCTTTCAGAGATGCAGGGCGATGGGGCCCGTGAAGTCACTCGCGTTGCAGGTCGATCTCCTCTCTGATGGAGTCAGGAGCGCTGGCGTCGGCAGGCGTCGGGTGCTGCGGTGCGAAGTGCAGCAGTGCGGCGTGCGGTGCCCTCAGGTCGCAGTGCGAGCAGCGGCTCGGTGGCGGCATCAGATGGCGTCGTCGGTGAGACCAGGGTCGCGGTGCGAGATGAAGGCGGTGCTCGTCACGGTGCTGGCAGGTCACGGTGCAAGCAGCGGCGTCGTCGTTGCTGAAGCGCTGTCGTCGGCTGACGAACTGGAGTCGATGGCGCCGGCGTTGGTAGGCCAAGGCTGCGGTGTGGGATGAGGGCGGTGCGTCGTGTAACTTACGAGCGGTGCCCCCGAACCACGGTGCAAGCAGCGGCGTCGATCTCGGCGGGAAGTGGCGGCGTCAGGCAGGCCAAGGCGTCCTCGTGAAGCAAGGCGGTGCGGAGTGCGGTGCCCACAGGTTGCGGTGCGAGCAGCGGCTCGGTGGCGGCATCAACAGGCGTCATCGGTGAGACCAGGGTCGCGGTGCCCTCTGCGGTGCCAAAGCTTCGGTGTGAAGCGAGGCGGTGCGGAGTGCGGTGCCCACAGGTCGCGGTGCAAGCAGCGGCTCGGTGGCGGCGTCAACAGGCGTCGTCGGTGAGACCAGGGTTGCGGTGCGGCGTTGCGGCGGTGCCCTCTGCGGTGCCAAAGCTTCGGCGTGAAGCGAGGCGATGCGGAGTGCGGTGCCCACAGGTCGCGGTGCAAGCAGCGGCTCAGTGGCGGCGTCAACAGGCGTTGGCGGTGAGACCAGGGTTGCGGTGCGGCGGTGCCCTCTGCAGTGCCTTCAGGACACGGAGTCGGCAGTGGCGTCGTAGACGTCGTCGAGTTGGTGTTCTTCGGGTGGCAGCACAAAACACACAGTCCCCAGTGCTGCGGGTCGAAGAATTGGAAGACTTTGCTGTTCCTGAGACTTCGTGAACAGGGGGCAAGCTCTACCTCAAGCCTTTGGAGAGACTCACAAATTAGGTTGCAGAAAGTCCAGTCCAGGCCTTTTACTGCCCAAGACAGAAGCAGCCACTGCAGGTCAGCCCAGCAAAGCACCCAGCAAAGCAGTCGTTCCTTTTCGCAGCTTCTCCGGCTCTTCTTCTTGGCAGTCTTCTTGTCCAGATGAGTTCTAAAGTTCAGGGGTCTGGGACCCAGCATTTATGCCCAAAAATCCTTTGATCTCTTAGGCAGAGAGGGCCTGTGCCCGGTCAGGACCAGTTCTGCCTTCTCTGGTGTGAATTTCTGGCAGGAGGTGGAGACGGCATTTGTCAGAGGCAGAGCAGGCCCTTTGAGGTGCAAGGAAATCTCCTCCCCCTTCCCCCATCGTAACCCAGGTCTCTTCAGCCCTTTCCTGACCTACCTAGACCATCTGGCACCCCTCCTGCTCCCCCAGCCTTCTGTCATCCAAAACCCAGACAGGCAATCCACATTCCAGCAGAGGCACATGGGATGACTGAGCAAGAAAATACCCACTTTCTAAAAGTGGTATTTTCAAACACAGAATGTAAAAATCACCTTCACTAAAAGATGCATCGTTAGATTCTGAGTTCAGGCATACAAAATTCTATTTTCTTACCGAATTCCCTGGGCCAGTTATGTTTATAAGATGTTATAAACAAACCTCCCAGTCTATCCTATGGGGAACTGGTAGCCTTGCAATAGTGAAAAACGAAATTGGCTGTAATTCACTATCAGGACATGCCACACACACCAGGGCATGTCCCACCTTTCACATACACTGCACCCTGCCCACAGGGGTACCTTGGGCCTACCTGAGGGGTGTCTGACATGTAAGAAAAGGGAAGGTTAGGGACCGGCCAGTGTGTGCACTGGCCAAGTCGACTATGGCAGTTACAAACTGCGCGCAGACTTCTGCAATGGCAGGTCTGAGTTACCGTTTTCAGGGCTACTCACCGGGGTGGCACAACCAGTGCTGCAGGCCCCGAGTAGCATTTGATTCACCAGCCCTGGCACACGTAGTGCACTTTACTAGGGGCTAACAGGTAAATCAAATATCCAATCATGGAAACACCCATCCATAACACAATTTACACAGAGAGCATATGCACTTTAGCACTGATTAGCAGTGGTAAAGTGCCCAGAGTCCTAAAACCAACAAAAACAGGGTAAAAAACAGGAGGCCAAAAAGCAAAAAGTCTGGGGGTAAACCCGCTGAAAAAGCCAAGTCTAACACAACCCCCTCCCAGCCTAAAGCCAGGGTAGACTAATCAATCCCTTGATGGACTTCCCTGCTTGGGGCGATAGAACATAGACCTGGCCCACAACAGCGGGGGCACGTTCTGGTTCTATGCCTTTCCAAACCCAGTTGGATCCCTCTGTCCTCACTCTCAGGGCCCAATAAGCTGACCCATGGGGAACCCTTTTCCTCACCTGTGGACCCTATCTGTGCAGCACCTAAACTTACTTTGCTCGCAGATGTGTCCCGACAGGCAGACAGTACCCACATGGCCAACACAGTGGCGTGGCCCAGTCCACCCCCGGGGTGTGACTCCTGTCCCCCTCCCAGGGGCAACCCTGTCCACCAGGACAGGCAGCCACAGTGGCCACTGACAACTGTCAGTGATGAGAGCCCGGCCTTATGCCTTTCCGGCCACTCCAACCACAGTGGCGTCAGAGAGTGGGGGGCGGTAGCCCCAGGTGCCTGGCACCCTTTCTCTACTCTCCCCCCTGCCAAGTCAGGTATGGCATCCTGACACTGGCCCACCAGCCCAGGGTCTGTACCCTGCGGCTGGACAGGAGCCGGGGTGGGCTCCCCCACACCCTCTCCTTCTCACTGGGGCTCTGTACCCTCCCACCTGGAGCGGTACCCCCTTCCAGAATTGTCAGGGCACCTGTGGCAGGTGTCCTGCACAATTCACCCACCAGTTCAGGGTGGCTATCCTGCAACTGGTACCTCAGTCCAGGGTCTGTACCCTGAGGCTGAACAAGGGACTGGGGTGGGCTCTCCACACCCGGTCCTCCTCCATGGGGCTCTGTACCCTCCCACCTGGAGCGGCACCCCCAGAAGACAAACTGGTAGGGGCACTGTTAGCAGTTGCCCCTTCCCCCAGGTCAGGGGGGACACCCTGAACCTGGTCCTCCAACTCAGGGTCTGTACCCTCAGGCTGACATGAGGTCTCGGGCGAGGCTCTCCCCCCCTTACCTTTCCTTCCGGGGTTCCTCACTCTCCTCCCAGGAGAAGCACCCTCAGAACCAAAAACTGTCAGGACGCTGGAATCAGCCCTCCCCAACAATTCTTCCACCAGCTCATGGCCTTGACCCTGCAACTGATCCACCACCCGAGGATCTAAACCCATGGGTTGAACCGGGGTCAGAGGTGAGGACTCCCTCCCTCTGCACCCCCTTCCAGAGTTCTGCACCCTCCCACCTGGAGTGGTACCCCTAGAAGACAAACCGATCAGGACACTGCTTACAGTCGTCCTTCCCTCCAGGTCAGGCAGGACCTGAACCTGGCCTCCCAACCCAGGGACTAAACCCTGCGGCTGAGCACCTGCCCGGCGCACCAGGACTTCCTTGGGAGCACGCATGCCCCCCCTGAGGGTAACACATGACTCATGTGTTGTGTGACAGTCTGCCTGGCGCAGATCTCCCGACCCCTGTCCATCTGACAGTGCGCGAAGATCCCCCAGGACAGAAGTGGTGTCACCATGGTCACTCCTAGGAGGCTCAGCCCTTCTGGCTGGCCCCTGACCCATTGGTTCTCCCACTGGGGAATGCATCCCCCTCTCACCCCTCCGTCTGGACTTCTGCACCCTCCACTTAGGAGCAGCACCGCCAGACACCAGAACCGCTGGAGCTCTGTTTACAGACCCTCTACGTTCTCCTGACACTAGGAGATCCCCCTCAACGGACGGCCTACCAGTACAGCCTAGGCTCCCCACCTGGGGTTCCCTCCTGGAACCACCCAGGCTCGGGGACCGGGTTTTGGGCACCTTGTCCCGCAGCCCCTTCCCACTCCTTCTCCGTGGAGACAGGACGTGAGTCCCTACACCCTTCCCACGACACCAGGGCCTATCTGGGCTACCAAAAACCTTTCCCACCACCCTCGGTTGGGAAATACCTAAGCCACTTCCTTCCGGGTCACCCCCAGATGCTTCTCCAGACCCTCTGGAATCCACCAAAAGGTCTGCCTCCCGTGCAAGCTCCCTGGGGTCAGAGAACTCACACTCCAGTGGGTGTTGGCATAGCTCTGGAAAACAGGGACTTAAAATATGCTCTCCAACAATTGAATCACACAGCCCCACACAGGTGTTAACCAAACTACCCTTCACCCAATCATCCAGTGCCTCAGAAAAGTACCCCACATAATTCCCACAAGACTGGTGAGACAGTGTCTGACTGTTGCTGTCTCTTAACCCATACTCTTCTGGCTGGTCTCCATACTCACTTACCAGGGCTTCTATCATGGGGGAACCCCTCTACCTGCATCTCTCATCTAGAGTCAGTAGAGTGCCCCTCCCACTACCAGGAAAATGATCCCCTGTGCCAGTTCCCCAATCCACCTCAGGGACACTGCGCACCACTGGGGTAACCTCACAATCCTGAACCCCCTGGTGTATGTCAACCCCCTCCTTGAAGCAGGGCCCCAAACCTGTGTGTCTGTGTACCTTATCCTCAGTACTGGACCTAACACTTTTGCTGCCACCATCTGGGCTGGGCCTAGCCCCACTGGCTTCCCAGTCCAGCTCTCTCATTTTAAACTCTTGGTCTAACATCATCCTCCTTTCCTCCATGGCTATTCTTTTGTCTTCCCTCTCACTTTCCATCCTGAGTTTCTCCAACTCAAACTTCCTCGCTTCCCGCCTGTCCTCCAGCTCCTTGGGGAACAGACTGCTGCTGCCTGGTTTAGAGGGTGCCCCCCCTCCCAAAAGCACATCCACCCTTGGAATAGGCTCCTCTGCCTCCATGCCAAGATCTCCAGACAGCTCACTAGCATGTCTGGCTGCTACCCAGGCCCTCAGCGCCTTTTGTAGCTCCTCTTTTCTGGTGAGGCCCCTGATTTGGATTTTGAGGTTTTTGCAGATCGCCTTCAATTCCTTCCCATTGTAGGTCTCTAACCTCTCCTCCTCAAAGGCCACTTCCAAGGATGCAACAGATGATGCAATTGATTCAGGCATGACGAAGTAGCAAGTTCAAACTGGCAAGAAAAAGAAATAGGCCAAAAAGAAAAAGAACCAGTATGTGGCACGTAATGGTCTGCGATATGGTAGTAGTGCACACCAATCACTGTAAGTCAGGTGCAAACGCAAGTCCTATCCTCACCGCTGACAACCAATGTTAGAAATGGGATTTTTGGTAGGCTAGGGCGTGGGCCAAACTCAGGCAAAAACCACCACTCTAGTCAGGATGAGGGAGTTACACGACTAAAATAACCCCTGCTCACCCCCTTGGTAGCTTGGCACGAGCAGCCAGGCTTATCTTAGAGGCAGTGTGTAAAGCATTTGCACATAACCAACAGTAATACAGTGTACGCACTACAAAAGGACATCACACCAGTTTAGAAAAATATCCAATATTTTTATATAATTAAAACAAGACCAAAAACGATAGAAAACCACAATACTATACTTAAAAGTTCACAGTTCAAAAATACGCTGATTAAAAAGAGTTCCTTGTGTGGATAGCTCCGTCCGGGCTACCACGGCGTCGTGAACACACAAATCCAAAAACAGTTCTGGCTGACCGCGGGGTCGCAGGCCAGCTACGGTGTCGGGAAGACCCGCAAACAGTACCTTTCAGAGATGCAGGGCGATGGGGCCCATGAAGTCACTCGCGTTGCAGGTCGATCTCCTCTCTGATGGAGTCAGGAGCGCTGGCGTTGGCAGGCGTCGGGTGCTGCGGTGCGAAGTGCAGCAGTGCGGCGTGCGGTGCCCTCAGCTTGCGGTGCGAGCAGCGGCTCGGTGGCGGCGTCAGATGGCGTCGTCGGTGAGACCAGGGTCGCGGTGCGAGATGAAGGCGGTGCTCGTCACGGTGCTGGCAGGTCACGGTGCAAGCAGCGGCGTCGTCGTTGCTGAAGCACTGTCGTCGGCTGACGAACTGGAGTCAATGGCGCCGGCGTCGGTAGGCCAAGGCTGCGGTGTGGGATGAGGGCGGTGCGTCGTGTAACTTACGAGCGGTGCCCCCGAACCACGGTGCAAGCAGTGGCGTCGATCTCGGCGGGAAGTGGCGGAGTCAGGCAGGCCAAGGCGTCCTCGTGAAGCAAGGCGGTGCGGAGTGCGTTGCCCACAGGTTGCGGTGCGAGCAGCGGCTCGGTGGCGGCGTCAACAGGCGTCGTTGGTGAGACCAGGGTCGCGGTGCGGCAGTGCCCTCTGCGGTGCCAAAGCTTCGGTGTGAAGTGAGGCGGTGCGGAGTGCGGTACCCACATGTCGCGGTGCAAGCAGCGGCTCGGTGGCGGCATCAACAGGCATCGTCGGTGAGGCCAGGGTTGCGGTGCGGCGGTGCCCTCTGCGGTGCCAAAGCTTCGGCGTGAAGCGAGGCGGTGCGGAGTGCGGTGCCCACAGGTCGCGGTGCAAGCAGTGGCTCGGTGGCGGCGTCAACAGGCTTCATCGGTGAGACCAGGGTTGCGGTGCGACGGTGTCCTCTACAGTGCCTTCAGGACAGGGAGTCGGCAGTGGCGTCGTAGACGTCGTCGAGTTGGTGTTCTTCGGGTGGCAGCACAAAACACACAGTCCCCAGTGCTGCGGGTCAAAGAACTGGAAGTCTTTGCTGTTCCTGAGACTTCGTGAACAGGGGGCAAGCTCTACCTCAAGCCCTTGGAGAGACTCACAAATTAGGTTGCAGAAAGTCCAGTCCAGGCCTTTCACTGCCCAAGACAGAAGCAGCCACTGCAGGTCAGCCCAGCAAAGCAACCAGCAAAGCAGTCGTTCCTTTTCGCAGCTTCTCCGGCTCTTCTTCTTGGCAGTCTTCTTGTCCAGATGAGTTCTATAGTTCAGGGGTCTGGGACCCAGCATTTATGTCCAAAAATCCTTTGATCTCTTAGGCAGAGAGGGCCTGTGCCCGGTCAGGACCAGTTCTGCCTTCTCTGGTGTGAATTCCTGGCAGGAGGTGGAGACGGCATTTGTCAGAGGCAGAGCAGGCCCTTTGAGGTGCAACAAAATCTCCTCCCCCTTCCCCCATCGTAACCCAGGTCTCTTCAGCCCTTTCCTGACCTACCTAGACCATCTGGCGCCCCTCCTGCTCCCCCAGCCTTCTGTCATCCAAAACCCAGACAGGCAATCCACATTCCAGCAGAGGCACATGGGATGACTGAGCAAGAAAATACCCACTTTCTAAAAGTGGTATTTTCAAACACAGAATGTAAAAATCACCTTCACTAAAAGATGCATCGTTAGATTCTGAGTTCAGGCATACTAAATTCTATTTTCTTACCGAATTCCCTGGGCCAGTTATGTTTATAAGATGTTATAAACAAACCTCCCAGTCTATCCTATGGGGAACTGGTAGCCTTGCAATAGTGAAAAACGAAATTGGCTGTAATTCACTATCAGGACATGCCACACACACCAGGGCATTTCCCACCTTTCACATACACTGCACCCTGCCCACAGGGGTACCTTGGGCCTACCTGAGGGGTGTCTGACATGTAAGAAAAGGGAAGGTTAGGGACCGGCCAGTGTGTGCACTGGCCAAGTCGACATGGCAGTTACAAACTGCGCGCAGACTTCTGCAATGGCAGGTCTGAGTTACCGTTTTCAGGGCTACTCACCCGGGTGGCACAACCAGTGCTGCAGGCCCCCGAGTAGCATTTGATTCACCAGCCCTGGCACACGTAGTGCACTTTACTAGGGGCTAACAGGTAAATCAAATATCCAATCATGGAAACACCCATCCATAACACAATTTACACAGAGAGCATATGCACTTTAGCACTGATTAGCAGTGGTAAAGTGCCCAGAGTCCTAAAACCAACAAAAACAGGGTCAAAAACAGGAGGCCAAAAAGCAAAAAGTCTGGGGGTAAACCCGCTGAAAAAGCCAAGTCTAACACAACCCCCTCCCAGCCTAAAGCCAGGGTAGACTAATCAATCCCTTGATGGACTTCCCTGCTTGGGGCGATAGAACATAGACCTGGCCCACAACAGCGGGGGCACGTTCTGGTTCTACGCCTTTCCAAACCCAGTTGGATCCCTCTGTCCTCACTCTCAGGGCCCAATAAGCTGACCCATGGGGAACCCTTCTCCTCACCTGTGGACCCTATCTGTGCAGCACCTAAACTTACTTTGCTCGCAGATGTGTCCCGACAGGCAGACAGTACCCACATGGCCAACACAGTGGCGTGGCCAGTCCACCCCCGGGGTGTGACTCCTGTCCCCATCCCAGGGGCAACCCTGTCCACCAGGACAGGCAGCCACAGTGGCCACTGACAACTGTCAGTGATGAGAGCCTGGCCTTACGCCTTTCCGGCCACTCCAACCACGGTGGCGTCAGAGAGTGGGGGGCGGTAGCCCCAGGTGCCTGGCACCCTTTCTCTACTCTCCCCCCTGCCAAGTCAGGTATGGCATCCTGACACTGGCCCACCAGCCCAGGGTCTGCACCCTGGGGCTGGACAGGAGGTGGGGGTGGGCTCTCCCACACCCTCTCCTTCTCACTGGGGCTCTGTACCCTCCCACCTGGAGTGGTACCCCCTTCCAGAATTGTCAGGGCACCTTTGGCAGGTGTCCTGCACAATTCACCCACCAGTTCAGGGTTGCTATCCTGCAACTGGTACGTCAGTCCAGGGTCTGTACCCTGAGGCTGAACAAGGGACTGGGGTGGGCTCTCCCACACCCAGTCCTCCTCCATGGGGCTCTGTACCCTCCCACCTGGAGCGGCACCCCCAGAAGACAAACTGGTAGGGGCACTGTTAGCAGTTGCCCCTTCCCCCAGGTCAGGGGGGACACCCTGAACCTGGTCCTCCAACTCAGGGTCTGTACCCTCAGGCTGACATGAGGTCTCGGGCGAGGCTCTCCCCCCCTTACCTTTCCTTCCGGGGTTTCTCACTCTCCTCCCAAGAGAAGCACCCTCAGAACCAAAACCTGTCAGGACGCTGGAATCAGCCCTCCCCAACAATTCTTCCACCAGCTCATGGCCTTGACCCTGCAACTGATCCACCACCCGAGGATCTAAACCCATGGGTTGAACCAGGGTCAGAGGTGAGGACTCCCTCCCTCTGCATCCCCTTCCAGAGTTCTGCACCCTCCCACCTGGAGTGGTACCCCTAGAAGACAAACCGATCAGGACACTGCTTACAGTCGTCCTTCCCTCCAGGTCAGGCAGGACCTGAACCTGGCCTCCCAACCCAGGGACTAAACCCTGCGGCTGAGCACCTGCCCGGCGCACCAGGATTTCCTTGGGAGCACGCATCCCCCCCTGAGGGTAACACATGACTCATGTGTTGTGTGACAGTCTGCCTGGCGCAGATCTCCCGACCCCTGTCCATCTGACAGTGCGCGAAGATCCCCAGGACAGAAGTGGTGTCACCATGGTCACTCCTAGGAGGCTCAGCCCTTCTGGCTGGCCCCTGACCCATTAGTTCTCCCACTGGGGAACGCATCCCCCTCTCACCCCTCCGTCTGGACTTCTGCACCCTCCACTTAGGAGCAGCACCGCCAGACACCAGAAACGCTGGAGCTCTGTTTACAGACCCTCCACGTTCTCCTGACACTAGGAGATCCCCCTCAACGGACGGCCTACCAGTACAGCCTAGGCTCCCCACCTGGGGTTCCCTCCTGGAACCACCCAGGCTCGGGGACCGGGTTTTGGGCACCTTGGGCCGCAGCCCCTTCCCACTCCTTCTCCGCGGAGACAGGACGCGAGTCCCTACACCCTTCCCACGACACCAGGGCCTATCTGGGCTACCAAAAACCTTTCCCACCACCCTCGGTTGGGAAATACCTAAGCCACTTCCTTCCGGGTCACCCCCAGATGCTTCTCCAGACCCTCTGGAATCCACCAAAAGGTCTGCCTCCCGTGCAAGCTCCCTGGGGTCAGAGAACTCACACTCCAGTGGGTGTTGGCATAGCTCTGGAAAACAGGGACTTAAAATATGCTCTCCAACAATTGAATCACACAGCCCCACACAGGTGTTAACCAAACTACCCTTCACCCAATCATCCAGTGCCTCAGAAAAGTACCCCACATCATTCCCACAAGACTGGTGAGACAGTGTCTGACTGTTGCTGTCTCTTAACCCATACTCTTCTGGCTGGTCTCCATACTCACTTACCAGGGCTTCTATCATGGGGGAACCCCTCTCCCTGCACCTCTCATCTAGAGTCAGTAGAGTGCCCCTCCCACTACCAGGAAAATGATCCCCTGTGCCAGTCCCCCAATCCACCTCAGGGACACTGCGCACCACTGGGGTAACCTCACAATCCTGAACCCCCTGTGTATGTCAACTCCCTCCTTGAAGCAGGGCCCCAAACCTGTGTGTCTGTGTACCTTATCCTCAGTACTGGACCTAACACTTTTGCTGCCACCATCTGGGCTGGGCCTAGCCCCACTGGCTCCCCAGTCCAGCTCTCTCATTTTAAACTCATGGTCTAACATCATCCTCCTTTCCGCCATGGCTATTCTTTTGTCTTCCCTCTCACTTTCCATCCTGAGTTTCTCCAACTCAAACTTCCTCGCTTCCCGCCTGTCCTCCAGCTCCTTGGGGGACAGACTGCTGCTGCCTGGTTTAGAGGGTGCCCCCCCTCCCAAAAGCACATCCACCCTTGGAATAGGCTCCTCTGCCTCCATGCCAAGATCTCCAGACAGCTCACTAGCATGTCTGGCTGCTACCCAGGCCCTCAGCGCCTTTTGTAGCTCCTCTTTTCTGGTGAGGCCCCTGATTTGGATTTTGAGGTTTTTGCAGATCGCCTTCAATTCCTTCCCATTGTAGGTCTCTAACCTCTCCTCCTCAAAGGCCACTTCCAAGGATGCAACAGATGATGCAATTGATTCAGGCACGACGAAGTAGCAAGTTCAAACTGGCAAGAAAAAAAAATAGGCCAAAAAGAAAAAGAACCAGTATGTGGCACGTAATGGTCTGCGATATGGTAGTAGTGCACACCAATCACTGTAAGTCAGGTGCAAACGCAAGTCCTATCCTCACCGCTGACAACAAATGTTAGAAATTGGATTTTTGGTAGGCTAGGGCGTGGGCCAAACTCAGGCAAAAACCACCACTCTAGTCAGGATGAGGGAGTTACACGTCTAAAATAACCCCTGCTCACCCCCTTGGTAGCTTGGCATGAGCAGCCAGGCTTATCTTAGAGGCAGTGTGTAAAGCATTTGCACATAACCAACAGTAATACAGTGTACGCACTACAAAAGGACATCACACTAGTTTAGAAAAATATCCAATATTTTTATATAATTAAAACAAGACCAAAAACGATAGAAAACCACAATACTATACTTAAAAGTTCACAGTTCAAAAATACGCTGATTAAAAAGAGTTCCTTGTGTGGATAGCTCCGTCCGGGCTACCACAGCGTCGTGAACACACAAATCCAAAAACAGTTCTGGCTGACCGCGGGGTCGCAGGCCAGCTACGGTGTCGGGAAGACCCGCAAACAGTACCTTTCAGAGATGCAGGGCGATGGGGCCCGTGAAGTCACTCGCGTTGCAGGTCGATCTCCTCTCTGATGGAGTCAGGAGCGCTGGCGTCGGCAGGCGTCGGGTGCTGCAGTGCGAAGTGCAGCAGTGTGGCGTGCGGTGCCCTCAGGTCGCGGTGCGAGCAGCGGCTCGGTGGCGGCGTCAGATGGCGTCGTCGGTGAGACCAGGGTCGCGGTGCGAGATGAAGGCGGTGCTCGTCACGGTGCTGGCAGGTCACGGTGCAAGCAGCGGCGTCGTCGTTGCTGAAGCGCTGTCGTCGGCTGACGAACTGGAGTCGATGGCGCCGGCGTCGGTAGGCCAAGGCTGCGGTGTGGGATGAGGGCGGTGTGTCGTGTAACTTACGAGCAGTGCCCCCGAACCACGGTGCAAGCAGCGGCGTCGATCTCGGCGGGAAGTGGCGGCGTCAGGCAGGCCAAGGCATCCTCGTGAAGCAAGGCGGTGCGGAGTGCGGTGCCCACAGGTTGCGGTGCGAGCAGCGGCTCGGTGGCGGCGTCAACAGGCGTCGTCGGTGAGACCAGGGTCGCGGTGCGGCGGTGCCCTCTGCGGTGCCAAAGCTTCGGTGTGAAGCGAGGCGGTGCGGAGTGCGGTGCCCACAGGTCACGGTGCAAGCAAAGGCTCGGTGGCGGCGTCAACAGGCGTCGTCGGTGAGACCAGGGTTGCGGTGCGGCATTGCAGCGGTGCCCTCTGCGGTGCCAAAGCTTCGGCGTGAAGCGAGGCGGTGCCCACAGGTCACGGTGCAAGCAGCGGCTCGGTGGCAGCGTCAACAGGCGTCATCGGTGAGACCAGGGTCGCGGTGCCCTTTGCGGTGCCAAAGCTTCGGTGTGAAGTGAGGCGGTGCGGAGTGCGGTGCCCACAGGTCGCGGTGCGAGCAGCGGCTCGGTGGCGGCGTCAACAGGCGTCGTCGGTGAGACCAGGGTTGCGGTGCGGCGGTGGCTTCTGCGGTGCCACAGCTTCAGCGTGAAGTGAGGCGGTGCGGAGTGTGGTGCCCACAGGTCGCGGTGCAAGCAGCGGCTCGGTGGCGGCGTCAACAGGCGTCGTCGGTGAGACCAGGGTTGCGGTGCGGCGGTGCCCTCTGCAGTGCCTTCAGGACACGGAGTCGGCAGTGGCGTCGTAGACGTCGTCGAGTTGGTGTTCTTCGGGTGGCAGCACAAAACACACAGTCCCCAGTGCTGCGGGTCGAAGAATTGGAAGTCTTTGCTGTTCCTGAGACTTCGTGAACAGGGGGCAAGCTCTACCTCAAGCCCTTGGAGAGACTCACAAATTAGGTTGCAGAAAGTCCAGTCCAGTCCTTTCACTGCCAAAGACAGAAGCAGCCACTGCAGGTCAGCCCAGCAAAGCACCCAGCAAAGCAGTCGTTCCTTTTCGCAGCTTCTCCGGCTCTTCTTCTTGGCAGTCTTCTTGTCCAGATGAGTTCTAAAGTTCAGGGGTCTGGGACCCAGCATTTATGTCCAAAAATCCTTTGATCTCTTAGGCAGAGAGGGCCTGTGCCCGGTCAGGACCAGTTCTGCCTTCTCTGGTGTGAATTCCTGGCAGGAGGTGGAGACGGCATTTGTCAGAGGCAGAGCAGGCCCTTTGAGGTGCAAGGAAATCTCCTCCCCCTTCCCCCATCGTAACCCAGGTCTCTTCAGCCCTTTCCTGACCTACCTAGACCATCTGGCGCCCCTCCTGCTCCCCCAGCCTTCTGTCATCCAAAACCCAGACAGGCAATCCACATTCCAGCAGAGGCACATGGGATGACTGAGCAAGAAAATACCCACTTTCTAAAAGTGGTATTTTCAAACACAGAATGTAAAAATCACCTTCACTAAAAGATGCATTGTTAGATTCTGTGTTCAGGCATTCTAAATTCTATTTTCTTACCGAATTCCCTGGGCCAGTTATGTTTATAAGATGTTATAAACAAACCTCCCAGTCTATCCTATGGGGAACTGGTAGCCTTGCAATAGTGAAAAACGAAATGGCAGGTCTGAGTTACCGTTTTCAGGGCTACTCACCGGGGTGGCACAACCAGTGCTGCAGGCCCCCGAGTAGCATTTGATTCACCAGCCCTGGCACACGTATTGCACTTTACTAGGGGCTAACAGGTAAATCAAATATCCAATCATGGAAACACCCATCCATAACACAATTTACACAGAGAGCATATGCACTTTAGCACTGATTAGCAGTGGTAAAGTGCCCAGAGTCCTAAAACCAACAAAAACAGGGTCAAAAACAGGTGGCCAAAAAGCAAAAAGTCTGGGGGTAAACCCGCTGAAAAAGCCAAGTCTAACACGGGTGGATCCAGCCACCGCCACACTGGCAGTCCGACCGCCCCATAACGAGTTGGCCTGTCGGACGGCCCTGGAACCGCCCACTGCACCAGGGAACCGCCATTCCCTGGGGTTGGAGTGGCGGTCAGAAGCTGCAATATGTTGCGGTCCACCAAGCATATCATGAGTTTCCTCTTCTCCAGGGTCAATATGGAGGTTCTTCTTCCATGTAAACCTTGGAGGAGAGGAAACAAAGGGGGCCCTACAAGGCCCCCATTTGCCTCAACCACATGTGGACACACAGGGGGGCATAATATGTGCCCCCCTGTGTGCATGCACATAGGTTCCTACACTGCATGGACTTTCGAGTCCATGCCATGCAGAAACCTTGTAGTGCGGTCCCATTGCGGGGCCTTTTTTAATGGCACCGCTGCCTTTAAAAGAGGCACTGCCATGGGACTGCCACGCCGCCTGCCTGCCAGACTACTTGAAAGTCATAATTTGGTGGGCAAGCCCTTTAGCAGAGCGGTGGTGTGGCAGTTTACACTGCCGCGCCACCCCTCCGCTGAAAAGTCATAATCAGGGCCTAAACATAAATTATTTACTATTCTCACTCCAATCTAGCTTAACTCAGGATAGGTGCTGGACACTAAACATACATAATTTACTATTCCCACTCCAATGTAGCTTAACTCAGGGAAGGTGCTGGACACTAAACATACATAATAAATTATTATCACCCCATATATCTTAAGTCAGAAAAATTGCTAAACTCTAAACATACATAATTTAATATTACCACTCCCACATAGCTTAAGTCAGGGAGGATGCTGGACACTATACATACATAATTTATTAATCCCACTCCGATATACCTTAAGTCAGAGTAGGTGCTGTACACTAAACAAACATAATACACTATAAGCTCCCACAGATATCTTAAATCAAGGAAGGTGCTGGACACCAAACAAACATAATTTACTATTCCCACTTTAATGTTGCTTAAGTCAGGGAAGGTGCTGGACACTAATCATACAATAATTACCATTCCCACTCCAATCTAGCTTAACTCAGGGAAGGTGCTGGACACTAAACATACATAATTTACTATTCCCACCCCAACCTACCTTAAGTCAGGGAAGGTGCCGGACACTAAGGGCCCGATTATGAGATCAGCGGTCCAACCGCTGGAGAACTGTGTCCGTCTACTCCATGCCACCGCTGTGCCGGCAGACAACCGCCCATCGAATTACGAGTTGGGCAGTCTGCAACACACACCGCTGGCCAGGTGATCCTGTCAGTGGTTCTGCGGCGGAGTCGCAGCGGGCTGACTTTTCGTCGGTGAGACGGCATACACCGCCGAGTTAGCGTTTGCACCGCTGAGTGTATTACGAGTCCAAAGTGACATTGGCGGTCTCACGGAGGTATACAGCCAATGGCGGTTAGTCAAATGTGCTCCATATCCGATGTGCGAAGGACGAAAAAAATTAAAATAAATACCAGAAAAATGCTATTGGCTGGAGCCAGATACCACACCTCGGAAATCTCATCACAAGTGGGCACGCCTGTAAAACTAACTATAAAACACACCCCTAACTTAAACGACATCCTTTGCCATTCCAGAACAAGCAGCCATATCCATCACAAGCAGGAATACTCTTTCCTCAATCCTTTCCATAGTGTCAATCTTTAACCAGCACCCTTGAAGTACATTTGTACAACCCTCACCAAACATCTTCTGAAATCCCTACCCTCAAATAATTATTTTTTTCACCCCTCACTATGGGCCCAAAATAAACACCCTTCAGTGAAAGTGAACTACGAATATTAGTGGATGAAATAACCAAAGTTGAGCCACATATTTTTAATACCCTAGTCCAGCATACTCCTCACAGCACGAAAATGTGGGAGAGGATGAACAACAGTGTGAATGCTGTTGGAAACACCCCCGCGCACACAGATGGACATTAGGGAGAGGTGGAACGACCTCCAGAAGAAGGTCCATAAGAAGTACAGCGACCACCTTCTGGAGGCATGCCCTGAGGGGAGAAGGTCTTGGCCATCCTATACCCTGAGGGCTTGGAAGGAATACCGGGAGGAATGGACTCTGGTAAGCTATACTACAAGAACTGACACAAAATCACAATGTCCTGTCTGCAATCAAATAGGCCTTTCCTCTCCTCATGTGGATCCACTCCCTGAACAGGGCACGTACAATCTAACTCGAAAGTGTGCCTGTATGTGGTAAAGAATGTTGTTGTAAACTACACTACTGATATTTAATGCAAAAATGGTATCATAATCAAATGCTGTCTGCAAGTGCTGCATCAAATACTACAAGAATGGAAGCATGTAATGTGGGATCATGTAAATGTGTGTTTAATCAAAGATCTGTACAATATACAGCCATTGCACAAATCACGAAAGTCATGATTAACTACATCTGCAATGAGGCCTTGTCTCTTCATCTCCATCCAGCATGTTACACTCCTCACTCCCCTTCTCACCTGGCAGCCATCTTGCTACTGACCTAACTCCATTAAAGGACCACAACTCTACCCTGCCACTTCAACACATCTACAAGGAGGCCTTGTCTCTTCACTAACACCCAGCATGCTATACCCCTCACCCCCACCCATTCTCACCTGGCAGCTATCTTGCTACTAAAATATCCAAAATGAAATATCCCATTGAGAAAAGTACAGAAATGAAATCTGAGATGGGTATCTTATGCTTTTGGTGTCATGCACAAAAAAAGTCAAAGCAATGTTGTCCTGAGCTACTGAATAGCACAACTAAACAACTAAGAAATGTGTGCCAAACAAGACACTCAGGTAATCTACAATACCAACTGAGCCCGTGCTCACAAGTCTACATTTATATTGAGGACAAAGGGGCACATGCATCAAAGGTTTTTGCGATCGCAAACGGTGCGATTTGCAAAAATCGGCCGTTTGCGATCGCAAATTGGCCTTTGGAGATGCATGAAAGTGTTTCCTATGCGCAATTTAAGAATTCGCAATTATTTGCGAATTCCTAAATTGGGATTGCATTTAAGGAATCGCAATTTGCGATTCCTTAAATGCAATGCTAGAAGCACTTTCAAATAGCGATTTCGCTATTTGGGACCGCAAATTACAGACAAATCAAACTTGTCTGTAATTTGCAAAAACTTTGAAAAATGCACAAAAATGCATTTTTAAAGTTTTAGGTTACACACACACATGCCCTTGGGGCATGTGTGTGCACAACATGGGTGCACATCACAATTTCAGGGTGCAACAGGGTGTCATTTTGACACCCTTGCACCCTTGAAATTGCATGAGCAATTTGCGAGTACCTACTGGTACTCGCAAATTGCGCATGCAATCTCCAATTCATTCCTATGGGCCTGTAGGCCCATAGGAATGAATGGGACGGCATTCCTTAATTGCGAGTCGCAATTTACGAGTCGCAATTAAGGAATGTTTAGGAATCGCTATTTTTATAGCGATTCCTACATGCATAGGCTTTTGCGATTCCTTAATTGCGATTCCTTAATAATCGCAATTAAGGAATCGCAAAAGCCTACCTTGATGCATGTGCCCCAAAGTAAGTCATCACAGCTCATTGTTGACAACATAGCAAACAATAAGCCTTATTGTATGTACAGATATACATTGGAACCATAACCTGTCAGTGTAGGTAATTGTTGAAGCCTCACTGAGGAACCTGCAAATTCAAAAGAACAATATTTTAATTAAAAAAGAAAGGATATTATATCTTTGAAGATTTACAGCATTAATGTTGAAGATTCATGTCACTTGTTGCAGATATCAGTTCTTCAGCTCAGCAATGGACTGGACACAAATGTCTGCCATTAACTTTCATCTCCATTTCAATCCATAGCTGACCCAGCATCTACTGCCGAGCACACGGATGAAAGTCAGCAGAGTCCCTACCAAGACGAAGATGATGATGATGAAGCCCTCAGTGACCAACAAGCTCCTGAAGCATTGGACATCGACGACCGGCCAAGCACATCTGGGCAGTCTGGGCAGACCTCGACAGCTGGCCACTCTGAGACCACACCTTCTACCATGGCGGGAACAACTTGAACAACATCTGT
Source organism: Calotriton arnoldi (assembly GCA_963921515.1). NCBI lineage: Eukaryota > Metazoa > Chordata > Amphibia > Caudata > Salamandridae > Calotriton > Calotriton arnoldi. The sequence continues at coordinate 1,052,826 of CAWUFW010006012.1, forward strand.
CCCCACAACCACTGCACCTAGCACAGGGAGTACCCACTCCTGCCCCCAGTCCTGGATTCTCAGACAGCCACCACCACCCCAGTCAGTCAGGTGCCAGGACCCAGTCTGAGTGTGCAGTCTGTGTCTAGGGCAGAGGAAAGTGGGGCTAGACGTCGGAAGGGCAAATGTGGATCCCCAGCCTGAGTCCACTTATGAGATGGGCGCCCAAGCTGCCATAACACGGGTCCTGAATCTGTACCAGGACTCTCAAGGTGCGTTGGGCCAGGTTGTCACTGAAGTCAGGGAAATGAAGGAGCTGCACCAATCCACATACCAGGAGGTCGCTGACATCCGGGGTGATATGGCCGGCCTCAGCAACTAGGTAGCGGGCCTAAGCACTGAGGTGGCAGGAGTCCACACCGAGGTGGCTGGCCTACGTTCCGAGGTGGCCTCGCTGGTAGGGGTGCTGAGGGATACCAACAGCACCCTCTGCAGGGCTTTCCCACAAACACCTCCCCCTCGCTGTGTGCCAAGCTCATCACCACCAACAACCTCTGCAGCTGCCACAGAAAGGGAGGCCCTGACAGTGGAGTTTATACACACGCAGGCACCCCAGGATCTGCAGCTCCTGATCCCCCCTCACCCAGAAAGAGGGGATGTCCTTGTAAGACTTCAGGAGTGAAGGCTGGCAAGACCAGAAACACCGGCAGGGAACCACCTCACCACTAATGTCATTGCTGTGTGTGCCACACATTCATGTTGTTGCTCCACGTCCCCATATTCCCCACTCTGATGTGAGGAGTCATTTGGACTTTGTTACCCGGAAACTAGGGACTCAACTTCAAAGTTTTCATCCACCATGATTGTATCCCCCACTTCTAAGTTTTGTTTTGATACTGTTGTGTAGTTCCTAGGAGTCCCCCAGGACCTGCACTTTTTGGATGACCTAAACTGAGGGCTTGGTGTCCCAACCGCTTCCGGACACCCCCACAGGATATGTCAACCGTTAGACCATCTAGCTCTACAGTGCCACTACCACCCCCCTGTATTCTAGAGTGGTGTAGGTAGTCTCTGGCAACCACTGAACAGTACAACCCTGATTCCTCAGGGATCGTGGAAAATAGTACAGTACGTTGCGCTCAGACACTCATGCTTGCTTTCTCTCATAGAACACACAGGATGGCAATTAGGACATTTCAATAAGAATTTATTGGCCCAGCGACAGCCTGGTGTAAAACATATGTGCTGCAACAATCAGGAGACATAAGCAAACAAAGGAGATTGCTAGGACCAATATGGTGAATAGTAGATACATTTCTACCATAGTGCTAATAAGATGAACGGAAACAGTTCAGATAAAAACAATAGCACTTGCATATTCCTAAAATGCGCGCCCTAAGTAATTTGCTAAAATGTACCTTGCCTAACCTGGATGTGTAGGTGTATATGCATATGGCTATGTGTATCTGTAGCCAAGAAACCCCCAGGGAAGAACCAGCCCCTCACCTGATGGTTCAGAACGAAGGACCCCTTCTCTGCGTCGAGGATGACAACCCGCAAGGGATATCAGACCGCTGTGTGTCGAAGATTCAGCATGCAGGACCCCCGTCTCAGCTTGGAAGGAATTCTCCTCTAATTTGTAGGGCGGGGGGTTGAGCGTCTTTTATACTAAAGTGGTCACTCCAGGGTTTTTTCTAGAATCAATATGTTTTTAAAACAACCATGGATGTTTTGAAAACAATCATAAATGTTTTGAAAACAATCACCGATGCTATTCTAAACAAGTGCGATCATGCACAGCTGGCTGTTGGCCAAGGATGAAAAAAAAGGTGGTGACCCTTATACAGAATAAATCTGCCATGCCTAGGGACATGTTTATGTATGTCAGGTACAGGGATTATGATAGAATACTTAAAGCCTGGTTTTGAGGAGACAGGAGCAAGCTACTAGGTAAAAGGTCAACTGTTTAGAATCGTTATTGTCGTGTGGAGGGGACAATGTATGTAAAGACGGGGTATACATCAATGGGACTATCCTAAAAGACATGACAATACACACTCCTATCACTGTCATCCTCACAATCACTCATTATTTTTGGTACTGGTATTCTCATTCCAATACAATTCAGTTATCCCCAATATTAATATTTGTCCATCCTATATTTTCAAACATTGTTTCATGTGATGATTCATCCACGGTTAAATATCATTGTCTGTTTATAACGGACAAATTTCAGACTCCTATGTAAATGTAGTTGTGTCTGCATAACAACAGTGCTATCTACTAGTTACCGTAATAGTTCACATGTGAATAGACACACATTGTCTCATCATCTACATCATTGAATCTGTACATACAGAGACTGTCTAAATGTTTCTCTGGTCGTCTAGACATCTTCAGCAGGATTTGCTGCAAAAGCTAAGATCTGTACTATCACTAGTTTCACAACTTTGTATCTGAATACAAAGATGTTACAAACAAATAATTAATCAAAAAACATATGACATGCCCATGTGTTTTTATTCAAATATTATATAAACAAAATAACATCTCGAAATTAAGTACAGTGTCTGCACCACAGTCCTTGACTCCAGGCACTTAACAATCAGGTGTTGACAACATCTTGTGGCATGACACATGTACATGTCAGCTATGTGTGACAAGAAGACTCAAAACATTATGATAAGACACAGAAACAGTCACATGCAGGTCATAAGCAATGAGGAATGAGTCCATGTGAAGTCAGATTTACAGCAATTAGCCTTAACCCAAACATTTGTCATGACCTATGATGGCACACATATTGCTTTGTGAACAACACACCATGAGACTAAATTTCATGAAAAACCAGGTACTTGCCTAAGCATTGTAGAACAAGATGCCCTTACGAAGAACTGTCACACCCATCATCTATGACACACAGTTCCAGGAACAATCCATGGTCACTCCATTTCCACAGACACAGCAGCACATACCAGCTGAAGTCACAACTCCATTATGATCACATGAAGACAACATGGTGCACAAACCTACAAGTGAACAATACAGTGATCAGTCCTGTCGCAAATATATACACATACACCATGTCTGCTTTCCCTGAGCCTCAACATTTCTAATCAATGACACAACACATAGGCGTGATTAATCACATTAAAAAGGTCATACTACAGCACTTCCCCTTAACTCTAAAGGGTTTGATTCACTCAGAATATTTCCTCAGTCTGTACTATAGGGCCTAGTGCAGCTGTGAACAACACATTTCTTAGATACACTTACCTTCAGGAGAAGTAGTTGCTGATGAGTTCCTGACGCACATCTGCACCATCATCCTCACCACTTGTGTCATCACTTGGCATTTCCCAGTGCTCTGCAGCTGGGTTGCCATGATCTCCATTCTCTGGGATATACGGTATCTCCTGTCTCAGGATAATATTGAGTACGATGCAGCAGGCCACGGTTTTCTGGCATACCTTCACTGGTGAGTATTTTGAGGGCTCCCCCAGTCCGGTCCAGGCAGCTGAACCTAGCTTTCAGGACGCCAAAAGTCTGATCAACTGTCCGCCTTGTTCTCCCTTGTGCGTCATTGAAGCGTTGTTCAGCAGGTGTTGTTGGATTTTGGAGTGGCGTCAACAACCATGGGTGGTTGGGATACCCAGAGTCTCCTAAATATGAAATATGTAGGAAGTAAAAATTAATTCACGCACTCATGTCAATGTGCATGACATCCATGCATAATCAAGCTAACACACATCACACTTACCCACAAACCAGGCCCTCTCGGGTTGGAACTGTGACATCAGCCTTGGTATGTTACTGTTCTGCAAGATGAAGCTGTCATGGGCAGAGCCTGGGAACCTGGCACAGACGTTGGAGATGTACAGATCTGCCAAACAAACAACTTGCACGTTAATGAAGTGGTAATGTTTGCTGTTCGTGTAAACTTTCTCACGGTCGTGTGGTGCCACTAAGGGAATGTGTGTACAATCAATGGATCCAATTACATGTGGGACATGACCTAGCCCATAGAAAGCTGCCTTCACTGCACTCAAATAGTCACAGTCAGGGAACTGAATGTAGCGGCTCAAGTCTTTAAACAATGCAGCAAGCACCTCTGTCAGGACATGACTGAACATCGTTGTGACATTTCACCTGAAGTGCCAACAGTAAACTGAAAAGAGCCAGTGGCCAAAAAGTGCAAAACATACAAAACCTTTACAAGTGGGTTGATACTGTGGAGATATGCAACCTCTGGTCAGAGATCCCGCTCCAACTGACTAGTCAGATCCATGACGGTCAGACGATCCAATCTGTATTTCTGGATGATGTGCCTCACCTGCATGGTCTGGAGGTCAGGGAATGGACGAAACACTGGAGTATGACTGCCTCCTCTTCTCCCAGGATACCTGTGTGAGAGAGTAGTGAAGCATCATTGCACTCTGTTAGCAACATCATTAAACTCTTCACATGTAAAACATTGCACAAATTGAAAGGACATATGTTGTGAAATGCAGAAAACTAGGTACTGTGAATTCTTTACTGGTCAGCCTGGCTTCACTAACAGTCGCTTACAAGGTCACAATTCACTATACGACACCTTGATCAGGCACAACATCAAGTGTAAGTATCTGACATGTCAAAAAGGGTGGCTTGTCTCACATGTTTTAACAGGTACACCACCAAACATGTACCAAATTGTGCCTACCTGCCATGTACACACATGCATTGCACAATAAGTACCATGTCAAACATTTTGACTGGAATTACGGGCATGTAAAAAAGTAAGCCTTAACAAGTACATGTAGTGGTAGTGGTCCATAGACAATTGTTAAAAAAAGGTAAAAAGTGGGTCTGAGGCCATTGCAAACACATCACAGTCGACTGCTGACATGGAGGTAGCCAAAACTTGCTCTAATAGGGAAATATAGGCAATCCCTGCCAGCAGATAAAGACCGCTGCGCTTGGCGGTTTCATACATGGCGGGCTCCCTCATAGGATAACATTGGCTACATTTGATCGCAGTTGACCAATGGCTATGTGCGTCTACACGTACATATGTGTATGCGCCGTACAAGTACACTGCAATTCGAAAATACACTCACTTGCCTACAAACACTGCTGCCATTACCCACTCCTAGTGCTCAGCTGCTGTGTGTTACCTCTGGGACCAAACATGCCGGGACAAACCGGTGCGAGGGCTCCTGTCTTCACGGAAGAAGAGCTGGAGATCCTTGTAGGAGAAGTCCTACCAAAGTCTGGAAAGCTCTATGGTTCCCCATGGGAGAAGGTAAGTGCTGACTGATGATTTGACGATGCAGATGTTGCTTTCCCAAACTGTCAAAGTCAAACATACCCACTAGGATGTCGACAGTCATATCCCTTACATCTGTACATTTAACTTTCATAACTTTGTGTGCACGAAATGTGTAAGCATGTGATAGCACTTAACATGTATGCAATTAACAACCATACTATTGAAATATGTACAGCACCACATCTGAGACATAAGGCAGGGAGGATCAACTATATGAATATCAGAATGTGGAATCCATTGACAAATTAATGTGAAACATGTCCAAGCCCAATAAATAGTGGTTATGTAACTATACATATCATTCAGGGTAAATAGTTTGGGGCAGCATCAGAGGAATGATGGTATGTGTATGGACATCCAAACGTCTAAAAGCAGGTGACTCAGCCTGAACTACTGTGCTAGTGTGAAAGCATCCTCAAAAATTGTCACTATGAGCAATCCCATTCTGTTTGACTTCTTAGCAGTGACACTGAATGTGCATAAAATACCGACATTCAGAAACATGTAGTGCCAGTGGGAGCGTGATGGCTAGCTCACAAAGAGACAATTCTGACAAGATGACACTACATCTAGGTCAACATAGCTGAATCAACGTGTTCCTCAACATCATTCTATGATGTTTTACACAGCATAGTAATGTTAATAATCACAACTACTAATGTGTGATGTCATGTATATTATTATCATACGATTTCTCATACTCTCGATTCTCCTGTGTCTCTTCCTGAGCATCATTCCATGATCATCAGGAGTCACATAATGCCAAGAATTCACATTTGTCTGAAAATGGCTGCAAGACCCCAAATTATGTTTGTTTAGTCTTCATCATACATGTAACAGTGCTTTCTAATACAAAAATTAGAAACTCAGCATATCTGAAATTGCACACAAGACCCATGTTCATGACATGTGTCACTCTCAGAGTCACACAGATGCACACCAAGTTTTTTGCTGGAAGTATGAGTCACCACACATGGGAGCAAATCTATTTGTACAAACATATTGGAACATGTCACAGTACTCAGAAATATGTTGTGTGATCCATGTATGGAGTCATAGTACTGTCTTATCATAGCCATAAAGTCTGGCAATGTCATCGCACCTGTACAGTACTGCCAAAGGTGTTTAGTGTGATCGCTTGACTGTTTACACAGACTGTGTGTGTTTGCCCTGCCCTTTTTTGGATGAGAAATCAGCCTGACTCCTGGGCCAAGATAAATGTATCCAAGCATTCCAAGCACATATGTGTGATGTGATCCGATGTATGTGTACCTGCACAACAATGTCACTAATGACCTCTATCCTGTAGCAATGGACATTTTGCACATGTTAGTTCTCAGAAAATTCCTTCATCGTTGCCGTAAAAGTCATATGTCATGCATGTGCAGTCCATTAAGGCTCTGTGTTATCCCTCCAGGCCCAAATGATGCAAAGGATTTGGAAAGCCATCGCCAGGCAAGTGTGGACCCAGGGAGTCTATCGCCGGTGCAGCTTCCGTTGCCATAAGAGGTAGGAGGACCTCAGATTTTGTAACAGAAAGATCACCCTAGTCCAGCTGGGAAAGTTCTCCCCACATTGAAGGGGCAGGTGCCGGACTCTGACTCCCCTCATGGCCCGTATTCTGGTGGTGGCCAATCCTGAGCTTGATGGGCAGTTCAGGGCCCAACAGCAGCTAGGAGGGGGTGAGTATAGCCCTGGACTCACTAATGAACACCTAAGCACACTTGTAATGTCACAGGTACCCATAAACGGATCTATCTTTGTTGTGAGCAATGCAGATTGCCATAATGGAGTAATTGCCTGTATAGTGTTGTCAGGCTTGGCACACACGTGTCTTGGATGACCATCAAAAATGCAGTATGCAACTAAATCTATGGCTCTTCATGGGATGGCCTCAGTGCCCAACATAATAGAAGTAGAAATGGTGTAATTGTCTTTCTGGACAGAGATGGGTGTGATGAACCTAAGATAGGAAGGCGGAGGGTTCCCGCCCTTCTTTTTGCGGACAACAATTTCCTAATTTTAAATTGCTGCAGGGTCTGCAACAACTCCTGAACTCCTTTCAACTATTTTGTGTGGAGCCGGCTTGGAGCGCAATAGCTTCAAGACCAAATGTATGATTTTCACCAGACAGACGTTGACTCTCTGTAAGAGGAGGATGTTAGTGGGTGATGCAATTTTAGATGCAGTGTCCAGTTTTGAGTATCTGGGTATTAAACTGACCAAGAATCTATGCTGAACACCGTAGGTGGTAAAGCTTATCTATCTTTGATCCAGCCCTCTACATACATAGGGAATATCCACAGAAAAACATCATCAAAAGGGTGGCTCTAGCACTGGAAATTTATAATGTGAAGGCCCTAGTGGGGGTCTTATATGGCACTGAGCTGTGGGGCTATTCACATACCGAGTGCCTTTCTATAATGGAGCAAATGTTTTAAGAACCCTACTGAATCTCCCTGTAAGTACATCATTGACTCCCTCATATTAAAACATGGCCCAAAAGAAAATTGCCCACAATATTGAAAGCAGAATGCTGACCTATTGGTATAGGCTATGGACATCACCTACACTCAAGACATATCGTGATGGTATTAAAGATCTTTTGGTCCCACAGTACGCACAGAAAATACTGTGGCTCTGTGCGATCAAGGCCCTACTTCATAGATTGAAATTGGATGAATATTGGACCTCACCAGAGAGTATGTGTTTGATTGGCAAGGCCAGCATAAAGGGACTATTTTGGGAAAGTGTGGCAATTGACAATATTAGACAGTGCAAGGGCTCTCTATCTGTGTCTTTTACTGACCGGAAACCAATGGCCTCCTACGAAAGTTCTGATGAAATTGTCCCTCCACTGACAAGGAAACTTTGGGGTATATTTACAAGAATTTGCCACTAAGCAAGCTTAGCGTTGCTTAGCGGCATTTTTCTGTACGCCACGTATCGCCGAAAACTATCGGCATGTTAGCGATGTGTTTATAATACGTCGGTACATGGCGATAGGATCAGCTAGCGGTGGCAATTGTTGCCGCAAACAATAGCGTCACTGTGAGAAAAATCCTGACGCTAACGTGAAAAAAGTAATGCAGAACAATGAGCTCCCGTTAGTCAGCCACACGTCACTTTTTTCTGTTTCGCTGGGAAAAAAAGAAAAAGCCCGCGAAATACATAAAAAAAAACTACTAACTGAAAGCAAAATGGCGCAGCCTGGACCCAGTTCAGCAGCAGACAACAGCCCCCCTAACCCCTCTAATAGTCAAAATTGACAAGCCAGAGTTCCAGGTGAAGAGGAAGTGGAAAATAAGATTCAGTCAGGAGGAAAATGAGATCCTGATTGCGGAGGTGACGGAGAATCAACATCAGCTCTTCGTCAGCTCCTGGGTGCCATTGGCGACCAAAAATTCCATTTGGCAGTCCATTGTCAGCAAGGTGAACGCAGTAGCAAAATTCAAGAGGACAGTGACCGACTGCAAGAAGCGCTGGCATGATGCCAAGTGCAAGACTAGCAGAAACTGGCCAGAAATCGACAGGCAGCACTGCAGACTGGAGGTGGGAATCCAGCACCACAGGAGAAGCTTGATGCCTTGGAGGAACAGGTTTCCGCAGTTATCTGTGAGGAGTCGGTGGTTGGAGTAGAGGGACAGGACAGTGCTGAATATGACTAGCTACATCAGCAACAGGGTAAGTAACAACCAAGGACATGGGGAGAGGGTGTGGCAGTAATGTTGCTTCTGTCCATTTAACTATGTCCCAGTGCCCACCCACACTGTGTGCAGAACAAATGCTAGCTACATAGGTACTTGTGGGTTAATTCACATGTCCCCTGAGCTCTTGGCATCATTAACAAGTACATAGAACGACACATAACAGTGGTGTAAGGGATTTCTGATCCAGCACACCTGCATATATACAATGACAAATGACCAGTCATGTGTCTCCTAACTCTGGCCCATATTAACAAACAAAGTGACTGAGCATTGCGTTAGCCTACTTGCCTCAACGCAGCGCTCAGCCACTTTAGAAAAGCAGCACTGCACTGTATTTACAACAATACGTCTCAGCCGTGTGTCACAACATGCACTGGTGGGAAATGTAGCTGTCTAGCTCTAATGCAGGCACTCTTGCACAATGGTGCAAGAGTGTCTGTGTTGGGGCTAAGCAGCTACATTTAGCACATGTGCCTGCCGAAATGCCACACTGCAACGTAATGTAGTAAATACGTCTGAGCCCCGCGTTTTTGAAGTGGCAGAGTGCCCTGTCATTCCAAGAAGGCTAACACTGGGTGACATCACCGGCTTGTACATATGACCCCAGAGACAAAATGAAAGTGTGTCTGATTTACAAGATGTAGCTAATCAACATCAAGTGGGTCAACACTGCCTTGTAAATATTGTGAAGCATGGTTTCCCTCAGTAAACTAAAAAATAGGGATGGTCCTGTTGCGATAGTGCCTTAGAAATAAATCACAAGCAATTGTATTGGGTGAACTGCTACCTTAATGTGTGCATTCGAAAGCAGCACATATAACCACATCTAAAAATGTTGGAGAGAACGTTTTCAATTTGAATCACCCTTGTTGTCTACATGAAAAGCTGCAAATCTCTTTCAAGCACCTTGCGTTGATGTTGGGCACATCCCATAATGACCACAATATACATACTGAGGGGCAAGGTGCTGTCTAGTGCTTGTAAAAGTGTCCTGCATGTTTAAGTACAGTATAAGGACCCAGCATTGTAGGAATGGGTACCATAAAATATCCACATGCCTGTTCTGGTTGCAATGCTCCTTGAACCACACATTTCCCCTTATGTTCATGGTAAGTGAAGGGTGAGAATGGACCTCATTCACAAGGTTGCAATGATGCATTTCATTTGTCCACACGTTGCCTTGCGATAATACCTCGAAATGCAGTTATCCACATTAAAGTACCTTATTGTGATGTTTCATTGACAGTATGTTATTGTCACCATGGTCCTGGTGTTGGAGGTCCAAGGCACAGATTGACATGTGCGGAAACTGGGCATTAGGTAAAGTCAAGAGTGTTAGTGAGAAAATGCTTAGCAAATGATGTCTGAAAACCTCCTTCCAGTAACAAATGCATCGAATTAACAAGACCCTGACAGTATGTATCATCTATGTGCCCATACCTGTGATGTCCGACAAAGGTCTGCTGTGCAACAATGCACCAAGCTCAGAAGCCTGCCTCAAAGTCCTAAGTCCTCCTGCTTGCAGTAAGTGATCATTGTCACTGCTGTGGAAAACACAAGGGGAGGGCACGCACATCTTAACTCTGGCCCAGTCCTGTGTCTATAGACACATGCTGCCATGAACACTTTAAGTTTTTGTGGCAACATGTCCATTCAAAATCTGGTCTAAGGGGCACATGTCATGATATCACACCATCAAGACAAGAAAGGCATTCCCTGGTGTGCTGCATGATACTTGTCACCGTCTAACACATTACAACAGCTTTTGGTTGTAGCAAGCCACCAAATCAGCAAGACTAGTAGCTACATGAAAAAAAATCATCAACAAGGGCTCTGTCTGGCCCTCCACTGACTATGTACACAATGTGGGAGTTGTTTTAAAAAGAACTGGTCCATTCTGTCAAATTATATAATGCACTTGTAAATAAAAGCACTAAAATTACAAAGATGTGTGTTGCCTGTGACCATCAAATTTGCGACGTGTCAAAAATGCCTAAGCAGTGTAGCCAGCACAACTAATCCAGAGGGCCTTCCCAAATATGTGGCCTGCTGAGTCTGTGTCCCTGACAGGCAATGAGATGACAGGACATGGGTGAATTACGCAATGGGTCAAAGCTCCACTCCAACATTGTCACTGGAACTTTTCATTTCCCTACGTTCAGGTGGGGATAGGGACTTGGATCAAATATCAAGTAAGTGTCAAACCACCCGAAGTGGCCTAACCTTGCCTTTGCAAAAATGCATACTTTGACCCTATGCTAATTATCCATGGTGTGGAAAATGGTTGTTGTGATGGGTGCAATGGCATGACACATTTACAGATAGAGCCCTCACCACATTCAACTAGGCTGCTGTAGCAATGTTGCTGTAAGAAGAGGAATGGTGTATAAATTATAGTTAGTAAAGATGTGGCTGTGCCTACTTCTTTGCGGTGTTGTGGTGGAACGCCCACCACAACACCCATTGCCTTACACTTGTATGCTTAGTATATAGTGAATTCGTGCCTAATGTACAAGGCAGCGCTTATACAGGTTAAGTGGGTAAACGCTGCCATGTAAATAAGACAAAGCCTATCTTACCAGCACAAATCAGTGAAAAGTTAAGCTGGGGTGGGGATAGGGGCGAGTAAATAGGCCCCTAAGTACCAACCAACATACCTACATCATGGAACCAATGCTGTTGGACCTCAATGGCTCCATTGCCTAATGCGTTTTGATATTCTGCAAGTTCCCTTTGAGATGTCAACTCATTCAGCCGACCTTCCCTATGCAATGTCAAAAGTTAACGTTGATAGCCTACATATCATGCATGTTTGTAAATCACAATCAAACAGCAGTATGACAGTAGCCTGTACCTAAAAGATGACGTCCCTCCATTCTTAGGTATTCATTAGAATTTTGGGGGGAATGAATATGATGTATCCAAATTCTAACTCCCCAGTTCATCGATTCACATTAAACATCAGTGACACCAGAAATCACTAACCACTAAAATTGTATTTCATAATAATATACTAACTAACCTAAACCTAAAACTAATAAACAATCCTAACCTACACTAATCTAACTTATGCTAATTAATATGAACACTAAACTAACTACCTTACCTTATACTATACACATAACAACATATATTAAACATCAACCCACCTCCCCCCTTAAGGCACATCTGAAGACGGGACCAAGACAGCTTAACCTAGACATGGACTAACTAAACATACATCCTAAACAAATATATATATATATATTTATTTTTTTATTGAACAAGTCAAAAAGACATTACCCCCCACCCAAAAAAAAGGAAACTTAACCCAAAACACTATGTAAAATGCTTAAAAAATTTAAAAGCTTACCTAAACCTAACACTAATCTATACCTACTCTAAAACTACGCTTAACACTAACTAACATCTTACTGTAAGAAAATATATACAATTATGTATCAAGGAATAGGGGGACTGTACAAGGGGGACAGATAAAAACGTTTGGGGCTCAGAAGAGGAGCCCCAGGGCACCCTTAATGTACTGGAGGTGTAGCTTCATCTCGGAGATGTCCCGTTCCACATGAGCCATCTGCACATTGAGGTCCAAAAGACAGCTACGGTCGCTGTTGATGTAGCCAATAATCTGTCTCTGTGGTGCAGCTGGTAGCGACGCTGTGCCTTGTGGAGCAGGTTGTGAGGGGCACCTGGTTGTGGAGATGAGGTTGGTACAGCAGGTTGGCCAGGTGTGGTTGGTTTGGGAGCAGCAGACGGGTACGGATGTTTGCCACCACGTCGGACACCAGAAGGGCCTGACATTGCCTCAGTGTCCCTATGCTGACTTGATGAGGCAGGCAGGGCAGCACGCTTTTGTCCACTTTTTTTGCAAAATCTGGCATTGACTTCCACTGTCCGGATGCCCTCTCTTCCCGGTACCTCCTTGCCCTGGCATTGTAGCCCTTTGCCACCCGACAGATATCTTGATATCGTTCCTTCCACAGATGGAACTGCCTAACTTCCTCAGGTGACATGTCTGTAAAGAAAAACACACATGACAAGATGTAAGATCCAAGACAAATAACAATGTTCACCATGTATCTCACTAAAAACAAGTGTACAGAAACACAAACTCTACACTCTCATCATATGTTTGGTACTTCCGACATGACCTGAACAGTTCAATGTGAATGAAAAATCTTATCACAACCTGATAGTGATACCGACATGTAAATGTATGGTATGGGACATAGCAAGGGCAGAGTAGAGTAACAACAGTGGTAGATAAGCAGAGTTCAATGATGCTGCGTACACAGACTCAGACTGAGTCTACAGGGGAATGTCCTCAAGGAGATAGCTTTACAGGCCTATTGCAGAACCAGGCCATTACATTTCCACAAAGACATAGAGTGCACAGGTTAAAATAGTGGCAGACTACTAGGCACCACAGCGGTACTCATGTAGAACAATATAACAAATCAATGTTCATCAATTCCCCACCAAGTTGGATGTGTCAACACAGCAACACATCCATGAGTCATGCTGTATACATCAACTAGAAACATCTGAGTAAACGTAGGTCACAAATCTGCTTATTGGGAGACAATGGGGCATAATTACCAGGAATTTCGAAACGCGTTGTTAACCTGCTTGGCATCACACTGTGCTCTGTCACTACGGAAATGCAGAGCTGCACAATATTTACATCATATTGTTGCAGCACTGCATTTACTCTTGTGCGGTTGCAAAACTCATCAGGCTAGTGTTAGAATGAAAATGTTCTTGCTGTGTTTGTTATGTATTGTGCCCTATCTTAAGTTAGCAGTCGCTGCACCATTTTATGTTTGGCCGCCATTTTGAGTCATAATCGAAACTAATTTCTTTTTCCTGCATCTGTGGAAAGCGGCTTTGGTAAGTGTCACGTCTCCAAGGTCGGACCTTGCTGTACTAATGAATACACTGTTCTTATTAACGCATACCTTTCCCTTGAGATAGAGGCCTGCTCCCACTGGTCTCGCGGTGGGCACGGCCAGAACGACCTTGGTTCAGCGATAGTGTGTGCCCGGCCTCAGAATCTAAACTTATCCCTCTGTACTCCTTTGTGTAGCTGCCTCTGTCTGGAAATTTCCAGTCTGGGCATGTCTTCATTGGTTCTGAACTGTACATAATGTATCTCCATGTTTGCTGATGTCAGTCCCTCTGCAGCAATCCCAAGAGGCTGGGCAGACTGGGCTCCGCTCGAGTGAATCTGAATAAATATACTTGGTTTGTATTCTCTACTGTCTGACCGACTCTTTATTTGTATGGAAGGCTGAGAGGTGGTCGCAAGTGACCTGGGTGGCCCGAATCGGGTCACTTCCTTCAGTTGGCGCCCGAACAGGGACTCCATCGGGCGAGTGGCCCTTCCCCTCCTGAAGGCAGGTGGGGAGGTCGAGGCTATCGTCAGGGCGGGCGGACCAGTGATCCCTGCACAAGAGAGTTCCTGAACTCACAGCTGCCCCTTCTGTCTGACCGGTCGGTCCCTCGCCCAGCGGTCATCCCGACTGGGGTACTGATCAGGGAAACCCTTGGATCTGACCGTTTGGTCCGAAGAGTCGTCAGTGGAGAATACATTTGTTTGACCTGTGTGCACCAGGTGAGTTTGTTTTGGTTCTTTGTGGATATGGTACCATTTTGGTTTGTATTTGGCACGGTCTGAGGACTGATTTTGGTACAAAGTGTTTGTGAACACTTTGCCAGGCAACATAACAAATTTGGCTCCCTTTTGAAAATGCCTGGATTTAGTCGACTCTTGGTTTCTTGTTGTCGTTGTTGTTCTGCTGATGCTCGACTGGAGGAAAGTCAGCCAGTGCCTCTAGAAGGCATTCCGAATTTTGATATGTACGTGAAGCATGGCCTTGGCCCTATTATGTTTAGTACGTTATGGCACAAATATATGAGGGACAATGCCAAGTTGTAGTGGCCTTTGACGGGCTCTTATGACGAGCAATATTTACAAGAACAGCTGTTTCGAAAAAGAAGTAGGCAATCCATGTTTGCTTCCCTGAGAACGTGGCAAAAAGCAGCTAAACAGAGGCAAATGAGAGAAGGAGGCCCGGAAAGACAGAATGCAGACGCTGACTCAGAAGGCCGTAGCATATGACAAGGAAAAGCAAGAGAAGGGTATTAAATGTGAAGCTGGAAGGTTTCGATTACAGGTTGATAAATGTTATGTGGCCCAAGAAGAAAAGGCTACTTTTGTGGAAGAATTGTTAGAGACTCGACCCCTACCTCCATATGCCCCGCAGAAGATATATCCCGCTCTTCCCTCACAGCCCCAGCTACCCGATTCTTCTGTCTCTGCTGTTTCCGCTTCTATTATTGCCGATCGGCCAGCTTCGGCCACGGCACCTCCTGTCCGTTCTTTGTCCTCGCCGTCTATGGCAACAATGACTGTTAGTACTCCTGTCGCACCGATTGTTTCGGCGTCCCTTTCACCAGCTCTTACACCTCATCCCTCAGCATTGGTGTCTTTGAGTAATGGGACACCAGTGCGCGAGTTTAGAGACGGAGATTGGACTAAGTTTAAAAAGCGTATGGGTCTGTATGTGCGATCTGAAATGGGAGATGCAGAGAAGAAGGTAGTGGCTAATCAGCCTGCGCAGTGGGCCCGAAACCTCATTTATGGTGTGGAAGATGTGTGTAGTGTGATGAAAGATTATGAGCCTTTGTACAACGGCATGCCCTTAAGCATATGTCTGCTACTATGATTAGTCTTTGGGAGCAGTGTTTCAAAGATGTAGCACCGCAGGTTTTTTATGATATTAAGAATCATGTATATATTATGACTATGGCGCCTGGTCAAGTGTTTGGCAGTATTACGACGTTGCTTGCTTACCGGGGTAGGCTGCTTGAGAAGAGCCCCACCCCAGTATCTCAGTTTCCGATGCGAGAGGTTCATCCTATGTATATTCCTGAAATACCAGAGCTGAGGGACCAGCACAATGTTGTTACTCGACCGGGTGTGGTGGCCCGTTTCCAAGAACAGTGGGTTTATACTCCATGGAAAAGGAGTGAAGTTTTGTCTCTTAAGACTCAGTTACCTGATCCTAGGAAGAATCCAACTAAATATTATAAAGAACTGACTGAAGCCGCCTCTTCCACTGTGATGACTCTGGCTGATATTGAAATGTTCTTTGGTCTTCTTGTTCCGGTTGATATTTGGAGACAGGTGCATACTCAGGATCATGTTGTGGAATTGGGTGGGACATGGTATCAAATAAAAGTATGGGATCAGGAACGGAAGCCAGGTGATAAGCCTAAAGAAGAGATACTCGCTTTGCCCCACCGTATTATTACGTATATGCATTCTCTCATTCCTCCGAGGAAGGTTGATTGGGACAAGTTATCGGCTTGTTGTCAGAAGAAAGATGAGAGTGTGTCTGATTTTTCCACTCGGTTCGAGGGTGTGTTTCTAGATTATAGTGGACAGGATTTGTCAATCGAAGTAGGTATTCCATTGTTTGTTAACAGATTTGTTGCAAATTTGCTTCCTGAGATTGCGACTCGATTGCAGGCTTCTGAAAGCACCTGGTCCACCTCTTCCCCTACTATCATGAATATGGCCCAGTACTATGAGCTTAGGGAGCATGAGGATAAGGAGAGGACGGAGAAGAAGCATAAGGATTTGAAGACGAAGGTGTTGTTGCAGCAGGCTTCTAAGGGGAATGGTAGAGGACGTGGTGGTCTGGCCCGACAGCTTCCACGCACTAGCAGGCCGCCGAATACTACGCCTTTAGGGCCGAATCAGTGTGCTTACTGTAAAGAGGAGGGACACTGGTGTAGCGAGTACCCGGTGCTTTTGCAGAAGGTGGCGGCTCCTAGAGGATGAGGATCTCGTGGACGGGGTCTTGGAGATTGTGGACAGGACAGGGCTCAGAATGCTGTGGCCTCGCAGGGTCGTTCTGATCAGAACTATTTTGATGACCCTCGGGGTGGACAGTATTAGCATGATGATTTTGACACGGATGAGGTGACAGGAATGTCTTACAGCTAGGACAGCCAGGGACAGAGTGAGGGACCAGTTCCAATACCTGTAGATCAACCCGGTCTGTATGTTAGTGCGGATGTGCATGGTTCGGCTAAGGAGTTGTTGGTGGATGCAGGTGCAACAAACAGTTCTATTTCTCATTCCTTGGTCCCTGGGGCAGCTCTGTCTGGCCATAATAATGTTTTGGTATGTTTTTCTGGTGTACCGGTTGTGAGCCCCATTTCAAAACCCCTTCCATTGACTATTGGTCCTTTCACTGTGGACTCGCCATTCTTGTTGACGTCTAATTGTGGAGAGAATCTGATGGGTTTGGACTTGTTGTAGAAATTGCATGCTACGATTTATTGCTCCCCGGCAGGTGTTTACATGACAATGGGTCCGGATGTAGTGCGCGCCACGCAGTGCCTGTCCAAAGATGCACCTCGTCCTGCAGAGTTTAAAGACGTGCCGCCCACTCTCTGGGCGACAGGTGACACAGATGTGGGACTGTTACAGATATTGCCAGTTTTGATCCAAGTTAAAGACAATGCTGTTTTACCTCGCATCCCTCAGTATAAAATACCGCAGGCAGGTGAGCAAGCTTTATTGCAAATTGTACAGGATTTGATTGAGAAAGGAGTGGTTGAGGAGACGACTGCTAATATTTGTAATAGCCTTATTCTTCCCATTCTCAAACGGACACCTTTGGGTTCCTCTGATGACCATGCAGATGTTTATCACTTTGTGATTGACTTGCGTGCAGTTAATAAAAGAGTGATTACCACTCTTTTGACAGTGATTCCTTCTTCTGCTACATTCTTTTCTGTCATTGATTTGAAAAATGCGTTTTCAAGATTCCCATTCATCCTGACAGCAGGTATCTGTTTGGGTTCAATCTGGCTGGTAGACGTTTTAGATTCTGTGGCGCTCCTCAAGGCTATACAGAGAGTCTGAGTATCTATAGTCAGGCATTGAAAGGTAAGCTGGATTCCTTGTCGCTCCCTACAGGTAATGTATTGCTTCAATATGTCGATGATTTGCTAATCGCCTTGGATACAGAACAAGGTTGCAGAGACAGTACAGTTAAATTGTTGTCGCATTTAGCTCAACATGGCCATAAAGTATCTCTTTCCAAATTTCAATATTGTCGACAGGAGGTCACCTACTTAGGTCACCTATTGTAGAAGGAGGGTAAGAGATTGACCCCTGAGCGCATCAGTACCATTGTTAAAATGCCTGTTCCGCAAAACTCAGAAAGATGTGCGCGCTTTCATAGGTATCACTTCCTAATGCAGGCAGTGGATACCTAGCTATTTGCTGTTAATTAAACCCCTGCTTGCTTTAACATTAAAAGATGTGCATGAACCCCTGCCCTGGACGCCTGAATGTCAGCAGTCTTTTGAGCAATTGAAAACTGCGCTTTGTTCGGCTCCAGTACTTGGCACCCCGACTATGCTAAGCAGTTTGTGTTGTACGTCCATGAGATGGCCGGTTGCGCGCTTTCTGTTTTAACACAAAAATTCGGAGATAAGCAATGGCTGTGTGCTTATTTCTCTGCTGTGCATGACCCTGTCGCACGAGCCCTCCCGAGCTGTCAAAAGAGCGGTCACGGGCGTGGCTGTCTCGATAAGACAATCGGCTGGACTCGTACTTGACACTGACCTCACAGTCATGGTACCCCATGCAGTGGATACACTGTTAAATAAGACAAAGACACAGCACCTCACCAGTGCACATCTGACAGGTTATGAGCTAACGCTGTTCGCCAAACATATTAGGATTAAACGATGTGCCACTCTGAAACCAGCCACGTTACTACCCTTCCCTTCTGAGAATGAGGAGATTGACATACATGATTGTATCTTCCGGACGGAAGAAGAGACGAAAGGACGGGTAGACCTGACTGATGTTCCCTTATCTGGCCCTCAAGGGGAACTATATGTCGATGGCTCTTGCTTTAAATTAGCAGATGGCACTACAACTGCTGCGTACGCTAATACTACGCTGCATACAGTAGTTGAGACATCACGAGTTCCCTATCAGTCGGCCCATGCTGCAGAGCTCGTTGCCCTTATTCGAGCCTGTGCATTGAGTGAGGGACTGGTTGTCAATATTTATACTGACAGCCAGTACGCTTTTGGAGTCGCCCATAATTTTGGACGACTCTGGGCAGAGAGAGGGTTCCTTACTTCCCATGGCACAAAGATCCAGAACAGTCATCTTATATATAGGCTTCTGTCCGCTTTGACACTCCCTAAGAAATTGGCAGTAGTGAAGTGTAGCACCCATTGGAAAGTTACTGACGATGTAGGTAAAGGGAACGCTTTTGCAGATCAGACAGTCAAGGAAACAGCCCGGACTAGAATGAAAAGAATGTTCGTAGCAGGTCCCGCTAGGTGGGTACCCAAGGTCACCATGTTTGAGGATACACTTGAGAATGTGAAGGAAATACAAAGTGAAGCCACAATAGAGGAATTAGCAGTGTGGCAAGAAAGTACAGCACAATTGAACGATGAGGGATTTTGGATTGACAAGCCAGGGAAGCAGAGATGGATGTTGCCAGATGCATATGTTCTCCCTGTGGTCACAATGGCTCATGGCCCAGCTCATATCAGTGCTAAGGGTAATTGCAAGTTGTTAGACGCTGTATGGCAGAATGATAACATCACTAAAACTGCCGCACATTTACTGAAGTACTGCATGGTGTGTATGATGCACAATCCTGGGAAAGGTACCCCTACACCACCCGGTAATTTTGCACCTCCCACTTTCCCTTTTGAGGCCCTCCAGATGGACTATATCAAGCTAGAGAGGGTCAATAATTTGAAGTATGTGTTGGTGGTTGTCTGTGCATTCAGTAAATGGGTTGAGGCTTACCCCACTAAAGACAATACAGCTGTGATGACTGCAAAGGTAGCCCTAAAGGAGTTCTTTCCTCGTTTCGGCTTGCCCCGTTTGATAACGGAAGTCATTTCAATGCCAAGGTTATCCAGTTAGTTTGCGATGGTTTGCACATAAAGCAGAAGTTTCATGCTGCAAACCACCCCCAGTCAGCAGGTTTGGTTGAGAAGTACAATGGTACTCTCAAACTGAAATTGGCAAAGATTCAGGAGACAAAAGGGTTACAGTGGCCAGATGTTCTACCATTAGCTCTTTTGTCGACAAGAACAACAGCCCATTCTAGAACAGGATTATCACCTTACGAGGTTGTGTTTGGTTGCCCGGCAAATGTCTGGAGCGTCCCACGCCCTCGAAGGTTATCAGACATTGAGTATCCATTGTTGACAGACTACCTTTGCCAGTTAACTTAAAATTTGCGTTCTATTCACCAACAGGTCCGCGAGTCCCTTCCGCCCATACCAGAGGGGCCCAGACATGATATTCGGCTGGGGACTTCATCTTAATAAAGAACTTCCAGCGGAAGAAGAGCTTGGAGCCCCGCTGGAAGGGGCCCGAGCAGGTCCTCCTGGCCACTCGAACTGCTGTGAAGGTCGCTGGTCGAAAGAATTGGATTCATGCCAGTCATTGCTACAGGATACCCTTACCCTTGCCCTATGACCAGTGGGTGAGGGATGGCATAGGGGACACTGAGTGTGAGAAGGTGCCTCAGTTCATCAGCTTTAGAGATGCAAAGATAGCATGGACCCAAATGGATGCGGAGAATGATGGAGTGCTAAATGCAGCGGTCCCCCCAGAGATCCGAGCCATTGAGGAGCCGCTATTTAGTGAACCCTCTGTGCCTGGAGTCACCAAGTACAATTTGTGCCCTTGGCTGAGGAATAGTGCACCAAAGGAGAAGTCAGACTAGTCAGGGAAGGACTGTGTAAGTTAGGGTGTACTTTGCTATAGTACCAACGGTGTTAGTTTAGGGTGAGGTGAGACTGGTGCACTGTTCTGACATTGGACAGGATAGATCGAATGAGCCCCCTCGGAGGGGGGTACATTCATCGTGAGCTAGGACTGAGCAAGCTCCACCGCTGGTGCTCAAGAGCACCAACGTTGATAAACAATAGGAGCCTGTACCAGTTAGGCTCTGACAGGCACTGGGACACTTGCCTTCACTTTCAGTTTTGTTGCATTCTTTTCCTTGCTGCATAATGCATCAGTTTGGTCGGCCTATTGGGGAGGAGGAACAGCCATTTGCACCACTGCGTTTAGCGCAGGGTTGGTCAACAAAGAGTAAAATAGTTTTTGTATTAATTGTTGTGATTGCATTAATAGCTTTACTTGGAATATCCTGGTTCTTAGAGGAGAAATACCCAGTACATTCCTTGGTTGGTACAACCCCCGCTCCCCCTGAGCATGTTTTTGTTACTTTGGCTCCACACAAAGAAGTGCATAGGTTGTCCTACACAGATAATGTCTTTATACAAATGTTGCATCAGGCTCATAACATCTCCAATACAACCAATAGTTGGGTTTGTGGGTTGCTCCCCTCAGTCACTCATAAGAGCGACAATTTGTCGTCCATGCCACTGTCGTAAATTGGTAGCTGTGAAGGTTGGTTTGAATTGTTCATTATGGTGCATTATCATTTCCAACTCTCTACCCTGGTTATGACACCTGCTGATTCTCGCACTGTGGTAGAGTATATACTTTTTCATCACAGGTTTACTCCTGTAGGACCGGCAGGACAAGGGACCTTTGGTACATTGTCCCCAAAATCCTGTATGAGCACATATGAAAAAGTGAAGAACGAAACATGGCTTCAAATAGAAATGGCTGATTTCCAAGGGTTCAGCACCTCTGAGTATTTTCAATATTTCAATCTTTCCAAGCTCGCAATCTTACTAAGGACAAACCGATGCCGGTGTCCGTGGTCAACACAACAGCTAGTTTCTGTGTCCAGGGGACTGGGGAGGTAAAGGTTTGGGAGAGTAAATGCAATTTCACCTACAGACTGAGAATGATTAATAGTCTGCCTTTGATCCTACCCCATAATGTTTATTTTGTCTGTGGATCCCAAGCTCATGTCTGGCTTCCGAGAGGATGGTCATGCAGATGTTACCTCTCTTTCCTCCTTCCCCCTGTGTACGTTGCCACGTTCAATTATCATAAAGATCATCAGCTACAGCGTAGCAGTACACACTTGTCCCGAGTCAGAACGGTTGTTGACACAAAGTACATAGATCAGACAGATACCACTGCCCAACAATTTGGGGGTGCTTTGAAGGGCCTACTACCTTAATGGGGTCCCATGGCTGATAGCCTTAAAATGTGTCAGCTAACAAGAGTTGTTGAAGGGGTTATCAATACAACTGCTGGGATAATGACAAACATCACTGCTGAGCTCCAGGCTACGAGATTAGTCACTTTGCAGAACAGGATGGTGTTGGACGTCATCCTTGCAGATCGGGGAGGGGCTTGTCGCATCATTGGCAGCAGCTGTTGTATTTACATACCTGATAATGCTCCCAATGTTTATTCAGCTATACAGAAATTGCATAGGCTATCAGCTGAGATACACCAAGAGACAGGTACTTGGCCTCTGTCAGGGTGGTTTTGGAATATGCTAACATCATGGGGTTGGAAGATCCTAGCTTTCCTGGCTGTGATTGGCGGTATTTTCTTAACATGCTGCCTCTGTATACACTGTCTCCCAGCTTGTTGCACCTATTGTGGCAATGTCCTCAACCCCAAACAGAAAATATCAGTCCATGATACCAATGCTGCGATTATGCTCCAACAGGATATTGACAAAATAATGCAGATAGACGAGGGTATCTTTGAGTACTAACTATGTGAACAATTTCTCACAGTGTTGCTGTACTTCTCTTGACAATGGTTTAGCTCCTGCTAAAATGAGGGTCTGTTAGAATAAAAATGTTCTCGCTGTGTATGTTATGTATTGTGCCCTATCTTAAGTTAGCAGTCGCTGTACCATTTTACGTTTGGCCGCCATTTTGAGTCATGATCGAAACTAATTTCTTTTTCCTGCATCTGTGGAAAGCGGCATTGGTAAGTGTCACGTCTCCAAGGTCGGACCTTGCTGTACTAATGAATACACTGTTCTTATTAGCGCATACCTTTCCCTTGAGATAGAGGCCTGCTCCCACTGGTCTCACGGTGGGCACGGCCAGAACGTCCTTGGTTCAGCGAGAGTGTGTGCCCGGCCTCAGAATCGAAACTTATCCCTCTGTACTCCTTTGTGTAGCTGCCTCTGTCTGGAAATTTCCAGTCTGGACGTGCCTTTATTGGTTCTGAACTGTACATAATGTATCTCCATGTTTGCTGATGTCAGTCCCTCTGCAGCAATCCCAAGAGGCTGGGCAGACTGGGCTCCGCTCAAGTGTATCTGAATAAATATACTTGGCTTGTATTCTCTACTGTCTGACCGACTCTTCATTTGTATGGAAGGCTGAGAGTTGGTCGCGAGTGACCCAGGTGGCCCGAATCGGGTCACTTCCTTTACTAGTGCCAATGCAGGCACCCTTGCAATATAGTGCAAGGGTGTCTGCTTTGAGCAGAAGATGGTTTATGTGCTGGAAGGCTCACCTTCCTGCACGTGAACAATCAATGGCCTTTTGCAGTTTCCATGTGTGCTGCAAAACGCTGCACATATAGAAACAGAAAATATGATGAGAAAATAAACACTTATTATTTGGCACATGTTAGAGAACATGTTTGCCATGGTCTTACCTATTACACACCCCCATATTCACGCTGCCCTTGTAGATATGGGGCAGCGTAAAAAAATTGGCTTTGTGGTGTAACATTGCCCACCCTTTTCACCCAAAATATGGTTTGAAAGGGGTCTAATGCACAAGTTGGCGTTAAGTGGCTTAACGCTGCCTTTTGACTAAGGCTAAGCCACTCTCAGAACCACAATGTTGTGCTAAATAACGTTGGGGTGGCAATAGTGGCCTTGTAATATGCACCAACATGTCAAAGGTTCACTAGATTTGAAGCAAGACAGTGATTAATGTAAGGAATGGAATTTGGGAACCTACCTATGTCTTATGGTTAAATTGACTCATTCAAACAAGGTGTGAACTTGGGTCCTGACACTCATCTAATATTATCACGTAAACCAGCTCTCAGCTTGTGTATGAGACTGCCTCTTTGGAGTAATACCTGTCACAGGCAACTGTTGCTCCAATAAACTGATCATCAGTGACAGCTATCTCAGGCCAGGGTGTACATGGATTCCATGTCTGGTCATACCCATCACCAACATCATTCAAATGTTTCCTTCTGTATGTACACTGTGGAATTCACCTGCATCGGCTGGAGTGACAGACACAATTTGCATTTATGTCCTCAGTGAAAGTGTTACCATAACTTCACAAGATTCACTAACTAAATTAGTCAATATAAACTAAACCCAATCCAGTAGCCATGCAACGTGAACCAAAGCTGCCATGTACACATGATACTATACCAAAAAGGCATATTCACTTTGTGAATTGGATATAAATTCACACCTGATATCACAATACTACGCAAATTGCTGGCCCATTGTGTGACACTTTCATATAGCATTGATCTTGGCATGAGCACCCACAGGAACAGCATCCAAAGAAAATGAAAAGTAGGGGCACAATGGATACCACAGGAGCAAACATCAGACTAAACAAGAATGTACGTGGGCACCCTTTGAAAAGGATGTTGTAGGGTGTTGTCATTCCAAATTGTTTGCTAATCTGCTCCAACATGTTGCAAATGCATGTTGGCAAAAATAAATTGCCATGATAAGGGGCAAACACAAATTCTCATTTACAATAGTGTCCACTTTTTATGGCTAGCACCAAAGCAGGCCCCCTTGCACAATTGTGGCAGAGTGCCTACATGGTTAGGATGATTACAAAAAAATTCTCATTGACAGGGCAAAACACTGAAATAAGCCGTACAGTTGCCGGTACGGTGCAGGGATGAATTGAGCAAACTGGGGATGTGCAACACAATACAACACATGACCATTGTGGCCTTGTGGACTACAAGACAATCCTGCAAGTATACATGATCATATTGTGACTACAACTTGAGTGACATTCATAAGGCACTATTTGCCCCCACAACGTCACTCTTCTTGACGTTGTGTAGTCAATTTGGGCCTAGCATTTTTCACAAGGGTGTGTTCAGACACTTGATGTGGTGTGATCCCGCCTTATATATAAGGCAGTCTTTTACACTGAACTTTGTGTGAAGTGTTCCTATGGGAAAGGTGTTGTGATGGGCATTACACCACAACAACCATATCATATTGCAATGGAGCAGATTTAAAAGGGTGGCATACATATGGTCCTGCGCCTACATTGGAAACTGTTAAAAAATGCATAGAGCCTTGCCCAATGGGGATTGATGAGTTATTCCATCAGATTGTGTGTTTTGCCACGTGTGCTGCAACTTGCAGCTCACATAGGCCCTTCCTGCACATTGCAAGTCCTCACAGACAAATCTCGTTATCCACTATCTGTGTATGCTGCATTGCGCAGCACACATAGAAAACGTGATACAGCACTTTCTGATTGTTTATGTGCAGGAAGATACTCATCATGTGGTGGCGGATGTGCTCCCACCTCACCTTCCTGATGTAGACATCATAGCATGCAGGACCTGTCCCCCACTTTCCACCATCCGTGGTAAGAAAAAACTTCACCAGCGAGAGGAAGCTCCCCCAATGCCCCCTCTGACATCCGGCCCTCCCTATCCTCACCCACATCTCCAAACACACAATTAAACCCACTAATCAAAAATAAAACCCAAGTAAATACCCCAAAAACCGTTAAAACTTACAAATATACCCCTTAGACAAACACCCCACAAGATAATCACAAAGACACAAAAAACATGTAAAGACAAAGTCACAGGACTTAACAAGGACAGTAGGGACAGTAGACTAGACACCAAATCACTTTCTTACACAACAACACCAGCAGACACCTCCAAACACCTCCAGAACTCTCCACATACACTAACAGTGTGGTTAAAAGAGAAAGTGAAAGTGTACAGTACTCCCCCATGAAACAGGCTGCAGACTGACATCACTTCCTGGGCGTTTGTGGCACGTTATTGGACTCCGCGAGAAATATTTAGCCGCTAAGGGGTAAGTGGGATTTTTTCATTGTAGAAACATGTATTTAGCGAGTGATTTCCATGGCGGTTATGAGTACAATTATCGCTTACATGAAAACGCGGCCACATTTCTTACGCTAAGTGCTAGTTGATCGACAAATGTACCATATTGCAGGATACTGCATGCCTTAGAACACCTTAAATTGCTCTGTGTGATTTTCAAAGCTCTTCAAGGTACAGGCCCAGACTTTTTAAAATGGCTGTTCCAGTGGTATACACCGAAAAGGACACTTCGCTCACTGGGTGCCAAGTTGGTCTCAGTGCCGCACACAAAAAAAGTTCTGTGGGGTGGCAGAAGCTTTGCGGCGAAAGCCTGGATTGCCCTTCCGTTTCACCTAAGAAATGCCACGGATCTTTTAGCCTTCAGGAAGGGCTTAAAAACCTGGCTTTTTGCTGAATAAACCTCTTTCCCTCCTTGTTCTTGCCTTCAGGATAAATAATTAGCGCCAGGACACCCTCGGGTAACCGCTGCGCTTTAAAAATATTATTAATATAACATAGCATAACCTTATGGCTATGGGATGTGATCTGTGTTGTGTAGGTGACTTTAGTCATTCTGATATGCCTTGATATCTGTATTCCTGAGCTGTCAACATGCTCTCGTTCATCACATTGATCCATATCCAGATTTTGCCATGTGTGATAGATAATGCATGCATCAGTGGTAGTCATAATGGTTACCATTGTTTTATGTGTGACTACATATGAGACTGTTACATTACACATTGCTGTGATGTCTGTACCAGTTTTATGGGCTTGCAACACACATGAACTTGAACAACAAGCATTAACTACTTGTATTGAAGATTTATGATGCTGCATACAATGTGAAGGTTCACTACAGAATCACGTTTGAGTATTTGCTTAGCTGGAGGCAAAGACGTTAACATTTACGATGGTCTGTGCAAAGGCACTCGTGGACATGATTTCAAGATGTTGTGCTAGGCATTTTAGAGGTGGCAAAGCGGGAAATCTTTTTGGACGGTGTCTATTGACCACATCTATTGTCATGTTAGGGAAGTATGTACAATACGTCGTTACATGGCATAAGGATCAGCTTGTGGCAGACAGGATTGCCCCTTACTCTAGCGTGACAGCGACATCTTGAAGCTAAAGAGAAAAGAAAATGACGGCTGGACAGTTAGCTGTCAAAATATTTGACGTAAGTCAGCCCTCCGTCACTTTTCTGCCTCTAAAGGCTAAAAGAGCTTACAAAGACACCTCTGATGAGGAATTAAAAAGTGTATGCGCCAGAATGCAGAATGGAGCAGCCATGACCAAATTCTGAACAGGTCAACAACCCCCACAAAGCCAGGAACAGACATGATGTAGACCCAGAGTCCCAGGTGAAGAGGAAATGCTGAATGTGTTCCTCATGTCTGAAAAGTGGCACATTGTTAAGGAAAAACAGCAATGCTGCACTTTTCATTGCGCAGTCCTTGCAACAGCATGGCGTCCAATGCCTGGAAGCGCAGACAGTCCCCATGGCCATGAGATCCCCTGTGCCTTTGTATGACACCCAGAGTGGTAGGCACAGGTGCTGCAGAGTTGCTGCAAACTGACGTTGGAGGCAGTGCGTGCGTCGTGCACGAGCCTGTGGTTCCTGCCTGTAGACATTGATGCATCAGCAATCACCCCTACCTGGTAACAAAGACTGGCATGTCAAATGTAGATACAATAAGATAAAGAGGGACCCCTTTGCTCAAACCAGGGGAATAGGGTACTATTGACAAGTGAAAAGGAGAAATCCCTTGGTGAAAAAGTGTACTATAACTGGGTCTCTAAGTTTCCAGTACAAAGGATTTTTTGCCCATATGTTAGAAAGATACTGAGTTAGAGTTATTCCTACACAACTATAAATTGTATTTAAAAATATTGTTTTATTTAAAATTCATCACTCAATGTATACAAAAGACAATTTTTAAAAACTCATTACACTAAAAATAACATCAATTTCATATACCATTAAAAACCTGTGTTACAAACATTCAAGTAACAACACAAACTGATAAAAGCAACACAAATGTTAAACACAAAAATCATTACAAGAATTATAGTCTCTAAAATAAGCCAACAAACACGTAACGGAGAGACAAATATAGACAATACAATTTGTCATTTAAAAACACATCCGGTTGGAATAATTAAAATACAGATCCTAGATACAATTTATACTCTTTATCTATAGGATGAGCTGTTTCCACGGATTGTGTTGAATAGAGCGTCGACGCGTTTCGATGGTTCTAACAATTTCCCATCTTTTTCAAGACAAACAATAAGTCTCTCTTGGCTGGCACTGTATGATTGCCTTTAATCTCATGTCAATGTAGACACATTGCTGACAAGAGAAGCCGCATGGTGCACCTTGTAGCTGTGATCAGTTGAGGTTCTCCTGATCAGCAACAAAGGGTAGTCTGCATTGCATGACACGCACCAACACTACACTGGGGTGACACTTGCTTGTGCTGAATATATGAGTATGCTTGGTGTTAAAAGCATTCCCTGCACTGTATTGATACATCCTTTAGTTTGGCTCTACTATCCTTTGATTCTTCATCCTCCACACCCGCAATATGATCCAGTCCACCATTGTCATGTATCTTTGTGACGTTTGTCAGTTACCTTTTTTCAAGTGGCACAGATTACACAGAGATGTTGTGTTTCAAAAACTTAGAATGGATTAGAGCTCTGTGGCCCCAGCTACAATGGTGCATCAGACACACATTGTATGGAGTACTACGCTATTGTGTGAAAACGGACCTGATTGTGCTCAGGAGACCACACAACAAGCACTTTTTATTTCTCAATGATAAACCGCATGCAGTCAGAAGTTCAGATGCCCTAAACAATTGCCCATACCCAGTCTTACTTTAGTTAGTATCATATCCCCTGCTATATGATTGAATTGTTTGACACTGTTGTTTTGATAACGTAACTCTACATGATTGTTCCCCTTCTGAAGTCACAAACCAAGCATACAATATATTGGCGTAGTGATATTTTATTGTGCTACATCACAAGGTGGAACCTTTGGTTCAAAGCTATGGGTGATACAAGACATTTGAGAGTTGCCATTATGAAAAGAAATTAGGGATGATGGCATCCCTCCTTGATGTTGCAGCTGCTGAAGTTGCAGTGTGGCTTGCATCAACTTCTTCATCCTGCATATCCTCCAGATTGTCCAGCTCTTCCTGGTCTTCTGGCAGAGGTGTTTTAGTCCTTACGCAGATATTGTACAATATACAACAGACCAGTATTATTTTGAAGACCAATTCAGGCCTGTACTGGAGTCTGCCCCCTGAAAAGTCCAGGCAGTGGAACCTGGATTTGACGACTCCAAAGGTCCGTTCCACAATGGCCCTTGTGCGGCCCAGTGCCACATTATAGTCTTTCTAGGCCTGTGTGTGGGGTATTTTGATGGGTTCATCACCCATGGTGACAGTGCATAACCTTGATCAGCTGTTACAGAAAATGGAGAAAAGGGTACATTAGTATTGTGGTCTTATGTGTTTGCAGAGTAGACTTTTTGACCTTGTGTCCATGATGCAGCTTCCTACTTTCTCCTTCCACATGGTGTGGAACATAGAAACGACCTGCATCAATGTCATTGATTTGCCTATACTTTACAGCCTACATATCACTATGATGCCATTGGCCTGGTCCTGTGTAATACCTCCATGTTGTAACTAAGGGTGGGCGGCAAATTCCGTTCCGCTCGCGGAACTTGCGAAATTTCGGCATTCCCGCGTTCCGCGCGGAACGCGGAAATGTCGAAAATTCTGCGATCCGCGGCGGAACGGAATTCGGGTGCAAGAAAGCACTGAAGCAGGTGCCCGAGTTGATAAATATGCAGGGCAGGTGTGCAGAATTCGTGAGTGTGGTTAAGCAGATGTGCCTTCTCTCCATTTCCAACGTGAAAAGTTAGCTGTAATCCCCGATGGAGGTCTTTGCATCCTTGATTTTCCCGAGCGCAATCCTCGTGCAGAATTCGTGAGCGTGGTTAAGCAGATGTGCCTTCTCTCCATTTCCAACGTGAAAAGTTAGCTGTTATCCTCGAAGGAGGTCTTTGCATCCTTGATTTTCCCGAGCGCAATCCTCGTGCAGAATTCGTGAGCGTGGTTAAGCAGGTGTGCCTTCTTTCCATTTCCAACGTGAAAAGTTAGCTGTAATCCTTGATAGAGGTCTTTGCATCCTTGATTTTCCGAGCTCAATCCTCTTGTAGAATTCGTGAGCGTGGTTAAGCAGGTGTGCCTTCTCTCCATTTCCAACGTGAAAAGTTAGCTGTAATCCCCGATGGAGGTCTTTGCATCCGTGATTTTCTCGAGCGCAATCCCCGTGTAGAATGATGGACAGCTTAATCAAAGGGCCCCGGCGCGGTGGCAAAGTTACAGACACACAGGTCACTGGGGTCAATTCTTCTGGACCTTTATGCAGCTGTAGTGTAGGAAAGGCACTATACATTTACCCAACGAGGTAGCACTTACTGATTAGCCAGTAGAAAGTACTCCAGTTGAGTAGAGGTATTGCACAAAACGGTGGCATCTTCGTGGATAAATATGCAGGGCAGGTGTGCAGAATTCGTGAGAGTGGTTAAGCAGATGTGCCTTCTCTCCATTTCCAACGTGAAAAGTTCGCTGTAATCCCCGATGGAGGTCTTTGCATCCTTGCTTTTCTCGAGCGCAATCCTCGTGTAGAATTCGTGAGCGTGGTTAAGCAGGTGTGCCTTCTCTCCATTTCCAACGTGAAAAGTTAGCTGTAATCCTTGATAGAGGTCTTTGCATCCTTGATTTTCCCGAGCGCAATCCTCGTGCAGAATTCGTGAGCGTGGTTAAGCAGGTGTGCCTTCTCTCCATTTCCAACGTGAAAAGTTAGCTGTAATCCTTGATAGAGGTCTTTGCATCCTTGATTTTCCGAGCTCAATCCTCGTGTAGAATTTGTGAGCGTGGTTAAGCAGGTGTGCCTTCTCTCCATTTCCAACGTGAAAAGTTAGCTGTAATCCCCGATGGAGGTCTTTGCATCCTTGATTTTCTCGAGCGCAATCCCCGTGTAGAATGATGGACAGCTTAATCAAAGGGCCCCGGCGCTTTCGGCGCGGTGGCAAAGTTACAGACACACAGGTCACTGGGGTCAATTCTTCTGGACCTTTACGCAGCTGTAGTGTAGGAAAGGCACTATACATTTACCCAACGAGGTAGCACTTACTGATTAGCCAGTAGAAAGTACTCCAGTTGAGTAGAGGTATTGCACAAAACGGTGGCATCTTCGTGGATAACTATGCAGGGCAGGATTCAACGGGCGCAGCAAAATCTCCGCGAGCATGCGAAATTCCGCGTGCTCGCGGAGATTTCTTGCAGTTTCGCGGAATTTTGCGGAACGCAACTCCGCAAATTCCGCCCACCCTTAGTTGTAACTGTCAGAATGTATGGGTACCTTAACACCTTGACATTTTGCACATTACTATGTATGTACATCTGCAATATCCATCATTGTGAGATATTGTACTGAGGGTAGCTGGCACCAGAAGAACTTGAATGCAAAATGTTGTACTCAATGTGCCTTAGTTACAAGCCCTTTGCACCCCAGGTGACTCACTGTTTGAGACACAGCAGCATTGCTACCTGGTGCACTCTACTTACTGGGACATGTCAAGCCAAAACACATGTCTATTCATGTCCTTGGGCATATGGCAACTTTGAAGCCAATTGATTGCGTGTTGAGGGTGGGCCATGGGTGTTGACATGGGTGTTCCCACACAACACCCATTTAGTTGGCTACATTTCTGCCTTTGGTAAAAATTGTACACCTGGAAATACATGAGAATGATAAGCCTCACCAGGGGAGGCGTAGGGATGCGCAACATGGAGTAACATTTACATTTCTCTTATTTTTATGCTCTTTCTATGCATGCTGCATTGTGACACAACACAGAGGAAGAGAAAATCCACTTTTGTGATTTTTTCTGTGCAATTAGGTGTCCCTTCATGCAGAAATACTTTCCTCCCCATGACGCAGGCCCCCTTGCACCATGGTGCATGGGTGCCTGTGTTGGTGCATGTCAGTTAATTGTGTGCCAGCGCAGGGGATAGCAGAGTGATCTGTCATCTTGTTGTACATATGACGCATGCCTTTGTTTCAGAATTAATGCAGCACAGCGCAAGCAAATGTCTTGTGGCACCCGCTGCATTGATTCCTTGCAATTTTTGTCTGATGAGTTTTGCAAGATCTGTATTCCTTTAGTGACTTAGTGGTTTGTTAGAGTATTTCTAGCTTACTCCCTTGTTGGAACTAGTTACATATATGTTGTTCTTTTCCATTAAGTGTCTGTGTATAGCAGTTGGCCCAGTAACAATATATGCACAATGCAATTTGCTACATGTGCTTTCTCACATAGGTGAGCTACATGATTGGGTGACTTGAGGTGTATGTTGTTTTCAGTTTGTACTTACCAACAAGCAGTCCATTTCCATAGATGCCATTCTGGAACCGCTGGTTGATGACCGATTGGCGGAAGATGTATGAATCATGGAC
The DNA here is from genome assembly GCA_963921515.1 of Calotriton arnoldi. Classification (NCBI taxonomy): domain Eukaryota; kingdom Metazoa; phylum Chordata; class Amphibia; order Caudata; family Salamandridae; genus Calotriton; species Calotriton arnoldi. Next base: position 1,085,413 of record CAWUFW010006012.1, read on the forward strand.
ACTGCCTAGATACTTGGTGACAACATTGAGGAACACTCCAAGATGGTCAACAATTGCTTGCACATTCATTGAGTATGTGTGCTTCCTGTTCCTGTAGATGTGTTCAGTGTCTGCAGGAGGCACAAGTTGCACATGGGTGCATCCCATTGCCCCCAACACATGCGGAAAACTAGCAATGGTATAGAAGACTTGCTTCTTGGTGAGTTGTTCTTGCACAGTGTTGGGAAAGCGTAGATGCTGCGGGTCAGGCTGATGATGGCATTCAAGACAGTGGGGAGAAACCTGGAGAAGGATGCCTGGGAGACTCCGGCCACTCTGGCAGTGGTAGGTTGTAAGGTGCCTGAGGCCAACATGTGCCGCACAGTATGTAGCTTGGTCTGCGTAGGGCTGTTAGTGCTGCACTGGGATGTGGCCTGCAGCCATGGCGCTATCTGGTTGAGGAGGCGTAGAATGGAAGACCTTTTTAGCCTGTAATGGGCTATCACCTCATCCAGACGGAGGTGGATAAGGGTGATCCTTTGGCGGGAGACCCGCTCTCTTCTGCGGCGCTGCCTCTGTGGTGGTGGTGTTCTTGGGGCTCCAAGTTGCAATAGTAGTAGCTTCATCACGTCGTTAGGTTGCTAATGAGGATCTGGGATTGTCTTCCTCATATACAGGTGTGTTCGCACCATTTTTAAGACCAGGTAAGTATTGACGTTAGAAAACTGCTGCTAATTTGAGTTAGAGGCAATTTTGGGGGTTTATCGACGTACTGGGATTTCCTTGTAAATATCGCATTGTGTGTTTAGCAGCAGTTTTTTCACAGAAAGCCTACCTTGCATCTCACTTTCGTTATGTCCCACTAACAGAAGTGACGATCTTGAAAATTCATGTTTAAGCCGGAAAATTGCCGCTAACTGGAGTTAGCAGCAAGTTGTTAATACAGTGATAAAAAAAAGCTGCCGTAACGTCAAAATATTTACGCTATGGCGGCGTTAAGTTCTTGTAAATATGCCTCTTTATTTCCAATTTAGGTATGGCACTCTACCTATAAAATCATTTACTTGTAGATGGCAACAGGAAAAAGGTCCATATGGTGGTTTGTGTGTAGGCTGTGAAGGGTGTTCTGAGTCACTTATCCATGTTCTGTTTTTCTGTCTCTCTTACAAACATATACGTGCAAAATGGATTGTTTCCCTGAGTAAACGTTTGGTTCGTAGGGAGTTCCAGGAAGCGTTTAGAATACTGAAGTGTGACACCAGTCAGATTGTAGTTTTCTGTCGGGCTATGTTTTTAAAGGCATTTTGGATTAAGCGAGCCAAACTCCTACAGTCTGCTACTGACCTTTGATGAGAATCATTGATGTGTGAGGTTCTGTGGTGGGACATTTTTAAGTTGTAGATTTTTTTTGTGATTTTAGCCTTTTATATTTTTAGATAGTGGCGTGTCATGAATTTCAGTGGTTTTTATACTGTGTTTTTTTTATTGACATGTTTTATTTATTGATATTTATATTTGTATTTCTATGTATATGTGTACTATGGTTGTCTTGTTTGTCTATAGTTTTATGATCCACAGCCATCAAAATAAAGTTCTATGATGATGAGAAGTAGGCTGTTAAGGTGTCAAGGACGTATGTGTGAGGTTTAGTTACAGCATCATATGGCTCATTAGTTACAGTGATGTGAGGAACTGGGTGGTTTTCACACATGCTCATCGACATGAGTGTTTTGAGACAATACATATCTGATGTAGAGTCTCAGATGTCATTCCTTATTGCAAGCATCATTGTGCAAGTTTGGGGATTGTATCATGTCTGTGTGAGAAATGGGTATGACTGAAGTAAGCAATGTCTTGAGAGTTGTAGTCACTTTTTCCCAAAGAACAAATTGGGGAGAAAGAGGAGAACTATAGATAGCTAGTTCATCTCCCTTAATCACAATGCACTTAAACAAAGAGAAGGAGAAGAGAGCAACGCACTCGAGATGCCTCACAGTTTTCGGGGTCAATTAACTGTGTCTCCTTAATAGAAAAACCATTTGATTTGTAAGAAGAACCCTCACCCACCAACCTAGTTGGTGGCATGCTTCATCATCGGGTTCCCACCTAGAAGGCCGAATGCCTTCTAGGTGTGCTTCAACGCCTGTTTACAGCGGAGCTGGTTTTTTGGGGGTGTTTTGTGAGAATTAAAACTACCTCCATGGTACCTTAAGATTTTTATTAGATGGTCCCTTGGGCAGGATTAAAAAAGGTTTAAAAATTCTGCGGACATGAATGAGGCAGTGGTCTTGCACGTCTCTGAAAATTATGTGAAAAAGTGAAGATAAGTGATGTGGTTTACATGTTTCAGCCACGTGTGGTAATTGAAGTGGCTTTCGTCAGGACCTGCGGCTCAGAGTGAACCCTGAGCTCACGTGAAACTATGCTCACACGCTAAGGTGAGTGACGGACGTAACTTACAAATTAACCGTCACTGTTAAATACCTGTGGAAAGAGAAAAGCGAAAAGAAGACAAACAAAGTTAACAAACAGCAAAGGGTCCACTGGTACTTGGACCCTGTTTTTCTAGCAAATATTTACAACACCGGTGTAAACATGAGCTACTGAAAAAATCGTTCATGCGTGAAGTGGGCGAACTTTCAGGCATGCAGGATAAGGTGAGCGCCAAATTCAGTGCGTAATGATGGAGGCTTAGGAGCTGGTGATTTTGATTATTCAGAAATATGGCGTCTGTTTTTGAAGAGAGGAGTTCTCTATGGAAAATCAAGGTCTGACTAGGGAAACAAGTAATCCAAGTGATGCCTGGATGTATAGTAATTACAAAGATTAGCAAAGTAAAAAAGGCACCTACTTCGCACACATGTTGGGGAAGCAGCTGCTCCGAGTTGTTCCACTCGGGACACTGACACTGATGGACCCAGTAGCCAAGAGGGCAAGGGGAGTGCCATGGATGTTCGAGACTGGACCAATACATCCAGCGAGTCAGGCTCCAGGGGCTCTCCCTTGGTGGTGGTGGCCACCACCAAAGCTGGTGCAGTGTCATCAGTGTCCGCCACCCCCCTGTCATCTCCTCCCTCCCTGCTGCTCCCCAACCAGTTGCACAGGCCCATACCCTTCCTGGGTTCCCTGTCTCCTCTGCTGCAGGCCCCTCTACCCCTGCCCCTGTGTCCTCAGCTGTCCTTGGTGAGGAGGCTATTGACCTCCTGAAAAGGATCTTGTTAGGCAGACTACACTGTTGAATGCCATCCTGGCTCTGGGCAGCATACGTACACAGATGGCTGCCTACCTAGGTGGAATTCATAGTGGGATGTGTGCCCTACAGGGATCAGTTCAGGCTCTGGCCTCCTCATTAATGGCAGCAATACCCTTACTCCAGCTTTCCATCCAACAGCCTTCCCTGACTCCAACGCCTAGCCCATCCCCAACCCCATCCCCATCCCCAAATCCTAAACCTCAGCCTGTTCCAAGCACACACACACCTGCGCATGCATCCACACACACACCTGCAGCACACAACCACCACTATCACCAGCAATCACTACACACAACACACCTCCAGACATACAGACAGCAACACCACCACCTATCAGCACAGACACTACCCGTACCTACACATCACCTTTGCAAACAGTGGACACCTCAATTTCCTCTTCCTCCCAGCCTGACCCAAGCTCTGATTTACCTTCAACCTCTACCCGTAACCATTTCTTCTTGTCCCTTGGACTTTGCCCTGCCGGACAACTCCCGCCCGCCACCATCCCAGGACCACATTTTCCATCCCTAGCCCCTATCCTTTGCCAGCACACCCTACCCATCCTAAATCCACTCCCAGGAAGAGGAAGAGAGGCAGGACCCATTTCGCCCACAGAAAGCACTCTACCAGGCCAATGATACCCTCTACATACTGTACAATGCTCACAAAAGTTGCCTTTACAGATGGCTTGACATAGGTCCCAGGGACTGTTGTGACAATTATGGAGCTTAAATCTTACACTTGTAAGGCACCCTTTCTGCCCTAATAAACACAATTTTTAAGTTACAATTGGGTTTTGGAACACCTATGAAAGTTCTGACTCTATAGCCCAAGCATCAGACCGTTTCATCTGTGAATTTGTATGTGGAACATTGGATACTGAGTCAGAAATGTATGAACACACCGTGTCACATGGTAACCCTTTCATAGAAATGGCTGGCAGTGCAACCATGGTTCAACACACTGATGGTTTACGTGAAATGTCATGTATGTTTTTTGATGTGGCTGAACCAGCATTGCTCCCCCTATTAACAAGCTGTACCCTCTCTGTCTCCATGTCGGAACATGCTTGTACGTGTACATTCATTCAGCCAAGCTCCTCCTGACACTCAGGCCAGCGAGTACAGACTTGCCTGAGGGGATAGCGTTCCCAATCCAAATCTATATTTTTTAACACACTCTGCCTCTTGCACATGGGTACCTATGTGGCTTAGTACCAGTGCACATTGTCTGAGGTGTTTTCTCAGAGAACTCAGTGATTCCAGACCATGATCATTCATGTGCCTTCAGTAGTGGTTTTCGAATGAAGATCATCGCAACGGAGAAGATCATGTTATAGCGTTTTACATTTCTATACAATTGGCATCTACAGTAACAGTAGTAACCAAACTCTTATGGTAACAAATGCATCCTTTATAATTTCCATGTTGGGAAGTCACTAAGCAATAAACAAATGTGTTGTCACACAATAGTAGCCACTCATGAATACATTAGTGAGTCAGGTGTTAATCCAGAATCTGAACCCTGTCTGCCACTCCCCTTTCAGTGAAATATCCTCCTCTATAGATTACACATCACATTGCCTGGATTGCAAGCCTTAGTTTAGCTTTTGAACTTTGAAAAATAACAGCTAACAAAATGGCCACTGCCTGGCGTCGATTCACAGACACTTGAAAAACAACAAACTCTGCTGGATATTGGCCACGAGGAAGGTTGTCTCGCACGCAGAAGCTGTATACTGTGTATCACATTGGCGATTTTTGAAAGTCGCGGACCAATGGCGGTCTCCGTGCATGGCTAAGACCGCCTATGTTGTGTACAAATACAATGTGGTTAATGATACACTCCACTTGCCTCCTGACACTGCTGCGATCTACACCTCCTCAACTACAGCTGCTGTTTGCCGTCTCTTGGAGCCATCATGAGTCTTGTGGAAGGTGTGAGGGTCCCAGCTTTCTACATAGAGGAGCTGGAAGGCCTGGTGGAAGAGGTCCTCCCCCACTACAATGAACTGTACAGCTCACCAGACGAGCAGGTGAGTGCCTCACATTCCTTCAACACTCTGTTGCTCTGGACATCTTTGTGTTGATCTGTTTTGAATGCTACTTATGTGGCCATTGTGTGTCATGTGAACTGTTAAGGGGGCCATGGAGGCATGCACTATGACAGAGATGTGATATATCGTAAAGGCATGTTTGCAAATTACCGTCATGATTCATTTAACTCTCCTCGAAGCTACACCCGCTTTGTGGCATAGGTTGCACATTACAATGAATGTGTACATGTATTTACACTTAGATGATGTATATGTGTTCTGTATTCATTGTTGTTATCATATGAAACAGGCATTTATTCGTAAAACATTGGCTTTAAAATTAGTGTGTACGCACAGACACCTACATTTGATGTCTTGTGTATGTGCAGTCCAATAGTGATTCATACACAAGGTTGAATCATCCTGCTGTCTGGGCAAAGTCTGTACTGTTGAACACTGACTGGGGATTTGATATATGCGTAGCGGACAAACATTTAATGCAAACTAGAATGTTTCCATTCGAACGTGAAACAACTGAGTTTCACTTTCATTTTAGGATGACTTGTAACTTCTGACTCACGGTCAAGGCTGTCTGTGGTTAGTGATTTCCCTTAACTTATGTGCTTTGAGTTCCGTAAATGTAGCCTTGGTGTGTGTCAATGGCGGCTGCTACCTTGAAGCAGCAGTTGGGCGGGGTGGGGGAAGGGGCGGGGGGAATCGGGTTAAAGAAAAAAAAATCACTTGCCTCCCGCCCGTCCCCTCTCCTGTGTCCTCTTCCTAGCTTCTTGGGGGAAACAGGAAGCAGGAAGCACCAGGGCTCCCGCGCTCCCCGCAGCCAATCACAATGCTGCAATGCACAAACTAAACGAACATTGGTTTCTGTTCTTTAGGCAAGTGTGGCATCATTACGTTCAACCCGTGTTTCGCTGTCTGTTGTGCCTGTATGAATTGGCAGTGGATTTGTGTCTCGGTTTGCCAATGGGAGTGTCTTCTGACCTGAATATACTGTTGGCTCCCTTGGATGCCCATTTGACTACTTGTCCCCAGCGCATACCACTTCTGCTAAATGCTTTTTTTGAAGCATGCGGAAATTCATCCGGTCCAAGTGCTATGGCATTGGAAAGGCATCACTGTGGAATACTTCCCTCTGCGGCTGCAGTGGCAACAGGCTGGGAACATATATGCTCAATTGACTTGCTGGGATCTCCACCATTGGTACCTCCTACTGCATTTGCTGGCACCATCAACGATTGGTCACACAGAGCTGTAATTGTGCTCTGGGGGGTGGGGGGTGAGACCAGTTTGCTGATATCATGACACTTTCTAACAACACATGCTAACTAGATATGTTATCAGTATCAATTTAAGTTAACATTAATTTCAGGGTGCTGAGACCACAACACAATCTGACCGTCATCAGCTAAAACGTGACATGCTTATTTGCTATCTGCTTTCCTACTCGTTCACCATGTTTTGTGGTTCAGATGACTGGACACAAGCACTAGATTTAGAAGGCTAATTGTAAGCATTTGCTTTGATACAATGCTATTTATCAGTTGCTCTTTGTTGCAGTCCATTTGAGTGAGCTGTAGCTATCATGTATGACCATCATGTCAAACTTAATGTAAACATTTGTGAGACTTACTGACAGTACGTAGGTACCATTTAGTTCTCTGAAAGAGACATTGAACAAATGTTGCATTCAATTTGTCTTTATCTTCTCAGTTCCTGACAAATTGTGATTTTGGTGCCTGAGACTTTGCCAATGACTATTAGGATTCACAAACAGTTGTAGGATGTGAGTCAATATGACATACATGGGCTGATATGTATATGTATATGTAATGTAATGTAATGTAAAAGGGTACTTGTAAAGCGCACGGCTACTCCACAGAGTGTCCCGGCGCTACGGACCACAAGACCGGGAAAAACAGAGAAAGAGTAGAGAAAGAACCAATCGTGTTACGGAAAAGTACTATCAACTGTTATTGCTGGAACAACCAGGTCTTCAACTGTTTCTGAAAAGAAAGCAAGTCCTGGACTTGCCTAAGCAGCAAAGGCAGACAATTCCATAACCGTGCGGCCAGCACTTGAAACGAGCGGCCCTCCTAGTCGGGAGCGGGAAAACTTAGGAATCTTCATAAGAAGCTGTTGTGAAGATCTAAGGGATCTTTGTGGCACATAATGTTGGATCCTATTTCTGATATAGATAGCGCCAGTATTATGAAAGGCCTTGAAAGCCATACCCAAAGCTTTAAATTGAATCCTTTTCCGAACTGGCAGCCAGTGCAGGGACTTCAAATGAGTGGACATTCCTGCTCTTGGCCCTACCATAAGGATAGCTCTAGCCGCCGCATTCTGAACCACCTGCAGACGGTTCAATAAGTACTCAGGGAAGCCCAGGTACATGACGTTAACATAATCAAGCTGTTACACAATATGTGCTTGAACATGACCAATTGCGCATAATGTGTTTTCTGCGAGTATGTTTTTTGCAATAGCATATTGGCACCATTTCCTCTATCGATGTAGCATAGAAACTTTTTGTGACATATTTATGTATGCTCCTGCTGAGAGTTTACAAGGTAATGTTTTTGACATGAGTAGTGGCAATGCATTGTCAACATGTTCTTGATGGACAGCAAATGTGCTATTAAAATCCTTATACTTGCTTTAACGTTGCCTAGACCCATGCATTTGGCCACAGAAGTTTGAACATAAATGTTTTGGTGTAATTGTCATATGTACCTTGTTTAAGCTACCATGGACATGAGTGTACATGATTGTGTTGCCTGGCTGAAATTTCTATGTGTAGGCATGTATCCATGTTCACCTGTTTGAATGTGCTCATCATATGTGCACATTGACTATGTACCCTGTCATTGCATTTGTCTGATGATTACATTTTTGTGCCATGTGTCGCCCTTGTAACAATACATTGCCATGAATGAACACGAGTGGTGTTACAGTGGTCTTCTTGCTCTATTCTCAGTTTCCCAGTGTATCTTGTATAAAACTGTTGTTTCTTAAAAATTTCAAAAGCAAACACATCTTGGTATTTGATGGTTTTGCAGTGGTACTTGGATGTGGCTAGTGTCTACTCACACATATCTTGCATGTGTACATAGTATATGTGTATCAAAAATTGCAAAGGGTATATGAGTACCCAGTGCACACATCCTACAGGTAGAAGGGAAGCAGGTTATGTACATACTTGGGTATTGAAATGTTTTGGAAGCTTGTTAGATGGTTTGAATTTCAGAGTCTATGGAGTATGTTAGTCATGTGATGCTGGTCATAACAACTATGGAATCCTTGGGTCTAATCAAAAACAAAAAACAAAATTGCAAGGTGAAAAACTACCAGAAGTCCACACAATGTACCAATACGCACCAACTAAGGAAAGCTCCCTTTTTAGGACGAAATCCCTCACTCACCAGAGGTGACATGCTTCACAATTCACACGTTTTCTTTGCGCTGCGCCCTCGCTCATACTTATATTTTTTGTTCATCACATGAGGGTTTAGAGATATCCTAATAAAACATCCCTGAGCTCCTCCCTCTCAGAGAGGGGGTTGTAGCCCTCAAAGAAACTAGGTTTTCTTTTGAGAGGAGAATCCCATATGATGAAGCATGTCACCTCTGGTGAGTGAGGGATTTCGTCCTAAAAAGGGAGCTTTCCTTAGTTGGTGCGTATTGGTACATTGTGTGGACTTCTGGTAGTTTTTCACCTTGCAATTTTGTTTTTTGTTTTTGATTAGACCCAAGGATTCCATAGTTGTTATGACCAGTTTTTGATTGGGGAATTAATCCTTTGCAGGTCTCTAAATTTCCCTAGGACCCTCCTTGACTTTCTTGGTTTGGTGTTTAATTAGTCATGTGATGCTCACTTCATTATCAATTGAGGATTGTTCACATTCATATTCCCACATATTTCAAGTACTGTTTTCGTAGTCATGGACCTATGGTGTTTGTGTAACTCCAAAGTCCACCTCCTAGTCCCACACCTAGTTGTGTCACATGCGTCATGTGCCCGGAATGCACACATGCCTTTGTGATCATGTAAATGTGTTGGCTAATGTGACTTAAGTATGTTTTGGTGATCCAGGATTGTGTATGTATGATGCATATTGACTAACATGTCAAATTACATTGTCAGAGAGGCTGAGTATTCAGAAAATCGTCATATGTGTGTAAATGTGTACTCACCATATTCAACATGTTAGTATCAAGTTCAGCAGATGTAATACTGCAATGTGGCTTTCAATGGAGAGGAATTTAGTTTTCCTCACAGTGATTCTCTGCTATGACCTAACTTTGTTAACATGGTTCATACCCAGTCAACGATGTGGGTAATGGTGACATAGTCAATTACATTGTACACCGAAAATAAGTGTGTACTGCAAGTGTCACAAGTTGACTCATTTTTTGAGGGGGGAATCTAGAACTGGTTGTGATTAAGCAGGTAACAACTATTTTGGGATTTCTCTATGGGCCCTTCATGTGTGAGTGCCTATTATGGCAGTGGGTGTATGTCATGATGTGATTTACCACTTGGAGATATGTTTGCTTCTGTTGGTATGTGATATGTATGATTGACCAACATCTGATTGCCATGTCTGAGTAGTGTCTGTAAGTCTGACACATACAAATGCATGCATTGTGCCTTCTCACGGTAGTAGTCGGTATGAACACTGGTGTTAGGCTGTATGAGGCATGTGTATGTTGAGTGTCAGGTGATTACAGGGTGTATGCTAACAAGTTCCAGTGTCCTCCCCTGCATGAAAATCCATTATTGTGTGTTTTTCACATGTTAACCACAGCACAGTACAATGCTAGAGGACATGCAATCCATATATTGGATAGGCTGTGTTAGCCAGTGCGTTACACCGCATGGGTGAAGTGTTAAGCAACTAGTTATTACATAGGAACAGGGGTGGGAGCACACCGCTTCACCCCCAGCAAGGTTCGCCCCTGGCATTCTGGTAAATGCAGTCTCATGTTGCTTGCTTTACTAAAGTTTTCCGAGTGTTTCGCCAGAGTTGGCGCAGATAGTGCTGATCTCTAGACACGTGTTTCTGGTTCTTTAACCGTCATCAGTAGAGATTACAGGCTTCAAATTTGGGGTTTGCTGAGTAGGCTGCCAAACATTGTATCAGGTCAAGTACCTCTCACTGGCGCGCGAGTGCTTCTTCCACAAGCTCGTCAGCTCAATGACTCACGGGAGTACTTTTAAACAGGAACAGGGGTGGGAGCACACCGCTTCACCCCCCAGCAAGGTTCGCCCCTGGCATTCTGGTAAACGCAGTCTCATGTTGCTTGCTTTACTAAAGTTTTCCGAGTGTTTCGCCAGAGTTGGCGCAGATAGTGCTGATCTCTAGACACGTGTTTCTGGTTCTTTAACCGTCATCAGTAGAGATTACAGGCTTCAAATTTGGGGTTTGCTGAGTAGGCTGCCAAACATTGTATCAGGTCAAGTACCTCTCACTGGCGCGCGGGTGCTTCTTCCACGAGCTCGTCAGCTCAATGACTCATGGGAGTACTATTAAACAGGAACAGGGGTGGGAGCACACCGCTTCACCCCCCAGCAAGGTTCGCCCCTGGCATTCTGGTAAATGCAGTCTCATGTTGCTTGCTTTACTAAAGTTTCCGAGTGTTTCGCCAGAGTTGGCGCAGATAGTGCTGATCTCTAGACACGTGTTTCTGGTTCTTTAACCGTCATCAGTAGAGATTACAGGCTTCAAATTTGGGGTTTGCTGAGTAGGCTGCCAAACATTGTATCAGGTCAAGTACCTCTCACTGGCGCGCGGGTGCTTCTTCCACAAGCTCGTCAGCTCAATGACTCACAGGAGTACTTTTAAACAGGAACAGGGGTGGGAGCACACCGCTTCACCCCCCAGCAAGGTTCGCCCCTGGCATTCTGGTAAATGCAGTCTCATGTTGCTTGCTTTACTAAAGTTTTCCGAGTGTTTCGCCAGAGTTGGCGCAGATAGTGCTGATCTCTAGACACGTGTTTCTGGTTCTTTAACCGTCATCAGTAGAGATTACAGGCTTCAAATTTGGGGTTTGCTGAGTAGGCTGCCAAACATTGTATCAGGTCAAGTACCTCTCACTGGCGCGCGGGTGCTTCTTCCACCAGCTCGTCAGCTCAATGACTCACAGGAGTACTTTTAAACAGGAACAGGGGTGGGAGCACACCGCTTCACCCCCAGCAAGGTCCGCCCCTGGCATAGTGGTAAATGCAGTCTCATGTTGCTTGCTTTACTAAAGTTTTCCGAGTGTTTCGCCAGAGTTGGCGCAGATAGTGCTGATCTCTAGACACATGTTTCTGGTTCTTTAACCGTCATCAGTAGAGATTACAGGCTTCAAATTTGGGGTTTGCTGAGTAGGCTGCCAAACATTGTATCAGGTCAAGTACCTCTCACTGGCGCGCGAGTGCTTCTTCCACAAGCTCGTCAGCTCAATGACTCACGGGAGTACTTTTAAACAGGAACAGGCGCGCCTTGAGAGGTACTGTGACCAGAGAACACTTTGGCAGCCTGCTCAGCAACCCCAAATATTTGAACACCTAATCTCTACTGACGACGGATAAGAATCCAGAAACACGTGTATAGAGATGGCCAGTACTAATCTGCACCAACCTGGTGAAATACTCGAAAGACTTTTGCAAGTACACACGCTTGGCGAACTGCATTCACCATAATGCTTAGGGGCGAACCTGCTGGGGGGTGAAGCAGTGTGATCCCACATTGGTTTCCTGTTTAAAAGGCTCCCTCAAGCCGCTTGAGCTGACGAGCTCGTGGAGAGGCACCTGCGCACCTTGAGAGGTACTGTGACCCGAGAACACTTTGGCAGCCTGCTGAGCAACCCCAAATATTTGAACGCCTAATCTCTACTGACGACGGATAAGAATCCAGAAACACGTGTATAGAGATGGCCAGTACTAATCTGCACCAACCTGGTGAAATACTCGAAAGACTTTTGCAAGTACACACGCTTGGCGAACTGCATTCACCATAATGCTTAGGGGCGAACCTGCTGGGGGGTGAAGCAGTGTGATCCCACATTGGTTTCCTGTTTAAAAGGCTCCCTCGAGCCGCTTGAGCTGACGAGCTCGTGGAGAGGCACCTGCGCGCCTTGAGAGGTACTGTGACCCGAGAACACTTTGGCAGCCTGCTCAGCAACCCCAAATATTTGAACGCCTAATCTCTACTGACGATGGATAAGAATCCAGAAACACGGGTATAGAGATGGCCAGTTCTAATCTGTACCAACCTGGTGAAATACTCGAAAGACTTTTGCAAGTACACACGATTGGCGAACTGCATTCACCATAATGCTTAGGGGCGAACCTGCTGGGGGGTGAAGCAGTGTGATCCCACATTGGTTTCCAACTAGTTATTACATGTTCTGTCTCCAGTTGGAGCTGGATTTTACATTGTGTTGAGTACCTATGTTGTGTGGTGATATTCCACATACATGTTCATACAGTTTCTCCCATTTAATATTTATGTATTTTTTTAATTGGACTTGTTGTTACAATCTCTTGCTTTATGTCTTCTGTGTGTACAGGTCAACGTCTATCAGAAGAAGATTTATGGAAAGCCATCGCCCGAAAAGTGCAGTCCCTGGGGATCTATCGCCGGCACAGCACCCACTGCAGGAAAATATGGGAGGACATAAGACGCTGGACCTGTAAGATCGCTCAAGTCCAGGTGGGGCAGTCCTCCCAAGGTCCTCGAGGCGCGCGCTGTAAACTGACTCCCCTCATGGGCTGTATCCTGGTGGTGGCCTACCCAGAGCTCGATGGGTTGTTGAAGGCCCAACAGCAGCTACAGGGGAGTAAGTTTTGTAGAGTTTGACTGTGTGCTTGAACTATTTCCTCCTGTCACAGGTGGCATTTTCCTTGCTGACAAAAGTAGGTGAGTATAGGTGTGGGGATGACTTGTATTTAAGCATGTATGGGTAGTGAAGCTGCACCATACTGTTCTTACTATACTTATGTCCAAGTTCCAGAAAGGAGGGAAGTTAAATGACTAATTTTGTACTTGTAGCAATACCAGGAAGAATGATGTGTCATGTCACATACACATGTCTGATGTGATGTGTGTATGACATTTCCAACACAGACCATGTATATTCTGATGTTCTGCAATGTTGCTCACACAATGCTGTGTACGTTGGCATAATACATTTCTGACATGTGAGAGTGCCTGCATTGCCCAAAGGAATAAAGGTAAGGCACGTAATTAGACCGTGGATCTGATTTGAAGCTGCATACATGTGTCCATGTGTATAGTTTATTTGTACAAGAGGCTGAGAGGATAGCGAACACATGTTTAAGTTAGTCATAATGGATGATCTTAGTTCTACGAATGATATTTTCAAGTACTTTGTGCACTGTGCAATATACATTCCAAGTGGATGGCATGTTGATTTCCACATAAAGAGAAGTGTGTGGATCTATATTCATTATTTGTTGATACATAGTCATGGAGATCTCCCTTCATGGTAATGTCATGATGTCATGACTATGTTGTAGAATGATGATGTTGTGGGCTTTGTGTCTCAGACACTGTACCGGAATTTCATTGTTTGTAATGAGTGAAATATTTGTGGAGTTCATAGCTCCTCTATTGGTTGTGCTCTCACTGACTGAATACATGTGTGAGCAAAGTCTATGTATTATTTGAGCCTTTTTGTAGGCTCAGATCTGGAGGTATTTACAATGGTCTAGCATTTTTGGTGGTGACCAAATGTATTATGTTTTATGTGCTATGCTAAACAGGCAAAAGTAGCTCTGTTATTTTTAAAATTGTCTTCAGATGCTCTGACTCTTTTTTGTACTGTAAATTTTTTAAGGGTAGCGTTCAGGCTAAGGGCAACTAGGGGCTTGGGGGAAATATAGGCTGATAGTGATGTCACTCTTTTATGGTTGTATGAAGTAATTGTTTGAGGGGATGTGTATTTATTCATTGATGTATTGAATATGTATTAAGGAAAATTTTAGATGTTGAATTGTTTTTTAATTTTAATGTACTTCAACTATACTTTTATGGCATTTTTTTATGCCGAATAAAGTAATGTGAAATGAAAATGTGCTATGCACACTGTTATGACCAAAGATGACCCCTCATATTGGATACATGCGACTAAGATGACCAAGCTAGGTATCCACTGTAAACTAAGGTTTGATACATACAATGCAAAGTTGGTGTGGACATCCAGACCATCATGAATTGTATATGTCCCTAGCTGTAGGTGTCATTTGTAGCCCTGTTAATATGTCCTGCTACTGGCCAGTTATGATTGGACATTTTGCAAATGTAGAAGTTATGAACGTAGTTCACTGTGTCCTTTGAAGGATGTTGCAAATGTATAATGTTAGTGGATGAAATGTCTTCAGTGTCCTTACACCTATTTGAAATGTCTTTTCAGCATCGACAGAGGCAGACAGAGGAGACGTTGCTGGAGACATTAGGGATAAAGCTGGCCAGAGTGGCTCTGGTCAGGATACTCCCATCCTGTCCTTTACGTAATTTTAGCTGTATGTGGTACCTGGAGTACATACTTCTACTCTGATGTAATGTTGATGGGTATTGGGGTTCCTTGGTAAGTGGTATTTGTAATGTTACCTTTGTACATGTTGTATAGTTACACTGAATTGTAGGACATGTTCATAGTATACGCTAGTGTACTGTGGACCGACTGATTGTGTCCTAGCAGTGTGTGTTTTTGCATGAGGTCTGTATTTCTTTTTTTTTTGGTACGGTCAGCAAGAATTTGCTAGCTCTTCTCCGATTGCTATATGTTGCTTATGTTTTGTTATTTTGAGAACTCAATGTGTGCCTGAAAACATGAAGTACATCAGCATTGCTTAAGTTTGTGTGGGTTTACATGTACATGTGTGAAATGGACAGTGTGTGTTTTTTGGCAACTTACAATTGATGTCTGACAGATGCTGTGTTTGCTATTTATATGGCTGCTTTGAACTTTATAAAAAGCGACAAATGTGTTCAGGTTATTTCTGTATAAACTTTCTAAAAGACACATCTGTGATTTCTTTTGGTCAGTGCTTTTATGATTGTCAATGCATGTGGTAGTTGTTTTGTTGGTAAGGTTCACACCGGGGATCTAAAGGGATAGGCCTAACCAGAAGCGTACTGGTCCCTTAATTAGAAAAAACGCACAAAAAAGTACGTCTGATATGTTCAACAGAAAAGAAGTGTGTATCAGAGCATGTAAATGTGACACTACTGCTGGAAATAGAAGTCCTTTTTTAGGACGAGAACCCTCACTCACCCGAGGATGACATGCTTCATAATTGTGTCCCCTCCTCACACCCGGACCGCGAGGTCCATGGTGTGGGCTACAACTCTCTGAGCGGAGAGGAGCTGAGGTGTTTTTGATGAGTGGTTGGTATTAAGGTAAGTGAGGGACAGAGTGCAAAAAAACATATAGTGGTAGTTAAAACTACCTCCAGGGTACCTAATAAACTTTATTCTGTGGCTCACTGGAGATAAGATTAAGAAGAGGACCAGGGTTATGCGAAAAATATATTAACCCTTTTCAATGGTCAAGAGGTAGACATGTTTCTGCCTTCAACGGTCCCACAAGTGGGATCCTTGGCATTCTTCAAGACCAATGCAGTTATTATTATGTAGATATTCTGTGTATATGTGAATAGTAAATTCTTAAATTCAAATCAAAATATATACTGGCCAAACAGGATAGCCTGGTATGCAGTGGCCCATGTAAATTCGGGGTCCACTGATGTTCTGAATATGAAAACAAACAGAACAAGAAAAATATTATAAATATAAGTGGTGTCACATTTCCCACACAATTCTTAATGGCAAGTTACAATGTATTTGACACGAAAGTAAGATATACCCTGGTACTCTATGTAGCATCTCAGGAGTTCTGTATTCTTCTAACTTATCTTTATTTATTACCTAAATGGGTAATTTCTGGTGTTTACCTTCCTGCCAGTGGGTAAATCCAAAACGCCCAACTAAAAGGCAAAAGTAGAGACACCCAACAAGTAATACCATAGCTTGCAAGTGAGGCTATTCCATAGGTCTATTTGGAAGCCTAATTGCAATTTGCATGTAATAATAGTCATATATGCTGGTCTTACTATCAGAAGCACTCTTACATATCAAATCTAAATTAAACCCAATGGAAACAAAATCGATATCGATATTGGAGATGTAATTTCGGCAGGATATTGCCTACATTATCTGAGTAAAATATACTTCCGACCGAGCCCATTTCGATGGGCTCGGTCGGAAAGAATCCGAATCAGTTTTCCGAATGGCTTACGACGGGCTCGGAGAGCCCATCCGCCATTCGGAAGGCCCGCAGTAATCCCAATGGCAGTTTTCCACTGGACGAGTCGCAGTCATGTAGTTGCAAGGTTGTTGCCGCAGGTGCAGGGTATTGTGCCTTTGCTTTGTGCAGGTCCTGAAGTTGCAGACTCAGGTATCTTTGTCCTTGGTTGCAAGTCAAATCAGATCTGAGGTTCTGGTGCCAGTGGTGCCCGGAATTCTTTCGGCTGGTCATCAGCCATGCAGGTGCTGGCCTACTCACGAAGGTGGGCATAGAAGTTATCAATCAATTCCCCTTCTGACTGGCGCACTTGTCGTAGCTTGAAGGGCTCCAAGTCTGGGGTCAGTTGTGGGTCAAAATGGGCATTCAATGCCCCCACGGCTGCATCATAGTCATCATCCACACCAATGTTAGGGAGGTGCTTGAAGAGGTTGTAAACCTCACCGCCTGTGTAGTGACGCAGGAGGAACTACTTAACAGCACCATCGGTTTTTCGGGTTGCCCTGAAGTAAGTGTTCAACCTGCCCACCCACGTCTTCCATCTGGAAGCAGCTGTGGCAGGGTCCGCCAGCTCACTGAATGGTTGTAAGGCTGCCTCTGGGTTGTGTTGCGGGGACACGGGTAGTGCCAGAGCGCGAACAGCTGGCATCATCCATTATAGTGCTTCTATTTCAGGTGCCACCCCCAAAAGCAACTGGAGGAAACACAGAGTCCCAGGTGCAGTTGTGAGAGCCATATGTACTCACTGAGTCCAGCAGCGTGATGTCTCCCAGGCAAAGACAGGCTGCATGTACTAGGCCTTAGCACATGGGTGATGTAAGGTGACCGACGTCTGCCTCTCCGGTCCAACGAGGGTGACAAGCAACTGGAGGTCACCGCCCTGACAGAACACCAGCTGCACCAGGCAGGCTTGTGGCTCCAGTATGAGGGAATTCCAGAATGCATCCTCAGCTGGAGTTGTTTCCCTGGTGCACCAACAGTCTAACACTAGACGAGGGCCTGAGGCGGATGGGCCGAGTTCAGAACGCAGGCGGCACCGCACGGGCCTGGATGCTGAAGTCGGCCACTGCGTGGAGGCAGCTGCACGGAGGCGGCCAGGCTACGTCAAGGGCAGAAACGTGCTAGGAAGTTTGTGGCCAAACTTGCTGATCTGGAAAGCAGGAGAGTCGAGAACCACGTAGGGGCCCACCTTCATCGCCAAATGTTGTGCGCTGGCTCCCACTTGAATACTGCCAGACCCCACTTTCATGAAGGACACAAGACACTATTGGCTGCTGTGTGGGCGAAGACCTCGAGTGGCCTTTCTCCTATTTATTTATACCTTCGACCACGTCTGGCCTTGAGGGTCATGGTCATAACGTAGTGGTCGGGTCACTCACTACACGTTGTATGTCCACCTTTCTGTTAGGGTTGCTTCTTTTAGTAATTTATAGATGTTAGACGCTATCCCGTTTAAACCTACAAGCTTCATTTTTACCTTATGAAATAGGGTTTTATCTCTCAGGGCGGCACTTTTGATCTTGGATTGCAATGCCTGAGTTGTGCGCAGTGCAGCCTCTATGTTTCCTCTAGACCAAATGGATGTTTGTGTTGATTAAAGGATTGAACAACCTCACAGTGGAAAAGATTAGGTATGCCCCAGCTTCTTCCCTCTCTCCAGACCCTGTATAGGCCCAAGTTTAATACAGGTCTGAAATTCAGATTGTAATATATTCGGCCAGGGATGGTAGGGAATTAGAATTCCCCTGCCACTGTGTTCCAGATGGGCAGAGCCATGACCACAGAGGTGGAGAAGTATGTGTTTTGGGGTCTATCCTGTTTTCGGAGTCACACTAGATCCTATATTCATCTGCCTACTATTGCATGACCCACGAATACCCTAATTGTGTTTTTTTCGGGCTTGGGCCATTTAATAATGACCCTTAGCTAAGATGCTAAATAGTAGGGTTTAAAATTAGGCTGCTGCAGGACCCCGTCATCTCTGGATTTTTGTAATAGTTTTAGTGGCACTCGAGCCATGGTCTCTTTCCAGACAAACCTACCCACCATGTTTGGTCAAAGAATGCATTTTCTAATTTTATAGTAAGGGCTTGAAAGATGTATAATACTCTGGGGAGAATATTCATTGTAAGCATGCCAGTACAATGCCACCATTAAAGCACCAGTGTATGTCATTTTTTTAGACTTTTTTTAACCTCAAGGAGTAGGTGGGGATAATTTGCAGCGTACAGCTGGTTAACATGTCTAAATCTCTAAATATCTCTAAATATCTTATTTATTTCAGAGCACACCTGAAGGGAAATTTGACCCTGAGATGGTGTACCAATTGGATTGGAAGAGTGAGGTCTACCACCTCTAATTATCTATTTGTATCTTTAAGCTGGATATTGTCTCAAAACTACCCAATTGCTTCACCACTGCCGGCAGCAAGATCTCTAGGTCTCCCAGTGTTAGAAGACTATCCTCCACATGAAGCAACATTTCATATTCATCTGGCTGGAATAAATACTTGTGTGTTTTCCCCTCCTTATTCAATCAGCCAGGGGCTGTAGGCTTAGCACTAACATGAGTTGGAGCATTGGGCACCCTTGCCTAGTCCCTCTGTCCAAATGGATATAGCATGAAAATAATCCACCCAGGGTAATCCTTGCTTTCGGACAGCAGTATGGTGCAAACACAACAATCATAAAGTGCTTGCTAAATCCCATATTCCCATGACCAGCCTCAAGAATGACCAGTTCACCCGGTCAAAGGACTTTTCAGCATCAAGTGAAACTAAAATTTAAGTTATCCCATTTTTCTGAGCCATTTCGACTAGATGGACTGCCTTCCTTAAATTGCCATGAGTGTGTCTGAAGACTATAAAGCCAGCCTGCTCGGTGTGAATTAAGTGACGGCAGACTGGTTCTATTCTAATGCAAGAATTTTAGAGTATATCTTAAGGTCTGTGTTTATTAATGGTTTCAGCCTATAAAAGGCACACAGCTGTGGGCGTTTGCTCTGTTTGTGAAGGTCTGAGATTGTAACTGCCCATTGTCTCTCTCGAGACAGCACCTTTTTGAGCAATGTGATCAAATAGTTTCTCTAATTTGGGGACCAATAATTATTGGAACGACTTGTAAAATGAGCTTGTGATCCCATTCAGGCCTGGTGCCTTATTTCGCTTCAAGGTGTTTCAAGTTTCAAGTTTATTTTAATTTGATATAGACCTCGACTGAGGTCAACAAATATACAAACACAATTTTAAAACATTTAACATAGAACTCATATCATCACTTTAAACATTTATGATGCTAAATCCATTCATCATAGCTTTTTAAGACGACTTAAGCTCAAATCTGTTTAAGAGTTATACCATTTAGAGCATTTGTAATCGTCCGGTGGTAATTATTTCAAGATTTAGATAGACCTTATAAAGAAATAAGGTTGGATCTGTAATAGATAGGTCATAAAATCAGCTTTGGATATTTAGAAGTTTAAAATCGTTAGCATCATAAACTTTAAAACAGCTTTAAAAAAATCTTTAAAGATGTATACAGTTGGCAACAGACAAATTCATCCGGTGGTAATTTACAGAGAGTGATTAGGCTTTGTACAGAAGGAACATTATATCGGATTCTAATAGGCCTTAGATACTTCCTCCTGGCTTCTACTAAAGTTGGATTTGGGCAAACCGCTAATACATGAGTTAGATCTTGCATTCCTCCCTTACACAAATCACAGAGCCCTGTTGTGTTTTCAGAATTATTCCACTTTGCTGTATGTGCATTAAGAGGGAGGATTTCCAACCTCAGTAAGAAAATACAGCGGCGAATCCTGTGATCTAATAGAAAATATGTATATTTCTCAGGGGATTTATACACTATAGTTTTTGTATATTCTATATAGTGTTTTAATTGAAGACAATGTTCTACGTCCAGGTCGAAGCTTAATTTAGAGGTCAGATTCTTTCAAAAGAGCTTCAAAAGTGCCGGTGTCCAAGTTTCTAAAAGTGCTACTGTGCAATGAGATAGGCTAAAAGCTTTATTAAGATTCTTATTAAAAGTGTAACGCGACGGCTCTTCTCTAAAGGTTTCCAATTTTAAAATATGCCTTAAGGTACCAGAGTCGGCGTGTAAAAGATGGTAAGCCCATCTTATTAAATTAGAGATGGCCCTTGCGTATATGCTAACTAAGGAGAATTCAAGGCGTAATGCTTGGGCCAGGACAGCTTGATTTACTCTTATTAGTCTCCATAAAGAATTCCCTTCTCTCGTTTTTACTGATTTCCAAGTTTTTATGTGCATATATTCTAGACCGTAGGTTAAGATAGGCGGGATTTTCATGCAATATACCTCTAACATAGGTTGGAAATGTCTATTTCCAGAAGAGGAGTATAGCCTTAACAGTGCTCCTACATGGGCATCCGCCTTTTGACCTATGTGTTGTAGATGGGAGGAGTTCTGTAGGGTTTGGGTGAAAATCCGACCTAAGTGCATGTATTCTTTAACTGACTCGAGTGGTTTTCCCCCCAATGTCCAATTAAAGTGTCGCAATCGCTTTTTTCCCCTAAAAGGTAGGATTTTGGTTTTCAAAGTATTTGGAACAAAAAAATTATCATCTGCGTAGCTACTTAATGCGTTTAAGTTTCTTTGGAGTCCTATCGGCGTAAGGTCTAAAATCACGATGTCATCCGCGTACATTAAAATATATATGTCACTCGATGCTAATTTCGGCGGGAAAGTTTTTACATATGTAAAGTGCTCTGGTAAGTCGCTTAGATACAAAGAAAATAGCAAGGGGGCAAGGAGACATCCCTGTTTTAGACCGTTTGATGTGGTGATTGGTCTCGTTAGACCCTTCGATCCCCCCATTTGGACTCTACACCACGTTTCTGTGTGGAGGGATATCATTATTGTAAGTAAATTTTGTGGGATTCCCAACCTCACCAGTTTCTTCCAAAGGGTTGGCCTATCTACCTTATCAAAGGCCGTAGTAAAATCAATAAAAGCACAGTATATAATTTGCGATTTTGAGACGAGGTTCTTATTGCCATCTTAATTTCGTGTTAGGAAATGAAGAAATCTAGATCCTGTTGCTTGGCATCTGTCAGGTGAGGTAACAATGCTATTTAGGAATTGCTTCTGGAGGTTTAGCAGGAGTTTATCTTTAGAGTATAACTTAGTATAGAAAGTGAGGAAAGCCTTGAGTTTATCCCCTTCGGCTTGGGAGACGCCCTGTAGGTCCCTATGTCCTTAGCAAATTCTATTTCCCTTTTCTCTCTTAGCTGTCTGGCTGGATAAGAACCCACGTTATTTTCTGCTACATATGAGGACTTTTAAGTTTAAGCAAGTAGAGGGCTCTAAGGTGACCTCCTCTAATTAACGATTGAAGGGGTGTCTTTCTATACGCTCTCGCTTTCCTATAAGTCTCCCTCTAATCTATACGCTTCCTACTTCTGAATTTTATGAAGGTGAGCTATCAGGGAAATGCATTTACCCTGGAGAACTGCCATCATCGCGTCCCAGAGGCCTACGGGCTGACTTCTTCTGTGCCATTAATATCGAGATATTCTGTAATCTGTTCTGCTAAAGTCTCCTGTATTATATGATCCCTGAGTATTTTGGGATGTAACTTAACCTTCAAGCTGTATTATTCCTGGGCATCGGGCCTAGTATTAGATCAACTGTAACGTGAGGATGGTCCGGCATGCACCGCAGATATCTTTATAGATCTTTATTGAAATAAAACCTATATGTCTAATTCTTCAATTTCCTGTAAGAGTTTAAAACATAGAAAGTTAAAGGACTAAGCAAATACTAAAATAAAACAGAAACCAAGAAATTGTAATACCATTAATGCCTGGCAGTTTGTTATACAGTGATGCATTGACGTTGTGCATAATTATTCAAAACATTAGTTCGTCCATTGCTTTATATCAGAATTGCAGTAATTCGGTTAATCAGCTGCTACTGTTCTAATCTATGTTTCAATGATCCAGCACCTTTGCATCACTGCGGAATGGAGAGCAGTTTCGCAGCCAAGATGGCATGGGCCCCCACCACGTCCTACATAAGTCAGTATCAGCTGCCGCCAGGTCTACTCTACAACATCCACCAGCATGCTCAGCACTCACCATCACTCCCATGCACACACTCTGTTGTAACTGTCCAAATTCGCACTTGCATAAATGCTGCCAATACAGAGGGGCTTATTTACAAGCCCCTTGCGCCACAGGTACGTCACTTTTTCCCAGAGGCGCAAGGGGCTTGTAAATAAGCCCCAGAATGCTTGCATAAAAGTTAACGTGACAGAATCCTCAAGCCTACTCTTCCAAAGTCAGTGAAAATTCAATGAAAAATCAGAAATATTCAAGAAAAGATGCTCCTTTTTTTCTAAGAGCCAGGTCGTTGGTTACACAAATGGCGCAAAGGCCCGAGTTAGACATGCACAAGCCTACCTGCCCCATAGTCCTTCCGTTCTAATGTAAAACCAGACGGCGCATACCACCCCTGATTCTTATACACAAGGATTTTTAAGGCCACTCACTGGCATATATGGAGTTGTGGACAACCCCAACTCATTGGTGATATAAGGTTTTAGAGAATGAAAAGCGAGCATTGGATGGAGACATGGAGCCTGAGACCCTTCTACCAGTGTTTAAGTGCTGCTGTATGGCTAAAACTCTTGGGGCTAAGAGTGCTGTCCTTAAAAGCAGGAACGAAACTTTTATCCCAAAGATGCAGTAACTGCAGGCAAAGAACAAGCTCAGCATTGGCCGAGAGTTACAAGGTGGAATATTATGGGGTATGGCTGGGAGGCTTTACCATGCTATATTCTCACCATATACAGAGATCATCATTGGATTCAACAACAATAATCCTCAGCTCTCCAGTCGTAGTGTGGCAAAGAGCAGTCAGGCATTACTGGAGGAACATGTGTAAAGCATTTTACAGTACTCTTATGGGGCATAAATAATTGAGACGACTCAAATTATAAAAATAGAGCTTATTTTTATACAAATATAGACACCAAAATGAACTTTGTATCATACATACAACCAGAGTTGTGGATCTTTGAAGTGTTCAAAAATAGATGCACTTTTTCTGTCACACTGGTCCCATTGAAATTAATGTGGGAAAACACAGGTGACACTCGGTCACTTGCAGTATGAGTTCAAACGAACCCTCATGTGAATAAGGTCATGCAGGTCCCTAGACCACGTTCCAACAGTCCTTACTTGGTTACCTTGCCCGGGGAGTCCGGGTACAGAGGTGACTTGGCTGTCCTTGGTAGTGAACAGGTTCCGCGGGAGCTATCAAACTTGCAGCACTTGACAAAACCAGACTTGGAGATGGAGTTCCACTCTACCCACGGAGAGTAGAGGCCTTTGGGGTCCTAGGACCCAGGTGCAACAGCTGGATTACTTCTACCTTGCTCGGCTGCTCCGGGTGCATAGGTAGCTGGCAGTTGTCAATGAACGGGACAGGTTGCACCAAAGATGCTTTACCACTTGATCGACGACACCAAATTCAGGATGCAGGAACACAGCAGAGGGTTTGTTGACAACGTCAGTCGCTGTCACTGTGAGTTGCTCTCGGGCTGGAGTTGTCATTAAAGTGGTTGATCACCTGACTGAGGATCACCACACCTTGGCTGCGGGAAATGTAGTCCGCAGTTACTTTGGGGGCTGGAGGTTGACAGGAGTGGAGTAGCGGCTTGAAACTTGGTGAAAGTTTAGCTACCACTCCAAGCTTGCAGGACACTACTTCTCTTTGGGCTCACTCCTGACAGGCCCAGCGGGTCACAATTATTGTCACGCAGCACGTGAATTTTCCTGCATTTTGCAGGGAACTGGTCCCACTAATCCAAGGGAGTCTGCTTTGGTTTCTGGTGTCCACTGGAGTCCCTCATGCTGGGAGCAATGAGTTTTCACCACTGAAACACGTCGACACACCGTTCCAGTATATGGTCTCTTCAGGGCACTTAATTCTCCTATCTTCGCACTGCGGCAGAGTCCAAAGTCCTGTTTTCGGTGACGGCGTCTTCTTTGTGCCTCTTCTTGCATTCAAAGTCAGAACTAAGGTTCTGGTGCCTGGGAAGCCCCTTAAATCCTAGTTTAGGGGGCACTAAGGGCATGAGGGACAGTGGCCAATGAGTTACTGGTCCCTGTGGCTAACCCGCCCCTGAGGTGACAACATCCTGTGGGTGTACATCACCTTTCTACCCAGAGTCATCTAATTTAGGGTCTTCCAACATGGCAGAACCCTTCCTTGGTCGTACAGACCTCCTAGCCCACTCTAAAGGTGTTGCCATCCTTTTGGAGGTGTACATCTCCTGAATAACTATTTTTCCCACCTGTCAGGCTGGACAGGGCGTGAAGGGCTTTATCATTGAGTGGGGTACAAGTAATTACACATCAAGGGACAGTGAAAATCTTTGAGGCTCACCGCCTTGATGACTGTACACACAAGCCATCCTGAGAGGGAGGAAGTGTGACCTCCTTCCTGCCCAGGCCTTCGTCTCCATCCTGGGAAAGTGCTAGCATATCCCACCAGAAGGGCAGACCCTTGTCTTTGTGGCAAACGGTTCGGGAGCCCGCCAAGGCACTGGGTTACTGTTTCCTAGGGGACACCCACTCAGGATGGCACCCCTGTGCGTGCCAGATCACCCTCGACACAAGAATCATGTCAGGGGTGAAAAAGCACGGTGTTTGAGGCCAAACACGACACAATTCGGTGGTACCATAATGGAGCTGGCTATCTCGAGTTTGCTCTGTAGCCAGCCCATGTTATTCTATGAACTGCCAGTCACTCACAATAAATCCAGGCTTTACAGGACGAAGATCGCACTGCCTGGTTCAGCATTACCCTGATTCCTTCAGCACCCTTGCTTAGCAATTCTCTGTCAGATGGACCCTATGCCAGGGTCAATTATGGTAGTCCCTGTCACAATCAGCTTCTCCTGCAAGTTTGGCGCTTTCTTACCTTATTCACAGGCAAGACAGGACAGTCCAGTAATTCCTCCTTCAGATTGGACTTCAGGTGATGTTCTCTTGACTATGGAGAGTTGTCTGTCAGTGCAACACCAACCCTTGGCTGCATAGAAGTTCCTGAATACTCTGGGGAGTACCCCCTCTTTGGTAGAAAAGACCACAATAACAAACAATGATGAGTCTTGGTCTCCGATCTTTATACCAATTACTCAGTCAGAGGCTGAGAGACAAAAATCCGTTCCACTTCAAAGGACTTCTTTCCCTAATAACAGGTACTAAAGTCCTCAACCTGCACCCCCTGCCAACTGCCTAGTTGCAGTCAGAATCATTTACAGCCCAAGGTAGGAAGCTAGGCCCTTCTGACACTTCTAAAGAAAGCCTGTCTTCTCTTTCCTCTCTATAGCGTTGTGTGTTCCCCTTCCTATCAAGGAAATGCCAGCAATACACATAGGATGTTTGGGTAGAGCAACCTGTCCTCCATCTTGTACTCTGGTTCAGGCTGTGGGCTTCCAAAACGGAATTGGCAGGTCTGTATCACTTGTGCAAAATGCATTATCAATACTAGCAAACATGCACATGTACAATGTATGGGATGTTAGCATACTTATTCTAGGTTCATTGTGAGCAGTTGAACTTTACATGAATAGGCCAATAACCGTGCATTCATGTCTCATAGGCAAAAGGCCTATCACTATAATTCACCAACCATGGTATGCTGCCACCATCATGCTCCACAAATGAAACCTGTGACGGATGGTAGCCCAATTCCTGACTGGGACCTTTCAAAGATTTACAAGAATCTGTTATGTCCAGATGTGAGTGCATTAATCAAAGTAGTCAACAGCAAACTAACGCCCACATTGTCCTACTGAGCCATTGTTTTTAAAAACAAACTTGACCGCTGGCTTGATAAGGGGCAGTGCAATTGCTATCAACAATTTTTCTGCCTCCTTGACTGCACTAGCATTGTGCAAATCCATTTAGAATTCAAGCATCTTGAATGGCAAGTAATAATGCAAGAGAATTCTGTCTGGAATCATCATTTTAATCACTCCTTAAGCATCCTGGAGGCATTATATACATATAGGAAAACAGCCATTCTCCTAAGCAGATCACAAGACTGCTGTAAAAACAAGTGCTACTTATCTCAGCAGAACTGGATATAAGGGATCCAGCCAAAAAGGCACACGGAAGTTGGGCAAATAATCTCTACGAACCTCTAAATATGACAACTTACTTAACCCAATGCTGCCCAAGGCCCAGAAGTGCCAAATCTTTTTTCCTCCTTGACCTCCACTCCTTATAATATCGCGGCTTCTACTTTGACATGTAGGAATGGACCAAATCTCAGTAGATTTAAGCCACCTACGTTAAAACAAGTCACATACTTATTGAGAGCAACCTCATCCGGCTCTCCACATGAGCCATACCCCTAAGATAGCAGGCTTAGTGGTGGAGACTATTGCTCCCCCACTCACGGCTATTTTTTCAACCATGACTCTGGCCGGCCAATTTCCATCCATTTGGAGGAAAGCATCAATTCATCCCCTTTTGAAAAAAGCAACCCTGGACCCAAAAAATCCAAGTAGCTACCGTCTGTAGGAAAGTAGGATCTGCTTCTTATGGTTACCCCCACTTTTTGCTTGATGTTACACTGTTTTGATTAGTCTGACTGGGATCCTGCTAATCAGGACCCCAGTCTATCTGCTTTCTCCTTAAAATGTTATACCATGTACTTTGGAACACTCCAGATTGGATACTGGGGTACCTTATAAGTCCCTAGTATATGGTACCCATGTACCCAGGGCATAGGTACCCCAGAGGCCTCCCATGGGCTGAGGCATGTATTATGCCACCCATGAGAGGCCATGCAAAATGGAACTACAGGTCTGCTATTGCAGCCTGTGTAAGCTGGTGCTTGCACCACTTACTTTAGATATAGGTTCACTATATCTATAGGTCACTACACATAAAACTTATAAGTCACCCCTAAAGCAAGCCTTAACAATCCTGAAGGCAGGGTGCTGGGTTTTATTTGAGAAGGTGCCCCTGCATGAGCAGAGCCCCTCTGCAGCCTTCGGAGACCATTCTCCCGGTTTGTCTGTGACTCAGCCAGACATATAGGTAGAGGTGCATTATAACCTCACAGTAAATGCATTCTCGAAAACAGCTGAAACAAAACATGTCGTGTTTGGTATCAAACACCTTGGAATCATACCTCCACACCGGTAACCGGGGTGGGAGGTATCATTCCACCCTTCTGAAGCGAGCTTCGTGGGGTCACTGGGCTTTCCAGTGCCAGCCTTCTCGACCCGGACAGCACAAAATGGATGCTGCCGACCAGAGACACATTTCTGCCCTCCTGCTGCTGAGCCAAGCTCGAGCAGAGGAAGGCAGTACAATAGGCTTCCTGTCACAGGGAGGTGTGACCACCTCCCAGACAGGATTTAGTGTATTGGGGCTGGGTGGGTGCACTTCCAAAGTGCCTGAAAGTCTGCACCTGGGGCACATTTGGTGTCCCTGTGCATAGTCCAGCTCAAACCAGTTCTGGGAGCCGTTGGCTCCTGCTCTGGCGCGAAACTGGACAAAGGACATGGGAGTAACCTCCCCTCTGTCCTGACCCTCCCCTAAATCTGTCCAACCCTCTCCCGTGGGTACATAAGGGCTTACCTGGCTGTGAGACCTTAGATTTGACGTGGACAAGGTTCTGAAACAAGAAACCACTGACCTTCAACCGTCTGGACAATCTGGACTTCGACTGGGCCCGACTTCGTCTCCCTCTCCGTCCAAAGCATCGTCTGTGCCCTTGCACCATACAGGCTCTGTGCAGGACCTGTGGAGCACTAATGACAACTGAAGAATCTCCCTTGGGGTGAAGGAGTCACTCCCCTGCATTCGCAGGCACCATAACACAACTGACCAGTCTGCTGATCCTGAGCTCCTGCAGACTCTGAAGGGTCCAGCAACACAGGAGGTGGATTCTGAAGTTCCTTGAGGTTGAGCTGCCCTCTCACTGAGTTTGAGGCCAGTATCCCTCGTGGGGACCTCATAACTCAAACCCCTGTGCACCGCATACTTTTGCAAGTGCATATGCTTGTTGGCAATTCCCGAGCTTGTACAGTAGACTTCATGTAGTCCTGACCCTGTGCAGTATTTCCACCAAAGAACTACGGCCTCCTCACACCGAGTGCTCCGTGGGCTGGTACTTTGTGAACTTTCTCGAGGTCCCCTCGTGACTCCTGGTCATTCGACTTGTGGGTCCTCTTGATGGTCATCTTGATTTCTATTGAGCTTTCCTGGTTGCTCCAGACATGCCCTGACTCTCCATTGCTTGGTGAGTCCCCTGGACCTTGCTGGTCCACACCGTAACCTGCTTGACCTTCCTGCGTGGGTTGCTGTTGCCAAGGCTTGTTGGTGCTCCCGCCGGACACTGACCCATCAGCACTCGACATCCTTTGTGGGACAACTCACATCCAGCTCCTGGTCATCCTCGACATTTCCTGGACCTCGTGGCTGCAGAGTCAAGCATCCCTTCTTCGCACCTGAAGCACCCGACATCGGTGGGCATTCGTCTACCGAGCCCCTGGTCACCCTGAAGTGGCCCAGACTCTGTCCCCTCTGCTTTCAGGTTCCTTCCATCACGAATCCACCCTTGGATTCCTACAGACACTTTATTCCTTCCCGGCAGCAGCTCTTCTTTGAAACTCTCCATTGAAAACGACAGCGGTTTCCGACACCAATCCAGACCTATGCACCCGGCTCCTCTGGGATAAGTAACTCGGGTACTCCAGTATTCACGGGTAGGGTGGCTCTCTAACCTCCTAAGTTCCAAAGGGTTTCCTCGAAGTCCACCGAGAAGGGTCCTTAAACTTTAAAATTGTAACCGCGACTTCCCCATAGAATTGTACGGAGCCCGCGGTCGTGTTAGCACACTGCACCCGTCCTCCGTGGGGTCCCTTTCTACTCACCTTGGGTGGTTCCTTGGGGTCCCAGTGATTCTACATGTTCTAGACACTGTCTCGACTCCAGTTGTGGTTCTTATACCACTATTTTAGTATATGGTTTGGTCTCCCCCTGGAGCCCACTGTGTATTGTGCTACTTACAACTATTTCTTTGCTGAAGTAATGAGTGCTTTGTGTTGTACCCTCGTGTAGAGGATACTAGAGAGTGTTATATTAATAAATACATATTTTTATAACTACTGTGTGGTTCTCCTTTCATTTGATTAATACTAAAGGTGATATTCTGCTAAAACAAGCTGCTTTACATTCCTTCAAGATTAAGCCTGAAAGCTGCTCTCCACAGCTACCACTAGGATAGCTTTCTAAAGGTTATCTTTGACTTCATACATCATAAGGGTCGTTTGGACTGGTGCAAGGTGCCCACTTTAATTAGTGAACAGCATATGCCAGGCCAACTTCTCACATTGGTGTGCAGCGGTTGGGATTCAAGCTTGCAATTGTTTTACCAGATAAATCTCTGTATTGATTTACTGAAAACCACTAAAAGTTCTAGGTACATATAATACCAGCTTAGAATAAGTAAGTTCTACTGAACTTGGGGTTGGGTAGTCAAAGGTCTAGCACACCCTTTCTCCAACCTTAGAGAGTTTAGTTTCCCACTAGGTTAGGTAGGTGCATACACCACACCACACTTAGTATGTCTTCTAAAGGAGAAGCCACCAGTGGCTCTCTGCCTTCTAGATACAATGAGTTTACATTCCAGGAATTGAAAGCCATGTGTGTCTCTAGAAAGCTGAAGACCAGGAGAAATGCCAACACTCAACGCCTCATTGAGGTGTTACTGTTAGATGACCTTATGAAGACTCCTGGGTCAGATGAACAGGAAAGAGTGGGTGGGGCAGGGAATGAAGACAGGTCAGGAAGTGACACCTTCTATGACCTAGTTTCAAACCTTGGCCAGGAGGATCAAGATGATTCCCACCTGGACAACTCAGATCTTCAGGGATATGGTGGAAAAGGCCAAAATGGCCCTCTCTTCACCCCTCCTGGAAGAGTGCAGAGCTTACCAAGGAGATCTAGATCTCCCTCTGCAGAGTCACATCACTCAGGACAGTCTTTAGGGACCTCTGTATCTAGCAAGAGGGACCACTCTTATGACAGGGAGTACCAATTTCTAGAACTTGAGAAAGCTAAGCTTAGGCTCAGGCAACATCAATTGGCCCTTGATAAAGAGTCCATGGAAGTCCAGAGAGCTAGAAAGAAATTGGGACTAGAGTCCCATGGTGGCAGCAACAGTGTCCCTAGAGTTAAGGAACATTCTTTTGACAATAGGAACCTGAGCAAGATTGCCCCTCCCTACCATGTCGGGGATGACATCCATAAATGGATAACTGCTTTAGGGAGGGCCTGTAAAGTTCAGAGGGTCCCTCAAGAGCAGTGGGCCGCTATCTTGTGGCTCTCTTTTGCTGACAAAGGTAGAGATAAGCTCCTCACTGTTAGAGAAGAGGATGCTGACAATTACTCAGTTCTGAAGAGTGCTCTCATTGATGGGTTTGGCTTAACCACTGAACAGTACAGGATTAGGTTCAGAGACACCCAGAAGGCACAGAATCAGGACTGGGTAGACTTTGTGGATAGTGCCATTAAGGCTGTGGAAGGCTGGTTGCTTGGCAGCAAAGTGAATGATTTCAAGGGATTGTACAATTTGATTATGAGGGAGCAGATCCTTAATAATTGCCAAAATCAGTTGTTGCATCAATACCTGGTTGACTCTGATCTGACTTCTCCCCAAGAATTGGGAAAGAAGGCAGATAGGTGGGTCAGAACCAGGGTGAAGCAGAAAAACCAGAACAATGGTGGTGACCAAAAGAAGCATGATGCTAAAACTTCAGATAAGGGTGGGGACAAAGGTAAAGATGACAAGTCTTCATCAGGGCCCCAAAAACCGGCATCTGGGGGGGAGTCACAATCCATCAAGGGAAAAGGTAAAAGGAAACCTTGGTGTTACTTATGTGAAGAAAAAAACCATTGGACAAAAGATGGCAATTGTCCAAAGGCCAAGGATTCAACTCCAACCACCACTGCCCCTAAGGCAACTGTTCCCCCTAGTACAGTTTCAAGTGGTGGTACAGAGAACAAGGGAATAGTAGGGTTAACCTTGGGCTCTGAGGTGGGTTCTGGCTTAGTCAGAACTCCAGCTCAGGCTGTACTTGTGTGTGATGGTGGCATGGAAATTGCTACCTTATTTGTCAGTTCCAGTAACCTGGGCGAATACAGACAACAGCCTTTGGTTAATGGTGAGGAGGCCATGGCATACAGGGAAACAGGTGCAAGTGTCACTATGGTGACAAAAGATCTTGTGGACCCTGAACAAATCATACTTGGTGAGATGTACCAAGTGACCAAAGCTAACAATGACAGGACTGATCATTCCTTGGCAGTTGTTAATTTCAGCTGGGGAGGTGTAACTGGCCCAAAGAAGGTTGTGGTTAGCTCAGACCTCCCTGTGGAATGCTTGTTGGGCAATTATTTGGAGACTTCAGCCTGGGCTGAAGTGGAACTCAGGACACATGCAGCAATGTTGGGCATCTCTGCAGATGTGTTTGCTGTGACTAGATCACAGGCCAAACAGATGTCTACTGACCAGGCCCTGGATTCTGAAAAGATGCACCAGGTGCCTTCCAAGAGAAGGAGCAAGATGGGTAAGGCTGTGTCTTCCCCCCAGGCTCAGAAAGAGGATCAGTCTCTTGAGGGAGATGACCCCAGTCCCTGTGAAGAAACTGTCCCAGATGAACTGGAACCTGATCAGGTTGAGTTCTTGGGGACAGGGGGCTCTTCCAGGGCAGATCTGAGTCAGGAGCAGCAAACCTGCCCCTCTCTTGAACCCCTCAGACAGCAAGCTGCTGCTGAGGCTGCTGGGAGTATCAGTAGGTCCCACAGGATCTATTGGGATGAGGGACTCCTTTATTAAGAGAGTAGAGACCCCAAGCCTGGTGCCACCAGGAGGGTGGTCATACCTCTGAAGTTTGGGGGCTTCCTACTCACCCTAGCACATGATATTCCCTTGGCAGGTCACCTAGCCCAATGTAAGACTTGGGACAGGCGTGTCCCTCACTTTCACTGGCCTCACATGTCAGAAGACACTAAGGAGTTTTGTCGCTCCTGTACCACCTGTCAAGCCAGTGGTAAGTCAGGTGGTACCACAAAGGCCCCCCTAATACCACTACCTGTGGTGGGGGATCCCTTTGAGAGGGTTGGGATTGACATAATTGGTCCCATGAACCCTCCAACTGCATCTGGGCACAGTTATATTCTAGTGGTGGTGGACTATGCCAATAGGTACCCAGAGGCTATACCCCTTAGAACCACCACAGCTCCTGTGGTGGCCAGGGTCCTCCTGGGAATTTTTTCCAGAGTGCGTTTCCCTAAGGAGGTCTTAACTGACAGAGGTGCAAACTTCATGTCTAGTTACATTACTGCAATGTGGAAGGAGTGTGGAGTGAATTACAAATTCACCACACCCTATCACCCACAATGCAATGGGTTGGTTGAAAGGTTCAACAAAACCCTAAAGGGCATGATCATGGGCCTCCCAGAAAAGCTTAGGCGAAAATGGGATGCCCTGTTGCCCTGCCTTCTCTTTACCTACAGAGAGGTCCCACAAAAGGGGGTTGGCTACAGCCTTTTTGAACTTTTGTTTGGGCATCCAGTTAGGGGTCCCTTGTGTTTGGTTAAGGAAGGATGTGAGTTACCTCTCAAACCTCCCAAACAAGACATAGTGGACTATGTACTTGGTCTCCGCTCCAGGATGGCTGAGTACATGAAGAAGGCCAGCAAAAACCTTGAGGCGAGGCAAGAATTGCAAAAAGCTTGGCATGACCAAAAGGCTGTACTGACTGTTCATCAGCCAGGACAGACAGTATGGGTGTTGGAGCCTGTGGCCCCAGCAGATCTCCAGGACAAGTGGAGTGGACCCCATACTATTATTGAGGAAAAAGGAGAGGTCACCTACTTGGTGGACCTTGGAACTCCTAGGAGCCCGCACAGGGTGCGCCACGTAAACAGGCTCAAACCCTATGTGGACAGGGCAGACATGGGCTTGCTCATGGCTACTGATGAAGGACAGGAGGAAGAGAGTGATCTACTCTCTGATCTCCTCTCACAGAACCCTGATGATTGCTCAATTGATGGTGTGGCCTTGGCAGGCAGCTTCACTGAGCAACAGCAGATTGATTGCAGGAAGGTCCTCAATCAATACAGGCATATGTTCTCCTTGATTCCTAGTCAGACTACCTGGTGTACCTATGAAGTGTACACAGGTGAGAGCTTACCTGTTAAAAATAAGATTTACAGGCAGCCTGACCATGTCAGAGATTGCATCAGGACTGAGGTTCAAAAGATGCTGGAATTGAGAGTAATTGAACCCTCAGATAGCCCTTGGTTTAGTCCAGTGGTCCTGGTACCCAAACCTCATACCCAGGGTGGTAAGAGAGAAATGAGGTTTTGTGTGGACTACAGGGGGCTCAATGCAGTCACTAGGACTGATGCTCACCCTATTCATAGGGCAGATGTGCTCATAGACACTTTGGCCTCAGCCAAGTTCTTGAGCACATTTCACCTCACTGCTGGATATTGGCAAATCAGACTAGCTGAGAGTGTCAAACCAAAAACAGCATTTTCAACCCCTAGTGGCATTATCAATTTATTGTGATACCCTTTGGTTTGAAGAATGCACCTGCCACATTCCAAAGGTTGGTGAACAAAGTCCTTATAGGCCTGGAAGCCTATAGTTCAGCATATATTGATGATATAGCTGTCTTTAGCTCCACCTGGGAGGATCACATGGTCCAACTGAAGAATGTTTTGGAGGCTCTGCAGAAAGCAGGCCTCACTATCAAGTGCCAGATAGGGCAGAGTAAGGTTGTATACCTTGTGGGTGGAGGCCAGATTCAACCATTGCAGAGCAAAATCCAGACCATAATGGACTGGGCTGCTCCCACTTCCCAGACTCAGGTCAGAGCTTTCTTGGGCCTGACTGGGTACTACAGGAGATTTGTTAAGGGTTATGAGTCCATAGTGACTCCCTTAAATGATCTCACATCAAAGAGAATGCCCAAGAAAGTTCAGTGGGCAGTTAGCTGTCAAAAGGCATTTGATCACCTCAAGCAGGCAATGTGCACTGCTCCCATTCTGCAAAGTCCTGACTATTCCAAACAATTCATTGTCCAAACAGATGCATCTGAGTTGGGGGTAGGGGCTTTGTTGTTACAACTTAATGCAGAGGATCAGGATCAACCAGTAGCTTTTGTCAGCAGAAGGTTGACCCCCAGAGAGAAACGTTGGTCAGCCATTGAGAGGGAAGCATTTGCTGTGGTTTGGGCTCTGAAGAAGCTGAAGCCATACTTGTTTGGCACTCACTTCATTGTTCAGACAGACTATAAGCTCCTCTTATGGCTAAAACAGATGAAGGGTGAAAACCCCAAACTTTTGAGGTAGTCCATTTCCCTACAGGGGATGGACTATACAGTGGAACATAGACCTGGGAGTAACCATGCCAATGCAGATGGACTCTCCAGATATTTCCACTTAGAATATGAAGACTCAACTCAGCAAGGTTAGTCTCATCTCCTTACGTTTGGGGGGGTTGTGTAGGAAAGTAGGATCTGCTTCTTATGGTTGCCCCCAGTTTTTGCTTGATGTTACACTGTTTTAACTAGTCTGACTGGGATCCTGCTAATCAGAACCCCAGTCTATCTGCTTTCTCCATAAAATGTTATACTATGTACTTTGGTACACTCCAGGTTGGATACTCGGGTACCCTTATAAGTCCCTAGTATATGGTACCCATGTACCCAGGGCATAGGTACCCCAGAGGCCTCCATGGGCTGAAGCATGTATTATGCCACCCATGAGAGGCCATGTAAAATGGAACTACAGGTCTGCCATTGCAGCCTGTGTAAGCTGGTACTTGCACCACTTACTTTAGATATAGGTTCACTATATCTATAGGTCACTACACTTAAAACTTATAAGTCACCCCATAGCAGGCCTTAACAATCCTGAAGGCAGGGTGCTGGGTTTTACGTGAGAGGGTGCCCCTGCATGAGCAGAGCCCCTCTGCAGCCTTCGGAGACCATTCTCCCGGGTTGTCTGTGACTCAGCCAGACATATAGGTAGAGGTGCATTATGACCTCGCAGTAAATGCTATCTCAAAAACGGCTGAAACAAAACATGTCGTGTTTGGTATCAAACACCGTGGAATCATACCTCCACACCGGTAACCGGGGTGGGGGGTATCATTCCACCCTTATGAAGCGAGCTTCGTGGGGTCACTGGGCTTTCCAGTGCCAGCCTTCTCGACCCGGACAGCACAAAATGGATGCTGCCGACCAGAGACACATTTCTGCCCTCCTGCTGCTGAGCCAAGCTCGAGCAGAGGAAGGCAGTACAATAGGCTTCCTGTCACAGGGAGGTGTGACCACCTCCCAGACAGGATTTAGTGTATTGGGGCTGGGTGGGTGCACTTCCAAAGTGCCTGAAAGTCTGCACCTGGGGCACATTTGGTGTCCCTGTGCATAGTCCAGCTCAAACCAGTTCTGGGAGCCGTTGGCTCCTGCTCTGGCGCGAAACTGGACAAAGGACATGGGAGTAACCTCCCCTCTGTCCTGACCCTCCCCTAAATCTGTCCAACCCTCTCCCGTGGGTACATAAGGGCTTACCTGGCTGTGAGACCTTAGATTTGACGTGGACAAGGTTCTGAAACAAGAAACCACTGACCTTCAACCGTCTGGACAATCTGGACTTCGACTGGGCCCGACTTTGTCTCCCTCTCTGTCCAAAGCATCGTCTGTGCCCTTGCACCATACAGGCTCTGTGCAGGACCTGTGGAGCACTAATGACAACTGAAGAATCTCCCTTGGGGTGAAGGAGTCACTCCCCTGCATTCGCAGGCACCATAACGCAACTGACCAGTCTGCTGATCCTGAGCTCCTGCAGACTCTGAAGGGTCCAGCAACACAGGAGGCGGATTCTGAAGTTCCTTGAGGTTGAGCTGCCCTCTCACTGAGTTTGAGGCCAGTATCCCTCGTGGGGACCGCATAACTCAAACCCCTGTGCACCGCGTACTTTTGCAAGTACATATGCTTGTTGGCAATTCCCGAGCTTGTACAGTAGACTTCATGTAGTCCTGACCCTGTGCAGTATTTCCACCAAAGAACTACGGCCTCCTCACACCGAGTGCTCCGTGGGCTGGTACTTTGTGAACTTTCTCGAGGTCCCCTCGTGACTCCTGGTCATTCGACTTGTGGGTCCTCTTGATGGTCATCTTGATTTCTATTGAGCTTTCCTGG
This sequence comes from Calotriton arnoldi, assembly GCA_963921515.1. NCBI lineage: Eukaryota > Metazoa > Chordata > Amphibia > Caudata > Salamandridae > Calotriton > Calotriton arnoldi. Next base: position 1,122,297 of record CAWUFW010006012.1, read on the forward strand.
TTGCTCCAGACATGCCCTGACTCTCCATTGCTTGGTGAGTCCCCTGGACCTTGCTGGTCCACACCGTAACCTGCTTGACCTTCCTGCGTGGGTTGCTGTTGCCAAGGCTTGTTGGTGCTCCCGCCGGACACTGACCCATCAGCACTCGACATCCTTTGTGGGACAACTCACATCCAGCTCCTGGTCATCCTCGACATTTCCTGGACCTCGTGGCTGCAGAGTCAAGCATCCCTTCTTCGCACCTGAAGCACCCGACATCGGTGGGCATTCGTCTACCGAGCCCCTGGTCACCCTGAAGTGGCCCAGACTCTGTGCCCTCTGCTTTCAGGTTCCTTCCATCACGAATCCACCCTTGGATTCCTACAGACACTTTATTCCTTCCCGGCAGCAGCTCTTCTTTGAAACTCTCCATTGAAAACGACAGCGGTTTCCGACACCACTCCAGACCTAGGCACCCGGCTCCTCTGGGATAAGTAACTCGGGTACTCTTGTATTCACGGGTAGGGTGGCTCTCTAACCTCCTAAGTTCCAAAGGGTTTCCTCGAAGTCCACCGAGAAGGGTCCTTAAACTTTAAAATTGTAACCGCGACTTCCCCATAGAATTGTACGGAGCCCGCGGTGGTGTTAGCACACTGCACCCGTCCTGCGTGAGGTCCCTTTCTACTCACCTTGGGTGGTTCCTTGGAGTCCCAGTGATTCTACGTGTTCTAGACACTGTCTCGACTCCAGTTGTGGTTCTTATACCACTATTTTAGTATATGGTTTGGTCTCCCCCTGGAGCCCACTGTGTATTGTGCTACTTACAACTATTTCTTTGCTGAAGTAATGTGTGCTTTGTGTTGTACCCTCGTGTAGAGGATACAAGAGAGTGTTATATTAATAAATACATATTTTTATAACTACTGTGTGGTTCTCCTTTCATTTGATTAATACTAAAGGTGATATTCTGCTAAAACAAGCTGCTTTACATTCCTTCAAGATTAAACCTGAAAGCTGCTCTCCACAGCTACCACTAGGATAGCTTTCTAAAGGTTATCTTTGACTTCATACATCATAAGGGTCGTTTGGACTGGTGCAAGGTGCCCACTTTAATTAGTGAACAGGATATGCCAGGTCAACTTCTCACATTGGTGTGCAGCGGTTGGGATTCAAGTTTGCAATTGTTTTACCAGATAAATCTCTGTATTGATTTACTGAAAACCACTAAAAGTACTAGGTACATATAATACCAGCTTAGAATAAGTAAGTTCTACTGAACTTGGGGTTGGGTAGTCAAAGGTCTAGCACACCCTTTCTCCAACCTTAGAGAGTTTAGTTTCCCACTAGGTTAGGTAGGTGCATACACCACACCACACTTAGTATGTCTTCTAAAGGAGAAGCCACTAGTGGCTCTCTGCCTTCTAGATACAATGAGTTTACATTCCAGGAATTGAAAGCCATGTGTGTCTCTAGAAAGCTGAAGACCAGGAGAAATGCCAACACTCAACGCCTCATTGAGGTGTTACTGTTAGATGACCTTATGAAGACTCCTGGGTCAGATGAACAGGAAAGAGTGGGTGGGGCAGGGAATGAAGACAGGTCAGGAAGTGACACCTTCTATGACCTAGATTCAAACCTTGGCCAGGAGGATCAAGATGATTCCCACCTGGACAACTCAGATCTTCAGGGATATGGTGGAAAAGGCCAAAATGGCCCTCTCTTCACCCCTCCTGGAAGAGTGCAGAGCTTACCAAGGAGATCTAGATCTCCCTCTGCAGAGTCACATCACTCAGGACAGTCTTTATGGACCTCTGTATCTAGCAAGAGGGACCACTCTTATGACAGGGAGTACCAATTTCTAGAACTTGAGAAAGCTAAGCTTAGGCTCAGGCAACAGCAATTGGCCCTTGATAAAGAGTCCATGGAAGTCCAGAGAGCTAGAAAGAAATTGGGACTAGAGTCCCATGGTGGCAGCAACAGTGTCCCTAGAGTTAAGGAACATTCTTTTGACAATAGGAACCTGAGCAAGATTGCCCTTCCCTACCATGTCGGGGATGACATCCATAAATGGATAACTGCTTTAGGGAGGGCCTGTAAAGTTCAGAGGGTCCCTCAAGAGCAGTGGGCCGCTATCTTGTGGCTCTCTTTTGCTGACAAAGGTAGAGATAAGCTCCTCACTGTTAGAGAAGAGGATGCTGACAATTACTCAGTTCTGAAGAGTGCTCTCATTGATGGGTTTGGCTTAACCACTGAACAGTACAGGATTAGGTTCAGAGACACCCAGAAGGCACAGAATCAGGACTGGGTAGACTTTGTGGATAGTGCCATTAAGGCTGTGGAAGGCTGGTTGCTTGGCAGCAAAGTGAATGATTTCAAGGGATTGTACAATTTGATTATGAGGGAGCAGATCCTTAATAATTGCCAAAATCAGTTGTTGCATCAATACCTGGTTGACTCTGATCTGACTTCTCCCCAAGAATTGGGAAAGAAGGCAGATAGGTGGATCAGAACCAGGGTGAAGCAGAAAAACCAGAACAATGGTGGTGACCAAAAGAAGCATGATGCTAAAACTTCAGATTAGGGTGGGGACAAAGGTAAAGATGACAAGTCTTCATCAGGGCCCCAAAAACCGGCATCTGGGGGGAGTCACAATCCATCAAGGGAAAAGGCAAAAGGAAACCTTGGTGTTACTTATGTGAAGAAAAAAACCATTGGACAAAAGATGGCAATTGTCCAAAGGCCAAGGATTCAACTCCAACCACCACTGCCCCTAAGGCAACTGTTCCCCCTTGTACAGTTTCAAGTGGTGGTACAGAGAACAAGGGAATAGTAGGGTTAACCTTGGGCTCTGAGGTGGGTTCTGGCTTAGTCAGAACTCCAGCTCAGGCTGTACTTGTGTGTGATGGTGGCATGGAAATTGCTACCTTATTTGTCAGTCCCAGTAACCTGGGCGAATACAGACAACAGCCTTTGGTTAATGGTGAGGAGGCCATGGCATACAGGGACACAGGTGCAAGTGTCACTATGGTGACAAAAGATCTTGTGGACCCTGAACAAATCATACTTGGTGAGATGTACCAAGTGACCAAAGCTAACAATGACAGGACTGATCATTCCTTGGCAGTTGTTAATTTCAGCTGGGGAGGGGTAACTGGCCCAAAGAAGGTTGTGGTTAGCTCAGACCTCCCTGTGGAATGCTTGTTGGGCAATTATTTGGAGACTTCAGCCTGGGCTGAAGTGGAACTCAGGACACATGCAGCAATGTTGGGCATCTCTGCAGATGTGTTTGCTGTGACTAGATCACAGGCCAAACAGATGTCTACTGACCAGGCCCTCGATTCTGAAAAGATGGACCAGGTGCCTTCCAAGAGAAGGAGCAAGATGGGTAAGGCTGTGTTTTCCCCCCAGGCTCAGAAAGAGGATCAGTCTCTTGAGGGAGTTGACCCCAGTCCCTGTGAAGAAACTGTCCCAGATGAACTGGAACCTGATCAGGTTGAGTTCTTGGGGACAGGGGGCTCTTCCAGGGCAGATCTGAGTCAGGAGCAGCAAACCTGCCCCTCTCTTGAACCCCTCAGACAGCAAGCTGCTGCTGAGGCTGCTGGGAGTATCAGTAGGTCCCACAGGATACTGTTTTAAGAGAGTAGAGACCCCAAGCCTGGTGCCACCAGGAGGGTGGTCATACCTCTGAAGTTTGGGGGCTTCCTACTCACCCTAGCACATGATATTCCCTTGGCAGGTCACCTAGCCCAATGTAAGACTTGGGACAGGCGTGTCCCTCACTTTCACTGGCCTCACATGTCAGAAGACACTAAGGAGTTTTGTCGCTCCTGTACCACCTGTCAAGCCAGTGGTAAGTCAGGTGGTACCACAAAGGCCCCCCTAATACCACTACCTGTGGTGGGGGATCCCTTTGAGACGGTTGGGATTGACATAATTGGTCCCATGAACCCTCCAACTGCATCTGGGCACAGTTATATTCTAGTGGTGGTGGACTATGCCAATAGGTACCCAGAGGCTATACCCCTTAGAACCACGACAGCTCCTGTGGTGGCCAGGGTCCTCCTGGGAATTTTTTCCAGAGTGCGTTTCCCTAAGGAGGTCTTAACTGACAGAGGTGCAAACTTCATGTCTAGTTACATTACTGCAATGTGGAAGGAGTGTGGAGTGAATTACAAATTCACCACACCCTATCACCCACAATGCAATGGGTTGGTTGAAAGGTTCAACAAAACCCTAAAGGGCATGATCATGGGCCTCCCAGAAAAGCTTAGGCGAAAATGGGATGCCCTGTTGCCCTGCCTTCTCTTTACCTACAGAGAGGTCCCACAAAAGGGGGTTGGCTACAGCCTTTTTGAACTTTTGTTTGGGCATCCAGTTAGGGGTCCCTTGTGTTTGGTTAAGGAAGGATGGGAGTTACCTCTCAAACCTCCCAAACAAGACATAGTGGACTATGTACTTGGTCTCCGCTCCAGGATGGCTGAGTACATGAAGAAGGCCAGCAAAAACCTTGAGGCGAGGCAAGAATTGCAAAAAGCTTGGCATGACCAAAAGGCTGTACTGACTGTTCATCAGCCAGGACAGACAGTATGGGTGTTGGAGCCTGTGGCCCCAGCAGATCTCCAGGACAAGTGGAGTGGACCCCATACTATTATTGAGGAAAAAGGAGAGGTCACCTACTTGGTGGACCTTGGAACTCCTAGGAGCCCCCACAGGGTGCTCCACGTAAACAGGCTCAAACCCTATGTGGACAGGGCAGACATGGGCTTGCTCATGGCTACTGATGAAGGACAGGAGGAAGAGAGTGATCTACTCTCTGATCTCCTCTCACAGAACCCTGATGATTGCTCAATTGATGGTGTGGCCTTGGCAGGCAGCTTCACTGAGCAACAGCAGATTGATTGCAGGAAGGTCCTCAATCAATACAGGCATATGTTCTCCTTGATTCCTAGTCAGACTACCTGGTGTACCTATGAAGTGTACACAGGTGAGAGCTTACCTGTTAAAAATAAGATTTACAGGCAGCCTGACCATGTCAGAGATTGCATCAGGACTGAGGTCCAAAAGATGCTGGAATTGAGAGTAATTGAACCCTCAGATAGCCCTTGGTTTAGTCCAGTGGTCCTGGTACCCAAACCTCATACCCAGGGTGGTAAGAGAGAAATGAGGTTTTGTGTGGACTACAGGGGGCTCAATGCAGTCACTAGGACTGATGCTCACCCTATTCATAGGGCAGATGTGCTCATAGACACTTTGGCCTCAGCCAAGTTCTTGAGCACATTTCACCTCACTGCTGGATATTGGCAAATCAGACTAGCTGAGAGTGTCAAACCAAAAACAGCATTTTCAACCCCTAGTGGGCATTATCAATTTATTGTGATACCCTTTGGTTTGAAGAATGCACCTGCCACATTCCAAAGGTTGGTGAACAAAGTCCTTACAGGCCTGGAAGCCTATAGTTCAGCATATATTGATGATATAGCTGTCTTTAGCTCCACCTGGGAGGATCACATGGTCCAACTGAAGAATGTTTTGGAGGCTCTGCAGAAAGCAGGCCTCACTATCAAGGACACCAAGTGCCAGATAGGGCAGAGTAAGGTTGTATACCTTGTGGGTGGAGGCCAGATTCAACCATTGCAGAGCAAAATCCAGACCATAATGGACTGGGCTGCTCCCACTTCCCAGACTCAGGTCAGAGCTTTCTTGGGCCTGACTGGGTACTACAGGAGATTTGTTAAGGGTTATGAGTCCATAGTGACTCCCTTAAATGATCTCACATCAAAGAGAATGCCCAAGAAAGTTCAGTGGGCAGTTAGCTGTCAAAAGGCATTTGATCACCTCAAGCAGGCAATGTGCACTGCTCCCATTCTGCAAAGTCCTGACTATTCCAAACAATTCATTGTCCAAACAGATGCATCTGAGTTGGGGGTAGGGGCTGTGTTGTCACAACTTAATGCAGAGGGTCAGGATCAACCAGTAGCTTTTGTCAGCAGAAGGTTGACCCCCAGAGAGAAACGTTGGTCAGCCATTGAGAGGGAAGCATTTGCTGTGGTTTGGGCTCTGAAGAAGCTGAAGCCATACTTGTTTGGCACTCACTTCATTGTTCAGACAGACTATAAGCTCCTCTTATGGCTAAAACAGATGAAGGGTGAAAACCCCAAACTTTTGAGGTAGTCCATTTCCCTACAGGGGATGGACTATACAGTGGAACATAGACCTGGGAGTAACCATGCCAATGCAGATGGACTCTCCAGATATTTCCACTTAGAATATGAAGACTCAACTCAGCAAGGTTAGTCTCATCTCCTTACGTTTGGGGGGGTTGTGTAGGAAAGTAGGATCTGCTTCTTATGGTTGCCCCCACTTTTTGCTTGATGTTACACTGTTTTAACTAGTCTGACTGGGATCCTGCTAATCAGGACCCCAGTCTATCTGCTTTCTCCATAAAATGTTATACTATGTACTTTGGTACACTCCAGGTTGGATACTCGGGTACCCTTATAAGTCCCTAGTATATGGTACCCATGTACCCAGGGCATAGGTACCTCAGAGGCCTCCATGGGCTGAAGCATGTATTATGCCACCCATGAGAGGCCATGTAAATGGAACTACAGGTCTGCCATTGCAGCCTGTGTAAGCTGGTACTTGCACCACTTACTTTAGATATAGGTTCACTATATCTATAGGTCACTACACTTAAAACTTATAAGTCACCCCATAGCAGGCCTTAACAATCCTGAAGGCAGGGTGCTGGGTTTTACGTGAGAGGGTGCCCCTGCATGAGCAGAGCCCCTCTGCAGCCTTCGGAGACCATTCTCCCGGGTTGTCTGTGACTCAGCCAGACATATAGGTAGATGTGCATTATGACCTCGCAGTAAATGCTATCTCAAAACGGCTGAAACAAAACATGTTGTGTTTGGCATCAAACACCGTGGAATCATACCTCCACACCAGTAATCGGGGTGGGAGGTATCATTCCACCCTTCTGAAGCGAGCTTCGTGGGGTCACTGGGCTTTCCGGTGCTAGCCTTCTCGACCCGGACAGCACAAAATGGATGCTGCCAACCAGAGACACATTTCTGCCCTCCTGCTGCTGAGCCGAGCTCGAGCAGAGGAAGGCAGCACAATAGCCATCCTGTCACAGGGAGGTGTGACCACCTCCCAGACAGGATTTAGTGTATTGGGGCTGGCTGGGTGCACTTACAAAGTGCCTGAAAGTCTGCACCTGGGGTACATTTGGTGTCCCTGTGCATAGTCCAGCGCGAAAACTGGACAAAGGACATGGGAGTAACCTCCCCTCTGTCCTGACCCTGCCTTAGGAGGGTCCCCTGAATCTGTCCAACCCTCTTCCGTGGGTACATAAGGGCTTACCTGGCTGTAGGACCTTAGATTTGACGTGGACCAGATTCTGAAACAAGAAACCACTGGCCTTCGACCGTCTGGACACTCTGGACTTCGACTGAGCCCGACTTCGTCTCCCTCTCCGTCCAAAGCATCGTCTGTGCCCTTGCACCATTCAGGCTCCGTGCAGGACCTGTGGAGCACTAAGGACAACTGAAGAATCTCCCTTGGGGTGAAGGAGTCACTCCCCTGCATTCGTAGGCACCATAACGCAACTGACCAGTCTGCTGATCCTGAGCTCCTGCGGACTCCAAAGGCTCCAGCAACACAGGAGGTGGGTTCCAAAATTCCATGAGATTGAGTTGCTCTCTCACTGAGTTTGAGGTCAGTATCCCTCGTGGGGACCGCATAACCCAAACCCCTGTGCACCGTGTACTTTTGCAAGGGCATATGCTTGTTGGTGATTCCCCAGCTTGTGAATTGGACTCCGTGTAGTCCTGACCCTGAGCAGTATTTCCACCAAAGAACTCTGGCCTCCTCGCACCGAGTCCTCCGTGGGCTGGTACTTTGTGAACTTGCTTGAGGTCCCCTCGCGACTCCTGGTCATTCGACTTGTGAGTCCTCTTGAGGGTCATCTTGATTTCTAGTGGGCTTTCCTGGTTGCTCCAGACGTGCACTGACTCCCCATTGCTTGGTGAGTCCCCTGGACCTTGCTGGTCCACACCGTAACCTGCTTGACCTTCCTGCGTGGGTTGCTGTTGCCAAGGCTTATTGGTGCTCCTGCCGGACACTGACCCCCTCAGCGCTCGACATCCTTCGTGGGACAGCCCACATCTGTCTCCTGGTCATCCTCGATGTTTCCTGGACCTCGTGGCTGCAGAGTCAAGCATTCCTTCTTTGCACCTGAAGCACCCGACATCAGTGGGTGGGCATTCGTCTACCGAGCCCCTGGTCACCCTGAAGTGGCCCAGACTCTGTCCCCTCTGCTTTCAGGTTCCTTCCATCATGAATCCACCCTTGGATTCCTACGGAGACTTTCTTCCTTCTCGGCAGCAGCTCTTCTTTGAAACTCTCCATTGAAAACGACGGCGGTTTCCGACACCACTCCAAACCTATGCACCCGGCTCCTCTGGGATAGGTAACTCGGGTACTCCGGTATCCATGGGTGGGGTGGCTCTCCAACCTCCTAAATTCCAAAGGGTTTCCTCGAAGTCCACCGAGAAGGGTCCTTAAACTTTAAAATTGTAACCGCGACTTCCCCATAGAATTGTACGGAGCCCGAGGTCGTGTTAGCACACTGCACCCATCCTCCGTGGGGCCCCTTTCTACTCACCTTGGGTGGTTCCTTGGGGTCCCAGCGATTCTATGTGTTCTAGACACTGTCTCGACTCCAGTTGTGGTTCTTATACCACTATTTTAGTATATATGGTTTGGTCCTCCCCAGGAGCCCACTGTGTATTGTGCTACTTACAACTGTTTATTTGCTAAAGTATTGTGTGCTTTGTGCTGTACCCTCGTGTAGAGGATACTAGAGAGTGCTATATTAATAAATACATATTTTTATAACTACTGTGTGGTTCTCCTTTCATTTGATTAATACTAAAGGTGATATTCTGGTAAAACAAGCTGCTTTGCATTCCTTCAAGTTTAAGCCTGAAGGCTGCTCTCCACAGCTACCACTAGGATAGCTTTCTAAAGGTTATCTTTGACCTCATACATCATAAGGGTCGTTTGGACTGGTGCAAGGTGCCCACTTTAATTAGTGGACAGCATATGCCAGGCCAACTTCTCGCACCGTCCGATATCAATGCCTCCATCTCCGTTCCAAGGTCATTGAGAAAATCATAAACATACAACTGGTGGACCATATTGAGTCCAACAGTCATCTGGACACCACGCAGTTTGGTTTTTGCAGCGGACATAGCACCGAAACTGCCTTAATCAAGGCAACGGAAGAGATCAGGTAGTCACTCTATCAGAACCAAGGAGCAGCACTTATATTGCTTGATCTCTCGGCTGCTTTTGATACAGTGGATCATAGACTGCTGCTAAACCGCCTATCAGAAATCAACCTCAGCGGCACTGCATGGAACCTGCTAAAATCATTTCCCTCTGAAAGAGAACAGTCCATCAAACTTGGCGAGTATACATCTCAACCATTCTTTTTTCCTTGTGGCGTTCCTCAGGGCTCTTCACTCAGCCCTACTATTTAATATTTATATCACACCCCTCGCAACCTCATTAAAATCTTTGGCTTTTCCTTAACATCTTATGCAGACGACACCCAGATTGTCGTAGCACTGGCCAAAAAAGATCCAGGAGTCAGCGACAGATTTCATGACTGTATGCAGGCTGTAAACACATGGATGAGTAAGAACTGTCTTAAATTAAATGCGGATAAAACCAAAATTATACTCTTTAGAGCACAAACTTCCTTTCGGACGCCTTCATGCTGACCAGCAAAAATGGGCAACCTGCCCGTTACCAAAGCTCGAAATCTTGGAGTTCTGATTGACTACAAACTAACCTATACTAATCACGTCAATTATCTCTCATCTTCGACTTTCTTTACTTTAAGGATGCTAAAACAGATTTTTCCTTTCATTCCTTCATATTTGCAAAAAACCCTTATCGCATCACTAGTTATGTCTAAACTAGATTATTGTAATGGTCTGTTTCTCACTGCTCATCAATACAAATACCAAGATACCAAGACACCAATATGTAACCTCAGCCATTAAAAACAAACCTGCACTGGCTTCCTGTCAGACAGAGGTGCACTTTCAAGGCACTCTGTATTGGTTATAAGGCAATTCACGGTTTAGGCACGACCTATCTGCAGCATAGCTGCAAGTGGTACATCCCAGCTAGAACCCTATGATCGGCTTCTGCAAAACTCACAGTTGTACCCAGATTTAGACTGTCTACCTGGGGTGGCAGGAGCTTCTTTTTAGGTACATCTAAAGCCTGGAATTCTCTACCATCAGATATTAAAAATGCTCCCAACTTGCTGAACTTCAGAAAACAGCTGAAAAACTTGGCTCTTCAGCGCTTTCTAACCAAGACATATCTGCTTATATTTCCCTCCGTTGCTCTAAGCTAGCAACAAAACATCTTCGGGTAATCATGCGCTTTATAAGACTTATTAACATAACATAACTGATTCGGGTGAGATTTGGGCTAAATCTCTTGTATACCTATTTGTTATACTGCTGCTGCTCAGCCTGAATGTCTGTGTGAGAGAATGTTGGTGAATGGAATGTTTGTGTATGTGAGTGTCAGTTGGAGATGGGCTGAGCAGCAGTGAGGCTGCTCTTGGTGGGGTTCTCTTCCCTATAACATCTACTTGAATAAAGAAACATGAAGCTACCACTTGGAACGGACATTACCTTATTACAACATATTTTGGCGACGATTTAAGAAGGAAGAACATATGTGTGCCACCTTATTGGACTGAAACCTGTCAAGCGTGAAGTAAGTGAATTGAAACTGAAGAAATTGAAGAGGAACTTGATGAATCTGGCACCCAGAGCCCCACCAGTGACCACCCCATCGGTCGCCCACAACCCAAAGGTGCCAGTTCCAACATTAATGTGCCAGTTCCTGCTTTACGTTCCTACTCCCTCTCCTGCTCCTTTGGGACAGTGGTCCCTGTCCTGCCACTTTCGGACAGTGTTTCCAGAAGTGCAGTTTCCCAGGAGAGCGTCCTGTTTTTACTGCCTCCTTGTCCTGCTACTTGCCTGCCCTGCTGCCTTGGATGAGGTTTCCCTGTACTGCAATATTGGGAGAGCGCCTCCCATAAGTGGAATTTCCCTGAGGAGTAACTAGTTCCATCCTCGTTGTGTTCGGTTACTGCCAAGTTACCCTGTGACCGTCATTCCTGCTTGTGCCTTTACCTCTGTGTGCCAGTTCTCATCGTATTTATTTCAACTGTGCCGGACCTCAGGTATTCTCTTTACTTGCCACTACCAAGATTTCCACATTCTGATGTGTTTTAACCCCTTGCCTGCTTAGGACGGAACCACGCCGTCATGAGCCACGGGCGGCGTGTGCTCATGACAGCGTGGTTCCGTCATGCGGCTGCCGCTCCGCCCACCCGGCATTAATTCCCCGCCTGTGTGGGCGAATTAATGAGCGGGCGGGGCCGTGACGGATCAACGCCGTCATGAGCACACACCGCCCGTGACTCATGACGGCATGGTTCCGTCACGAGCATGGCAGCGCCGCGCTCACCCCCCACCCCCTCCGCCGCGAAATTTGCACCGCGGCCAAGGGGTTAAAGAACTTTTGGACTCTTCCTGTGCTTCCCCTCTCAAGTGACCCAGTGACTTTCTGTGATGCGCAGTAGCCTTAAAGGACGTGACCTCCTGTTTCTGGTTTCTTTCTACACCCAGTCATGCTAGATCTGGTTCAGCTGCGTGCCCTTTGACGGATGTGGCCTGCTTGTTCTGCTGTTGACTGCACCCAGTGGTTCTCTTTTTATCCGGACTAGCGTCCCACAAAAATTGGATAATTCGCAACCCTAATGAGCATGGACATTACCTTATTACAACATATTTTTAGAAACATGAAGATACCACTTGGAATGGACATTACGTTATTACAACACTATTGGTATAGAACTCTTAGCTGGGCCTCAGAAAGCAACTGCTGAATGTGCAGGAGTGCTGTGGAGTTGCTCACCCATGTAGTCTGCATCTGTGAGATGCTGTTGCAAAACAGGATATTCTGGTTACGCCCCATGTTTAGAATATTGAACAAAAGCACCTGTACTGAAGTGTCTGAAGAGTTCCAAAAAGGAGAATCAACACAGCTGGCTGCACGATTCATGTGTTTTTCATGGGGGCCATCAAAGACTTGGAAGTAGCAGCAGAAAAACTTAGAGTGGCTAATAAGTTTCACTAAGTGACATACTTAACCACTGTTTAGTGGGAAGAGCACCTTAGTTATCTATTTTTCAGAGCCCCCTATAGTACGGATTTTTTTAAAGTGAAACTGCGTTTTAGAGCGTCTGCTAGACAGATCACACTTCACCAGTTCTATGTAAGGGTTTCAAGTGAGGCAGCAGGGACCAGACTGATAAGGACCACACTTGAGCACCTTTTCAGCCATTCTTTGTATATAGGATAATATGAGTAGTAGGCCTCTTAATACTTCCTTCCGTATGTTTGCCCTAAATCATTGGCCCCCGTATCAGATAAATCAATAGGGGTGGGCCTGGCCTGATCTTTTCAGCTTACAACAGTCATGATTAACCAGTTCCGCGCTGCGCAAATGTTCGCGCTGTGCAGGCGTTTTATTGAGTGGGCGGAGTTCGGACGGCCCCCGGCCGTCCTCCGCACACGCCCACCGTGACGTCGGACGGCCGGGGGCCGTCTAAAGCACAAAAGGGGTTAACTAGCAAGATTTTACAGACAAATCTGCATACATCTCTTAACCTCGAATGCAACGATCCCTTAGAATGAAACAAAGGATGAACTTGCACATGGTCTCTAGTTTAACTGGATCACATTCATGCACACTTTTAGGTTATTTATTACTGGCATTTTGATGTTTTTTCTGAGTTTCTGTGATCCAAATTTTTTTATAATTTGGTTTTGCTGACCAATTCTATGAATTTTAAGGGTGAAAAGCTTGTCATACTGTAGCACAACGAGTACTTTAATAATGTTTTTCTCTTAAAGCACTGCTCTTCATAAACCCCCATTCTCAAAAAATTCGAATAACATCAAGGAGGGCTTCCCATTTAGGAGCATCAAATCTATGAGGCCATATATTTACAAGGAAGATAGTCAATGTAGCAGTGGTCGGTCTCAGTCACTCGCCATCTCTTAACCTATCTTGAACACACAGCAGTCCAGGAGGAATTTTACAATTGTTTATTTTAAACAGTGGCTATAGCACGGTGCGACCCCATGGCATTACGCTATGTATTTTATGACATTCTGGTTTTACTTATTGTTGTGCGTTTTGATGATTGTTGTAAGGATTTTAAAAATAACTGTACAAAATAAAATAACTCTTGTGGTGAGCCACCCGGCCTCTAAAAACGTTGTATTTACCTTTCAATCCGATGGCCGGGCACGGTCCGAGGATATAAATAAATGGGCTTAAGGTCACTCGCGGCCTTCGCTGATATAACTATCCAGAGTGCGTGTTGATACTCTCAGGGTGATCGCAGACCAGGCCTAACACCTAGGGCCCCAGTCTGCATTTGGCGACGAAGAACAGTACGTCCCCACACAATCTCCTGCATCATCGTAACGAGCGCTGCAAGCGGTAATCCTCACCGGCCGTGGTGCCTACTGCGACAACCAATGGAAGTTGGGTGCTGGGTCCGCTGACGGTCTGTGGCTGGGCCGTGTTGTCCCGCCGTGCGGGTGTGTGGTTTTTGGCTTGCCCCAATTGCCACCCTCGCCTGTGCGCCGCTGCCGGCGACGTACGAGAGCTGGCGTGGCTCTGTGGTGGCCCACGTCAGCCGCATCAGCGCTGACTGACGCTGCACCTGCTGGACACGTGCCTCCCTCCCGCACTGTGAAGGCATGAGGGGCTCCATCCCTAAAAAGGGGAAGCAACACGTAAGGCCCGGATTACGGCCCTGAGGTGCGGCCTGCTGCAGCCTCTGCCTCCCATTGGGAAGGCGCTGATGTTGCCCTGTGGCTCACAATGTCCACCAGCGGTGAGAAAGCACTGCAGAGGGGGGGCTCAAGATTACAAGGAGCCAGAAGCTGTCTGCTGGCACGTACTCTCTCCCTTATGGCTTGAAGCCGATACCCAAGTTCCCCTCTTTACTCTTCCTGACATGACCGATCGGAGTCCGATTTTCACTGTCCAGTGGAGCGGAAAAAGTAAGTGGGCCTGTCATCCTCAAAATCATACGCAGGTACTGTGAACTGCCTTGACCCCCTGCATGGGCATTTACACTGCAGTCAGCCAATCACTGGGAAGTATATCCGCAACACCGTGGACCACTTCTCCCACAGTGCACCAGAGCATCAAAGACAAAAGGAAAAATATAAATAAATAATAGTACAAGGGGAAACAAATGAGTGAACAACAGCAGCCTCCTGCACACACCCCTCCGGTCACTTATGCACATGCCTCAGTGTCCCCACTACCCCCTTTACGCCAACTGTCAGACCCAGCGACAGCCGTGCCTGGGTGGAGGTCCTGGATTGGGCGACTACAACACTATTTCCGCACCACAAGGGAGACGGATGGAGCAGTGAAGAGGTCACTGTTAATGCACTTCTGGGGTAATGAACTGTATGAACTATTTGAAACCCTGTTAGACACAGGGGATGACTTGACTATGATGCTGCCGTTGTCGCCCTGAGCAGGCATTTTGATCCACATCTCAATCCGGACTACGAACGCTTTAAGCTGTACCAGGTCAAACAGTCGGATGCTGAGTCTTCGCAAACTAATCTGCACAAACACAGGAATTATCCAACATGAGGAGATACGTATACAGATAATATAAGGCTGCAAGTCGGAGACGCTGCGATGACTAATACTCAGGCAGCCTGGTATATCACCCCATCACTATCCAACAGCCGAGCGGAAGAGATGGAGGCAGCTCATTCAGAGCTGTACAAGAGACTCATACCCGTCCTCCTCTAACACCCAGTCAGGCGAAGATATACACCTATGGAGGAACTAAACCTCTACCACTATGTGGAACGATTGAAGTGGACGTCCAGTGTGAAGATAGATCCACCAGGGCAAAATTCCATGTGACAGAGGGAAGGAAAGACACGCTCCTTGGATGCCACACTGCAGAAGATCTCGAGCTGGTCTTCTTTGCGAAGCAAATACATGAATCCCACGCTGATGCACTGCTAGAGAAGATGCAACAACTGTTCCAGGGATTGGGTATATTGAAGGGGCAACAAGTCAAACTACACATAGATGACTCCGTCCAACCCACCACTCTAAGGCACTGATGGGTACCTTTCCATCTGAGGCCAGTAGTCGAGCAGGAGCTGCAAGAGCTAGAAAAGCAGGGAGTCATTGAGAATGTGTCTGGCTCCACACTGTGGGTCCCACCCCTTGTCATAGCGCCGAAACCAAAACAGTCCGGCGCGATACACCTGTGCATGAACATGAGGCTTCCCAACTGCGCAATCCGCAGGGAAAGACACATTACTCCAATGATGGATGAAATCGTGGCAGGCCGCAATGGAGCCCAGTGGTTCTCTAAGTTGGATCTTAATTCTGGATACCACAAGCTCGAACTTGCCCCAGAGCGTCCGTACATTACAACCTTTTCAAACATGTGTGCCTCAGGGGCTACAAAAGGCTGAGTTTTGGCATCTCTGCGGCTGCTGAGGTTTTCCAGAATGCGATGAAGGAAGCTCTCTCTGGACTGGTGAGGGTGATAAATTTAAGTGACAACATCCTGATATACTCAGTGGGGCTGATTCACAAAGGTAATCTGAGCCAAAAGTCTAACTTTACGACTTCTGGTATTCACAGAAGTCACTTATGACTTTTGGTATTCACAGAAGTAATTTCCTACTCTTATCTTTACGTCCATACTCGAGCAGGAATCAACACACTTGGGCCAGAATCTCCACACTCGAGCCAAAATTTCCACACTCGGACTGTAATCTCCGCACTCGGGCGGTAATCTCTGCTGATGGTAATTGTTTTCAATGCTTAACACCAGTGTAAGTGCCTACCACCCGCCCCCCCACCATTTGGACCAGATGAAGTAAATTGACACCACCTGCAAGACCTGCACTACAAACCATATAAAAGCAGCACACAAACAAGGGCCAGGTTTGTCCACATAGAGTTCGCGCTTGCCTCCTCTGCACATTACTTCAGGAAAATGCTACATCAGAGGAGGAAGAAAAATTACACAGAGGAGGAGATCACCATGATCTTGAAGTTTATTGTAAGGCACCACAAACGGCTCCATGATTTCCCCACTTACAGCACCAGTGGCACACAGAAGGCAGTCCCATGGCATCATTTAGCTACTGCAGTCACAGCATTGGGGGAGGATGTCTGCACTGTCAATGACATAAAGAAGAAGTGGCAGGACAAGAGGAGGCGGATGAAGGAGAAGTACGCCAGGATTGATGTGGCCAGAATTCTCCCTGGAGTACAATCCAGACCCCGCCACCGACTCACCACACTAGAGGAGGATGTCCTCAACACCATATACCCCCACATGCTCCATGGTCTGCCTGTGAGTGATGTCCGCAATGTGGTACCAGGTAAATGTGATGACAAGAACATGGATGTGAATTGTCTGTCTGCGTTGCACAGCAGTTGTGACTAAGGAAGTTGTCCCAAGTATGTAGAAAAAGCATAGTGAGTAAGAGCCTCATGTTTCTCCTTCTGTACGTTGCACCACAAGTCCCACAATCCTTCGAAATGGAAATGGCAAATCCCATTCACACTATCAAAAACATGGGCCCAGCACTGCTGGCTTATATACCTAACACTGGTAAATAGCAATAGACAAAAGTGCCCATTCCACTTAGCCAGCCGTGGTCGGGGCAGTTAAGAGCGGTGGGTGGGGGAATCGACAGACAACGTAATAGGGGAAATAAAATTTAAAAAATAATCAAAACCACTTACCTTGCACTCGCCGCATCGCCAAGCACAAGGTGAGTGAATTATTGTTTGTTTTTCTTAAATTGCTTTACACTATTCCATCATCAGTCTAATTCCCTCCCCCCTCTCCCCACTGCACCTACCTGCACCTGCTGCAGCTGCACTTAGCATTACTGTTAGCATGTAGATGTAGTGAGGACATTTCTGAGAAGTTGCATATGTAAATTTTTGCTTTGCTGACTTTTCTCTGTTCTATTCTATTGACACATTCAGCCAGAGCTCAGTCATCAACTGTAGCAGAGGTCCCTGCATCTTTTGGAAGGAAACAGCATCATCCACCGCAAGCCATATCACCCTCACAAACTGGAAAGTAAAACTGGTCAGGAGAGGGTCCAAAAGCCTACATTGTCAGCAGACAACAGATGGACATATTAGGCCCGTTTCACAAAGGTAAACTGAAACGAAAGTCTAATTTTACGACTTTCGGTATTCACAAAGGAGATTTTTTTTCTCAGTTTACCTTTGTGAATTGGGCCCAATATGTCCATCTGTTATCTGCTGACAATGTAGGCTCCATGATGTATTCCATCAACAGTGCCAGAACTCTGAAATAGAGTGCATCACATGTGGCAATTGGAATGTTAACTGGATAACACACATATCTTTGTAGGTCCAATGATGTCGCCCAGGATTCCAGTCCCCACAGTGACATCTGCTACAAGGTTGGCTGTGACATCTGGTCAGGAACCACGCACTGGGTAGATGCAGGACCCTGATAAGTAAGCCCAAGAATGGTGTACCGAATGCTCATAAAATGTGGATTTAATGTCCACCATATGTTGTATGTGTTCAACATCACTGTTGTCCCTCATCACAATATGTCCACAAATGCCATTTTACTGCATACCATAGCACACCATGGTGGCTTGTAAAAGGATCACACTAAATGTATGG
Organism: Calotriton arnoldi; assembly: GCA_963921515.1. NCBI lineage: Eukaryota > Metazoa > Chordata > Amphibia > Caudata > Salamandridae > Calotriton > Calotriton arnoldi. Next base: position 1,140,138 of record CAWUFW010006012.1, read on the forward strand.
AAAGTGAGTACAGTATGTACATAGTAGACTATTTGTGTGATATAAAGTGGAAGACCCACAACTGGATTGTCAATGATATGAAAACTCCCAAGGAAAATCGCAGAGCACAATATGTATGTAAATTGGTGTGGATGAGGGTTGCACTGATGCCAGTTAGGTTGTGTTGTTTTGGGAGGGGTGTATGGGCTGCTAAGGTGGATGTAGAGGAAGTGAAACATATATATCATGTGGCTAAACTGCACAACGCAAATCCAGTGTAGGCGGCAAAGATCCAAGCTTCTACACTTTACCACAATATGTATGTCAGCTTGCCTCCTCTCCTACCGTATTCCCATATATGTGTCTGGTGTCTAATGTGTGATCTCGCAGCTATAAATGAGTGTTGTGACTTCATGTGGAGGGAAGCACAAATGTGTCACAAAATGTACCTGACTATTGGACATCTCACTAATTAACTCTCCAATGCAATGATATGATCTGATGTGCAAATGTGAAACTGGGTTGCATGATGAAGTACACTTCTTTAGATTTGTCAACAGACAACATCATACTCATGCGGCATGATGGGCCTAACAATGAAGGTGTAATCAAAGGTAGGTGGAAGTGTTCAGCATGATTATCCCCTTCCTTCAAATATCAGTTACCTTCTCATGCATGTTCTTGTGTTAATGTGTTATCTCGATGTCAGTGCTGTGTGGAGGTAACAGCTGGCAACTGCTGCTGGTGAGCAGGGGCCCACATGTGAAGTTTAGGAGGTAAACATGCGGCACAATGACCAGAAATAGCATATCAATGGTCTATGACAATGACATATACATGCTAACTCATTGCTATCATCCTGTGTACTTAAATATGGACATGTATGTCTCATAACAGCTGCTGGCAGGATACCATCAGTGCTGCAGACAACACCATCCCTGGGTATGCAAGACATCCTGGCTGCAGCAGTGAAAACCACTCACATCTGTCCAGCAGGTAAGCGTGCCATGAAGTTTTTCCCTATAATGGATTCTAAAATCATTTCCAAAGATCCAAATCCCTTTCTGCATAGCATCTGTGGTTGGTGTGAAAAAGTTACATACGCACTATTTCAGTTATGTGAGTGTCACTTGTGCCTGTTTGAATATTAGTCATGCAGATCATTAAGTATGGTGACACTTCCCTCTCCAGCTGCTGGATCGCGGACCGCTTTTTCAGCTATACCTAGGAGGAGCTTAGTTCAGCAGTTGACATCAGGGGGGGTTCGCAAAGCAACACAGAGCTGTGGCTGGAGCTGGTGAGTTTGCTTGTGCATTGCACTTCTCCATTCAACACCTCAGTGCTAAGTTGTGAGCTGTCAAGTGTAGGTGCACCCAAACCAGGTCACATGTGCATCATCGGTTGATGCAAAGTACAATAGAGTCAACCCTTGTGTTGCACCACATCTTATACTAGGTCAAGTACTTATCCTGTTGCAACCTCTGTCTTCCAGGTGATGAGGATGATGAGGACAATGGACCTTAAACCAGTAGTGGGCGACGGGCAATAGAAGGGGAAAATCCACTACTCTTGCAAACAGCAATTTCAGCTGCCAGTACTGCGCAAGAGGAGGAGGAGGAGGAAGTACCAGAGGAGGCTGCTGAATTGGAGGCTAATGGACACTATCTGGCCCTTCTCACAGAGGATAAGGAGTCAGATGCCCTGACCAGAACATTTGTTACACTGGCCAAAAGGTGTAAGGCCACTCCCCCTCTGCCCAGCAAAGTGCCTCATCCAAAACCCATGATTGCCTGTCCTCAGCATAGCACTAACCAGCCACAGCTCTCACACACCCCAACACAGACATCACTCCCTCACAGCCCTCACATCCAGGACAGACGTGGTGGTTCCCCTACACACTCCTCCTTATACAGTACATCCCAGGCATTCTCTCCACCATCTGAGGGAGGTACCACCCCTGGTGCGGTGCAGGTATCCCCTGGGCAAAAATCTCCTGTCCACAGACTACCACCTGCCACCATCCCCCCTGCTGGTGGATCTGGTGGTCTTATCCATGGCAGTACCATGCGGAGGGGGCTAGCGGATAGACATGGTGGCCAGTAGGAGGATGACTTCTTCCAACAGTATGCTGATGTGAGGCAGGGCGTTCGTGCCATAGGGGCTACCCTGTCAGACATGTCAGAGGCACTGCATGACATGTGGCAAATCCCTCCGGTGGTGGACAGACTGACCCAGGTGTTGAACAGGATGGATAGATCTTGGCAAGACATGTCCAAGATGATCAATGGCATTATATCCATCCATAGGGAAGAGAGTGCAAGACACCATTCCTTGGCCATGAAGATGAGGGAAGGCATGCTGAAACTTATCCAAAGTCTCCCTTCAAGGTCAATGCAGGGAGGGGAGCCATCACATCTACCTGCAGCACATCACACCCACATACCTGTACCACAAACTGCACAGGCTCGCAGCAAGAGTACACATCCACCACCATCACCACCTGTCCTGACACTCCCCCCCACCTGCACATCCACCACCACCTGCCCAGGCACTCCACCCACCTGCACATCCACTACCACCCCCTGTCCAGGAACCCTCCCCACCTGCACATCCACCACCAACCCCTGTCCAGGTACTCTCCCCACCTGAACATCTACCACCACCCCCTGTCCAGGCACTTCCACCAACTGTACAGACACCGTCAGCCCCTGTCCAGGAACTTCCCCCTGTACAGGCAGATACACCATACCAGCCTGCACCTCAGCAACAACACAAACGCACTTACTCACATGATCCTCACCGCCAACTTTGCGAAGTCTCAAGCATGATCCCTCTTGATCCCAGGAAAAAATATCATCCTGAGTGAATATGTGTAAATAAAAGATAAATGTCCTCACAAGTCAAGACTAAGTTGTGTATTATGTACTGATGGCCAAATGTTTACCCTTGTGGTGGCCTAGAGATGTGAGGATGAATGTGTGTGAGTGACACATGTAAAAGTGTAACCCCATCAGTGCAACAAGCTATCGTGTGCAGAGCAAATAACTACTCCCAAGGTATATGCCCAAACTTTGAACACAACATTTACAATGAAGTTAACAAGATAGAGAAAGTTTGTTTCAAAATATGAGTTTATGTAACTTAAATGGATTTGGACAAAAAAGAATTCAGTCCATTTGGAAGGGAGAAAGGAAAGCAAATTATGTTCTATAAACAGAATGGACTAGGGGCTTGGAGGGGGGTGGGTCACATAAATAAAACACCTCAGGAAGCATCAGGGGAACCAGTCTATTTACAAGGAACTAAGTTAATAAATGTCCAAAACAAAGTCACAGTCCAAAAAGTCAACTGTCCTTCTGGTCATCCTCAATCTCCACAATGTTTAGATCCTCTGAATCTGATGCAGGCTCCTGGCTGGCTGGCTGGTTCAGGACCAGGCACCATACAGGGTTGAAACACATGAGGAGTAAGGGGGTAAACTGTGTGGGGCAACGTACAGGGAGAAACATTGAGAGTGGTTTGGGAGGGACGGTGGGCTAGGACGAACAACATGGGTGTACCCAAGGAAGTGACACAGCAGTGAGGGTGGCCATAGATCTTGCAAGTTCCTCTCGCATCATACGCACCTCATCCCAGATCTGCAGCATGATGTGAGAGGGCAATGCTGACTGAGCCTGACATGCCCCCATCACTTCCTGGGGTACAGCCACAGGAGTTACAATACAGGGAGGGGTTTGGGTGAAACATGAGGGGTGTGGTATCTCAGGGTCAGAGCCTAAGTTAGGGTCTTCCTGGCATCCACTTGGAGGGGGACTAGTGGCAGAGAATGCAGCTGGAGACCCCGGTGGAATGGGGGTCTCTAGAGTCAGGGAGGGGCTGATGGCAGGCCCAGGTTGTGTTGTGGTCTGCTCTTGGGACACCTCACCAAAAGAAAGTTGTGAATATTCAGGGGAAGAGTAGATCTCCTCCTGCCCAGCCAGAGGTGTCCAGTTCTTCACCCCACTTTACAATGTCCTCAGCCTCCACCTGGTCCATAGCACTTGAGGTGTGGTCTTGCTCAGTCCGGGTAGGCGCAATTCCCCTGCCTTCTGATGTTGAAGGTCCCTACTCCTCCTCTTCAGTTGTGAAGAGAGATCGTGGCCGGCGGTGCCCCAACAATGTCCTGCTCTGAGCCAGGTCCTGGTCCTCTTGGCCAGCTGGGCCCACTGAAATGGAAGACAAATGATGATGTAGTGGTTGTAGACGACACACATAACTACATGATGCAAGGTCAGACTTTGTTCTCCTCTGATCACACTATACAAATATGAGCGACTTGAGCCTAAAGTACATGTATGTTCACTGTGATGTCCTGATTTGACTCACACATAGACTTCTTACTAGAAATTTGATGGCTTACACTTCTGTACTGACCAACCTTCACCTTCTGCATTCTTGTAATATGTGTTTCCTGTCATTGCTACTTAGGTATCTTCCAATGTCAGTCTAAAAAAGATGATCGGAGACAGTCCGGATGGTATTGGAATGGTCCTGTGATATGGAGTCTCTGCACTCTTACACTTTCTAACAAATGTCATCTGTCATCTGCTGTGTAGCATTTTATGAGACAACACAAATGCAGATTTGGGTGTACATATCCAAATAGGGGCTGGGATATTAGCTTTGCTAAGTGGGGAGTCTAACATTTTGATGTTCCCTCACAAAAGCAGACAGTCTAGTGCCACATTTTCCCTTCAAACACTGCTCAGGTAGTGCCGTACACTGGTGAACAGTTGTGGCTAGATGCTACAGCTACCTTGACTGGACAAATTACATACAAGCCACTGTTAGGAAGACATGTGTATGTGGACCCACTTAGAGAAGTTGGTATCACTTAATGGTGAGGCAAGGATCTCAAAGTCTGTCTTAACTCCATGGCACATGATGATCTGTCTTACTCAGAACCCAATCTCACCAAAGGTAATGCAAGTCACAGCATCCAACACCCATAGGCCTCTCATCCACAAACTGGACATTCCTCACCCAATGCACACATCCGTTATAAGGCCCTTGGTTCACTGGTAATGGTGCTGGCAGTGCAATTTTATATACAAATGCACATGTGTGGCTCTATTCCCCGGTGGCATACAAAAATTACCACTCCCAGAATGCACTCTGCTCAGTGCATTCTATGTGCTACAGTGAGCCTTTGGCCTTATAATGACTGCTGCATTTGCAGAGAATAGGTAAATGGAGATCTGAGACACACATCAAAGGCAATGCAAGTCACAGCATCCAACAACCAAAGGCCTCTCATCCACACACTGGACAGTATCTGTACTATTCCTCACCCAATGCACACATCAGTTATAAGCCCCTTGGTTCACTGGTAATGGTGCTGGCAGTGCAATTTTATATACAAATGCACGTGTGTGGCTATATTCCCCCGGTGGCATACAAAAACTACCGCTCCCAGAATGCACTCTGCTCAGTACATTCTATGTGCTACAGCGAGCCTTTGGCCGTATAATGACTGCTGCATTTGCACAGAATAGGTGAATGGAGGCATGGGGCACCTGATGGTATAGCTTTGTCATCCCTCACATCATACTTTCAGACACATATTTCAGTTAATTCATGTACCATCCCTCTGCTGCTCATGCTCCTCCAGCTGAGCATGGAGGGTCAGCCAGGCTGCCCTCGGGACCCTCCTGTACAGTGGCAAGAGGCGGGCCAGTGCATATGGTGCTGGGAGGACTGCCCCAAGATTTCCCCGGCCTTGTCCATCTGCTGGCCCCCTCTGCATGGTACAGCCATGGATAAAACCGCCAGGTCCACCAGCAGTAGGGAGTTTGGCAGTGGTAGTCTATGCCTTCTACACAAAAAGGAGCTACAGAGGGAGAAAAACAGATCAGGTCGCCCTCCACTCAAAATCATAAATAACAACAAGGACCTAATCTGATCGGGCCAACGAATTCTATTCACTTCCTGAGAGGGAATGGAAGTTTATTTTCTTCCTTTACAGCAACCCTTCATATTTTATAGGTATTGTCCCAACTCAAACTCGCCCTATATTTAATTTATAAAAGAACCCACCCATGAGTCAACAGTCACTGCGTTCACATAACATACCCTGTACTTTAACAGGTATACATGACACATAAATGTGAAAAAATGTGAAAATGCGAGGTAGCACCTCACGTGCGCACCACCAAAGGAGCTTACTGGTTAATTATCACCAGTCATGCCCACGTTTCTCATCATTGGTTGCTACCTCGCAAACAAAGATAAACAAATTCGGTGTCCAGAAACCCAGTGAAAACCAGTGAATATGTGTATACCATAACACAAATCAACCCCGTGTGAGTAAAATTGAAATAAGCCAACTCAATCACCAAGGAGCCACTTTTATTCTCAACTCGAGGGCTTATTCAAATTAAAAACATACTGCATGTTTGCAGACCATATAATGTTGGGCCGACATGTTTCATTGCCTGTAAATTGTAATGGCAATTTCTTCAGGGCACGGGGACTTTGTCCACCTTTTCTGGACCCTTATTGTGAACACGCAGTGACTGTTTAAACAAAAAAGGAGGTTCATTAAAAGCACTTCCAGCCAAAGCAGAATTCATCTGCCTATGATTGTCCTGTATACAATTATTATATCCCCAGATGTATATTTACCTGGTAGCAGCCAAGGCCTCTCGTACCAGCTAGCCACCATGTCACACAGGGACTAAATACTATTGATAGCCCTGTTTCGTGTAAGAGGACACATATGTTGTCCGTTTTCTGCAACGACAAACACACGTTAGTATTCTGATATACAACAGTTTGCCTGTAATCATAATTTTTATGGCACTCATTATCACCCTTTATAATCAATCATGCATGCATAGAACTTTGGTGATGTTTCAATGATGCCTTGCTCACAGACTGATTAACTCGTACTAGAAAAATGTTCCTATCGTCTACCGTGCAAATGTCAAGAAACACCAACCGCAGTAGCCTAGGAGCCACGTCCCATTATATTACTAAATGCGGATTCAAGCCCCACAGATCACTAGCAACTTGTGCCATTCCAGTCACACATCTTGTAAGTAATCATCAAAGGACAATTACAGAGGCTCTACGCCCGGTCTGCACTATATAACTCGCTAAGTGCAACCGGCATCTGCCAGGAAAAACAGATTTACCTCCGTCCTCTAACAAACACATATTCCCTCACGTACTACATTTTAGGTAAAGGAATCGTCGGAGTCCCAGTTCCCTTTGTATATTGCCCGGTACTCTTACCGCGTCCTCCACCCGACGAGCCTCGTCTCATTCAGTTTCAATGCCCGAGACCCGTGGCCATATTTAAAAGCGGGAAATCAACAACGGACACCTGCTTGCTTGTCAGGTCACATGCTCAAGTCCCACAAAGAGAGCGCCATCTTTAAATGGCACTACTATTCATTGCGCCAGTATTTATATGCAAACTAACTCATATGCCATTCATAAAATGTTACAAAGTCAAGTGTGAAATTATAATTACATCGAACGGGTCAACATCTATAACCCATTCATGTATCAATCTCAAAATCAATATTAACACAAGCCTGTCTGGCGAAGATGAAGGATGCCATATTCACCATCAGCTTAAAATCACAACGCTTCATATCACCAGCTTCTAGAGGGACAAACATTAGCTTCACACCAATGTTCTCTCTTGCTAACTATTTGATGATTTTCTAATTTGAAAAAACACAATTTTTTTTTTATATACATGACAAGGAGGCGGCCAGCAGCCTCAACTTTAAAAATTCCCCAACTATATCCTTATTAGAGAATTGTTAAAAAAGGAGTATTAGAGAAATCTCTTCAGAGACACACCCAACACTAACAGGCAAGGAGCAGTTGTTTTTAATCAAAATCAGTGCCCTGATTTCATTGATCATAGACTCACCCTATTCCACTCTATATAATCATTCAGCCCCACTTGGTCTGCTCTCTCCAAAAAAATCCAACGTGCCTCTCTTTTTGATAGTATCTTCTCCATATTGTATGTGTCCCCCACCACTTTCTCCAGTACAACCCACGTCAATGACCTGGCGTCGTGATTCTCAATTTTAAAGTGTTGTACAAGCCTCGTCGTGAGTTTCCTGCTCTAATCGTACTCAGATGCTCCTGAATGCGAATCTTAATCTTTCTAGATGTAAGTCCAATATAATGTAGACCACACATGCATGTTAGTCGGTAAATCACATTGACTGTATTATAATTAGTAAATTTTGTCAAGTGCCAAACCCTGCCATCCAGCAACTCCACATTGTTTGTCTTCACCGTAAGATCACACACAGAACAGGACCCACATGGGTAATGTCCGGCGGGGAGTGTTGTTTCTTTGAGGCATGGTTTTGGACGAGAATGTACCAACTTGTCTTTCAAGTTACATGCCCTTCTAAAGGCAAATCTAGGTTGAGGCATCTTAAAATTTGTAGTTGACAGTAAGGCCCAATGTTTACGAATGGCCTGACGGATCTTACTTGCCAACGGATCGAAAGTCATGACCACCGGAAGACAATCAGTTCTAGGTCTTACATTGGTCTCCAACAACACACTTCGGGGAGTGTTTAAGGCTCTTTTTCTAGCATGCTTCACCACTTGCCTCGGGTACTGTCTCATCGCCAATTTATCACACAGCACCTCTGACTGCTGCACAAAGTCGTTCGTAGATGAGCTGTTTCTTCGATACCGCAAAAACTGCCCTACCGGCAGATTATCTCTAAGTGCCCGGGGATGAAATGATTGATAATGCAGAAGGGAATTTCTGTCAGTTGCCTTTTGATGCACCATGGTACAGAGTTTATCATCACTCACTGCTATGTCCAAGTCCAAGAATACTGCCTTTTTATTACTGAAGGCCCAAGTAAACCTGAGACTGCTATCTAATGTATTTAGCCAATTCAAAAATTCCAACAGTACTATCTCAGTACCAGACCAGATACATAAAATGTCATCTATATACCGCTTCCAGAGGCGGAGATTCCTCTGGAAGGGATTAGACAGATGGAATATACAATGTTCCTCAAACTGGCCCACATAAATGCAGGCCAGACTGGGCGCGAAGTTGCGCCCATAGAAGTCCCCGAGACTTGCAAGAATAAGTCATTCTTGTAGCTAAAATAGTTTCTAGTTAGGGCAATCTCAATGCATTGTAGAACAAAAGACTGTGGAGTATCATAAAACCACTCTTGTTCCCCAAGAGCACGCGCTGCTGCCACCAACGTGGCATCCTGGGGTATACAAGTATACAGTGACTCAATATCAATCGTCACCAAAAACTCAGACGTAGAGTCAAACTGTAGGTCCTCCAAAATATTAAGGACATCCCTAGTGTCCTGGACATACGCAGGTTGTTTTATCACTGACTCCCTTAAAAAGAAATCAGCGAATTGTGACAAGGGCTCAAGAATCGAATCAATACCCGAAACTATCGGGCGACCCGGAGGAGGCCGCTGGGCCTTATGTATTTTGGGTAATATATAAAACGCAGGGGTTCTTGGTTTGGTATTAATTAAAAAATCAGCTTCTTTAACAGTAATCCATTTTTTCTCTTTTGCTTCTCCAAAAAGCTTTTGATAATCTCCTGTAATTCATTCACGGGATCACGGGGCAACGGACAATAATTTTCACGCATACATAGCAATCGCATGACTTCATTCTCACAGTCAGTGGTGTTCATAATCACCACTGCACCACCTTTATCCGCTGATTTTATGGTGATCAGAGGATTCTCTTGTAGACTTCTGATTGCCCGCCAGTCATCACTACTCATATTCTTATAAGTTTGATGCTGTGCGGTACTCTCTAAGGAGTTAATCTCTTCTAATACTTTCTGTTCAAAAACACAGACCTCCGGGCCTAATGTAAAAGAAGGTGGGCAAAATTTGAAGGCCTATGTAGGTTGGTACAGAATAATGATGGGGGTCCTGTGCTTTATTAGCAAAGAACTTTTTGAGTTTGATTTTTCTCATGGTTTCCTGGAATTCAATGCGACATTTAAATGAATCATGTACAGGGGTAGGGAACAAATCCCAACCCTTTATTCAATACCTGTAGTTCATTAGATGTCAGCACATGGTCAGACAAGTTCACCACAATGTTATTTATACTGGAGTCCTCCCCTGCTGCGAGTAATTCGTGGTGAAAAGGTTTGCCATGTTCGATCCTGATTCTGTCGTGTATTTCCTCTGGTTCTTTGACCTCCCCCTCTGTAACCCCTCTGACTTTGTCCTAAAAAAGAGCGTAGCAATGCTCCCAAATCCTCATTCGATTGCTCTTGCTGGTTAAATCTAACCCTGTTAGACTTGTTAGATTGTACTCCTGCCTCGTCCTCTTCACTGGAAGTATTGTCAAACGTCCAATTATCTGGTGTACGCCTAAAAGGTTGTCTTCCTCCCCTTACTTGACCACCCCGTTGTCTTCGTGCAGTATCTTGTTGTCTTTGTTCTGGCCCTTGATAGTAACTGTCCTCAGTATAGGGGAATGCCCATGCGTGGGTAAAACGTTCAAGATTACGTTTTAAACCTTTTATTTTTTGATTAATCATATAGTTTTTATAGTCAGAAAGGTCCTCTTGGATCCTTGCCAACTGCTCCTTCGTATCAGCAAAAGTCGTGTCTCTTTTAATACTCTCCTCTAAGTCAACAATCTCTTTGAGGAGTTCCTCACTGAGCCTCTTAGCAGTATTAATAATCAGAATCAACCAGTCACGGGTACATTTATTGGCAATATAACTCCAATCGACCCGAAACTGGCTGTCTTCCAAAAAGATTCTTGGTTCAATCCGCACCAATAAGCTCGCTGGGGCTGCACCTGCTCTAAGATATTCTGTCATCAACGCCCCATGCAAGGCTATCCTCACTTGTTTCTTCTTAATGTTACTCAATTTCTCCCATTCCTCCCTAGCTGATGTAGAGCTTGCTAATGATGTATCTTTCCCGATACATCATTAGCAAGCTCTACATCAGCTAGGAAGAATGGGAGAAATTGAGTAACATTAAGAAGAAACAAGTGAGGATAGGCTTGCATGGGGCGTTGATGACAGAATATCTTAGAGCAGGTGCAGCCTAGCGAGCTGATGGTCGGATTGAACCAAGAATCTTTTGGAAGACAGCCAGTTTCGGTCGATTGAGTTATATTGCCAATAAATGTACCCGTGACTGGTTGATTCTGATTATTAATACTGCTAAGAAGCTCAGTGAGGAACTCCTCAAAGAGATTGTTGACTAGAGGAGAGTATTAAAGAGACACGACTCTTGCTGATACTGAAGGAGCAGTTGGCAAGGATCCAAGAGGACCTTTCTGACTATAAAACTATATGATTAATCAAAAATAAAAGGTTTAAAGCGTAATCTTGAACGTTTTACCACGCATGGGCATTCCCCATACTGAGGACAGTTCTATCAAGGACCAGAACAAAGACAACAAGATACTGCACGAAGACAACGGGTGGTCAAGCAGGGAGGAAGACAACCTTTAGGCGTACACCAGATAATGGACGTTAGACAATACTTCCAGTGAAGAGGACGAGGCAGAGTACAATCTAACAAGTCTAACAGGGTTAGATTTAACCAGCAAGAGCAATCGAATGAGGATTTGGGAGCATTATGCGCTCTTTTAGGACAAAGTCAGAGGGTTACAGAGGGGAGGTCAAAGAACCAGAGGAAATACACGACAGAATCAGGATCGAACATGGCAAACCTTTTCACCACGAATTACTCGCAGCAGGGAGGACTCCAGTATAAATAACATTGTGGTGAACTTGTCTGACCATGTGCTGACATCTAATGAACTACAGGTATTGAATAAAGGGTTGGGATTTGTTCCCACCCTGTACATGATTCATTTAAATGCCGCATTGAATTCCAGGAAACCATGAGAAAAATCAAACTCAAAAAGTTCTTTGCTAATAAAGCACAGGACCCCCATCATTATTCTGTACCAACCTACATAGGCCTTCAAATGTTTGCCCACCTTCTTCTACATTAGGCCCGGAGGTCTGTGTTTTTGAACAGAAAGTATTAGAAGAGATTAACTCCTTAGAGAGTACCGCACAGCATCAAACTTATAAGAATATGAGTAGTGATGACTGGCGGGCAATCAGAAGTCTACAAGAGAATCCTCTGATCACCATAAAATCAGCGGATAAAGGTGGTGCAGTGGTGATTATGAACACCACTGACTATGAGAATGAAGTCATGCGATTGCTATGTATGCGTGAAAATTATTGTCCGTTGCCCGTGATCCCGTGAATGAATTACAGGAGATTATCAAAAAGCTTGTTGGAGAAGCAAAAGAGAAAAATGGATTACTGTTAAGAAGCTGATTTTTCAATTAATGCCAAACCAAGAACCCCTGCGTTTTATATATTACCCAAAATACATAAGGCCCAGCGGCCTCCTCGAGGTCGCCCGATAGTTTCGGGTATTGATTCGATTCTTGAGCCCTTGTCACAGTCGCTGATTTCTTTTAAGGGAGTCAGTGATAAAACAACCTGCGTATGTCCAGGACACTAGGGATGTCCTAATATTTTGGAGGACCTACAGTTTGACTCTACGTCTGAGTTTTTGGTGACGATTGATATTGAGTCACTGTATACTTGTATACCCCAGGATGCCACGTTCCTGGCAGCAGCGCGTGCTCTTGGGGAACAAGAGTGGTTTTATGATACTCCACAGTCTTTTGTTCTACAATGCATTGAGATTGCCCTAACTAGAAACTATTTTAGCTACAAGAATGACTTATTCTTGCAAGTCTCGGGGACTTCTATGGGCGCAACTTTCGCACAAGTCTGGCCTGCATTTATGTGGGCCAGTTTGAGGAACATTGTATATTCCATCTGTCTAATCCCTTCCAGAGGAATCTCCGCCTCTGGAAGCGGTATATAGATGACATTTTATGTATCTGGTCTGGTACTGAGATAGTACTGTTGGAATTTTGAATTGGCTAAATACATTAGATAGCAGTCTCAGGTTTACTTGGGCCTTCAGTAATAAAAGGCAGTATTCTTGGACTTGGACATAGCAGTGAGTGATGATAAACTCTGTACCATGGTGCATCAAAAGGCAACTGACGAAATTCCCTTCTGCATTATCAATCATTTCATCCCCGGGCACTTAGAGATAATCTGCCGGTAGGGCAGTTTTGCGGTATCGAAGAAACAGCTCATCTACGAGCGACTTTGTGCAGCAGTCAGAGGTGCTGTATGATAAATTGGCGATGAGACAGTACCCGAGGCAAGTGGTGAAGCATGCTAGAAAAAGAGCCTTAAACACTCCCGAAGTGTGTTGTTGGAGACCAATGTAAGACCTAGAACTGATTGTCTTCCGGTGGTCATGACTTTCGATCCGTTGGCAAGTAAGATCCGTCAGGCCATTCGTAAACATTGGGCCTTACTGTCAACTACAAATTTTAAGATGCCTCAACCTAGATTTGCCTTTAGAAGGGCATGTAACTTGAAAGACAAGTTGGTACATTCTCGTCCAAAACCATACCTCAAAGAAACAACACTCCCCGCCGGACATTACCCATGTGGGTCCTGTTCTGTGTGTGATCTTACGGTGAAGACAAACAATGTGGAGTTGCTGGATGGCAGGGTTTGGCACTTGACTAAATTTACTAATTGTAATACAGTCAATGTGATTTACCGACTAACATGCATGTGTGTCTACATTATATTGGACTTACATCTAGAAAGATTAAGATTCGCATTCAGAAGCATCTGAGTACGATTAGAGCAGGAAACTCACGACGAGGCTTGTACAACACTTTAAAATTGACAATCACGACGCCAGGTCATTGGCGTGGATGTACTGGAGAAAGTGGTGGAGGACACATACAATATGGAGAAGATACTATCAAAGAGAGGCACGTTGGATTTTTGGAGAGCAGACCAAGTGAGGCTGAATGATTATATAGAGTGGAATAGAGTGAGTCTATGATCAATGAAATCAGGGCACTGATTTTGATTAAAAACAACTGCTCCTTGCCTGTTAGTGTTGGTGTGTCTCTGAAGAGATTTCTCTAATACTCCTTTATTAACAATTCTCTAATAAGGATATAGTTGGGGAATTTTTAAAGTTGAGGCTGCTGGCCGCTCCTTGTCATGTATATAAAAAAATTGTGTTTTTTCAAATTAGAAAATCATCAAATAGTTAGCAAGAGAGAACATTGGTGTGAAGCTAATGTTTGTCCCTCTAGAAGCTGGTGATATGAAGCGTTGATTTTAAGCTGATGGTGAATATGGCATCCTTCATCTTCAGCCAGACAGGCTGGTGTTAATATTGATTTTGAGATTGATACATGAATGGGTTATAGATGTTGACCCGTTCGATGTATTTATAATTTCACACTTGACTTTGTAACATTTTATGAATGGCATATGAGTTAGTTTGCATATAAATACTGGCGCAATGAACAGTAGTGCCATTTAAAGATGGCGCTCTCTTTGTGGGACTTGAGCATGTGACCTGACAAGCAAGCAGGTGTCCTTGTTGATTTCCGCTTTAAATATGGCCACGGGTCTCGGGCATTGAAACTGAATGAGACGAGGCTCGTCGAGTGGAGGACGCGATAAGAGTACCGGGCAATATACAAAGGGAACTGGGACTCGACGATTCCTTTACCTAAAATGTAGTACGTGAGGAAATATGTGTTTGTTAGAGGACGGAGAGTAAATCTGTTTTCCTGACAGATGCCGGTTGCACTTAGCGAGTTATATAGTGCAGACCGGGCGTAGAGCCTCTGTAATTAACCTTTGATGATTACTTACAAGATGTGTGACTGGAATCGCACAAGTTGCTAGTGATCTGTGGGGCTTGAATCCGCATTTAGTAATATAATGGGACGTGGCTCCTAGGCTACTGCGGTTGGTGTTTCTTGACATTTGCACGGTAGACGATAGGAACATTTTCTAGTACGAGTTAATCAGTCTGTGAGCGAGGCATCATTGAAACATCGCCAAAGTTCTATGCATGCATGATTGATTATAAAGGGTGATAATGAGTGCCATAAAATTATGATTACAGGCAAACTGTTGTATATCAGAATACTAACGTGTGTTTGTCGTTGCAGAAAACGGACAACATATGTGTCCTCTTACACGAAACAGGGCTATCAATAGTATTTAGTCCCTGTGTGACATGGTGAGTAGCTGGTACGAGAGGCCTTGGCTGCTACGGTAAATATACATCTGGGGATATAATAATTGTATACAGGACAATCATAGGCAGATGAATTCTGCTTTGGCTGGAAGTGCTTTTAATGAACCTCCTTTTTGTTTAAACAGTCACTGCGTGTTCACAATAAGGGTCCAGAAAAGGTGGACAAAGTCCTCGTGCCCTGAAGAAATTGCCATTACAATTTACAGGCAATGAAACATGTCGGCCTAACATTATATGGTCTGCAAACATGCAGTATGTTTTAATTTGAATAAGCCCTCGAGTTGAGAATAAAAGTGGCTCCTTGGTGATTGAGTTGGCTTATTTCAATTTTACTCACACGGGGTTGATTTGTGTTATGGTATACACATATTCACTGGTTTTCACTGGGTTTCTGGACACCGAATTTGTTTATCTTTGTTTGCAGGTAGCAACCAATGATGAGAAACGTGGGCATGACTGGTGATAATTAACCAGTAAGCTCCTTGGTGGTGCGCACGTGAGGTGCTACCTCGCATTTTCACATTTTTCACATTTATGTGTCATGTATACCTGTTAAAGTACAGGGTATGTTATGTGAACGCAGTGACTGTTGACTCATGGGTGGGTTCTTTTATAAATTAAATATAGGGCGAGTTTGAGTTGGGACAATACCTATAAAATATGAAGGGTTGCTGTAAAGGAAGAAAATAAACTTCCATTCCCTCTCAGGAAGTGAATAGAATTCGTTGGCCCGATCAGATTAGGTCCTTGTTGTTATTTATAGTGGTAGTCTATGGACAGGAGATTGGTGGTGATCCAGCGCGACTAATATAATTTCTTCTCCGGTGGACATAACATCCAGGTTGGAAACACTCCTTTCCAACAACTATACCAATATGACGGTGGGGCCCATAACACCTCATATACATTCACTCACTCAAATATTCCCTGGATCTCATCCACCTTTACCTAGGAGAAAAAGTTAATGACTGCTGGAAGAGAACGGGATACCTTTTTAAAGTTGACAAGATAATTTCTCAAACATCATACATAATTAGATTAAATCCTGTCGATTTCTAAAACATCAAGGTATTCCGCTCATTGGTCGATGGACCAACTAGTAGGAATCAGTTGATGGTGATTAAGACCAGCTCAATCACTTTAACCTATTAACATTTGCATTTATTATTGAGCTAAAGAACCACAGACTCATAGTTTTAATTTATAATAAAGTTTATCTAAAGGTTTAAAAATGCATAGAAAATCTCAATTTTATTAATCAATTAATACATTTATTATCATTATAAGGAAGAAACTTTAACGAAATTATGCATACACTTTTAGATGGAAAAATAAAGTTCGTCACAGCAGATAAATTGCAGATCACAGCATAGAACTCCCAAAAACTGACTGACTGTCCCGCTAAATAGGCCTCCTCTACAGGTCACCTATACAGGTTTCCCGCACCGTTCCTGTTCCTTGCCAGTCAGATTTAAAACAAAAAGATTAATTATTTTAAAGGAAAATGGCCTACAGAAAAAATAGCAGCGGTTCTCCAGCATCAGCGTCCAGTGCTCAAAAATTATGTATGAATAGCGCTCCTCCTACTTAAGAGTAGGTCCTCTTATACCCTATTACTAGCTTACTAAACAGAAATGTTTCAATCTTTGGGGCGAGATTCACGCTAATTGGTCCATTGGAGGGGTGGCAAACATCTCCTCATTGCCCTCCTTGTTCAAACCAGTTCCGACAAATGTTTATAAATCCGTCCTTTCACACGGTTTTAGGACATTACCAATCCGATTGACAGTTCCTCATTTGTAACTTCTTTTGTATCTTTATTAAAACAGTTCATTGTTAATTCACGGCTGCATCTTCGGTTCCCATGCATTCTCGCTGAATCCCTTTTTGGCACCCATCTTGCTGATAGGTCATGGTGACCTTGATCCCCTTTTCATTCTGGGCTTCTATAAGCAATCACGTGGTATATTTCTGCAGCTTTTCTTCCGCTTGGAAGCCATTTTGCACCTGCGCGTTAAGCTCATCTACCTCAGCAGCCATTTTTACAGCGCGGCCTAGCTGGCCTGAGCGAACTATTATGAAAACAAATACAATAATAGTTAAGAATAAGGAAAATAAACCTTTTCGTTTCCCACCCGTCTTTCTACGTACCCCAATTAGGTGTTACCTAGCAAAAGCGACATATAAAGCTATGTTTACTTACCATCCGCATACTTTTGCCACAAATACAGTTTACTACATAGCACAAATCATGCAATATCACTCTAATTAGTATGCAAACCACTATGTAAATGTTAGGCCACTTTTTACAATTGTAAGTAGGTTAGTTTGTACATAAATTGCAGGTTACCGAAAATGTCTATGAGAAGACGTAAAATATTGATTAATTGTCAAATTAATTAATAACGTTAATTATTAATATTAATATTAGGGGGTTCAAAAATGTCTCATTTACCTTGCTCCATCAGTGGCCAGGGGATACCTACACCACATCAGGGGTGGTTCCTCCCTCAAATGGTGGAAAGAATGTCTGGGATGCACTGTATAGGGAGGAGTGTGTAGGGGAATCACCACGTCTGTCCTGGATGTGAGGGCTGTGAGGGAGTGATGTCTGTGTTGGGGTGTGCGAGAGCTGTGGCTAGTTAATGCTATGCTGAGGACAGGCAGTCATGGGTTTTGGATGTTGAGGCACTTTGCTGGGCGGAGGGGGGGTGGCCTTACACATTGTGGCCAGTGTAACAAATGTTCTGGTCAGGGCATCTGGCTCCTCATCCTCTGTGAGAAGGGCCAGATAGTGTCCATCATCCTTCAATTCAGCAGCCTCCTCTGGTACTTCCTCCTCTTGCGTAGTACTGGCAGCTGAAATTGCTGCTTGCAAGAGTAGTGGATATTCTCCTTCGATTGCCCGTCGCCCACCACTGGTGGAAGGTCCATTGTCCTCATCATCCTCATCACCTGGAAGACAGAGGTTGAAACAGTATAAGTAATTGACCTAGTATAAGATGTGGTGCAACACAAGGGTTGACTCTACTGTACTTTGCATCGACCGATGATGCACATGTGACCTGGTTTGGGTACACCTACACTTGACAGCTCACACCATAGCACTGAGGTGTTGAATGGAGATGTACAATGCAGAAGCAAACTCACCAGCTCCAGCCGCAATTCTGTGTTGCTTTTCGATCCCCCCTGATGTCAACTGCTGACCCTGGCTCCTCATAGGTATAACTGAAGAAGCGGTCTGGATGACTAATATGCAAACAGGCACACATGACACTCACATAACTGAAATAGTATGTATGTAACTTTTTACACACCAACTACAGATGCTATTCAGAAGGGGATTTGGATCTTTGGAATGATTTAGGAATCCATAAAAGGGAAAAACTTTATGGCACGCTTACCTGATGGACAGATGTGATTGGTATTCACTGCTACAGCCAGGATGTCTTGCATACCCCAGGATGGTGTTTTCTGCAGCATTGATGATATCCTGCCAGCAGCTGTTGTCAGACAGACATGTCCATATTTAAGTACACAGGATGATAGCAATGAGTTAGCATGTATATGTCATTGTCATAGACCATTGATATGCTATTTCTGGCCAGAGTGCCGCATGTTTGCCTCCTGAACTTTACATTTGGGCTCCTGCTCACCAGCAGCAATTGCCAGCTACTACCTCCACACAGCACTGACATCAAAGAGATGACACATTAACAGAAAAACGTATATGAGAAGGTAACTGATATTTGAAGGAAGGAGATAATTATGCTGAACGCCTCCGCCTACCTTGGGTAACACTTTCATTGTTAGGCCCATCATTCCTCATGAGTATGATATTGTCTGTTGACAAATCTAAAGGAGTGTACATTATCATGCAGACCAGTTTCACATTTTCACATCAGATCATATCATTGCATTGGAGATTTAATATGTGAAATGTCCAATAGACAGGTAAATTTTGTGGCACATTTGTGCTTCCCTCCCCATGAAGTCACAACGCCCATTTAGAACTGTGAGATCACACATTTGTTATGTTCAATCTTTGTGTGTCCTCTGTTCCCATTATACATGAACAACATCATGGTAGAACTTAGCTGTCAATGGATGATGTCTTGTCCAGCACACATCATATATTATCCTGTCACTTATATATGGGAATACGGTAGGAGAGGAGGCAAGCTGACATACATATTGTGGTAAAGTGTAGAAGTTTGGATCTTTGCCGCACTCACGGGATTTGCGTTGTGCAGTTTAGCCACTTGATATATATATTTCACTTCCTCTACATCCACCTTAGCAGTCCATACACCCCTCCAAAAACAGCACAACCTAACTGGCATCAGTGCAACTCTCACCCACACCAATTTCCATACATTTTGTGCCTTGTAATTTTTCTTGGGAGTGTTAATATCATTGACTTACAATCCTGTAGTGGCTACTCCACTCCATATGACACAATTATAGTCTATTATGTACATACTGCACTCTCTTGATATACATTTAGTGTCATGCTTTCACTAGCCACCATGGTGTGATGTGGTATGCGGAAAAATTGCATTTGTGGGCATATTGTGATGAGGGACAACAGTGATGATGAACACTTACAGCATACTGCGGACATTAAATCCACATTTTATGAGCAGTCAGGTACATCATTCTTGGGTTTACTTACCAGGGTCCGCATCTGCCCAGTGTGTGGTTCCTGACCAGATGTCACAGCCAACCTTGTAGCAGATGTCACTGTGGGGACTGGAATCCTGGATGGCATCAGTGGACCTACAAAGATATGTGCGTTTGCCAGTTAACATTCCAGTTGCCACATGTGATGCACCCGATTTCATAGTTCTGGCACTGTTGATGAGATACATGTAATGGGCCCAATTCACAAAGGTGAACTGAGAAAAAAATCTAACTTTGTGACTTTCGGTATTCACAAAGGACCTTTACTACTCGTAAATGTCCTTTGTGAATACCGAAAGCTGTGAAGTTAGACTTTCGTCTCAGTTTACCTTTGTGAATCGGGCCCAATTTGTCCATCTGTTCTCTGCTGACAATGTAGGCTTTTGGACCCTCTCCTGACCGGTTTTACTTACCAGTTTGTGAGGGTGGTATGGCTTGCTCTGGATGATGTTATTTCATCCCAGAAGATGCAGGGGCCTCTGCTACAGTTGATAACTGAACTCTGTCTGAATGTGTCAATAGAGGAGAACAGAGAAAAGTCAGCAAAGCAAAAATGTACATATGAAACTTCTCAGAAATGTCCTCACTGCATCTACCTGCTAACAGTAATCCTAAGTGCAGCCGCAGCTGGTACAGGTAGGAGCAGTGGAGTGGTGGGGCACTTGGTTGGCATGGCGGGGGGGGGGAAATTAGACAGATGACGGAATAGGGTAAATCAATAAAAAAATTAAAAAAAATCACTCACCTTGTGTTCGGCAATGCATCGAGCGCAAAGTAAGTGCTTTTGATTATTCTTTTTCTTTTATTTTCCCTATTACGTTGTCTGTCGATTTCCCCTCCCCCTGCCTCCTACCCACCACTCTTACCTGCCCCAACCATGGCTGGGTAAGTGGAATGGGCACTTTGTCTATTGCTATTTACCAGTGTTAGGTATATACGCCAGCAGTGCTGGGCCCATGTTTTTGATAGTGGGAATGGGATTTGCCATTTCCATTTCAAAGGTTTGTGGGACTTGAGGTGCAGCGTACAGAAGGAGACACATGAGGCTCTTACTCACTATGCTTTTTCTACATACTTGGGACAACTTCCTTAGTCACAACTGTTGTGCAACGCAGACAGACAATTCATATCCATGTTCTTGTCATCACATTTACCTGGTACCACATTGCGGACATCACTCACAGGCAGCCCATGGAGCATGTGGGGGTGTATGGTGTTGAGGACATCCTCCTCTGGTGTGGTGAGTCGGTGGCGGGGTCTGGATTGTACTCCAGGGAGAATTCTTGCCACATCAATCCTGGCGTACTTCTCCTTCACCCGCCACTTCTCGTCCTGCCACTTCTTCTTTATGTCATTGACAGTGCAGACATCCTCCCCCAATGCTGTGACTGCAGTAGCTAAATGCTGCCATAGGACTGCCTTCTGTGTGCCACTGGTGCTGTAAGGCGGGAAACCATGGAGCCGATTGTGGAGCCTCACAATAAACTCCAAGATCATGGTGGTCTCCTCCTCTGTATAATTTTTCTTCCTCTTGTGTGTAGCATTTTTCTGAAGTAATGTGCAGAGCAGGCAAGCAGGAACTCTATGTGGACAAACCTGGCCCTTGTTTGTGTGCTGCTTTTATATGGTTTGTAGTACAGGTCTTGCAGGTGGTCTCAATTGTCTTCATCTGGTCCAAACGTGGAAGGGTGGATGGTAGTCACTTACACAGGTGTTTAACATTGAAGACAATAACCATCCGGCCCGGGTGCGGAGATTACGGCCCGAGTGCAGAGATTAAGGCCCGAGTGCGGAAATTACGGCTCAAGTGTGGAAATTCCAGCCCGGGTGCGGAGATTCCAGCCCGAGTGCGGAGATTCCTCCCCGAGTGCAGAGATTCCGCCCCGAGTACTGACAATAAGATACAAGTCAGAAATGTCTTCTGTGAATACCAAAAGTCGTAAGTGACTTCTGTGAATACCAAAATTCGTAAAGTTAGACTTTTGGCTCAGATTACCTTTGTGGATCGGTCCCTTAGACTTCTGACTCAGATGAGCTTTGTGTATCGGCCCCAGAGAGCCTAGAGGATCACCATGCTCGTCTGAGAGCTACCCTCCAGCGAGTAGCAGATTGTGACCTTACACTACACAAAAAAGGCTCCTTCTACCAGAACCCGATTGACTTCTTCGGATACGTATTTTTGAGGGAAGGTCTTAAAGTTGATCCAAAGAAGGCAGAGGCAATACGAGCTGCATCCATTCCCCAGAACCCGACAGAATTGCGAAGCTTCCTGGGAATGGCGATTTACTGTGGGAGGTTCCTTCCAAACCTCGGCACCATGGCAGAACCTCTACGGAATCTTACGAAGACTGGAGTGCCATGGATCTGGAGCCTGGAGGCAGACACAGCATTCCGAGCGATCAAAGGAGTTCTCCTTGACAAAGCTACTATGGCATACTTCCACCCTCTGCGGAAAACCGAACTAGTAGTTGATGCCAGCCCTGTGGGCCTCGGAGCAGTGCTCTTGCAAGAAAGCGGCGATAGAGAGTGGACACCAGGAGCATATGCTAGCCGGGCGCTGTCGTCTACTGAAACTCGTTACACCCAAATTGAGCAACAAGCCCTTGCGATAAGGTGGGCCTGCCATCATTTTCACCTCTATATGTGCAGCCATGACTTCCAAGTGGTGACAGACCATAAGCTGCTCATGCCATTATTCACTGGGATTTCTCGCCTTGCCCCTCCAAGGATTGATAGATGGGCTGTACAGTTGCATGTTTTATCAGCCTGGAGCTAACAACCCCGTGGACTATCTGTCCCGGCACCTGGCTACAGATTAAGGCAATCAAAGAGAGGTGGAGGACGAGAACACAAAAGGATTCATACAGATGATAGTGTAAGATGTGTGCCCCAAGGCCATCACTTAAGAAGAAATCTGCGAAGCCTCCAAGGAAGACGTGGGATAATAAAAGCAAAGGAGGCCTTAGCTCAGCGACAGTGGCAGCGATTTCTGGAAGGAGCCAGGGTACTAATGCCGGAGGAGCGAAACAATAGACAGCAACTGTGGCGAATGAACTGAGTGAGAGCCGAGATGTATTACTGCTGAGAGGCCGACAAATAGTCCTACCCAGAAGCCTGTGGAATCGGTTATAGATCTTGCGCATGCAGGGCATCGGGGAACTGCCAAGACCAAAGCTAGGCTATGTTGCAAAGTCTGGTTTCCGCAGATTGATGCCATGGTGGATGAGAAGAAAAGGCAATGTCATTATTGCATGATAACAAGCAGAGAACAACCTCCTGTGCCCATACTGACGGAGGACCCCCAGCCTGTGTCCAAGGTAAAAAATTAGCATAGACTTTGGCAGCTTCCCAGATGGGCGTACCACATGGTTGACTCTTACTCAAAATTCCCAGTAGGGAACTGGTGCCCTCTAAGGCATTCTCACCCGTCCCACCAGTTCTGGAGGAGACCTTCACACTGTTAGGGCTGCCCAAAGAGGTGAGGTCAGAAAATGGACCCCCCCATTCCATGGGCAGGTATTCCAAGACTACATGGCAAGGTTTGTCATCCATCACCAAAGAAACACCCCTCAGTGGCTGAAAGCAAACAGTGAGGTGGAGAGGTTAATGCAAACCCTTAACAGGGCTCTTCGCATTGGGGTTGACCAAAGAGTAGATGTGGAGTGCTGCCTTCACCAATTCCTACGAGCCTATCAGCAGACACGCCACAGCACGACAAACTGTGCCCCGGCGGCGTTACTGGTCAAAAGCCCTCCCCAGGACTTCAGTGCAGCAGATACGGGGTGGCAACCAGCAGAGCTCCATGTTGAAGCAACGCAGAGGAAAAGACAGACAATGAATAACAAAGCAAGTCAGCATCGGAGGGCAAGAGAATTCACCCTTCAGATGGGTGCGAAAGTGGTCATGAAGGATTGCCACTGTGGGTGGAAATGCAGAACCCCCTATGAGCTCGAAGTGTGGGAGTTCGTCAAAATCGATTGTACTATGATCACTGTTCAACTAGGGCTGCGCATGGTGGTAGAAAATGTCTCCTGGTTCAAAGAAGTGGGTGGGGCATGTGGTGCCCAGGAGCGGGGACCCACAGAATACATTGGTGCAGAAGCTGACAACACTTCACCCGACACCTCTACCAGGGGCAGGAACTCAGGATGAGAAAGTCCGGACCCGAATGCTAGTATTACGTCTACTCTGCTATCAGAGGACCGCCAAGAAGCTGCAATTACCCCATTCCAGCCTGGTTTGAAGTGTCAATAATGCGAAACTGGGGCGGAAGAAATAGTCAGAGGACGACGATACAGTCTTCGTCCAAATCCTGCCCCCAGCCAGAGGCTTAAGGACTTTATGTACGTATGAAAGACTGTTGTGTGATATGTTGATGCCCTATCACTAAAATAGGGGAGGGATGTGGAGAGCCACCCGGCCTCCACAATACTTTGTTTTCACTTTTCAATCCGAGGGCTGGTTGTGGTCCGAGGATATAAATAAATCGACTTAAGTCGCTTGTGGCCTTAGCCGATATAAGTGTGTGTCGATACTTTCTGGGTGATCGCAGACCGGGCCTAATGCCTAGGGTCCCGGTCTCCATCCCCACTCGAGCTCCTGCATCATGGCAGCCAGCGCTGCAGGCGGTAAGACTCTCCGGGCCGTGGTGCCTTCTGCGACGACCAATGGAAGCTGAGTCCACTGATGGCCTGCGGCTGGGATGTGTCATCTCTCAGTGCGTGTGTGTGGTCTCCAGCTGGCCCCAGCCACTGCCCTCGCCTGTGCCCTGCTGCCGACGACGTACGAGAGCCAGCGCGGCTCTGTGGTGCCCCACATCACCCGCATCAGAGCCGATCGACGCTGCGCCTGCAGGTCGCGTGCCTCCCTGCCAGGCACTGTGAAGGCATGTGGGGCTCCATCCCTAAAAAGGGGAAGTAACAAGCAAGGCCCTGATTACTGCCCGAGGTGCCTAACGCCTAGTGCCCCGGCCTACAACTCTAACTCTAAGGGCCAGATGTATGAAATTCTTATTTTGCATTTCCAAAATAGCGATTCCAAAGGAATCACTATTTAGGAAATGCAAAATGGTATGTACAGAGTAGGAATCACAAATAGGAAATGCTATGGCATTCCCACCTATGGGCCAAATAGGAAATAGTTTGCATTTCCTAAATTGCAATTTCCTAATAGGAAATTGCAGTTTAGGAAATCTAAACCCAAGGGTGCCTCTGGGCTTAAGGTCCCCCTTGAGCACCCCAAAATTCAGAGAGCACATGTAGGTGCACATATGCCCTAGGGGAATATGTGCACTTCATGTCACAATAAAAAATGCATTTTTTAATTTTGCACATGGGCACCATCGATTTTGAGTCGATGGTACTAGCATTTCCTAAATGCTCAATTCACATTAGGAAATGCTTTGTACATGTGCTTTAGGAATCGCAAATAGGTAATCCCTATTTGCGTTTTCTATATCGCTGTCACAATTTGCGATTTCTACCCGGTAGAAAACGCAAATTGCAACTGGTTTTTGACCTTTGTACATATGGAAAGACTGTTTTGTATTTCTTAACGGGCCGAAATTGCGCTTCAGCCCGTTAAGAAATGCAAAAAGCTTTTTTGCATATGGCCCCTACTCACTCTGTCGCTATGAGGATGCACTTGCTCAAAGACCAGGCACACGTCAAAGCATGCACACAGGAATAGTGTGTGGTATGGCCAGAAATCAAAAACAAGGATTATAGGTACATGCAGTTTGGGCTCGCAGGGCAGGGGACATGACTGTACATCATACAAGGGACTTTCAATCAAAACATGCCTTATAGTACAAAAGAGGAAGCAATTCATAACCACTTTGTTTCTGTGTATCAAATTATTTTCTTCTTTTTTGATGTATATTTATCTGTGTTAGATTTCTGGATCTGTCTAGCTAGCCAAACAACATTTCTTCCTTTAAACAATGACACCTTGATGCCTTTGTTTGGAGCCCTGCTCTGGTGGGTTCCCATGGGCTTTTAATGGTGCCTGGTCAGGCAGACGGTATCTGCTGTAGTAATCTCCCTCTTTCGCTCCCATTTTTACATGCTGCGGAGTGAGGACAAGCACTATATATTTTTACCTCTTTACCCTGTTTATGCAGAAATAAAGATTTTTTAATTGTTTAAATTAATGAGCGCGTCGCGTGGGATGAGCAAGAAGTATAATGAGTTAATTGTTTTATTTCTCAGCAACTGGAATGGCCTGAGAAACGTAAGGAATTGAGGCAACTCCTTTGATTGGGCGGGCATCCAGAAAGAAACAGCAGTGATACCTGCTAGGTCTTGGGGTAATCTGACTGGCATCATCTCTGCTACTCTGTCAGTCTCGACCCTTCAACCTGCTCAGCTTCTGCACGTGCCTGCTGCCTCACTACAGCAGGAACATAAGAGCTCTAAGGGTTAGCCCACCCCTTAGTCTGCCTCTTTAGGTTTCACCTGCACAGCGCTTGCGCTGTGCTTGTGAAATCTACTGGTTTTAATATATCTTAAAAGGGACTTACATCCCACCTTTCCTTTTTATTGTCCCTTATGCTTACCAGTTTACTTCCTTCCGTTTCTATTGGTTGTAGCCTGTCCTCCCTTCTGTGTCTCTCTTATTAGTTTCCTGTGCCCTAATTACTCATTCCCATCTGTGTTTGTGGTTCGATCTTTTTTTGTCTTTTGGTTAACGCTACATACCATTTACTGTTTATATTTTGTTATCTTTCCCCCTAAACTTATATTACTATATTTTACTACTAAACAGGCAGTCACATATGCAGCTACCTTGCAGTTAGAAGGGGCTTGATTTAAATAGTGCAGCAGGTGCAGTGGAACTGTGGCCAAAAGCTCTAGGGACCCCACTAAACAGAGGTTATTGCTATATTTTACTACTAAACAGGCAGTTACCTGTTCTGTTTTTATCTAATTGATAACTTTATTTCGGCATTCATGCCATAAAAGTTTCCACATCATCGCTGGCCAAGCAGCAAAATAGAAAAGATAAATAAATGAAACATATACAATACTCAAGGTCCATCAAATTATCACTCTCATGTCACAGTTAATTAGATTCTACAGTACAAGGCAATAAAAACAACTCTAAAATAGCAGCTATGATAGAGAAATCTTGTACAACTACCAACTGGAAGGTAAAATCTATATCTGTACATTTGTCAGTTATAAAATAAAAGTAATACATCAAAACTTTTGAATTTTCCTCCTGATGCCCCACATATGCCCTAGAAATTTAGCAACAGCACAGGCAAATAAAGGTCTCACATCTGATCTTAATATAAGCAAAGCTAATTCATAATTGCGTGTTCCCAACTGTCTGAAAATTGGTTTTATTCACTTAGCTCGTGGAAGCGCTTATGCTCGACAAGCAAAAGCTACGTGGGCGACAGATTCATTAGCAACATTGCAACCATAGCATAGCAAGTTGACAACAAAATATGATGCCAACTACTAGTACATGTGTTCAAAGGGGGTATACCAACCCTAAACTGGATGTAGAGCTTTCTATCATTCGGTACCTGGAAAATATATAAATAGTATTCCAGTATACTAACCGATTTAAAATCCAGAAACTCGATTGTAAACTGCCAAGAGATGAATTTCTAATCTCAGTTTATACTACCCATTCCCAATACTGTGTTTTCACAAGATCTTTGGAGGGGAATGAGACAAGAACGGTGTTATCACAGGTTTCCCGCAAGCCAATATCAGACAGAAGCTTCTTCACAATACTTATCCAAGCTAGCTTGTTGGACTTATCCAGAATGCTAACTTCCATTAGCGCATTAGCATAGGGAAGCAATTCTGGTGTAGACCTAATTCTCCACCAAAATAACAAAGGGTCTAACTTAGCCTTATCAGCAATATATTTCCTACCCATATCCAAATTGAAGGGATAAAGTGGAGTACTCGGAGGCAAAACCACCAAGCTTGTGTTCGGATCTAGACAGGTCATCTATTTTAGCAAACCCCTACAATTCGGCCCCATAAAGGACAGAATTTGGAGCTTTTGAATCATAAATCTGTAGGGCGGATGCCACTGATTTGCTGGCTGATGTACTATGTTCCTTCAAAAGTGCACCAACGATTTGCTTGTGCTTCAAAGATGTAGTCACATTTGGTTTCCATGGAATACTGTCTGATAATTGTATGCTCAAGTAGTCAAAGTTGTTTACCCTCTCAAGCAAAACCCCACCTGGGGCAGGCCTCCACCTGTGGGACTCATAGGGGTTTATCGTCATGTATTTGGTCTTTGACGTGTTGATCTCAAGTCCTCGCAAATCGCAAACTTTTTCAACTGAATTAGGAACAACTGAAGATGCAACTGGGGTTTTAGACACTAACATTGTGTCGTCTGTGAATAGAAGGGACCCAATTTTTTTGCGCCCTAGCAGGGGAGCATCTGCAGGGTGGAGAGACAAAAATTGAACTACATTGTTCAACTAGAGGGAAAAAAAGAGTAGGTGCCAACACACACCCTTGACGGACTCCCCTGTTGACATTAATTGGATTAGTGAGCTGGCCTTGATCTCCACATCGCACTTTAGTATAATTAGCCTCAGGGAGGCGAATGATTAAAGATAAAATCTCCTTGGGCGTCCTCATTTCATGCAACACATGCCACAACTTGCATCCTGGGACCAGACCGAAAGCTGACTTTAAATCAATAAAGGCAACATACAAGCTTCCTTTGTCAATGACAACAGTTTTTCAAAATAAGAGAAGAAAATGAAACACCTGGTCGATTGTTCCAGTCTTCTGTCTAAAGCCGGCTTGATAATGTGTTAAAATATCATTATCACTTATCCACTCCCAGATCCTAAACAGAAGGGTATGACAAAACACTTTTTGGATTGAATCAATAAGGCTAATGGGCGGGGAAAATGCCAGCCGCCAAGGAAGATAGCCGCTCACTAGAGAGGCTCCCGCTGCCCACCGCCCAAATCCCATCCCATCCCACCCGCCACAATATCCGTGAGCTGATGCGTCCCTGGTTTGTCACTTAGCGCCCGTTGCCTAGCTGTAGCGTCCTGTGGGGCTGGGGGTGCCCGTGAGGTCTGCAGAGCGAGTTGCGAGGTGCAGCCTTCTCGCGAGTGCGGCCGTGGCCTCTGACAGCAGAGCACCCTGTAGCAGCCGACAAGGGCTGGTCAGCCCCAAGGAGACTGGACCGACTGCGACGAGGAGAGCGGAAGTCTGTGATCTCACAGACAGTAGGTGAGAGCGCACAGGCCCCCGGAAAAACTAAAGATAAAATCCGGCTCACGTTTGGGCTCCTGCCAGTGCTAACTGGAATAGTGCCAAGAGACCGGCCGTGGGGATAGACTGGCTGGCGTTTGGCTGCGAGGGCATGGCCTATCTGTGAGAAATCTCCCTGCCCGGCTCCTGGCCTTTAGATGTATTAGCTCCAGGTCCTACAGGGAAAGTGCTCGGCTGTGGCCCCCGCAGTTGCCTGGGACGAGGACCAGGAATAGACAGTGCGTACGCTGATGCCTGCCCAGGAGGGGGCTCTGGCAGCGCCAGTGAGGAGGTGACCTGTATTTCCAGTGGTGGGGAGGGGCCACACCCGAGGTCACAACACATCAGCCCAAACTGACTAAGTAAGCTGCATACCAACACCCCACTGATTCCAGATAGAATGCCTGATTGGGCGCTGGAGACTCCCTTTACATCTGTACCTTTGGCAGGGGGCCAAGGAGGACTGAGACTTGGTGTGATTGCTGACCTTTGGTGGCTCAGTGGGGTTGGGAGATTGGGGGGCTGTTGACCATGCCAGGGGAAACCCGACAGGCCATGTGGAGTAATTGGAACATCCACAGGCAGGTGGCGGTGATTATCCGATGGGTTTGGTACCCTTCCTTTGACCATCTGCCTTTCGCCCCCCGCCCCCGCCGGTCACACAGGATGACGGGTGAAAAGGGAATGCGCAGTTCCCACAAAACCAAGCTAGATAAGTTCACAATCCATAAAAGCCAGGACGTTGAGGAAAGCTCTCAGGTCCCACTGCAGTCCCTCACTCAGCCAACACCTGAGAAGGAAGACATGACCTTGCACGACATCATGGCAGCCATAAATGGAGTGCGTGCTTCACTGGAGATGCGGATAGACAAGTTAGTGAACTGCAAGCCACGAGTAAATCCTAGAGGCCAAACTCAACAATTTTGAGGGCAGGTCAAGACACAACAACGTACAAATTATTGGGGTCCCTGAACGAGCAGAGGGACTCGCAGTGGACCT
Organism: Calotriton arnoldi; assembly: GCA_963921515.1. Classification (NCBI taxonomy): domain Eukaryota; kingdom Metazoa; phylum Chordata; class Amphibia; order Caudata; family Salamandridae; genus Calotriton; species Calotriton arnoldi. Next base: position 1,170,238 of record CAWUFW010006012.1, read on the forward strand.
ATTTGTGGAGGACCTGGTCCAAAAAAAATTGCAGCCTCGTGGCCTCTTCCAATATTTTTCTGCTGAAAGGGCGCACCGAGTACCGGGTGGAAGACCAACGCCTGGGCCCACCTCCAAGGCCAATCCTGGCCTGCATATTTCACGATCGAGATGTCATAATGCAGACGATCTGCAGTGCCCCACCAGTGACATATAAAAATAGTGAAATCACTTTCATCCTGGACTTTACGGTAAAAGTCTAAAGACAAAGTTTTCTTGAAGTTAAAAAGAGCTTTGAGGGAAAGGGAAGTGAAGTACTCCATGCTCTTTCCGGCAAAGCTATGGGTTGAAGCCGAAAGGAAGGCCTGGTTCTTCTTGACTCCTGACAAAGCCTGGGAGTGGCTGGACAGATGACAAGTGGTGGGGGGCTCCAGCCCTAGAGCACCGAGAAACAGGCAGATAAGGAGACCAGTGAATGGACAGATTGAGAAGACTTTCTGTTTTCATATCCTTTGTGTTATAGCATATATATTGAGATAGCAGCAGCTTTAAAGGTCCTGATGAAAGCCTTGCCTACTATTAGGTGGATGGCTGAAACATGTTGACCACTATTTTCTACTTTACCTTTGCGGTTTAAATTCATACCGCGGGTACACGCTTTTTAATCCTGGCAAAGGACGTATCTGAATAAAGCAACTGGTTTGCGTTCTCTAGTCAGTTTTAAACTTCACTATTTGCACATTCACGCATTTTTTGTTGCGCTGCGCCTTCATTCATACAGCTGTCTCTTCATTTGTGGATTTATAATATCCTACTAAAACATCCCTGAGCTCCTCCCTCTCAGAGAGAGAGTTGTAGCCCTCAGAGGAACTAGGTTTTTCCTCTGGGAGGAGAATCCCAAATGATGAAGCATGTCACCTTTGGTGAGTGAGGGATTTCGTCCTAAAAGGGAAGTGCCCACAGATAGTTCTGTGGCACTAGTTATTAGGTTCTGTACTTTATATTTTCATGCTTTCAAATCATATAGTGATTTATCACACTTTGCTTGATCTCTGTTTTTTATAGACCCAGGGGTTTTATATTGTGTTGTACATCAGACTCCACCACCAACCTCCTGCTTCCTCCCTGCGAGGACTGCTATCTGCTGATGAGGCTCCTGTGAGTTCCAGGGCCTCTAGTTTGCTTCAGAGAAAAGAGTGCTGGAAATCGACGCTAACGCACCTTTGCGAGCCACTGCAGCCGAGAGCGCTGGAAAAATCATCGCGCTGCTGCCGCTGAGTGCTCGCAACACGAAACCATCGCTAACGCCTCTTTGCGAGCCGCTGCAGCCGAGACGCGCTGGAAAAATCATCGCGCTGCTGTCACCGAGCGCTCGCAACCCCTAAAGAAATCATCGCTTCAAGACATCGCATTGCGGACGCCGTGCGTCCGCCATTTTGATCGCATCGCACCGAATTTCGTCGCTCCCTCGCGGAGCGTCTTGTCTTCGCATCGCAACACGATCGCACAGCGCAACAGGATCGTCGCATCGACTTCTCCCTCGCGGCAAGAAAGTCATCGCATCGGCGGCCTAGCGTGCAGAAGTTGGTCGCATCGTCTCCGCACGCATCACGCAGATCGGCGCATCATCCTCCCTTGCGGCAAGGATTTCAACGCATCGCCGGCCTCGCGTGCCGAGAATCATCGCTACAGCTTGTTTGCGACATTTTGTTGGTTTTGCTACTAAACCCAGGTACTTTGTGAGAGAAAGGGTCGCAGAGACCACTGCTTTGAATTTGAACCTTATTTTTGCAACCTTTGAACTATTTTTTGACAGTCCTTCAACAGCAATCCTATTTTTGACAGTATTGTGGCTTTTACAGTTATTGGTCTTGTGATAAGTCTATATATATATATAAAGATACTTATTTTTTATAACTACTTGTGTGGTGTCCCTTTGTAGTGTGCCTCACTGTGTTACTGTATATGGTCATAAATGCTTAACACACTGCCTCTGAGATAAGCCTACCTGCTCGTGCTACGTTACCACAGGGTTGAGCAGGGGTATTAAAGAGGGTAGCCCTCTCACTCTGACTTAGGAAGAAGGGTCCCTACTTGGACAGTGGCCAGCCATTGCCAACTAGAGACCCCCATTTCTAACATTGGTGGTCAGCGGTGAGGATCTGGACTTGCATTTATGATCGCATACAGTAATTATAGTGTACACTACTAGTGAGTGCAGACCATAACGTACCGCATACATTTTTGAGAGTTTTTGGATCCTATATTGTGATTGATATTGCCGGTGATTTTTTACCCGCATACATTTTTTGACAGTTTTTTTGGATCCTATATTGTGATTGATATTGCCGGTGATTTTTTACCCGCATACATTTTCTTGAGAAGTTTTCTTCTATCTTTTATTGATATTGCCAGTTATTGCTACAATGGGCAAGCCCAGATCCAATGCCTCGGAGGATCTCTCCTGGGAAGAAGAGAAATTAGAAACCTACAATGCCAAGCAGCTCAAATATTTTTGCAAGCAATTCACAGTCCCTATCACAGGCCTCACTAGAAGGGAGGAGTATTACAAGGCACTGAAGGCCTGGTTAGAAGCCAGGGATGCCCCTAAGGATGTGGGAGAGCTTGTGGAGGGGGGAGAGAATGCAGGAGAGCAGCAGGGCGAAGTAGTAGACTTAGTAGGAGATAAAGCAATTTCCAGCCCGGGCACTAGTGTGTCCGCTAAGGGTCTGTCCCCAGAAGAGATGGAGGACAGGGAGAGAGATAGGCGGCATAATATGGAGATGGCTAAGCTTAAAATGGATGGTCACCGGGACCTAGAGAACAAGAAGTTAGAAATTGAGATTATGAAAATGAAACTTGAGCATGAGAGAGTATTGAGGGAGTTGGAGATTAAAGCTAAGAGTATGGAGATCTCCTCCTCTGGTGGCAGCATACCTGTAGTACATCCTGAGAGTAGGGTGTATATACCCAAGGAGGTTATTAAAGATTTCCACAAAAGTGAAGATATTGGGCAATGGTTTGCCGCTTATGAATTAGCCATGGTGTCCCACCGGGTCCCTGAGAAGGATTGGGAAGCGGGGTTGTGGGGACGCTTTGTAAGTGAGGGGAGGGATACCTTGTTGGACCTGCCCCCAGAAAGTAGGATGGTTTATGCCCACATGAAGGAAGCTTTGATGACCCGCTATGGTTTGACCCCTGAGATGTATAGGCAGAGGTTTAGGATCTGCAAGAAGCTAGAGGGTACCACGTGGGTTGAATATGTGTCTTTTTTGCAGAGCAATGGAACGCTGGGTAAAGGTAGCAAAGTAGAAACTTTTGCGCAGCTTTATGATTTGATTGCATGGGAGCATTTATCTAGTAATTGTTTTCCTGAGCTACGCCAGCACCTGATTGATTGCAAGCTGACTAACCCTAGAAAGCTTGCTGAGGAGGCGGACCGCTGGGTGAGCACCCGGGTTCGCAAGGGTCCAGTGGGAGACTTTGCCAAAGGTGGGCAGGGTCCCCAGCAGAGGAGTGGGGGGACAAGGGTCAACAGAGGGAGTTCCACCGAGGGCCCCAAAGTAATCCCCAAGGGAACCAAGCAGTGGTGTCCCAGCCCCCCAAGAAAGGAGGCCCGTGCCCCCAACAGGTAGGCCTGTTCCCAGGGGGCCCCCCACTTGTTACAACTGTGGTCAAGTGGGCCACAGATACTTTGATCCCCAGTGCCCCCAACGGGGGGCCAGTGCACCACCCCATGCACCACCCTGCCAGATTGCTAGTGTAGCCCTGGGAGAGGAGGAGATGGGTGCCCAAGAGGGGTGGGATCCCGTAGAGTTGACCCTTGTCTCATTAGGGGACTTTGAGATGGTCCCCAAGCCTGCACTGCCTGCTAACACTAAAAAGTACAGGCAGTGGGAGACCATCAATGGCCATAGAGTGGAGGCTCTAAGAGACACAGGAGCCAGTGTAACTGCTGTCAGCTCCCGGTGGGTGTCCAAAGAGCAGGTTGTCCCCCATGCATTCTACCCAGTAGTGTCCGCCGACAACTCAGAGAGCCAATGTGAGGTGGCTCAGGTTCCCTTTGAGTGGGGGGGGTCTCAGGAACTCTTCAGGTGGCTGTGAGGCCCGCCATGCCTGTAGACTGTCTGCTGGGCAATGATTTAGAGAACTCCCCGTGGGCTACGGTGGAGAGGAAGGCTCACTTAGAGATGTTGGGTCTGCCTGAGTGGGCGTGTGCTACCACTCGGTCCATGGCAGCCAAGGAGGGTGTTGAGAAGGACCTGGAGCCTGAGAGTGTTGCCCAGATCCCTGCCTTAGAGAGAAGGGGCAGGGGTGCAGGAAGCCGGCCCCCTTCGTTCCCACGGCCCAGGAAGGAGCAGACCCTGAAGGGGATGCCCTGGAACCTACCGGGGAGCAGATCGCCGAACTGGGGGAGCTGCCTGAGCTGACCCATTGGCAGCAGGAAGGGGGACCCACCAGGGAGGAATTTTGTGAGCAACAGAGAGTTTGCCCCTCTCTTGAGGGTATGCGGCGCCAGGCTGCAGCCCAGGCAGAAGGTGACATGTCTGGTTCACATTTGATTTATTGGGAGAACAGTCTCCTGTATAGCGAGCCTAAGGCTGCTGAGCCGGGGTCAGCCCGTGTGCTGGTGGTACCCGAGTGCTTCAGAGCCTTCCTACTGGGGTTGGCTCATGATATTCCATTGGCAGGACATCTGGGGCAGACCAAGACCTTTGAGAGGCTGGCAACCCACTTTTATTGGCCCCAGATGCACAAGAGTTCAGACACTCATTGCAGGACCTGTGAGACTTGCCAGGCAAGTGGGAAGAGTGGGGGGAAGATCAAGGCCCCACTCCAGCCCTTTCCAGTTGTGAGTACCCCATTCGAGCGAGTGGGCATTGACATTGTGGGGCCTCTGGATCCCAAGACAGCCATGGGCAACAGGTTCATCCTGGTCTTGGTGGACCATGCCACCCGGTACCCTGAAGCCATCCCGCTCAGGACAGTGACGGCCCCCGTGGTGGGACGTGCACTGATGGGGATTTTCTCCCGTGTGGGATTCCCCAGAGAGGTGGTGTCTGACAGGGGGACCAACTTCATCTCCCAGTACATGAAGTCTCTGTGGAAGGAGTGTGGGGTAACTTATAAGTTCACCACTCCTTACCACCACCAAGGTAATGGTCTGGTTGAAAGGTTCAACCGGACCTTGAAGGGCATGATCATGGGCCTAGAAGAGCCCCTGAGGCTTAAGTGGGACGTCCTCTTGCCATGCCTGTTGTTTGCCTACCGTGAGGTGCCACAGAAGTCCTTAGGGTTCAGTCCCTTTGAACTCCTCTATGGCCATCCGGTTAGAGGACCTCTGAGTCTGGTCAAGGAAGGCTGGGAGCAATCTCTCAGGAAACCTCCCCAAGATGTATTTAGCTACATGTTGGCCTTCAGGAACCAGACTTGGCGTTTCAGAAAGATTGCTGAGGCAAATCTGGAAGCCAGCCAGGAGGAAATGAAACGTTGGCACGACCAGAATGCCACTCTGGTCGAATTTCAACCTGGTCAGAAGGTTTGGGTACTGGCCCCAGTGGAGCCTTGTGCGCTCCAAGATAAGTGTACCGGTCCATTTGAGGTGGTGGAGCGCAAAAGTCCAGTTACCTACTTGGTGGACTTTCAGTCTCCCAGGAACCCCTTGCGGGTCCTGCATGTGAACCGCCTGAAGCCCCACTTTGAGAGGTCTGAAGTGGGCATGCTTCTTGCCACAGATGATGGGATGGAGGAGGAGAGTGAGCCTCTCCCTGACCTCCTGTGTGCAGGAGAGAAGGATGGGTCAGTGGAGGGTGTGATCCTCTCCACCACACTGACCCCTGAGCAGCAGAGAGATTGTCACCAACTGTTGTGGCAATTTTCTGATTTGTTTCCCTGGTACCTGGTGTCACTGATTGGTGTGTCCATGAGGTGGATACCGGGGACAGTCCTCCTGTCAAGCACAAGGCTTACAGAGTGACTGACAGGGTCAGGGCTTGCATTAAGGAGGAGGTCTCCAAAATGTTTGCCCTAGGGGTGATTGAGTCCTCTAGCAGCCCCTGGTCCAGCCCCGTGGTCTTGGTACCAAAAGCTGCGACGCCTGGTGCCACTCCTGAACTTAGGTTCTGTGTGGACTACCGAGGTCTCAATTCGGTCACGAAGACCGATGCGCACCCCATCCCCAGAGCTGATGAGCTCATAGATCGGTTAGGGGCTGCCCGGTACCTCAGCACGTTTGATCTGACGTCTGGGTACTGGCAGATCGCCTTAACTGATGGGGCAAAGGAGAGGTCAGCATTCTCCACACCAGATGGGCACTACCAGTTCCGTGTGATGCCCTTTGGGATGAAGAATGCCCCTGCCACCTTTCAGAGGTTGGTCAACCAGGTGTTGGTTGGGCTGGAGGATTTCAGTGCCGCCTACCTGGATGACATTCAAGTGTTTAGTTCCTCCTGGGAGGACCACTTGCGCCACCTCTGGGAAGTGTTGATGGCGCTGCGCAGAGCAGGCCTCACAATCAAGGCCAGTAAGTGCCAGATTGGGCAGGGTTCTGTGGTGTACTTGGGACACCAGGTGGGGAGCGGCCAGGTGGCGCCCCTGCAGCCCAAGATTGAAACCATCCTGGCTTGGGAGCCCCCAAGGACCCAGACCCAGGTGAGGGCCTTCTGAGGACTCACGGGTTACTACAGGAGGTTTGTCAAGGGGTATGGCAACATTGTTGCACCCTTGACTGAGCTGACTTCCAAGAAGCGGCCAAGGATTGTGAACTGGACTGACACCTGTCAGAAAGCCTTTGATGCCCTCAAAACTGCCATGTGTACAGCACCCGTACTCCAGGCGCCCAATTTTTCTAAGGAATTTTTTGTCCAGACAGACGCTTCAGAGCATGGGGTGGGGGCCGTTCTGTCACAGATAAATGAGGAGGGACTAGACCAACCTGTAGCCTTCATCAATAGGAGGTTACTTCCACGGGAACAGAGGTGGAGTGCAATTGAGCATGAGGCATTTGCTGTGGTCTGGGCACTGAAGAAGCTGAGGCCATACCTGTTTGGGACTCACTTCCGGGTTCAGACAGACCACAGGCCCCTCAGATGGTTGATGCAGATGAGGGGTGAGAATCCCAAGTTGTTGAGGTGGTCCATTTCCCTACAGGGTATGGACTTCACGGTGGAACACCGCCCTGGTACAGAACACGCCAATGCTGATGGTCTGTCCAGATTTTTCCGCCTTAGTGATGAGAACTTCCAAGGGGATGGGTAGTTCTCCCCACATTTCAGCTGGAGGGGACACGTGTTAGACCTGGCACCATTGGCGTGGGTCTCCCTTCCATTTTTCGCTGTTGTCTCCTCTGTTTTTGCTGGTGTTAGATGCTCTGGGCGCTGTGCCACTGCCATTCAGTGCCACAGCGCGAATGCTCCCTGTGTAAATATGTCTATGCGAATTGGTGTATCCCTGATTGGCTTATTTGGTTTACCCATTAGTCCCTAGTAGTGTGGTCTGTGTGTGCCCAGGGCTGGTAAACCAAATGCTGTTGGTGGGCCTGAGGCACTGATTTGTGCCACCCACAGAAGCAGCTTGTAAAGTGTGTCTCAGACCTGCCACTGCAGTGTCTGTGTGCAGTCCAGAACTGCCATCTTGGCTGTGAAGTGCACCCACTTCCCAGCCCCTGAACCTTCCCTTGGCATCATGTAAGTCACCCCTATGGTAGGGTGCATTGTATGTGTAAGGTAGGACATGCCTTGGTGTGTGTGGCATGTCCTGGTAGTGAATTACACCCAATTTCGTTTTCACTACTGTAAGGCTACCTGTTCCTCATAGGCTAGAATGGGCAGTTTGACTATTACATCCTATAGTCCTAACTGACCCCAGGAACATGGTAGAAAAACGGATCCTTCGTTGGGTCTCCTGCGTCCTCCTTCCTTCTTCGTCGAGTCTCCAGCTCCGGCGTCTTGCTTCCTTTCGTCGAGTCTCCAGCTCGCGGCGTCCTGCTCATCTTCTTGGCTCTCCTGGCTCATTCCCGGGTCGCTCCTCACGTTACTCCATGGTTTGACCCCAGCTCCAATGTGACTGCATCACAGATGAAACTCCTAAAAAGGGAAAAGCAACAAGAAAGCTGCATTACTCCTTTACGACAAAAACGAACCGTCCACTCGAACAACTTATCAGCCGCCTATCTGTACCTTGAGGGGGACTCCAAGTCCCAGAGAGCCCAGCTGCAAGCGCCTGGAGGCGCTGTCATCACTGCTGTGCGCCCAGGGGGGCTTATCTACCGATTCGCGGGAGCCGCATCGCCGCCTATCTGTACCTTGAGGGGGACTCCAAGTCCCAGAGAGCCCAGCTGCAAGCGCCTGGAGGCGCTGTCATCACTGCTGTGCGCCCAGGGGGCTTATCTACCGATTCGCGGGAGCCGCATCGCCGCCTATCTGTACCTTGAGGGGGACTCCAAGTCCCAGAGAGCCCAGCTGCAAGCGCCTGGAGGCGCTGTCATCACTGCTGTGCGCCCAGGGGGCTTATCTACCGATTCGCGGGAGCCGCATCGCCGCCTATCTGTACCTTGAGGGGGACTCCAAGTCCCAGAGAGCCCAGCTGCAAGCGCCTGGAGGCGCTGTCATCACTGCTGTGCGCCCAGGGGGGCTTATCTAACGACTCGCGGCACCCGCTTCGCGGGACGCGCGCGGGCGCGCGCCGGGCGAAGCCCGGGCCAAGGGCGGGCCCGTCCTTGCCCGTCATCGCCAGGAAGAGCCAGGGCAGGGCTTCCTCCCTTGGTTCTTCTACTTTTGAGCCCTCAGTGGAACTTTCCAGGACTCGTGGACGCTAGTTGTTCCAAATACTGTGAGTTTTATACGCATAGATATTGCATAGGTGGTATATTGTATTTTTACTCAGGGTACACTTGGATATATTGGCCAATCAAAAACGTATTTCAATACCTGAGTATTTGGTTCTCTGTTTTAATGGGGAAAAGGAAACTAACTGCGAGTGCTAACAAGGAGGGTAGGTCACCCGAGGGGCGCAGAAAAATTAGGAAAGCCAAAATTGCGCGTAAATCGGCTGCCCAAAATTGTGTTTTAGATCGTATAGATGAATTATTGGTAGAATGTCATGATATTTTAGTTCCTCCTACCAGCATCGCTGCTAATACATTAAAGTTAAGGGAACAGCATTCCACTATCTATTCAGATATAGAGCCTAGCCCTGTTACCAAAACAAAGCGAATTCCATCTATATTTACTAAGCGCACAACACAAAGCTCCGCCCCCAAGGTCTCTAAGCCTCTTGAGCATATCATCGATACGCAGTCTGTAACTGAGGAGCATGGAAGGGTGACAGGATCTTCCCCCCTTCCTACTCTTGAGTCAGATAATTATATCGATAACAGCAGGAATGACATGCACACAACTGTTAATATTTCACTATCTAATCGATTTTCGCCACTTCAAGACCAGACAGAATTATTGGCGGAACGACAGGATGCAGTGTTGGAAGTTAATCCACAGCGTAGTACGGACGTTATAGATTCATATAGTATGAATGAGATCCCTGGGGAGACTGGGGAGCTTTCCCGAGTACAGCATCCTACGGAAGAGAATCACACTTGCAAGCTTATTGCTGAACTAAGGGATGAAATTAACTCGCTTAAAACACTAATTTTAGTACTTTCAAACCAAGTGAAATGCTTGATAACAAGCGAACAACCGATTGTAAAACCTAGTGTTTTGCTCCCTAGTTCTTTAATGGTTCATGTCCCTGCCAAAGAAAATGATTCCTCTGCAGGGCTTATGAGAAATCCAGTTCCCCTAATGTCCATTCAAACATGCCGCCCATTAGTACATAGAAATATAAGTCCTCCCAGACTAAAGCAGACGGTGAATAGAGATTATAGTACTCCATGGCAGACTCAGGATCATGGTTCCAACAAGAGCTCTAAGAGTATTTTTTTGACTAATGTGCCCAAAGTTTTATTGGTAGGTAGACAAGAGGACCAACATTCACTACTCAATAAATCAATCCACTGGATTAGAAAAGTAAGAGGGTGTAGATCTATCATTAGAGACGATATTCTTTGGGCTAAACGAATATCAAATGGTGCCTCCCCCACAGATTTTATTGAACTCCACTTAAGTGATGAAAATTTAGCCCACTGTTTAATTGCTCTAGAAGCAAGAACTTGCTCTCCAATAACCACAAATATCCAGATGAAATATAGTCCCTCTGCTTTAGCACAGCCATCCATAAATAGAAGAGTTAGTGTCTTGAAGGGGTCTGATTCATCCTTAGCTCAGAATGACTGACTGAGGCGTCATGACACTACACCCTGCAAATACTCTAGCCCTCATGACATAAACATTGATCAGGCTCCGGAGATATCCCAACCAGAAGGCTCAACAATTGCTTCTTTGGCCATAATGCCATTTCGTTGTTCTGAGCCTTTCAATTCACTGCACTCTAGTGTGGAAAAAGAAACTATATCAAGGTTTGATCAGCAAACCATCTCCCGAGTCTCACAGATGAGTAGACCATTAGAGAGGTGCCATCATATCATTCCCCGAGAATTAGATGATACAAATTCAACACTCCGTATATTGACGTGGAATGTGGCTGGAATAAAATCTAAGATGCAACTCCCCCACTGGATTGAATATATTACCCAATTTGATGTATGTATTTTACAAGAAACTTGGGCCACTACTCCGACTTACATCCCTGGGTATGTTACTTTACATCGATCGGCTGTTACCGACAGACCAGGAAGACCAGCGGGAGGGTTATTGATCTGGATTAGGATTGATCTGTTATGTTCAATAAGAGAGATTAAAATTAATGATCCCAATATACTCACAACTAGCCTTAGGGGTAGAAATGGTAGGATGGTGGACATCTTTAATGTTTATGCCCGCGGGACCAAGGCAGGCACATGCTCACCAACTCTTTATGTATTAGAAAACACCCTTGAAGAGAGGGAGATATCAACACCCCTGATAGTTGCAGGAGATTTCAATTGTACGTACGAACCATTATGCATAATAGATGTATCTAATAGTGACCAGGTAGAGGCATATTGGCATGTTCCCCCCCTTGATTTACCCCCAATAAGAAAATGGACACAAACTGCCCTGCAGCTTCAGGCCATATCCCTTGGTTATGGACTTAGGGCAGCAAATGGCCGTACAAACTCCGACAAGATGGGAGCCAATACCTTCAATAGAACATCTAACATGAGTCGTATTGACTATGTTTTGATAGATATCAGGCTATGGCCAGAAGTACTGGATATGGTGGTTGGAGAATCAATTGACAGTGACCATAATCCACTTGAGCTTTCCATGACCTCCTTCTGGAGTAAAACTAGTGTTATTTCAGAGATAAAGCTCTCGTCTAAGGATTTATACCCCACAAATGACAATAGACGATTAAAATGGGCACGGGTGGCATTGGATACTGACAAGATTGAAGCTATAAATTTAACTTTACAAGAAAATATTGATAGGCTTTATAATAGAGCCCATCAGCAGGACGAGCTTAAAGTGGTCACAGATATACACTCATCTTTTTTTTCACAGTTAGCTTCCCATTTTATTTGTACGAGATCTCATCGTAGGAAGACGTCTGCTAACTCGCATTATTCCTGGTTTAACAAAAAATGTAAGGAGGCACGGTCACTTCTGGCAGCTGAGATTAGAGCCAAAAACTATACTAATATAAGTTCAGCTAGAAGAGCGTATAAGAAAGTTCAGAGGGAAGCCAAAAGGGACCATGTGGAGGATCGCTGGCAACAGATTAATGCCGCTTGTAAACTGAAAGATCAAAAGCAATTTTGGCTTCTTGTAACAAGGGGTGACACTGAGAGACCGAGTTCTCCCTCTAATAATATCACAGCGGCAGCCTGGTTTGACCACTTTTCCGGAATTTATTCTGGAACTGGAGTATCCACTCCTGGAGGTACTTCTTTAGACTTAACCAACTTACAGTCTAACGGTAATTTTTTCTCCGAAGCAGATATTACTGAAAGTATAAGCTCTATACTCAAAAACAAAGCATCAGGCCCAGATGGAATACCTGGTGATGTTTTTCTGGCTGATATTCCTAAATGGTCTAATTATATGTGGTTATTAGCCAATGGCATAGCTGCTGGGGCTCCTTTACCCCCTTCTTGGCAAGGAGCTGAGGTCATCCCGGTTTACAAGAAGGGGGATCGATCGCTGCCCTCAAACTATAGACCGATAAGTTTGATAGATGGGGCACAGAAAGTTTTTCTCGTGCCCTGCTTATTAAAATTACTGATTGGATGGAAGGGAATGGTATATTATCCCCCTTCCAAGCAGGGTTCAGGAAAAAAGTTAGCACTATCGATCAGGTTTTTCGTTTTACCCTTTTGGCCTGGAAGTCTGTGATTTTGGAACAGGGTAGTCTTTATACTGCTTTTATTGATCTGAGGTCAGCCTTTGATCTGATTCCAAGGGCTACACTTTGGCAAGTTTTACATGATCAGGGGCTCCCTCACAATATTTTGGCACTTCTTATACGCCTTCACGAGGGAAATTATGCTAAAGTACGTTGGGGAGACCAAATGCAATTGACAGACCCAATAAAGGTTGTAAGAGGGGTGAGGCAGGGCTGCGTTCTAGCCCCCACCTTATTTTCACTCTTTGTAAATGGGGTGGTGAATTATTTAGCGGAAGCCCATGCGGATGCCCCTTCATTGGGGAGCGATAAAATAAGCACATTGCTATTTGCGGACGACACGCTTTTAGTTTCTAAAACCCCAAGTGGCCTTCAACTGCTATTAGATCGCTTCATGTCTTTCTGTGAGATGAGAGGATTAGAAGTAAATACCTCAAAGACTAAACTTTTGTTAATGAACCCCCATAAATCGTTTAAAGGGAAACTATTATTGGGGGGCATTCCGCTGGAAAGGGTCGATTCCATTGTATATCTTGGTATAACCCTCACAGAAAAAATTGATTGGAAACAACATATTTCGAAGCAAATTCTACAGCAGAGGAAGACATCAGGGGCTATAATCTTAGAACATAGGTCATCACAAACTAGACCGATTGCAGCACCGCTACAGATCTATGACCAGAAGGTGGTTGGCTCGGCTCTCTATGGGGCCGAAATCTGGGGATTTGATAATTTGGAGGGCTTGCTTCTTACAGAGAACAAATTCCTAAGATCACTTTGCTCAATCCCCCAGAGTACCCCGCTCACTCCCTTGCGACTAGATTTGGGCAGAACTACAATAATGGATAAAGCGAGACTTCGACCTCTTCTCTTTTGGCTCCGCATTAAAAAAACACCTGAGCTTGTTCATTATGCGATTGCTACTGAGGTGGTTCTTAAGTTGGATCGTTTTAAAAAAATTGGTTGGTTCTGTAACATCAAAAAATTGCTTTTGGAAATAGGCCTGGGAAACCTTTGGGAAGAAAAGGACTCTAGCTTACTGCCTAGTAGAGAGTGGGTCAAGTCCTACTATTGGAAATGGGTGGCAGAGAGAACAGTCACACAAGTGAAAGGAGGTCGACTCACGACAGAATTTATGGAGTTTAAGATGGTTGGTGTGTACGAGCCCTATATGGACTTCATCACTGTCCCGCAAGAGAGGAAGTTATTTATCCAATTTAGATTTGGATGTCTTCCCTTAAACTCCTTTACTGTGTCGTGGAATAGGGGCTCCCAAGTTAAATCATCCAACTGTCCATGTTGCCCCGAGATAGAGGAGACGACTAAGCACATTCTCTTTATATGCCCTCTGTATAAAAATCCAAGATCTAAATGGTTAGCCCCTGCTTGTAGACAACTAGGAACCCGTAGTCATTTAGAGGCCCTACGTATCCTCAGGACAGATACAAGGCCACAAATAGTATGTGCAATGGCCAAATTCCTGGGGAGGTTTTGGTTCATTAGGAGGAAGATGCTAAAATGAACTGAGTATACCATTAGATTAAGTATCATTCCTCACAAAGTATCCAGTCTACACTTGATGTTTTATGATCATGTTACTATATGCCTCATGTTTAAATTACAGAAAACTGTGCAATATTGTATTTCTGCTAATTATGCACTAGCACTTTATGTACTTTCTATGTGTTTTTAGCTTGTTTGGTTTTATCATCTTGGAAGCTAGTTCCTTTTAATTTGTTTTTTAGATTTTAATGGCTCGGGTTTTAATACATTTTGTCACTGTATAAATAATGTCATCTATATTGGCTTACAATTTTCAGTATGAAAATCTTGTTCTAACTACTATACTTCTGTACGCCTATGCACTTTGATGGTCTTAACGACCGAATAAAGTTTTATGATGATGATGAATTTAGTATGCCTGAGCTCAGAATATTAAAATACATCTTTTAGTGAAGTTTATTTTTATATTCTGTGTTTGAAAATACCACTTTTAGAAAGTAGGTATTTTCTTGCCTAAGCCTTCCAGTGTGCTCTGCTGTTATGTGTATTGGCTGTCTGGTTTTGGAGGGGCAGGGCAGGGCAGGCTGAGTCAGACCTGGGTTGAATAGAGAGATCTGCATTTAGAGTATGGGGAGGGGTGGCTCCTTGACATGAATAGGGCTGTGCCTGGCAAGGTGAATGCTGGCTCCACCTCCTACTGTGTGTCTGATAGCAGACCCCCTCTTTCTGAAAGGAAGGATGCAGCCTGGTAAACAAAGTGCTCCAGGACTGACCAGAACTTGTTCTGGCTAGGCTCAGTGACTTGTAGCTTCTGAGAACAAAGACTTTTGGGGTATAAATATCTGTGCTCAAACCCCTACAATTTGTATTGCCCCTGGATCTGAAGAGGAAACTCTGTCCGTGCCACTGGAGGAATCTGCAGGAAGTGACTGTCCTTGTGCTGGTGTGTTTTTCTTGCACTGGCCTGCAGCAGTGACCACTGGACCTTGAAGAAGAGAGAAAAGGACTTTTGAGAGAACTTTTATTTTTGTTACAGCAATTACCCAAGGGCTAGGAAAAGAGCTAGCCTCCTGCTGGAGTCTCAGGCACATCAGACTCCACCACCAACCTCCTGCTTCCTCCCTGCGAGGACTGCTATCTGCTGATGAGGCTCCTGTGAGTTCCAGGGCCTCTAGTTTGCTTCAGAGAAAAGAGTGCTGGAAATCGACGCTAACGCACCTTTGCGAGCCGCTGCAGCCGAGAGCGCTGGAAAAATCATCGCGCTGCTGCCGCTGAGTGCTCGCAACACGAAACCATCGCTAACGCCTCTTTGTGAGCCGCTGCAGCCGAGACGCGCTGGAAAAATCATCGCGCTGTCACCGAGCGCTCGCAACCCCTAAAGAAATCATCGCTTCAAGACATCGCATTGCGGATGCCGTGCGTCCACCATTTTGATTGCATCGCACCGAATTTCGTCGCTCCCTCGCGGAGCGTCTTGTCTTCGCATTGCAACACGATCGCACAGCGCAACAGGATCGTCGCATCGACTTCTCCCTCGCGGCAAGAAAGTCATCGCATCGGCGGCCTAGCGTGCAGAAGTTGGTCGCATCGTCTCCGCACGCAGATCGGCGCATCATCCTCCCTTGCGGCAAGGATTTCAACGCATCGCCGGCCTCGCGTGCCGAGAATCATCGCTACAGCTTGTTTGCGACATTTTGTTGGTTTTGCTACTAAACCCAGGTACTTTGTGAGAGAAAGGGTCGCAGAGACCACTGCTTTGAATTTGAACCTTATTTTTGCAACTTTTGAACTATTTTTTGACAGTCCTTCAACAGCAATCCTATTTTTGACAGTATTGTGGCTTTTACAGTTATTGGTCTTGTGATAAGTCTATATATATATAAAGATACTTATTTTTTATAACTACTTGTGTGGTGTCCCTTTGTAGTGTGCCTCACTGTGTTACCGTATATGGTCATAAATGCTTAACACACTGCCTCTGAGATAAGCCTACCTGCTCGTGCTACGTTACCACAGGGTTGAGCAGGGGTATTAAAGAGAGTAGCCCTCTCACTCTGACTTAGGAAGAAGGGTCCCTACTTGGACAGTGGCCAGCCATTGCCAACTAGAGACCCCCATTTCTAACACAGACCAATCTGGATTTATGCTGGAGCGGAATATGGCACTTAATCTACTGTGACTCCAGGGAGTGCTCGGTAGGGTGGATACCATACATGAGGATGCATTGGTCTTATCCCTTGACACCTGTATGGCCTTTGACACAGTCAAACGGGGGCATACCTATTTGCTGTAGTAGAACGTATGAGTTTTGGCTCCAAGTTTCTTGCTTGGCTTTGATTCCTCTACTCGGGACCCTTGGCTTAAGTGGTGGTGAATGGGTGGGCTTCCCGAATATTTTCTCTCCGGCACGGAACCAGGCAGGGCTGCCCGCTTTCATCATTAATCTTTGCTTTAATTCTTGAGCCTCTAGCGACCTGGGTTCGGGGAGAACTGTTTATTTGGGGACTGCATTGGACTGAGGGCTGGGAAGACAGAATATCCCCATATGCTGACGACATACTACATTACGTTGCGACACCACATTCCTCCATAAATAGAATATTGAATATATTCACAAAATTCAGCAAGTACTCTGGCTACACAATCAATAGGTCCAAATCTACAATATATATTCTGCACGGCCCGGCACCAATCCTGCCACCGCAGTGTGCGGCGGTGGTGGTGACCGATGGTTTTCAATATCTCAGGATATATGACACCACAACTCCAGGCCCCACTGACGTGACTACAGGGAGACGTCCACCATTGGAGGTCACTGCGGCTATCCTTGCTTGGAAGTATGGCCTTGTTTAAAATGATGGTGCTTCCGCAATTTCTCTACACTCTACAAAATACACTGTTCCCGGGGTCTTACTTTAGGTCCATAGAAGGCAAGGTTAGAGACCTGCTGTGGGATGGCAAGCCCCCGCAAATAGCCACACTGAAGCTGACGCAAGGGTAGTACGACAGAGGGATAGTCTTGCCTGACATCCGGAAATATTATTGGGCTGCACAACTAGCGGTCATCAATCAATGGGTGCACCGGCCTCAAGACAAGCCCACATATCACATAGGCAGATATGTTCTGCGTCCAGGACGGTATGTGCGAGCACTATACACCAGCCCCAAGCACCTCCACCTCACAGGAGCAACGTAGCACAATGTTCGACTTTGTAATTCGGTACATAGAATTCTGGGCTGGCATAACAAGATGACGCAAGCCACACCACTATGGGATGCAGAAAAGCTAGGTACGCTGAGCAACTGCCCTAGCTTCAACAGATGGAATCTCATAGGAATTCCTAGGGTGGGAGACCTGTGGTCCAAGGGGAAGGTGGTCCCATTTGCCAGCCTACAGCAGGAATATGACCTAGCAACAACAGAAACATTCCGATACCTACAAATAAGACGTACACTTTATGGGGTGATTCCACGGGGAGACGATCTCCCAGAATCATCGCCGTTAGAAGACAGGCTTTTAATGGACCATATGGACCATAGGGCGATTTCCCTGAGCTACCAAAAACTTATAAATAACTCCCCCGAACCCCTCCTACATCTCAGAGACCAATGAAATACAGATCTGGGGAGCTGGTGGACGAGGATTGGCATGTCCTCAAAGTTTACATTAATACAACTCTGGAAACGCCCTAGATCCTATCTCTCCTGCAATACCTTAGTTAAGATGGGCAGGGGCTCGGATTCCAGCTGACACATGCTGTGTGGGCAGGACGGTAATTTGTATTATATACTGTGGGAACCTCCAGCGGTGAAAGCTTTCTGGGAGGCTATAATACAATGCATGCATGAGGTGTGTGGTGTGGACTTGTTACCCTCGCCTAAGTGGAGTCTCCTTAACTAATGGGACGTTACTAACCAGAGCCGCAAGGAACAGATCTGGGTGACCTTGAGGATGACTATAGCCAAATGTAACATTGCCCGTTTGTGGGGAGCACCATCTCTCAGAGACTAGAAAAGCGACATAGACTGGTGCATTTGTAGTAGTTACCCTCAGTAAGGCCTACCAGTGCTTAGGGGTTCTCCCTTCTCTGCACAGAGTCCTCAGACACTTAGGAAGAAGTTGGCAATAGAAACTGGAATAGAAAAAACAGAGTTTATTAAACCTTATGAGGTGGAGCTACATTCACACACATCACCCTTCAGTAATGCATGAAGTAGCACACTGAATGGAAGGATCCTGGTCCTTTTATACCCACACAGGGGCTCAAATGAAGGCGGTACAAACACAAATGCTGGTTTTAGGTACATATAAGGTCATACAGAGAATGCACAGTCGACAAGTGGGTGGAGCTAACAGTTTCTACTTTTAGTAGACACATCCTGACATTTATAAACTCGGAACAGCTGCAAGCTCAACTGAGCATGTGCAAAGCAAGAGGAACTAAATATAACTTGTCTCTAGGCAGATTTCAAGAGCAGTTGACAGGAAGGTAGGACAGAGCACATGGCGAGCACATGGTAGCACATGGCAGCCAAAATGGCTGACAGAAATACAAAATGGATTCCACAAAGCGGACAATTTAGCCTCTAAATATAGGCTGTCTTCAGCCAATGCTTAACTTAAATGCTGCCAAATTACAACAGACGACCCTTTCAGCATTGGCTGAAGACATTCGTTTATCTGGGGTAATCTAGATATTCATCCCGTACATCTATTAACATTATTTCGGCCACCTCTTTATTCAACATTTGTTGGGCCTTTGTTTCAGCAACGTTCCCTCTGGCAGGTATACAAGCAGAGATGCAAATGGAACAAAGCATTGGACCACATTGGATACATACACAGCATGTAAAAAATATTGTAATTATTACACACAGGATAGTCAGTAGCTTCCAGCCCCAAGCAGAAACAAGAGTCCAAAACCATCCAGCAAAAGTCCAAGTACCAGTCTCTGGATGAATTTCTGCAGCAATCTTATGCAGTTTTGATATTGCGTCATATACTGAAGGTGAGTTATCTGGTATGAATACACAACAGCTGCTACCGATGATGCGACATGCACCACCTCGATCAGCCAAAATCACGTCTAGCACCATCCTATTCTGGAGTGCTACAATCCTTGCAATCTGTAGTTCTTCTGTAATGTTCCCAAGTGCCATAGCTGTCTGATTGGTAACAGCTTCCACAACACAAGTTAGTCGTCGGATTTTCCTGCTGTTTAATGCAGCACCCACAAAGAAAAATAAGCCCAAGTTGAAATCAACATATTGTTGTAGGGTAGTGTCGGTTTGGTCAACTTCATCCATACTTATTGTCCTCTTATTTCTGTTTTTGGAAATGTCAGTGTACAGTTTAAAATCACGGTGATACAATGCAGGTGCCAGAAACACAGGGGGCAACAGAAAAGATACATAGCAGATTCCTGACCACCCAACAGGTAATTGATAATATCCGTTATTTCCGCACACAAAATACGTGTTATGCGAGGCTGTGAAAGTGCTGTTATTGGCACCTTCAATGGTCAAGATTACAGTACACTCGCTCCTCCCCACTGGAATTCTTCCAACACTACAAATACACAAATCTGCTTTAGCTTTTGTCACAGAAATCACAAAAGGTCCAATGTTCTTTATTATTCTCACATTTGTGAAAACATATGGTGTTGAAATATTGTCCGGTTGATACTCTTCCCATTCCCATTTAGTCCCTTTGGCTTGTGGATAACCTTCTTTATCTTGATAACACACTTTATTAAGTTGAAAAATAATCCCACCTACTGAAGGCTTTCCAGATGCGAACAAAAGTGCATACCAAGCTTGACAAGAACCATTGTGAGAAAATGGAAGAGGAATAAAGGTGTTCCTCCTTTCTTTTGATGTGCAGGTATCATCCCACACACCCAACAGTTGGTAGTATTTGTAGCATTGTGAGTATGGTGCAACATCTGGATAAAAGTATTGTTTAGATAAGATTGTCGATGCTTTTGCTCATGGTAAGGAAGAGTAAAGTAGTGGTGTTCCACGGGTACTGGCGTAGTGGCAACAAAAAGCTGTTGAACAGGAGCCACCTTCTCGATGTACCACGTAATTGCTGCCATAGCCACCATAGCAACAACAAACCCTACAGCACAAATGATTCTTTTGTTCTTCATTTTAGCAGCAGTAATGATTGATCTTTCTGAAAACTTGTTGAAAACAGTCGTTGGAGCTCTTCTCCCTGGGCAGCCGCTGATTTCTTCACCATGGGCCAAAGCGGGTGTCACTACACTAATACAGGGCTGATCCCCTCCCCTTGCCACAATGGCTCTCCGTTTCACTAACCCAGGGCGGTAGCTCAACCAGTCTTTTTCAAAACTGCAGATTCTTTCCTCGGTCTCAATTGATATCTGGATACTCCAGTGATCGTGTGGTCCGGGAAGTCTTCCGCAGATTCGTCAGGTGAGATAGCTTGGCCTTTCTCCGTCTCCAGAATCTCTCGATGGTCGGTCAACACAGCAGGTTCCACCAAGGCAGGCGACACGCGTTTGCAGTGTGTGCTGTGGATCCAATTCTTTCTGTTTGTCACTCGAACTGCTGTCCTTGTCGCAAGGAGCACCTGCTCTGGTCCTCGCCACCTTGGCTCCAAGCTGTTCGATCTGTCGAAGACCTTGACCATTACATGGTCACCAGGACGGAGTTCGTGGGCCTCACCTGTAGATCTGTCAGGAAGAGCTTCTCGAACCTGTTGATGAATAGAAATCAAACTGTCGGTTAACTGTGCCAAATAATCATTCATCAGAACACAAGGAACATCATGTATGGGGCGTGGCTTAGGAATTCCCCAAATGTTCATTGGTCTCCCAAACACCACCTCATAGGGGGTAAGACCTGATCGTGAATGTGGCACCGATCTTATGGACAACAATGCCAAAGGTAGGGCATCTGGCCACTTTAGAGACGTGGAAGCCAGTATTTTCGCCAACTTTGATTTTAGAGTAGCGTTATACCTTTCCACCAATCCTGCTGATTGCGGGTGGAAAACTGTATGGAATTTCTGTTTGATCCCTAATCCTTTCAGGACATGCTCAACAACTTGCCCAATAAAATGAGGTCCATTGTCACTCCACAAAAGTTTACAAACACCGTATCTAGGGAAAAACTCCTTTAGAAGCACCTTTGCTGTGGTGAGAGCAGTATTATCCTTCGTAGGGTATGCCTCTATCCATTTGCTAAAGGCACATACCACCACTAGGACATATTTCAGATTATTGCAGCGTTCGAGTTGGATGTAATCCATCTGCAAAACTTCAAAAGGTGCAGTTGGTGTAGCAAACCCTCCTGTAGGAGTTCGTGTCCCTTTTCCAGGATTATACTGCCAACAGATCAAACAGGACTGTACTACCCTTTTGGCTGTGCTAGCAATTTCAGGATGCTCCCAAACTTGTGTAAGCAATTTAGTTATTGCTAGAGCTCCAACATGTGCCAGCCCATGTGCCATTTGAACCATAGGTTGTAAATAGGCCGCAGGCAATTTCCATTTATTCATGTCTTTGTTACGCCAACAACCCTCATCATCTAATATTCCTTCTTTAGACCATTGCTCAAGCTCTTCCACAGAAGCAGATCTCTGTATATCGAATACTTCCTCTCTAGCATCATGTCAACGCTCAGCTTGTGATTTCACTACGTACATGGGTGTAGTGCTTCGCTGCATCGCAGTCTCACGGGCTACGCGATCTGCAAAGGCATTGCCTTGTCCTATTTTGTCAGTCACTTTCTTGTGTGCGCTACACTTCATAATAGCAACTTTCTTTGGGTATGTAAGTGCAGTCAAGAGATTATGCACTAACTCTCCGTGCATTATCTGCATCCCATGGGATGTAAGAAAGCCTCTTTCCTTCCAGAGTAGGCCAAAATCATGAACCACTCCAAAAGCATAGCGGCTATCCGTGTAAATGTTCACACACAAGTCAGTGCTAAGCTCACATGCTCGTGTCAAAGCTATTAGTTCAGCTGCTTGAGCCGACTTCTGAGGTATGCGAGCTGTTTCCACTACTGTCTCAAGCGTGGTAATTGCATAAGCAGCTGAAGTCGTGCCATCTGGTAACTTCAGACAGGACCCATCAACCCACAGTTCCCCATCTACATCTGGAAGGGGCGTATCTTGCAAATCAATGCGACCCTTTGTCTGTTCCTCAGTAAGGAATATACAATCGTGAGGCTCCTTTGACTGAGACTGAGTCGCAGGATATGGCAACAAAGTAGCTGGGTTCAGTGTCGCACATCTCTTCAAGGTAATATGAGGTGCTAGCAGTGTCAATTCGTATCCTGTCAAACGAGCACTAGTTAAGTGCTGAGTCTTAGTCTGATTCAAAAGGGCATCTACTGCATGGGGTACTAGCACCAACAGTTTGTGTGACAAAACTATCCCTTCACTCTGACGTATGGACACAGCCGTCGCTGCAACTGAACGGAAACACCCAGGTAATGCACGAGCAACAGGGTCAAGAACTGCAGAAAGGTATGCGCAAGGACGCTGTTTGTCCCCGTGTGTCTGTACTAAAACTGACAATGCAAATCCTTCTTTCTCATGTACATAGAGTGTAAAAGCCTTCGTGTAATCTGGTGTGCCTAACACTGGTGCAGAGCAAAGAGCTTGTCTCAACTGACAAAAAGCATTTTGACATTCATCTGTCCATGGAAGGAGGATCGGAGTGTTTTTAGTCAAAAGTGCTAGCAAGGGTTTAACAATGTGTGAAAAACCCAATATCCATTGCCTGCAAAACGAAGTCAGACCAATGAATGCACGGACATCTTTCTGCGTGGAAGGTACTGGGGTGTCTAAAATTGCTTGAATGCGATCTGGTGTCAGTGCACGGCCCTCCTTAGACAGAAGGTGTCCTAAATAGGTCACCTTCGGTCTACAATATTGCAATTTCTTTCGTGATACTTTATGGTGGTGTGTAGCAAGAAAAGAAAGCAAAGACAAAGTGCATTTCTCACACTGCTCAGGTGTATCAGCTGCCAACAAGATGTCATCAACATATTGTATGAGAGCCACTCCTTTAGACAAGGTAAAGGAATCAAGCTGTCTCTTCAATGCTTGACTGTAAATACTAGGACTCTCAGTATAGCCTTGAGGAACTCTACAAAATCTGTATGATCTATTATTCAAAGTGAAACCGAACAAATATCGGCTATCAGGATGAATAGGAATCGAGAAGAAAGCGTTCTTCAGATCAATTACAGAAAATGTAGTTGCTGTTGGAGGGACCAGGGTAAGCAATGTTGTTATGTCAGATACTACAGGGTACTGTGGTACTACAATCTTGTTGACTTCTCTCAAATCGATAATAAATCTATAAATCCTAGTGTCAGTATCTTTTTTCAAAATGGGAAGAATTGGACTTTTGCAAATATTGTAAGGAACTTCTTCCACAACCCCCACCTTAATTAAATCATGTACAATACATGTGAGTGCTTCTTCTCCTTCTCGAGAAATTTTATACTGAGGCAGTCTTGGCAATAAAGCGTCCTCCTTGACACTAATATGTACTGGTGGAATAACCATTTGCCCTACATCAGTGTCCGAAGTAGCCCACAAAGTACTAGGGAGTGAGGCTAGTGCAATGTCCTCTTTAACAATACAAGATCTCTCAATCATAGGGTAGTTGTCATTCAAAATAACCCGTACTCCTTCCGGAGAACACTGTATCGTAGCCCTAAAATATTTAAGCATATCAAGACCCACAATATTGTCTGGTGTGTTTGGAGAAAGCAAAAACGGACATGGAGCAGTAAACTTATCAATATCAAATGCAAGTGGTTGTGACAATGGGCTAAGGGAAGGTTTTCCATCGAAACCTATCGATGTAATGGTTAAGCCAGACAGGGGAGCCCTTGGAACCAATTGTTTAGACAAGGCGCTACGAGTAGCTCCTGTATCAACCAGAAACTGATCAGTAGAACCCAAAACATGTGCTGTAACATAGGGACCCCTCTGATCTACTGGAACTTCAACTGATTCCTTACCCCATCCTAGGCAATCCTATGCATAAGCAGAATCTTGAAAATCAGAGGGCACATAGTCAGACATTTGATATTGGTTCCTTCTATCAAAAGTGTTAAACCCATTCTGCCCACGTGTATTAGCATCAAACCGAGCACGATCATTTGCGCTTCCTCTAGGCCCTTGATATCCTGAACGATTTCTCATTTGTCCCCGACCACGTAGATTCTGCTGAGCACGCAGCACTGAACAATCAGAAAGCCAATGTCCAAATTTTTTGCAGTACGCACACTGATCAACAGACAAATTCGAATGGGCAGAGGAAGGAAAGGACGAACCATAAGATCCACGTCCACCTCTATCATTACCTCTAGAAGGCGGACCATAAGCTTGAGCCAACATAACCTTTGTTTTCAACTCTTTAGACTTTTTGTCCTCATTACCTTTGGCTTCTAATTCTTGCCGCTCATAATACTGGGCCATAGTTAAAAGAGAAACCGGAGAAGATGTAGTCCATGAACTCTCACTGGCCTTTAAGCGACTAGCTATTCCTGGCAAAAGGTTTGCGACATATTTATCGACAAACAGATGCCTACCCGTGTCATCTGTCAATGACTGGCCACTAAAATCATGAAATGCTTCTTCAAAGCGTGTGAAGAAGTCAGAAACTGATTCATCTACCTTTTGCTTGCAAGACGCTAGCACTGTCCAATCTATCTTTTTAGGGGGAATGATCGTCTTTAACTTAACTAATATAGCTGCCGGAAGATTTAAAATTAACTGACACGGTTTCTGTGCAGGTTCTCTATCTTCATCTAACCGCTCTAAATCTTTCCACAATGCTCCAAATGTCGCATTATCATCTATTTTGCGCACAGTTCTCCACATATCAGGCGGTAATATTAATCCAAAAAACAAATCAATATCAGACAAAGTCATAGTACAAGAGCTGATTGCACCCTCAACTTCCTCATAAAAGGCTGCTGGATTCTTTCGCGGGTCAGGCAATGCATTTTTAAGGGCCATAACATCTGCTCTATTCCAAGGAGTGTAAACCCAATTATAAATAAAGTACCCTTTCGCATTAAGAGAAGTCTTATCATCCTCTGTACCCGTTCCTTTAGGAGGAACATATAAAGGCGCGGCTTCCCGCATGGGTTTCACATGAATTACAACATTCTTATCTGTTTCAGGAGTAGAAGTTTGTGCCATGCTGATCTGAGATGCTAGTGCAGCTGCTTCTGCTGCCTTTTTCTCCTCTCGCAAACGGGCTGCTTCAACACGCAGTTTAACCAAGCGTCTGATCGTGTCAGCCACCTGGGAGAAGACAAAAAGACCGTCACGTAATTGTTTACAATCAGCTGCTACATCATCGGGCTCCATTTCTACTGAATACTTCCTAAATCGTTCAATAACCTCTGCAGCAAATGTATCGGTAAAATATATTTGCTCCCTTTCCTGCCATCCTTTTATACTATCTAAAAGTTCAGAGGCAGTGGTAGTACTACGAACGGCTTTACGCGCAGTAGATCTGATGTCAGATGCACGCTCAGCAGATAACATAGAGCGAGTTTCTCGAGCTTTGTCCTGGTCTGAAAAAGAGTCCTCATCTGACTCATGAGGAGCGGAAGAAAAAATATACGGAGGTGGAGAACGATCTAATAACAAGAAATCATCTTGCGGTTTATTAAGGATAGGATAAAGGGGCTGCCTAACAGCGTATTGGCCAGTTACCTGTAAATGGCGTTCCCTATCTTCCCTCTCTTTAATTTCTCTCATCTCCTTGTTTTTTAACTCTAATGCTTTCGCATAAATGGTCTTTCGCTGTTCTTTGTCAATCAAGGCTTGCTCACGCTTCATTCGCTCACGCACTTCTTTCTCCCACATTCGCACACAATCAAACATATCTTGCCTAGTCTTTTGCTTAAACATACATTGTTCCACACACTGAATCTTTCGTAAATCAAATGACCCATACATAGGCCAACGCAACTCAGGATCTTTACTAGTATATTTATTCCATAACGTGCAGTACATTATAGAAGAAATACCATACTTAATATACATATCCCTATTAGGCGTCCCCTCCGGGGGGGCTGGTTGTGCTTCGTCAAGTCTCAAATTGGTACCACTACAAAAGCAACACATCCTACGAAGTGTGCTGAAAACAGGCATGGCAAAAAATAGTGCAGAATATGCAGTATTATAATCAAAGTAGCGCTTAAGGTACTCTGCGTACGTTTGCGCTGTTCAAACAATTTTAAATAGAGAAAAATCTCCTCATTACCTGCCTATATGTATTGCAATACATATATAATTACAAAACAGATTCCAAAATTGGCCAATCATACAAACAAAGCCACAGTAAGTGTTACTAAAACTACCTTACCAATCAAAGGCATCAAACCAACAGCAAGTGCCGCAAAACGGCTCTTACCAATCAAATGGTGTCCAGGTTCCAACTGCCAAGTTCTCAAATCGACCAAATGGTCACTGCACGGCGAATCAACAGAAGAGATCTCAGTCAAGGACCGGCGCCGCCGGGATGGTCAGATCAGAAAGAAAGGAAAAACGCCGTGGGTGCCAAGACTCGGGTCTCCTCAGGCAGCGATCGCGTCCAAAAGCGAGATTCCAATCCTTCGTCGCGACCAGTCCTTCGGGCATCCGAGTCGCTGATGAGTCCCACGTTGGAAGCGCCAATTTGTAGTAGTTACCCTCAGTAAGGCCTACCAGTGCTTAGGGGTTCTCCCTTCTCTGCACAGAGTCCTCAGACACTTAGGAAGAAGTTGGCAATAGAAACTGGAATAGAAAAAACAGAGTTTATTAAAATTCATGAGGTGGAGCTACATTCACACACATCACCCTTCAGTAATGCATGAAGTAGCACACTAAATGGAAGGATCCTGGTCCTTTTATACCCACACAGGGGCTCAAATGAAGGCGGTACAAACACAAATGCTGGTTTTAGGTACATATAAGGTCATACAGAGAATGCACAGTCGACAAGTGGGTGGAGCTAACAGTTTCTACTTTTAGTAGACACATCCTGACATTTATAAACTCGGAACAGCTGCAAGCTCAACTGAGCATGTGCAAAGCAAGAGGAACTAAATATAACTTGTCTCTAGGCAGATTTCAAGAGCAGTTGACAGGAAGGTAGGACAGAGCACATGGCGAGCACATGGTAGCACATGGCAGCCAAAATGGCTGACAGAAATACAAAATGGATTCCACAAAGCGGACAATTTAGCCTCTAAATACAGGCTGTCTTCAGCCAATGCTTAACTTAAATGCTGCCAAATTACAACACATGGTGGCCAAGAAGGTCGTCTACGAAAGCAGGAGTTGCCCCTGGATGTGGGAATAGGTCTGTGGTAAATGGGATGTCTATAGGGGAAGTTTGTGTATGGCCCCCTCCACGCTGCCGGGTGATGCCGCAGCCTTGGGATTCAATGTCTTTGATGAACGTAACAATGGGACCGGACGTGGAACTCTGGCTTAATAGTAAAAAATGTAAACCTGCATGCTGTAAAACCTGTTTATGCCCACAGTAGTTCAGAGAGACCCCTGACCTTGACTGGTAGGTCGCTTCCCCACCACACAGCTCCGTCTGTGTGCCCTGCTGCTGCCCCTGATTGTGCTCGTTTTTTTCCTTCTGTGCCCCCTTGCTGCCCTGATTGTGCTCGTTTTTCGTTTCTGTGCCCCCTTGCTGCCCTGATTGTGCTCGTTTTTCCTTTCTGTGCCCCCTTGCTGCCCTGATTGTGCTCGTTTTTTTCCTTTCTGTGCCCCCTTGCTGCCCTGATTGTGCTCGTTTTTCCTTTCTGTGCCCCCTTGCTGCCCTGATTGTGCTAGTTTTTTTCCTTTCTGTGCCCCCTTGCTGCCCTGATTGTGCTTGTTTTTCATTTCCGTGCCTGTTTCCCGCCGCTGTGCCCCTGCGGCCCCGCCCCCTCACTGCCCATTCGCTGCCCCATTCCCTGCTCCTCCCTCCCACCTCCCCATTTATGGCGGCCGCTGTGCGGCCGCGCAGCGGACGTGCGCAGCTGGCGCGCCTAAGGCAAGCCCGTCTGCGCCCGTCCGCGCCGGGACCGCGCCCAGCGCCAGAACCCCTGGTCCGGGCATCCCCCGCACCCGCCACATCAACAGACGCCGATACGATGCCAGCACCCTCCACGCACTCAACCCCGGAAAAGATCACGCCTGCTACCGGGCCACCCCGAGCGCACCCAAGGGCCCTTCACCTGCCGGAACTGCAGCTTCGCCAGCACCCGCCCCGCCAAACCACCGCCCAGGAAAGAACCCAACTACCTCAGATGCATCCTCCTCAACACCCGCTCCGCCCGCAAACACGCCATCGAACTCTGGGACCTTCTCGACTCAACCACCCCAGACGTCGCATTCCTGACGGAGACCTGGCTGAATCCCGCTTCAGCCCCCGACATCGCCATTGCCATCCCGGACGGCTACAAGATCACCCGCAGGGACCGCACCAACGGAGTCGGAGGAGGCATCGCCATCGTCCACAGGAACACCCTCAGAGTCTCAACCAACACCGACGACACCCTCAGCACCGCCGAACACATGCACTTCCAGATCCACACCGATCCCAACACCACCCTCAGAGGAACCCTCATCTACAGACCCCCAGACCCCGACCACAGTTCAGCGATTCTATCGCTGACTTCGTCAGCACACACGCCATCGCCTCCACGGACTACATCCTCCTCGGGGACCTGAACTTCCACCTCGAGAACAACAAGGACACCAACTCCACCACCCTGATCGACAACCTCGCCACCCTCGGACTCAGACAGCTCGTGACTACACCCACCCACGCCGCCGGCCACACGCTAGACTCCATATTTTCCGCAAGCCCACACGTCTCCTTCAACCACACCTCCGAACCCCACTGGACTGACCACCACTGCATCCACTTCACCTACAGGAAGCCCACCACGCACCACCGCACCGAACAAATGCCTCGCCGCTGCTGGAGCAGAGTCACCGAAGACCAGCTAACCACAACCCTCGCCCTGAGCCCACCCTTCGAACCCTCCGACCCCGACACCGCCGCCCGCAACCTCAGACAGTGGATCGACGACTGCGCCAACACCCTCGCCCCACTCAAGAATCCGCCCAACAGCCACACCAGCAAGAAAACCACCTGGTTCACCGAAGACCTCCAGGCCTCCAAACGAACATGCCGAAAACTGGAGAAGATCTGGCTCCACGAACGGACTGCGGACAGCTACGCCGCCCACAAGAGCGCCACCCGCAGTCACCATCACCTCATCAGATCCGCCAAAAGGGCCTCACTCAAAGACCGCCTAGACAACAACGCACACAACAGCAAAGAGCTCTTCAACATCGTGAAGGAACTCTCCAACCCCAGCTCCAACACCAACGACATCCCGCCATCGCAAGACCTGTGCGACTCACTGGCCACCTTCTTCCACCGCAAAATCGCCGACATCCACGACAGCTTCAACACCACGACCGCCCCGGCAACCACCGAGACCACTGCCCCCACAACCACCAACCGCCTGCTCTCCTGGACCAACATCAACGACGAGGACACCAGCGAGATCATGAACACCATCCACTCCGGCTCACCGCTAGACCCGTGCCCTCACCACGTCTTCAACAAAGCCAGTACAGCCATCGCGCCCCATCTCCGGAAAATAATCAACATCTCCTTCGAGACAGCAACCTTCCCGGAAAGCTGGAAGCATGCCGAGATCACCGCCTTACTCAAGAAACCCAAGGCAGACCCCAAGGACCTCAAGAACTTCCGACCCATCTCTCTGCTCCCGTTCCCCGCGAAGGTCACCGAGAAAATCGTCAACAAACAACTGACCCGCTACCTCGAGGAGAACAACATCCTGGACCCTTCCCAGTCCGGCTTCCGCAGCAACCACAGCACCGAAACCGCCCTCATCGCCGCCACCGATGACATCAGGACCCTGCTAGACAACGGAGAAACAGCAGCCCTCATCCTCCTGGACCTATCAGCCGCCTTCGACACGGTCTGCCACCACACACTACGAACACGCCTTCACGACGCCGGGATCCAAGAGAAGGCCCTGGACTAGACCACATCCTTCCTCTCCGGCAGAACACAAAGCGTCCGCCTCGCCCCCTTCCGATCCAAAGCCACCAAGATCATCTGCGGCGTACCCCAAGGCTCCTCCCTCAGCCCAACGCTGTTCAACATCTACATGGCACCCCTCGCCCACGTCGCCCGACAGCACAACCTCAACATCATCTCCTACACCGACGACACCCAGCTGATCCTCTCCCTCACCAAAGATCCTCACACCGCCAAAGCCCACCTCCACGAAGGAATGAAGGCCGTCGCCGAATGGATGAGGACCAGCCGCCTGAAGCTGAACTCTGACAAGACGGAGGTCCTCATCCTTGGTTCCAACCCTTCAGCATGGGACGACTCCTGGTGGCCGACATCACTGGGAACAGCCCCGACACCCACCGACCACGCACGCAACCTAGGGGTCATCCTCGACCCCACCCTCTCCATGACTAAGCAGGTCAACGCCGTTTCCTCATCCTGCTTCAACACCCTCCGAATGCTCCGCAGGATCTTCAAGTGGATCCCCACCGAAACAAGAAAAACAGTCACCCAGGCCCTCGTCACCAGCAGGCTGGACTACAGAAACGTCCTCTACGCAGGAACGACGGCTAAGCTCCTGAGACGGCTGCAACGCATCCAGAACGCCTCTGCAAGTCTTATCCTCGACATCCCCCGACGCAGCCACATCACACCCCACCTGAGAGACCTGCACTGGCTCCCTGTCAACAAGAGGATAACCTTCAAGCTCCTCACCCACGCACACAAAGCACTCCACAACTCCGGACCAGCCTACCTCAACAGACGACTCAGCTTCTACACCCCCACCCGCCAGCTCCGCTCCACCAGCCTCGCCCTCGCCACAGTCCCCCGCATCCGGAAAACGACCGCCGGCGGCAGATCCTTCTCCCACCTCGCCGCCAAGACCTGGAACACCCTCCCCACCAACCTTCGGCAGACCCAAGACCTACTGGCCTTCAGAAGACTCCTCAAGACCTGGCTCTTCGATCAGTAGCAGCACCACCCCCCTCTTCCCCCAGCGCCTTGAGACCCTCGCGGGTATGTAGTGCGCTTTATAAGTGACATGATTGATTGATTGATTGATTGGTGTATTTGTTGCTGTATACTTTGTTGTATTATCATAAAAAGAAGTTAAAAAAAATAGGCTAATGGGCCTATAATTACAAGGTTGATTCCTATCACCCTTCTTAAATAAGGGAATCACCTCTGCACCCTTCCAAGACCCAGGAGTTGGAAAACCCCCTGCTATGGCATTTGAAAGTAACAAGATGTAATGTGACCAATTGGCCCTCTCATACAGAAAGAGGTCACCAAGAATGCCATCAGGGCCCGGAGCTTTGCTCGGACAATTGACTCAATAGAGGCCTGAATGTCACCCAAGGTAAATAAGTCCTTGTTAACGGCCTGGGTTAGTGGAGTAGAGCTAACAGGGAATGAGTCAGACTGTCATCAGAATAGAGCGAGTTAAGATGATGGTACCAGGCAGAGACAGGAATATGATTTTCAAGGGAAGTCACCCCCATATGTCCGCCCCATACAACCAACGACCAAACCTTTTTGGGGACTTTACAATCACACGCTTCCTTGATAAGCCGCCACCTAGTCTCATCCATTCCTGTTTTTCCTTTATCTGAGCATGATTATTGAACCTTCTTTGAATTCTTATGAGGGCCATGTCCTTAGATTTGATGGCCAGGGAAAGTTGAATTCTTGACTTTCTACACTCTCGGTTAAACCAAGAGTTGGTTTCCCTTTTGTTTCATTTATGGTTAGACTTGTGCATAGACACAGTGAATTGGGACACCAACTGCTCAAAAAAGCGGGAATCGACGCTGGAACTGCATTCAACCTTCCTCACTCCGTGTTCAGAGCAGCAATCTCTGGCGTACATGCTAACAGTTCCTGATTGATAAGCTGGAGCTTTTCTTCGTGCGTGACCAACTGTTGCAACTTACGCCGGTGCTTGTCATTTGATGGTATCACATTCCCAGTTAACTGACGTTCTCAGGGTTAACTGTGCAAACCACCCCATGGTGACAACAGGCTGAGGCAAAGTGGGTTATGGTCGCTTTCAGATCTTGCACTCACAACCATGTCATCAACAGTACACCAGAACTCAAGTCTATCAGGATGTAATCCATACAACTCATATAGTTTATTCTATTAAAAGTATTGGCTCCCATTCAGTCCGATTTAGTTGTACCATTTGCAACCCTCAACCCGAACTCCAGAGTCAGGGCCTTCAAATGGAGTGCAACTTGAGACCATTTTTTAACAGAAGATAGGTCCAAGCAGGGGATTGACCATAATTCATCTTCCTCCACTACTTCACACACATTGTCCCTGTCCAAAGGTTCAAAGGTGATGCTAAAGTCACCTGTAATACTCTGGCTCTGGAGTCAATCATTCTCGCCCGTGACGGAGACATCACCTTGATGGACAGTTAAAGGGTGAGGAGCGAGTAAGGATGCACTTAGTACCGGTTGGTACTTAAATTGAATATTGGACCCTGCAGGGGGGCTAGTCCTGGCATCCAGAGCCACCAGGCTGTCAACCAATCTCCCATCCGCCAGAAGAAGTTCAAATCAATCGATGTAACCGTTACGGGACACGCATCTTCTGGCTCTCATGATGTCCCTTATTACAGACCTACAGCCTCTCACATAGCGAATCCAATGGATCGATTTATTCCTAAGGGAATCCTCCCCCTCGTACCCAGAGTGCAAGTGATTTTTGGCACATTGACCATATACATTTTGCAAGAGGCAGAGGAAACAGAGTGCTTCTGTACCATGAGTTGCCTCATGGGGGTGCTACTAGCAATGGTACAATAGGGTGGCCAGTTCCTCTAAAGAATGAATGGCCCACACCAGCTTTAATTAACTCATTATGCGATACCAACTACCCCCTACTAGAGACATTGACAACAGGTCTTCTATCTGCACTATTGTGCAATATTCTGGGGGAGCAAAGGGGACGCTTGCAGTCACAGTAATTGGATGTGGATCGAAGGTTTTGGAGATAGAGTCACTGATCTGGGGTCGCTACATTAGTTTGCATGTGGAAGCCCTCTCTCCCCACTAATAACTGTTTCGCCAGGCCAGTGAGATCGCTTACCATGGACCTAAGGGCATCGATTTCCGCTAATGTACACATGAGTATCCAATTGAGGAGGCAAAAAACTGGGCCAGTGCTGGGTAATCCCCTCACCCACCCGCCTCTCGGTATTCGAAAAATCATCATCTATGCTTTGAAGAGGTAAAAACCGGTTACTACAAGTGATGGCCAAGACAGGGGGCCGGGTTCCGACATGACACCAGGCCCTGTGTCTTTAGGACTGACTGACGGGGGAGTACCTGGTGGCTGAGCCCAGGTGAGAGATTTCTTGAACATCTTTGGAATACATTTTTGCTTAATGGAGCCTGCGCTTGCCAGGGAGCACCTGGTGCTAAGGGACGGGTCAGCAACTGGTGAAACTAAAATCTCCTCACATTCAACCAAAGGCTATCTAGTCAATCGAGCAGGCAGTTCCCCCCGGGTGCTTCAAGGCCTTTTTAACTTTTTTGGTTGTCTTCACCGCCTCCCCAGTCCCTCCCTCAACTCTGTCTCTTGCCCATCACTATACTCAGATGTAACAATGACTCTACATGTGTCAACGCAGATCCGGAGCTCAAAAACCAAACACAAAGAGCAATGAATCCAAGTATTAAGAAGCCAGACTAGAGGCACAAAATGTCCGGTGGACTGTCCATTTTCCGGCTTGTTTGGCAGATATAATTAGGATTACACACAGTACCTTCGGGTGGCCAGAATATAATCCTTGGGGGGGGTGGCCCATCCCAGCCTCTTCAGGGCTCTGACCGGCGTGGACGGGCCTCACCCTTGGCCTGGGCTTTGCATTGGCACAGCCCGCATGGCAAGGGAGAGGCAGAGCTATATGTGCGATGATCATGCCTCCCCGTGTCAGCTGCGGCGGATTTGGGACTGTTGCACCCTGGGACTAGGAGTCCCACCAGGACAATGCAGGGCCAGGAAAACCAACACTGACAGCCCCTACCAGCAGAGCGTTCCGCGCCGTGAAGGGAGTGGCAGCGCTATATGTGCGATGACCACGCCTCCCCCATGTCAGCAGTGGAGGATTTGGGACTGTTGCAACCTGGGACTCGGAGTCTCACAGGGGCGATCCAGGGCCAGGAAAACCAACGCTGACAGCCCCCACCAGCAGATCTTCCTTACTACTAAAAAGGCAGTTACAAGTGCAGTAATCTTGCAGGCAATAGGGTCATGATGTGAATGGTGCAGCAGGTGCAGTGGCACCGGGCCCAAAGGTGTCAGAACTCCTGTAAACACCTAATATTGCTATATTTTACTGCTAAACAGGCAGTCACAATTGCAGTTACCTTGCAGTTAAAAGGGGCATTAAGTTGGACGGTGCAGCAGGTGCAGTGACACCATGCTCAAAAGCTCTAGGGACCCCACTAAACACAGATTATTGCTAACTTTTACTACTAAACAGGCAGCTACAAATGCAGTTATCTTGCAGGCACTAGGGTCATGATTTGAATGGTGCAGCAGGTGCAGCGGCTCCGGGGCCAAAAGCTCTAGGAACCCACTAAACACAGATTATTGCCAAGCATTAGGCACACCACTAAACACCTAATATTGATATATATTACTACTAAACAGGCAGTCACAAGTGCAGTTACCTTGCAGGCAATAGGGTCATGATTGTAATGGTGCAGCAGGTGCAGGGGCACTGGGCCCAAAATTGTCAGAACTCCTCTAAACACAAAATATGACTATATTTACCTAGTAAACAGGCAGTCAAAAGTGCAGTTACCTTGCAGGCAATAGAGTCATGATTTCGATGGTGCAGCAGGTGCAGTTACACCGGTGTCCAAAGCATTAGGAACCCATCTAAACACCAAATATTGCTATATTTTAACACTAAACAAGCAGTCACAAATGCAGCTATCTTGCAGGCACTAGGGTCATGATTACAATGGTGCAGCAGGTGCAGTGACACTGGGACCAAAGCTCTAGGAACACCACAAAACACCGAATATTGCTATATTTTACGACTACACAGTCAGTCACAAGAGCAGTTACCTTGTAGGCAATAGGGTCATGATTGAAATGGTGCAGCAGGTGCAGTGGCACTGGTGCCAAAAGTTCTCATAACTCCTCTAAACACCAAATATTGAAATAGATTACTACTAAACAGACAGTCACAAATGCAGTTATCTTGCAGGCACCAGGGTCATGATTCGAATGGTGCAGCAGGTGCAGTGGCACCAGGCCCAAAAGTTGTCAGAACTCCTCTAAAAACCTAATATTGCTATATTTTACTACTAAACATGCAGTCACAATTGCATTTACCTTGCAGTTAAAAGAGGCATGATTTGAATGGTGCAGCAAGTGCAGTGGCACCTGGACCAAAAGCTCTAGGCACACCTCTAAACACCAAATATTGCTATATTTTACCACTAAACAGGCAGTCATAAGTGCAGTTATCTAGCAGGCACTAGGGACATGATTTCAATGGTGCAGCAGGTGCAGTGACATTAGGACCAAAAGCTCTAGGCACACCACTCAACACCTAATATTGATATATTTTACTACTAAACAGGCATTCACAAGTGCAGTTACCCTGTAGACAATAGGGTCATGATTTGAATGGTGAAGTAGGTGCAGTAGAACCGGGCCCAAAAGTTGTCAGAACTCCTCTAAACACCTAATATTCCTATATTTTACTACTAAATAGCAGTCACAATTGCAGTGACCTTGCAGTTAAAAGTCAATAGTGCAGCAAGTGCAGTGGCACCAGGACCAAAAGCTATAGTTACCCCACTAAACACCGATTATTGTTATATTTTACAACTAAACAGGCAGTCACAAGTGCATTTATCTTGCAGGTGCATGATTTGAATCATGGAGCAGGTGTAGTGGCACCAGGCACAGTAGTTGTGGAATGTTTTTTCTTACATTAAGGCTGCATTGTGTTTACTGTTTACTGATACTTATCTTCCCCTGGCTGCATGCATTTAAAACATGCTTGTTTAACTCTGCTTTAGTGGGTGGAACTTTTAACTAATTTTCACATTCTTTATGATATTGTTCCACTAATTAAACTGAATTTTTTTTATTGTTTTCTTCTGTGTCATGTGTTTGTTGTTGGCGCATTATGTAGCGTAAACCCAAACAAAGTAATTGCAGTGCTTTACATGAGCACGCTCCGTGGTGCTCTGAATGGATCTTTTAACCTCCTTTGTCTATTGGAACAGTTTCTGTATAACATTACAGCGCCAGACAACTGCTGAAGTCTTGAATTGTAAACATGGTCATGTGCCTGTTGTAAAAGTATTCCTTCAGTTTTGTGATTGCAGCCTGTTCCTTCTACTGGCCCGTAAGGGAGGCTGCATAGTTTCAAGAGCAGTGAATTGGAAAATCCTAGCTGCTGGGGCATTGTTGACGCATTAACGTCAAAGCTTGTCTTTGTGAGCAAGCATTTTTAGAGAGTGTATGGGATTTGTGCTGCTGTTTTCCCCCCCGGAAGGTATCTATTATTTTGGAATAGTTTCAAATTTTTTAAAAAACTGTTTTTTTCTTCTCTGGTGTGAGTTCTCCACTTTTTTAACAACAAGCATTTAGCTTAGTAAGCAGGTAGGTGGTAAGACTGGCGTTTTTTCAGACTGGCCTTTACTGTGGAGATTGTATTGTTCTAGCACCGAAAACATGTTATATCGTTTGCTGTATTTTCCGTCTGCCATATGAATGAGCAACGTGGTAATTGAGCTATAATCTGTAAACTGAAGCAGAAATTATTTCCTAATAGTGAGAATGTTGTTGTTCATCTTTTTGCGGATGTAAAATGCATTCATATTTATTTGCATTCTTTTAAGGCGTGGTATCTTAGCTTAATAATTGCTTAAAAGGGTTTGAGTTGTCCAAAGTAATTTAAACAGCCTCCTGTATTTTCGTCGTTATATAATATAAAGAACACCAACTGCACATTCTTAAAACAGGCAATTGCGGTTATCTAGCAGGCACTAGGGTCATGATTGAAATGGTGCAGCAGGTGCAGTGGCACCAGGACGTATTATAACAAATGCCTTGAAAAAAAATATAGTACTTGTTATAACATATAAACTTTAATGTATATAGCACAATAATTGAAAATGTCACAGTGTACTGCTTAAATAAAGAAAAAGTGTAAACCATAAGTGACACAATGTCAATGACAATGCAAGTGCAAATATTTACTATATGCTCATTATTGTTTCAGAGCTTACGTTCATGTTTAAGTTTTTTCCGCAATAATAAAAAAATTGCAGTTCAAAATAAAAATAAAACTTTGTAAGAGAAATATGTAATAAGTAAAAACTTGTCCATCTCAATAAAACAATAATCTCACTTTCAGTGTGTTTCTTTCACTTATATTGTGCAACTGCTCAAATGCTCATTTGAAAAATGTAAAGTAAATTTTCATGTGCTTATCTTAACAATGGACAATAACCAAACAACACCTTTTCATCTAGGTTTCGTAATCTTGCTTTTTTGGATTTACAAACACAGCACTTACGCTGTACTGGTATGGTTTTTCATCAGCCCTTTAACTAGTCTCCCATTGCTGCACCACTTTCAAGCCTACTTACCAGGTACATGTTTTTTTATCTTTGTCCTCTACCATTTACCTAATCGTCCCACTTTATAATACTAATGGTAACAGAACAATATATTGCCTTTTTGTACATAAACAAGACAAAACACTTTAACAGACTTTCTGTAATTCATATTGTACAACTAATCAGCAAGCTACAACTTACAACAAAAAAAAGCTTATTATTAATCACATAGGTGAAATGAAATGCATTTACTAATGCTTGTTGCTGGAGTGGTCGGAATGCTGTGGAGCTCTGCGCTTGCACCTAATAGGTTG
Organism: Calotriton arnoldi; assembly: GCA_963921515.1. Lineage (NCBI taxonomy): Eukaryota > Metazoa > Chordata > Amphibia > Caudata > Salamandridae > Calotriton > Calotriton arnoldi. The sequence continues at coordinate 1,208,149 of CAWUFW010006012.1, forward strand.
GTTTGTATTTGGATGACTATCGCAGCAATTACAAAGCAGTTCATTAGGTGATGTAACAGCAGCACGAGCTCTCAACTAGTATTTCTTTTACTTCAGAGTGAGTTTGAGAAAGTCCATAACTGCGATCGTCCCCTGCTTAGTTTTTTGTGTGCACATACTTCTCCCCTCACATACTGAAAGAGCGGACATGGAGCCGATCTACAGACAGGACTGGCACACCAGAAGCAAACTGGATAGATTTGTATTAAACAGCAGGAAGGGCCCCTCATACTCCTTGGCCTCAATGCCACTGCACCAACTCTACCATTGATAACTATGCCCCTCTTACCTCAGAATGTATGATATCCTAGTTACGGTATTTTGCATGAATCTATATGCAGGATTGGCCTTGTTATAATAGTATATCTAGTAATGGAGAATATAGTCACTGAAGATCATGTAACTATCTTAGTAAAACTTCGCTTGATTTTAACACGAAACGTATTGACTGATTGATAGTTCTTTCTTGATTCTATAGGCCCTGAGCATGGTTATTATTATATGGTGGAGAAATGTGATTTCCAATAATGAATGATGCTCCTGGGGATTCTGTGATGGTACTGGGTGGTATGGGGACAATGCAGACTCAACACACTCACAGTCCTGAATGCTTCTTGGCGGTTCCTCGACATGTGGGCAGACAAATATTTCTTGAGTCAGTTCTGGTAAGCAGGCTACCACCGCCTGAAGGTACCTGGTTACTTACTCCCTGCAGACTTAAGAGAGCAAGTTCTTGCTCTTTTACTAGTTCAGACAGCAGGGCATTTTGTGTAAACATATTGGAAACTGGTTGGGTAACTTTTATTACTAATTTGTGTGGCACAGCGGAGCAAGCGGTAAATCAACCAAATATGTGCTTTGGTTATGGAGAAAATAGTATATCAATTATTGATATGGAGAGTGGCATGTGCCAGGGGATGAATTCCACAGTGAAACTTAGTGATTCTAATTTTGATTTGAGCATTAATTTAGAATGTATAAGTTGTAATCAAGTACTAACTCTGCTACGTGGGCTTCGCACAAATGGTGCTCCCGGTCCTAATGAGCTGCCTAATGCTTTGTTCCGTGCCAAAGCTAACATGTGGGCTGGAATATTATATAAATTGTTCAATGAAGTATTGACATTGGAAATTGTGCCAGCATCATGGCAAGGTAGCATACCACTAGCCTATTTATAAAAGTGGTCCGGTTGACAATCCCGCTAACTACCGTTTAATTTCGTTAACTGATGTTGATGCAAAAGTTTTTGACTCTAGTTTTTTGAGAGAATTGGAAAAGTGAGCTGCGCTGGAAAGCATCATTCCGCTTAACCAAGCTGGTTTTCGGAAGGGCCAATCTACCACTACCAACCTGTTGCCACTTACTTTACTTGCGGAGCAGGCTGTCTTAAAAAAACAAAATGTATATATTGCTTTTATTGATCTAAAGGCAGCCTTTGATTCAGTGCCTCGAAATTTGTTATGGAAAAAATTGCTTGGTAGGGGCATCCCAGGGAAACTGTTGAAGGCTATTATCCTTTTGTATACGGATACCTGGGTTCAAGTCAGGCTGGGTGATGGTAGTTCCTTATCAAGGAAAATCAGATCAAATAATGGCCTAAAGCAAGGTTGTGTTCTTGTCCCTTGCCTTTTTAACTTATTTTTATCAGATCATCTTCAGCATCTGGACTCTATTAATGCCCATGCCCCAAGGTTGGGAGGGGTGCAAATCAGCTACCTCCAATATGCTGAGGATACCATCCTCCTGAGCCACACTCCTATTGGTCTACAAAGACCAATAAATGCTTTTGATGACTACATACAAATAAATGGCCTTGAAAGGACCTGTAAAACAGAAGTTTAATACATGGAGGGCCAATTGAAGTTGTTAAAACATATAGATATTTAGGGGTGGTGTTCGATAACAGAGTCTCTTTTAAATACTATTTTAAGGATCTAAGGGCAAAAACTGTGATTTTAATTCATGCTTACATTTTTTTTTTTTAAATCGTTGAATTGTCAATCATATGATTATATTCTTAAAGTCATGAAAGCCAAGTTACAGCCAACCCTTTTTTATGGCTCACCCATTACCAGAGGGAAAGATGCAAAGCTCCTAGATTTACTGGTAGTTAAGGCCTTTAAATCAACTTTTGGGATCCCTAGATCAGTAGGCCAAGCAGGAATAAGATTGGAGTTTGGTCTCCAAAGACAGTGCTTGGTATCAGAAGGAGCTTTTTGAAATGTATGTACTCTATGTTTTCTTCTGCCCCTGCTTCCCTAGGGAACAATTGCTGGCTAGAAATAAATAAGTCTGCTTATGCTGTTGAATTGAGATCTCATATCTTAACCTTCCTAAGGGCTATTGGTCTGCAAATAACGCTGCAAGAATTGAAAATGCCCAAGTATAAGTTAATCTTGAAAAAACTGATCAAAGCTGAATCCCTTAAGTTGGATAAAAACGCACTAGCACAGAAAAACTATGCATTGTATGTGATTAACTCATAACAAGTTTTACGAATTCAGCCATATTTGACTGCTCATTTCTCGGCAAAAATAAAAAATATTTTCTTAACTCTACATATGGGAATAAATCCAACAAAAGAGGGCACGCAGCCTTGGATTCAGCAGTGGCCAGATCCTAACTGTAGACTATGCGGATGGCTAACTTAGTACATATAGGGGCCGATTCCGATCTCGGTCGGAGGCGCACCCAATACCATTCGGTCGGGAAAAAAGCCATGCGAAAGCCTGTTTCCCGACCGATCCGTACAGCACACCGAACGAGCAAGTACGATGCGCACAACAGCAAAAATTCCGGCCGAGCCGTACTCACCCAAACCAGGTCCTGTTCTCCGACCGAGGCGAATCCGGAAACGCCGAATCGAGTCGCACGGAAGGGAAAATGCAGCTCCGTCCGGCCGGACAAGTACGATGCGCTTCCCGTACGCGCCGAACCCGTCGCTACGCACGGCACGTCAAAGCATCCGGGAGAGGCGCACATAAGCTCCGAATCGCGCCACAACACGATCCACGGCTACGAGACGAACACGGCACCGACGAGGACGACGCGGAGCGACGAGGACGAAGCGAAGCGACGAGGACGACGCGAAGCAACGAGAAGGACGAACGACACGAACCAACCATGAATCCCTTCGTCCCGATCATACCAATATTCTACATCTACTACCGGAACAGGCACGGACGCGTACGGCGCAGAAGGTAAGTCAGACACCAACCACAAAACACATACAACACGTACACGACACATCACACACATACACTGGGAATCTGAATATACTTACACCAGCAACAGCAGCACCATAGGGGCGGGATGCCCATCACCAATGCCACATATGCACACAGGGGCCTGAATGCGCGCCACCACCCCAACCCAGGGGGGCTGGATGCCTACCACTACTACCACCCTGACCCAGGGGGCAGGATGCCTACCACTACTACCACCCTTAGCCATGGGGGCAGGATGCCCACCACTACTACCACCCTCACCCACGGGGGCAGGATGCCTACCACTACTACCACCCTTAGCCAGGGGGTCAGGATGCCCACCACTACTACCACCCTCACCCAGGGGGGCAGGATGCCTACCACTACTACCACCCTTAGCCAGGGGGCAGGATGCCTACCACTACTACCACCCTCACCCAGGGGGCAGGATACCTACCACTACTACCACCCTTAGCCAGGGGGCAGGATGCCTACCACTACTACCACCCTTAGCCAGGGGGCAGGATGCCCACCACCACTACCACCCTTAGCCAGGGGGCAGGATGCCCACCACTACTACCACCCTCACCCAGGGGGGCAGGATGCCTACCACTACTACCACCCTTAGCCAGGGGGCAGGATGCCCACCACTACTACCACCCTTAGCCAGGGGGCAGGATGCCCACCACTACTACCACCCTCACCCAGGGGGCAGGATGCCTACCACTACTACCACCCTCACCCACGGGGGGCAGGATGCCTACCACTACTACCACCCTTAGCCAGGGGGGCAGGATGCCCACCACCCTCACCCAGGGGGGCAGGATGCCTACCACTACTACCACCCTTAGCCAGGGGGCAGGATGCCTACCACTACTACCACCCTTAGGCAGGGGGCAGGATGCCTACCACTACTACCACCCTCACCCAGGGGGGCAGGATGCCTACCACTACTACCACCCTTAGCCAGGGGGCAGGATGCCTACCACTACTACCACCCTTAGCCAGGGGGCAGGATGCCCACCACCACTACCACCCTTAGCCAGGGGGCAGGATGCCCACCACCACTACCACCCTTAGCCAGGGGGCAGGATGCCTACCACTACTACCACCCTCACCCAGGGGGGCAGGATGCCTACCACTACTACCACCCTTAGCCAGGGGGCAGGATGCCTACCACTACTACCACCCTTAGCCAGGGGGCAGGATGCCCACCACTACTACCACCCTTAGCCAGGAGGGCAGGATGCCCACCACTACTACCACCCTCACCCAGGGGGGCAGGATGCCTACCACTACTACCACCCTTAGCCAGGGGGCAGGATGCCCACCACTACTACCACCCTCACCCAGGGGGCAGGATGCCTACCACTACTACCACCCTTAGCCAGGGGGCAGGATGCCCACCACTACTACCACCCTTAGCCAGGGGGCAGGATGCCCACCACCACTACCACCCTTAGCCAGGGGGCAGGATGCCCACCACTACTACCACCCTCACCCAGGGGGGCAGGATGCCTACCACTACTACCACCCTTAGCCAGGGGGCAGGATGCCCACCACTACTACCACCCTCACCCAGGGGGGCAGGATGCCTACCACTACTACCACCCTTAGCCAGGGGGCAGGATGCCTACCACTACTACCACCCTTAGCCAGGGGGCAGGATGCCTACCACTACTACCACCCTTAGCCAGGGGGCAGGATGCCTACCACTACTACCACCCTTAGCCAGGGGGCAGGATGCCTACCACTACTACCACCCTCAACCAGGGGGGCAGGATGCCTACCACTACTACCACCCTTAGCCAGGGGGCAGGATGCCCACCACTACTACCACCCTTAGCCAGGGGGCAGGATGCCTACCACTACTACCACCCTTAGCCAGGGGGGCAGGATGCCTACCACTACTACCACCCCCACTCATAGGATGGACAATGCATGACACAACCAGCACACCACAACCTAGGGAATGCAAGATAAAGACATCCCCCCACCACCATGACAAGCGTGTGTAGGCTGTGTCAAATGCCTACAACACCGAACATGACTTTAAACATACAATGTGACCCCCTAGCACATGTGCCACACATATATGTGTGTGGCACCCACAATGCAAGCAGCCCATGACCATTGTGGCAATGGGGCCTAAACCCCCATCATCACAGTGACCAAAAGGTAAGTGTGGGGTCCATAGCTGAAGCACATTTTGACCATTGTGGCAATGGGGTCTAAACCCCATCATCACAGTGACCAAAAGGCAAGTGTGGGGTCCATAGCTGAAGCACATTTTGACCATTGTGGCAATGGGGTCTAAACCCCCATCATCACAGTGACCAAAAGGTAATTGTTGACAAAGAAAGAGCTGCAACTGCCAAACTGCATGGATCATTCCTGGTCACAGAACCAAAAACTCATGTGTGGCAAAGTAGTGTATGTGTCCCATTGCAACATAAATTGGGGGAGCCAAATACTGCAGTGCAAATGAAACATTCCTTTGGCCATGTGCAGACAAACAACACCCATGGGGGCTGAGACCGTCAACAGTCATCAATGACACAATGACAGAAGTGACCATCAGAATGCAGAACCACATATTTGCACCAATGGGCACACAAATGCAGATACCCTGTGGAGACAGCAGATGTGAGGTGAACAGATACCATACCACGGCAGCAATGGGACACACAAACCATGATCACTGTGCTGACCGATGACCTAGGAGTCCCAGGGACAGCAGGGGAAACACACCAAACAACACACAGCCAATGGCACACCCAAGTTATGCCAATGCAGTGGTGCAGATGCACAAACACAAACAGGCAGACCAACACTGTCATCATACACAGCAGGTGAGGGGTGGGGGTGCCAGTGTCCCCAGGCAACAACACAACACATGAGGAGAGCTGAATACCAATCATACAGATGTGCATACACTGCCACACTAAGGTAACTCATGGATCCAAATCCCCTATGTGGGCAAGCAGGCATTGACAGGTGAGAGGGAGCACAAAACACACATGTCACACAGGCACGTAGGAACAACAACTGACACAGCAAGTCACAGACACACCACAGCACCACCCCCAGGGCCCCCACAATGTGGTGACCCTGGGCTGAATAAAAATACCACTGTGATGACAAAGCTAAATGTCGTTCACACTGTGAACCACAGTCAGGTGTCCTGAGCAACAAACTACCATCACACCTACACAAGCACAAATCAATCAGCATGGCCAGTAAGCCAAGGCCAACATGGAGGCAGGGGACTAGCCGGGCAACAACTCTCATCTGCACACACTCAAGACCACACCCCTCGACCTCCAACAATGTGCAGCAGTGAAGTACACATGCACTGGTGACATTGCACATGCACCCATGACTATTCCAGGGTGGTGGGTGGGAACCAAGGTGTAGAAACACATCACACATGGACACTCAACAAGACTCCTGAATGTCTGACACACTGCACACTACGCTGTACATGGACATGACGGCAATACCACACCGACCAATGGGATCCCAGCCACAGTCACACACCAATGAAGAAGCCAAGGTCACCCACAAAGAACACACATAGACAACAACCAACATTGCAGCCCGGACCCTAAGGAGTGCCAGCAGTCACACACACAACGTGTCACAATCACTGAAAGATAACACAAACTGGAAATCACATGACAGGGGCAAACAACAAGTGCCAAAGGGAAACCTGACTGTGACCCATCTGCGTCTGCACACAAACTCTGCCCTGACAGCAAACACACCTATGGGTGACACCCTGATAACCAGTAATGTGCCATGCACCCACATCACAGAGAACACAGGGAGAAGACTTTGGGGGAACATAGCTCAAGTCAGCAAGCATCACAAACAGGTACAACACTAGGGATCACAGCATGCGCAGATGAATGGAAGTGAACACACAGACATGCACATACAACACACACCTTGGGCGCAGGCAATGTCACACGTGTACACACTGCCATGAGGGGACTCCACTCCTGTGTGAGGAAAGCTGTGCCATATGTTGCCTCAGTAGGGCCCCATCATGTCAGCTGAGCACTTGGTCACACAATCAACAATTAGCACCAAATGAGGGCTCCCATCACATCAGCCTGGTCATGGATGTGCCAACGGAATCATCAGCACAGATCCAACACACTTGTATAGCAATGTTGCACTGACTACACGGATGAGTCCCTCCCCATTGATGCCCAAACCTGCATGTCCACTGGAGATGGCAACACGGTCAGGGAAGTAGACAAATGCAACGATGGCAGGCACAACAGATGTGCAGGGGTGGAAGCCACAGATATGAAATTGCCAATGTAAGTAGGAAACCCATTGCCAAATACTGAACACATGACACCCTCAGATGCTGCTATTGATGACATGGATACACCACATGATAGGACACATTCCCCCTGGACCACATGGGTTCCTGCACAGTAACACTTCATAATCATGAGACCAGATATCACCATCACTGCAGCAAGGGCATGGTTAGCTGCACCAACAACATGTACATCTGAAGCATGAGCACTAGAGAAAAGAAAGTTGCTTTATTCAGCATATGTGTTGTTTGATAACGACGTCCAGAAGAAATTAGAGCAAAGGCCAATGGCCAGTCCATTGTCAAAGTTCAAACAGGGTGACACTGGCAGATGTCACCCTACGCATGCCTGCACAATACCAGGGACAATCCACTAGGAGGGGCAACCGGGGGGCAGGCCAGGCACCGCAGGGACAGGATCAGGGCTCACCAGGGGGAGTCAGGGAAGGGGTGGTGGGTGCTGGAGAGCCACTGACAACTGCAGTGGAGGTGTCTGACATGGTGTGTGCCGGCACAACTGGGGGGCATGACACAGATGTCGTGGGTGCCGGCACAACTGCAGTGGACCCTGCAGATGGGGTGGACAGGTCCGCCACTGCAGTGCCCAAGTCAGACAGGGCGGTAGTGGACTCCACTGCAGTGCCTACCTCCAGGGGAGGAGAATGGGGAACAGGCAAGGTGGGTTGGACAGAGGGGGAGGACACCCTCACCACATCAGTGGCACAGACAAGCGCAGCGGGGGTGTGGTGCTGGGAGAGCAAGTGGCAGGGGAGAAGGCCGGAGCATCTTGGGGATGGTATATCTGTGGGTGGGGGAACCTGGGGCAGGGTGTGGTGGGGGCACCTGTGCAGTGGGGGCCTGAGGGATGGAGGACGGAGACCTTGTGCCTGAGCTGCAGGGCGGTGGCGGGGTCTTGCTCTTAGCACTCCGGGGGGACTTGCGGTTGGGGGCCTCAGTCCGTCTGCGCCTGGGGGAGGGTGTCCGGGGGCGAGGGGCACTCTGCTCCGTGTGGGTGGGCTTCCTCTTCCCCCGGGATGCTGGAGCAGCTTCATCGGTGGGGAAGAGGCCGAGGTCACAGAGGAAGAGCTGCTGTGACTTTGGGGTTGCAGGTGAGGCAAGGGAGGGTGCTTTGGAGGGAGAGGGAACTGAGGACTGCGCAGTGCATGTGGATGCGTGTGTGTGTTCCAGGGCCCCATCCCCTGTGAGTCTGGCTTCAGTCCCCTGACTGTGCGTGCGTGTGCGTTTTGTCATTGGCGTGTGTGTCAGTGTGCTGGATGTGTGTGTGCTGGTGTGTGCCTGTGCCGGTGTGTGTGTGCCTGGGATGGGTAAGGTGCTGGGGAGTGTGGATGGAGCAGAGGCAGGAGGGGTGAGGGACCGTTTGAGGAGGGACACTGCTGCCGTCAGGGAGGAGTCCATGGACCTATTGCCCCTCTGTAGGTCAGACATGCCCGATGAGATGCCCTCCATGAACGACACCAGCTGAGTCAACAGCGCGGTGTGCGCATGGAGGACACTCAGCATGGCTGTCTGCCCTACATGGAGCTGGCGAAGGAGGTACACAGACTCCTCACTCAGGGCAGCAGGGGACACAGGGGCAGGGGTGCGGTGCCTGGCCCAAAGGAGACACGCTCCCGGACATGGGAGCCTCCACGGACCTGGGGAATGGGAGCCGATGGGAGGGCGGTGGTGGTGCTGGTGGTGGCGGGGACAGCAACACTAGCTGGGGTGTGGTGGCTGCTGACACCCGCCTCCACAAGGGAGTCATCCTCCGAGTTGCTCTGGTCCTCAGCTGAGGTGGATGCTGCTGAGGACTCCTCGGTGTGGCTCCCCTCGCCCTCCGTGCCACTGGGTCCCTCCGACCACTCCTCGGCTGCTGACCCAGTCTGGCTCTCCGGCTCCTCCTGGTCCGTGGAGCTGTCCCCTTCCGTGGCCGTGGATGTATCTGCAAACAATGGGGAAACAGACAGACATCAGTCACCTGCACATAACGCACACACCACTGTGAGCACAGCACATCACAGAGCAAGCCCTGGCATCATTAGTTGTACATTGCTAAAAGTGCACTAATTGAACAGGAGAAGTCAATTGTCAGTCTGATGCCAAGCATGGCACTCACATCCCACATGGCCTTGCACCCATCTGTCTGGTGTCTGTTGGATTGCAACACCCCAGTGTTGACACATGCACCAAGTACACAGTAGTTGGACAGTGCAGAGGACACGGTGTGGACACATCACAGCTCTTGCCACTGAGTCAGTACAGGTTTCCGGATGTAAGGGATGCCCAGAGTCAAATAGGAAATGCATGTGATGCATACCAGCGACAGACACCATGATGCACCCATGTCCTGATAGCCAGCGCCACTATGGTGTGCATGTAGCACATGTCACTCCCCTGCAGGCTCACCAATCAGTAGACACATGCCATGGCGGAGGCATGACTGCAAAGTCATACATCACTGGCTCAGTGATGTATGACTTTGCAGCCAGACAACAACACTCTGCACTGTGTCACAATAGTAGGTCATGGGGAATGCAAGTCCTGGAGCTGCACAAGTGCACATGTACATCCCCCACAACACATCCTCTTAACCCTCATCTGTCCAGGTCATACCTATTGGACATATGGGAGACCTGTGACACTACCCTCTGAACCTGAGCCCCTCACACTCTGCTGTGCATGGGGAACAGCTGCCTGAACTTCACATTTACATGCCCCAGTCTGCATGGGCAGCTGATCAGACACCTATGTGTCACACAAGTATCGTCTCCTATGGTCACATCTCCAGTGGCATGCTGAGCCCCTACCAAGAAACTCCACAGCAGTCCTGGCGACTAATCCACAGCACACTGACACAGAGGCAGACACCTGAGGGGTCAAATCACTGTGCACAATGTGTCCGCTGATACACGGGAGTGGGAGTACAGAGTGTATTGTATGGCCTGGAGTAGGCATGACTGTCCAGCCCCACATGAATGAGGGATAAGCCCTGGACTGTAGGCAGCTGGCTAAGTATGTGTGACACACGTCATATACATACTCCTGGGGCCCAAACATTGTTCCCACCCGCAGCATGGGTGTGTGCCAGGTACCCCAGCCACATGTGGTGGATCAGCTCAGCAATTGGACCACAGATCAAAGTAACACGCTGAATACATGTCAGAATACAGGCATTGTGTAAGCAATGGACCCACCCATGATGCCCACCACAGAGTCAGGGAAACAGATGCTGTCTCCCACCTTGAGTCAAGCAAACTGCAAGGACACAGTCCTAAGTGACATAATTCCCTGCATGTAAGGGCCACACCTGGGTATCAGATGAGGAGTGGGCAGTGCACAATAGAGGGACATGGCTCCTGGACAACATGACTGCTGTACTGTGGCAGTTTAACCAGGCCCGAGGAGGGCACATAGCATGTTAGACAGAGTACACAGTGCAGTCTTTGACTCACCCCCTCCTTGCTGCTCTCTGGCCTTCAGCTGCCCATCCAGGTCTGGAAAGACCACCGCCAGGATCCTGAGCATGTGGGGGGTCAGGGTCCGTGTTCCGCCCCTCCTGCGAGGAGGCGACAGCTTCAGCTGGACCCGTGCAATCCTCCGGGTCCAGCCCCGAAGGTCCTGCCACCTCTTTTGGCAGTTGCGGATCCGGCGCTTGTAGACCCCCACGGACCGGACAGCCCGGACGATGTCCTTCCATATCTCATGCTTCCGATGGGCAGAAGCCTGTCAGGATGACAAAGTGATAAGGCCATTACTACACATGCAACATATCCGTGCATGACACAGTTGCATATACATGTTGCAATCACAGGGGCACATGGTGTACACAGGCAGTGCACGGCTGCCCATGGACAGTTTTCCAGAAGTCACTACATGGTATCATTGCATGGGGAGTAAAACCCTGTTCAGAAGCACTGTCACTGCACCATACCTGTCCAGTGCAAGTCACTACACACTATGGGGGGTGACAACTACTCAGTGAGCCTGCTAGCCAGTGGTGTGCTGACTCTCAGCCTTGCTAGTCAGACAAAATGCACATTCAGAAAGGCAGTGCACAGAACACTCACCTGCTCCCCTGGTGTCCCATACAGCTTGCTGTACTGTGGAAGTAGGCTGTCCAGCAGGGCCTGGTTCTCCTCAAGGCTGAAGGCTGGGGCTCTCTCCACAGTACGTGCCATTGCAGGGTCCAGAGGGGCAGAGACAGCAGCAGTGCAGTGGCAGATGTCGTCCTGGAGCATGTAGTGCAGGCAAGTGGGCTCTCAGGGGAACAGGCAGCAATATATATGTGCTGGAGAGGCAGATACTGTCCCTTGTGTCCAAAGTGATAGGTCCAAGTCGTTTGCATCTTCTGAATCTGGCCAATCCATGGAATAGCAGCACCAAAACACGCCCACAGCATCCTTCAAAACTTCAACTTCATGACATACATGAATTTGCAACATTGTTGTGGGTGACCAACTGATTTTCCAGCAACCGACTCGTTCGAAATTCGAAAACGCGTCCGTTGCCAGGCAAGCCCATTGTCAATGGGTGCGCACCGATCGGTCCATTGAGGTACAACGCGCACAGGGGTACAACGCGTACCCGCACACATTGAAAGCAATGGGCCGGCCGGAGGCACCGATCGGTCCATTGCTGTTCAACGCGCACAGGGGTACAACGCGTACCCGCACACATTGAAAGCAATGGGCCGGCCGGAGGCACCGATCGGTCCATTGCTGTTCAACGCGCACAGGGGTACAACGCGTACCCGCACACATTGAAAGCAATGGGCCGGCCGGAGGCACCGATCGGTCCATTGCTGTTCAACGCGCACAGGGGTACAACGCGTACCCGCACACATTGAAAGCAATGGGCCGGCCGGAGGCACCGATCGGTCCATTGCTGTTCAACGCGCACAGGGGTACAACGCGTACCCGCACACATTGAAAGCAATGGGCCGGCCGGAGGCACCGATCGGTCCATTGCTGTTCAACGCGCACAGGGGTACAACGCGTACCCGCACACATTGAAAGCAATGGGCCGGCCGGAGGCACCGATCGGTCCATTGCAGTTCAACGCGCACAGGGGTACAACGCGTACCCGCACACATTGAAAGCAATGGGCCGGCCGGAGGCACCGATCGGTCCATTGCTGTTCAACGCGCACAGGGGTACAACGCGTACCCGCACACATTGAAAGCAATGGGCCGGCCGGAGGCACCGATCGGTCCATTGCTGTTCAACGCGCACAGGGGTACAACGCGTACCCGCACACATTGAAAGCAATGGGCCGGCCGGAGGCACCGATCGGTCCATTGCTGTTCAACGCATCACTGTATATGTGACTGGCATAGGTCAGCATGCCTGTCTCAGATGGACATATGCCAGCCACAGATAGCTCCCAGGGAGTGAGGGGCACACCTACATCATGACAGCCTGTCCAAACCTTATCATAAGGCATGTAAGGCTGCATTTCCTATTGTGTGTATGTTGGTGTACATGTTGTCCTGTGGGTGTCACCTGTGGGCAGCCACCCCCAGGCTGTGCACGTGTTCATGGGGACAGGATCCTGGGTGTTACGTGTACGTGACCACTGTGATGTGCAACTGTTCATATCTGTGCATGTGTCATGGTCACATTTCACAGTGGTGTTTGTGTATGTCATGTCACATACCCCGTGAGTCCCATGTGGGACGGTATGTTTGAGCCAGGGTGTCCCAGTGGCACAATAGTGATGGCCCTCCACAGTCTTTGTGCATGTAGTGTTTACAATGTCTCTGATTTCATGTGCACAATGGGAGACAGTCTCCACATCCACGTTGTGTGTGCATGGACTCTGATGTTGTGCGTGTGTGTCACAGACGTCCATGGCTCTCCTGCCATGGCAAGTGTAGCCACTACCTGTGGGGGTCATGTTTGTTTTGCTGTGGTGTACACATGATACTCCAGGTGATGCCAGTGTCCATGTGGCATTACAGGGTCCCTGGGAATGTGCCTGTCGTTGAGCTGTGGTGCCTGGGGCACATCTGTCCTCACATGTCACTGGGGGGTGACTTTGACACAGCATCATGATATCCAATGGGCCAACCTGGGACAAATTGATGCCACCTGTAGGACCGTGTTGACAGATGTTGGCCATGTATGTACCATACATGTCGTTCCGGTACTGCACACTTCATGTAGTTGTGCCTCATGATGATGTATGTTGGGAACTTGAGTGTGTTCAATGCCGCATATGTGGGGTGACTGACGATCTTGCTTACTTCTCCTCTGCACTGCAGGGCTCCTGCTGTCCATCGGCCATTCCCAGACCTGGCAACGATGGTGGAACGGGACAGCATCCGACGGTACCGCTTCACCAGGCAGCTGATTGAGGATTTGGCAGTGCAGTTGTCCCCACATTTGCAGCCTGGCCGGCCGTATCCTACAGCGCTGACCCCCAAGGTGAAGGTGATGGCAGCCCTACACTTCTTTGCCACCGGTACCTTCCAACATACTGTGGCGTCTGCTGGTGGGATGTCACAGACCATGTTCAGCCGTGTGCTCCGCGATTTCTTGGCGGCAATGTTGCTCTTCCTGAACCGGTACATATATTTCCCTAGAAAGCGACGACTCACTGACGTGAAGAGTGACTTTTATGCCCTGGGGAGGATGCCGCATGTCATTGGCTCCATTGATGGGACACATGTGGCTTTGGTACCACCACAGGCCCAGGAGCAGGCCTACAGGAACCGCAAGCACTACCACTCGGTCAATGCACTGGTGGTGTGTCTTGCAGACATGACCATCACACACGTGTGTGCCCGTTTCCCTGGTTCAGCACACGATGCCTTTGTGATGAGGAGTAGTCGCATCCCCAGGTTGATGGCACAGATGCAGAACCAGCGTGCCTGGCTTGTCGGTGTGTACTGACTTTGTGCCATTGTGTGTGATCTGATCTGTAGTATTCCGCCCACTTTTCCAAGTCAGCTGATGTGCACTTGTCTGTCCGTAGGTGACTCGGGATACCCCAACATGCCGTGGTTGCTGACACCCCTCAGGAACCCTGTGACACCTGCCCAGATGCGCTACAATGAGGCACATGGTCGGACCAGGAGAGTGATTGAGCGGACCTTTGGTCTCCTGAAGAGCCGCTTCCGCTGCCTGGACAAGACCGGAGGGTCCCTCCCATATGCCCCTGCGAAAGTGTGCAAGATTATCATCGTCTGCTGCATGCTCCACAACCTGGCAGTGCGGAAGGAGTTGCCTCTCATCCAGGATGACGATGACCAACATCCGCCACCTGTGGAGGATCCTGGCCTGGACCACGATGCCAGTGACGATGATGATGATGATGATGGTGATGGTGATGTCCGCACACAGCTCATCACCAACTTCTTTAGCTGAATGTGAGTATCCTGAGGTGTCATGTCAATGATGTGAGTTGGCATGATGTGTGGGTGGTGCTCTGGTGCTGTTGGAGTGTGTCCATGGGCTACTTGACAGGATGTGTGTTGCGATGTGTGGTGACAGGTGGGCTGTACTCCCCAACAGTGTTGACATGCTAACTTGGTTCTGGGTGGGTATCTTGTAACATGTATTGTGCATGAGTTTTGCTGATCTGTCCTGTACTGCATTGCTTTTGACTGTGTGTCATTTCTGTCCTTCACAGGGTACTTTCAGATTCGTTTGCTCAACTGTGTCCACCGACGACGTGATTGCACATCCAGGCTGGTAGCTGTTGTGTCCCTACAGGTGATGTGCGCCACACCCATGGACTTCCTTCCGTCTACAGTTGTTGACTGTGTGCCCGCTACCAGGTGGGGTTACCTTGCATCTGTAGTGGTTACGGCATGTTGCTACTGTGTAATAAACCTGAGCTTCACTTAGTGATGTGCGTTGTCTGTGGTCACACATTTGACTGCCATTTGCTTACTGCACCTGTGGGCTACTTGACTACAACTGGGAATGGGTGTGGTGTCTGTGCATTGCACCGTCTTCCCTGGCAACATCAGTGTAGGCAATGAGTCAGATGGCCTAGGTGTGTATGTGTTGTGTAGCCCTGGTGGTGTGTCTCCCTCATATGTGTCACGTTGCCTGTACTCACATGCCTGTGATGTCCTTGCTGTTGCAGTTCGCATACACAGTGTAATTTTGCAGTTCATCATCCCCATAACAGCACCCACGTTGGAATCACGACAGAGGCAAGTATGGTGTATTAGTGTGTTTATTGTGATACATCTGTGTTAATAGTGCATAGGATGGATTGTGCTGTACATGAATCTTGCAATCCCAAGTTCCTAGGTGAATTGAAAGTCCAGGTAGACAGGATCCCCAGTATCGGGGCCACAGTTGTCTGACACATTGTTCCAACTTGTACTCCCCATGCAATGTGTGGGAGTAGTGTTGCCATCAACAGGGTGAACAGTCTGTGCACAAAGGCGAAAATCCAGAACAGGTTCAGGCTTCCTGGGAGTTGCGCTTGGCCATCAGCCTCTCACTTTCCCCTCCTCGGACGACCCCTCTTCTTGGGGGGGGGCCCTCAAGTGCAGGCTGCTGCGGTGCAGGGGACTCTCCGCCAGAGTCCTCCTCCCTCCCTGTGGCAGTTGCAGTTTGTTCGGTACCAGATGTTGTTGGCACACAGGGAGGTGTGGACTGGTTGCTGTTCATCTGGCGGAGGCATTGTAAAATGTCCCTGTGCACCGCCGTCATCTCATGTAGTACATCCCACTTGGACTCCACGCGGGACATGTGGGAGTCCACACGTGACATGTGTGACTCCACGTGGGACATGTGGGAGTCCAAGCGGGCATGATGGGCAGCCTGCTGCTGTTTGATGTCTCTGAGGAGCCCCACTACCTGGCTGAGCTCTCCGGTGCTGGACTGGTACGCATCAGCTATGCGTACCAGTTGTGGGTCTTCATGCACACCAGCAACGTCTGCAAGCAGCGACCTCTGTCTCCCACCCCTCCCACCACCCCTGCTGACATGTGCAGTGTGTGCAGTTGCACGCACAGATAACCCTGGTCCACCTTGGGGGTGGTGGTGGTGGTGGTGTCCATGGCCCCAGGTTGGTCCAGGGTCACTGCGCTGGTGTTGTTCCTTATTCTGTCCATGTCGGCAGGGATGGTATTCGTGGTGACAGTCGTTGGAGGGGTGGGTGCAGGGGGTGCAGCTGGTGGACCTGCTGGTGCTGCAGCTGGTGGTCCTGCTGGTGCAGCAAGTTGACTTGCACCGGATGTGCCAGGTTGTTCATCGTCCGAGGAGGACAGAGGCTGTACGACGCCAGTGAGCTCGGCATCCTCTTGAGCCTGGGACTGGGACTCCTCAGCGTCTGCTGCTGTGTCCCTATCATCACCTGTTTTTGGGAGACACAAACAATGTATTTCATGTTTCTGCAGGCATCAGTGGTTGACACACCTGACAGTTGTGACTGTGCCTCGGGGTGCGGGCCTGTACATTGTATTGTCCTAAGTCGTCACAGTCAGGGGTTGATATTGGTGTGGCACATTGTCCTGCATTATTTGGGCATTTCTATGTATTCTCTGGGGTGTGAACATGGTCTGCATTGATTGTGTTTGGTTGACAGCCAGACCTCCTTCCCACCCACCCACCCAGCCAGTCAGTTATCCCACCATGGAACGTGCTTGCATTGCAGGGAGTGGAAGTTGTCTCTCAGGATGTCAGTCAGTGGTGTCCTGCTGTTTGTTGGTGCACAGTTGGCAGCAGGGCCTTGTGCTCCCCACAGCAGTAGCCAGTGTCAGCCATCTTGTGAGTCCTTCTCCACTCCCTGTGATGTGAGCATGGTTCAGGGTGGTGTTGATGGGACAGTTGTGGGGGTGAGCAATGTCTGTGACTACGACTCCCATCATGCTATTGCCTCCACCCCCTTCCCAGCATGCCCATGCTTCCTTCCTTTGACTCTGCTTCCCTGTGGGGTGGGCTGGCTGTGCTGACAGGATGGCTGGGAGTGTTGTCCTGGCAGTTGTTTGGCTAAGAGTCCCAAGAGTGTCCCTGTGCTTCACACAACATAACCCAGGGTGGTGGTGCTTTGTGGGATCTTGTGTTAGGATGGAGGGCATTGCATTCTACCAGGTGGGTACTGTGGAGTTTGTGTTGGGGGGGGTGAGGGGAGGTGCTGGTGACTATAGTCAGTGCTGCAAGTCCCCCTTCCCACCCAGCCAGCCAGCCAGATATCCCACCATGGAACGTGCTTGCATTGCAGGGAGTGGAAGTTGTCTCTCAGGATGTCAGTCAGTGGTGTCCTGCTGTTTGTTGGTGCACAGTTGCCAGCAGGGCCTTGTGCTCCCCACAGCAGTAGCCAGTGTCAGCCATCTTGTGAGTCCTTCTCCACTCCCTGTGATGTGAGCATGGTTCAGGGTGGTGTTGATGGGACAGTTGTGGGGGTGAGCAATGTCTGTGACTACGACTCCCATCATGCTATTGCCTCCACCCCCTTCCCAGCATGCCCATGCTTCCTTCCTTTTGACTCTGCTTCCCTGTGGGGTGGGCTGGCTGTGCTGACAGGATGGCTGGGAGTGTTGTCCTGGCAGTTGTTTGGCTAAGAGTCCCAAGAGTGTCCCTGTGCTTCACACAACATAACCCAGGGTGGTGGTGCTTTGTGGGATCTTGTGTTAGGATGGAGGGCATTGCATTCTACCAGGTGGGTACTGTGGAGTTTGTGTTGGGGGGGGTGAGGGGAGGTGCTGGTGACTATAGTCAGTGCTGCAAGTCCCCCTTCCCACCCAGCCAGCCAGCCAGATATCCCACCATGGAACGTGCTTGCATTGCAGGGAGTGGAAGTTGTCTCTCAGGATGTCAGTCAGTGGTGTCCTGCTGTTTGTTGGTGCACAGTTGCCAGCAGGGCCTTGTGCTCCCCACAGCAGTAGCCAGTGTCAGCCATCTTGTGAGTCCTTCTCCACTCCCTGTGATGTGAGCATGGTTCAGGGTGGTGTTGATGGGACAGTTGTGGGGGTGAGCAATGTCTGTGACTACGACTCCCATCATGCTATTGCCTCCACCCCCTTCCCAGCATGCCCATGCTTCCTTCCTTTTGACTCTGCTTCCCTGTGGGGTGGGCTGGCTGTGCTGACAGGATGGCTGGGAGTGTTGTCCTGGCAGTTGTTTGGCTAAGAGTCCCAAGAGTGTCCCTGTGCTTCACACAACATAACCCAGGGTGGTGGTGCTTTGTGGGATCTTGTGTTAGGATGGAGGGCATTGCATTCTACCAGGTGGGTACTGTGGAGTTTGTGTTGGGGGGGGTGAGGGGAGGTGCTGGTGACTATAGTCAGTGCTGCAAGTCCCCCTTCCCACCCAGCCAGCCAGCCAGATATCCCACCATGGAACGTGCTTGCATTGCAGGGAGTGGAAGTTGTCTCTCAGGATGTCAGTCAGTGGTGTCCTGCTGTTTGTTGGTGCACTGTTGGCAGCAGGGCCTTGTGCTCCCCACAGCAGTAGCCAGTGTCAGCCATCTTGTGAGTCCTTCTCCACTCCCTGTGATGTGAGCATGGTTCAGGGTGGTGTTGATGGGACAGTTGTGGGGGTGAGCAATGTCTGTGACTACGACTCCCATCATGCTATTGCCTCCACCCCCTTCCCAGCATGCCCATGCTTCCTTCCTTTGA